>BSBM01000884.1:0-600000 GCA_027924585.1 Larix kaempferi
TATTTAGGGGGTGTGGATTACAGGAGAGAGAGAGAGAGAGAGAGAGGTGATTAGTAAGGGTTAGGAGGAAGAAGTGAGAGAGAGAGATAGGTTATTAGTAAGGGTTATGGGGAATAGTTGAGAGAGAGATAGAGAGAGGTGATTAGTAAGGTTTAGGAGGAATAGGTGAGTGAGAGAGAGAGAGAGAGTTCAGGGTAGACTGGGAGAGGGTGAGGGTTATTAGGTGTAGGGGGTGTAGGGGGGTTGGGTAAGAGAAAGAGATATGTATTGTGATGGGGGGAGAGAGGTATAGGTTTAGTAAATATTAAGGATGTTATAAAGAAGATAGTATGAGAGAGAGAGAGAGATGTGGGGATTGTATGTTGTAGGGGAGGTGAATAGACAGAGTGTGTGAGAGAGAGAGAGGGTTAGGGGTATAGGGAGTAGGGGGAAGAGAGAGAGAGAGAGAGAGAGAGAGAGAGAGAGAGAGAGAGAGAGAGAGAGAGATAAAGACAGAGAGATGAAGGGATGGTAACTTATAGGGAAAGGTGGATTAGGGAAGAGAGAGAGAGAGAGAGTGATAGAAAACATGGTGTGCGAAGGGGAGGAGGGTTGGCAAGGGGTTTAGGGATGATTAAGAAAGTTAGAGAGAAGGGGGTATAGGGTGGGGGTAGAGAGAGAGAGATGGGGTTAATTTATAGGGGGTGGAGAGCGAGAGAGAGAGAGAGAGAGAGAGAGAACTATGGGTTTTAGGGCATTGGAGGAAGAGAGAGGGGTGCGTTGAAAGTTGTAAGGGGAGGGGGATTAGCAGAGACCAAGAGAGAGAGAGGGGATGTTATGAAGAGGAGGAGAGAGAGAGACCGAGGGGCTTAGTGATCATATTAGTGGGGTTAGGGAGACAGAGTGTAGGTTAGGGGTAGTGAGAGTGAGAGTGATAGAGGGGTGTGTTAGGGGGTTTCAATTATAGAGAGAGGGTTGGGGGTTATTTATAGGTGGAGTAGTAGGGTAGAGAAAGAGTGAGAGAGGGGGTTAATAAGGAGTAAGCGGAAGACGGGAGGGAGAGAGAGAGAGAGAGGAATGGATTTCTGGGGTAGGGGGAGGAGTAGGTTGGTGAGAGAGTGAATTAGGGTTTTATTAAGGGTTAGGGATAAGAGAGTAGAGAGAGAGGAGGAGGAGGAGTGGGGTTAGTTGTAGGGTAGGGAGTAGGGGTGAGAGAGAGAGAGAGATAAAGAGAGAGAGAGAGAGGGGGAGAGATGGGTCTAGAGATTAGGGGTATGTGGAGGATTAGGAGAGAGAGAGAGAGAGAGAGAGAGAGAATGATGGGGGAGGGTGTGGGTTATTAGTGGTGGGGAGGAGGATGGGATTTGGGGCAGTGAACGAGACAATGATGGAGATAGGGAGGTAGGATTTTAGGGCACAGAAGGGAAGATAATGAAAATGAAATATATAGTGGAGAGGGGGGAAGAGATGAAGGGAGGTAGGGGGAGTAAGACAAAGAGGCAGAAGAGGGTGAAGGGGTTTGTCTATGGGGAGAAAGAGTAGGAGGGGGGTTAGGGGCATAGAGCGGGGGGTTAGGGGTTGTCAGTTTCAGTAAGGGGGGGTTGGGAAGAGAAAGAGGGTGTTAATAAGGGCTACAGAGAGAGAGAGGCATGAAATGAGTAGAATGGTGAGATTGTAAGAGGGTATTCATAAGTGTTGGAGAGAGAGAGAGAGATGAGGGTGAGTTACAGGGGGCAATAGGAGAGAGACAAAGAGAGAGCCAAGAGAGAGAGTGGGGATTTGGGTAGGGGGATTATGGGTGAGATGAAGGGGGGGTTTGGGTAGGTGTATTAGGGGAGAGAAAGAGGGGGGTGGTTTGGGTAGTAGGATTAGGGTAGAGATAGAGAGATAGAGAGGGGTTTGGTTAGGGAATTATTGTAGAGAGAGAGAGAGAGAACTAAGGGTTTTAGGGGGAGAGAGAGGGGTGGGTTGTAATTTTTAAGGGGAGGGGGATTAGTAGATACAAATAGAGAGAGAGAGGGTTAGAGAGAGTAGAAGAGAGAGGGGGGGGGATTATGGAGCGTATGAGTGGGGTTAGCGACATAGAGGGCATGTTAGAGGTAGTGAGAGTGAGAGAGAAGGGGGTGTTAGGGGTGTTCAATTATAGATAGAGTATTGATGGTTAGGTGTAGGTGGAGTAGTAGGGTAGAGAAAGAGTTAGAGAAGGGGTTAATAAATATTAGGGGGAAGAGAGGAGAGAGAGAGAGAGAGAGAGAGATTGGTTTAGGGGTTAGGGGTATGTGGAGGAGTAGGGGGGAGAGAGAGAGAGAGGTTGGGGGTGTGGGAGGGTGTGGCTGATTAGATGTAAGGAGGAGGAGGGGGGTTATGAGAGGGAAAGAGAAAGAGATCATGGTGGTTGTAGGTAGCTAAGGGTTTAGGGGCTTAGGAGAGAGAGAGAGAGAGATATTGGGGTTAGAAAGCTGTAAGGGGAGGGGTATTAGGGGAGAGGGAGAGAGAAAGAGGGGAGGTTAAGAGTGTAAGAGAGAGAGGGCGGTGAGAAGGGGCTGGTTATCGGAAGAGAGAGTAGGAGGTGGGTTAGCAGTAGTTAGCTTGAGAGAGGGGGTGTTAGGTGGTTGAGGAGAGAGAGAGGGGTGGCGGTTAGGTGTAGGTTAAGGAGTAGGGCAGAGAGAGTGAGAGAGAGGGGGTTAATAAGGGTAAGTGGGAAGAGGTTTGAGAGAGAGAGAGTGCATGGGTAAAAGGAAGGCGTTGAGTAGATTGGTGAGAGTGACAGAGGGGATTAGTAAGTGTTGAGAGAGAGAGAGTGACAGTGTGTGTGTGTGTGTGAGAGAGAGAGAGAATGGGGGGGAGTTATAGGGGGGAGAGAGAGAGAAAGTAGAGGGGGGTAATTTATAGGGGGAGTGGTAATATGAGAGAGAGAGAGAGGTATTAGAGGGAAGGGGGTGTAAGAGATAAGTTAGAGGAGAGAATAGATATGGAGGTATAAGAGAGGAGAGAAATATTAAGGATTTTAGAGATAAGGGGGTATAAGAGAGAGAGAGAGACAGATCTGGGGATGATAAATTGTACGAGGAGTGGATTAGGGGACAGAGAGAAAGGGGTTAGTGATAAGGATATAGAGAGAGACAGGGGTGTTAAGTTGTAGGGGGAGGTGGATTAGGGGAGGGAGAGAGAGACACACACACACACACACAGACAGAGAGAGAGAGAGAGAGAGAGAGAGAGAGAGAGAGATGGTATGTTTTAGTGGGATGTGGATTAGGAGAAAGAGAGATAGATATAGAGAGAAGGGTAGTTATGTGTAGGGAGAGTAGGAGGGGTTAGGGATATAGATCACTGGTTTAGCATTATAAGTAAGGGGTTATAAGAGACGGAGAGAGAGAGATGTGGGGATGCTAAATTTTAGGGGGAGGTGGAGAGAGAGAGAGAGAGAGAGAGAGAAATATGGAGGTAATTTAGAGAATATTAGGAAAGATATAGAGAAATGGGTATAGGGTGGAGGTAGATAGAGAGAGAGAGAGATGGGTGTAATTTATAAGGAGTGGAGATAGAGAGAGAGAGAACTAGGGGTTTTAGGGTGTTGGCGGGAGAGAGGGGTGCATGGTAAGTTTTAAGGGGATGTGGATTAAGAGAGAAAAAGAGAGAGAGAGGGAAGGTTAGCGGTGGTGAGAGTCAAAGAGAGAGGGGGGTGTTAGGGGTGTTCAATTATAGATAAAGGGTTGGGGGTTATTTGTAGGTGGAGTAGTAGGGTAGAGAAAGAGTGAGGAAGGAGGTTAATAAGGATTAGTGGGGAGAGGGGAGAGAGAGAGAAAGAGGAGGAATGGATTTTAGAGGTAAGGGGAGGAATAGGGTGGTGAGAGAATTAATTAGGGTGTTATTAAGGGTTATGGATAAGACAACAGAGAGAGGGAGGAGGAGGAGTGGGGTTGGTTGTACGGGGGGTAGGAAGGGTGAGAGAGAGAGAGAGATGGGTTTTAGGGTTAGGAGTATGTGGAGGAGTAGGAGAGAGAGAGAGAGAGAGAGAGAGAGAGAGGTGGGGTGATGGGGGAGGGTGTGGGTGATCGGTGGTGGGGTGGCGGTGTGGGGTTGCAGGATATAAAAAGAAAGAGATCATGGTGGGGGTAGGGAGGTAGGGATTTATGGTAGATAAGGGAAGATAAAGAGAAGGGGATATAGGGTGGCGAGAGAGAGAGAGAGAGAGAGAGATAGATTGGGGTTTAGAAGTAGTAATGGGGGATATAGTAAGGGAGAGGGATAGAGATATGGAAAGAGAGAGAGAGAGAGAGCGGGTGGGGGGGAGAGAGAGAGAGAGAGAGAGAGAGAGAGAGAGAGAGAGAGAGAGAGACCGGGTGGGGGAGAGAGAGAGAGGGAGGGGAGAGAGAGAGAGAAAGAGAGAGAGAGAGAGAATGAGGGAGAGAGACAGAAGAAGGGAAAAGAAGATGGGAGGCAGGGGGAGTAAGCGAGAGAGGAAGGGGGTGAAGAGGGGGTTGGTTATGGGAAGGGAGAGTAGGGGGGTTAGGGGTTGTGAGAGTGAGAGAGGGGGGTTGTTAGGCAGTTGCGAAGAGATAGAGGGGTGAGGGTTAGGTGTATAATGAAGAATAGGGGAGAGCGAGTGAGAGACAGGGGGTTAATAAGGTATAGAAGAGAGAGAGAGAGAGAGGTTAAAGGTAGGAGATGAGTATAGTGGTGAGAGAGTGAGAAGGGATTTGTCTATGTTGTGGAGAGAGAGAGAGGGGGGGGACAGTTTAGGTAGGGGTATTAGGGGGAAGAGAGGGGGGGTGGTTGGGTAGTGTATTATGAGTAAGAGAGAGAGAGTGAGTGAACTAGGGGTTTTAGGGGGTTGGCAGGGGGAGAGAGGGGTGGGTGGTAAGTCGTAAGGGAGGGGGGATTAAGAGAGACAAAGAGAGAGGCGGGGTTAGGGATAATAGAAGAGAGAGAGAGGGGAGATTAGGGAGTGTATGAGTAGGGTTAGGGAGAGAGAGCGAATGTTAGGGGTAGTGAGAGTGAGAGAGAGAGTGCGGTATTAGGGGGGTTTGATTATAAAGAGAGGGTGGGGGTTTTGGTGTAGGTGGAGTAGTAGGGTAGAGAAAGAGATAGAGAGGGGGTTAATAAACATTAGGGGGAAGAGAAGAGAGAGAGAGGAGGAGGAATGGATGTTATAGGTAGAAGGAGGACTATGATGTTTAGAGAGTGAATTAGGGTGTTATTAAGGGTTAGGGATAAGAGGGGAGAGAGAGAGGAGGAGGAGAGAGAGAGACAGAGAGAGAGAGAGGGTGTTGGTGATTAGCGGTGGGGAGGAGGAGGAGGTTCCAGGAGAGAAAGAGAAAGAGATCATGGTGAGGGTAGGGAGGTAGTAGTTTAACGATTTAGGGAAGATAAGGGAATTTAGGGAGAAGGGGATATAGGGTGGGGGGAGAGAGAGAGATTGATTGGCATTGAAAAGTAGTAAGGGGAGGGGTATTAGGGGAGAGGGTAAGGAGATGGAAAGAGAGAGAGGGGGGGAGAGAGAAAAAGCGAGGGGGAGACAAGGGGTGGTAGGTGGAGTAATAGAGAGCGAGAGGTGGGGGGAAGGGTGTTGTTATGGCAATGGAGAGTAGGAGATGGTTTAGGGTTAGAGAATGGGGGGTTAGGGGTAGTGAGAGTGAGAGACTGGGGGTGTTAGGGCATTAGGTACAGAGAGAGGGGTGGGGGTACGTGTAGGTTGAGGAGTATGGGAGAGAGATTGAGAGAGTAGGTGTTAATAAGGGTTAGGTAGAGTAGGTTTGTGAGAGAGAGAGAGAAGGTTGGGGGTGTTAGAGGTAGGATATGAGTAAAGTGGTGAGAGAGTGAGAGAGGGGATTAGTAATTGTTTAGAGAGAGAGAGAGAGAGTGGGGGGGTAAGTTATAGGGCAAGTGGGAATAATAGAGAGAGAGAGAGAGAGAGAGAGAGAGAGAGAGAGAGAGAGAGAGGAGAAGGAGGATGAGGAGGATTGGGGTTAGTTGCAGGGGGAGGAGAAGGGGTGGGAGAGAGAGAGAGAGATTGGTTTAGGGGTTAGGGGTATGTGAAGGAGTAAGGGGGGGAGAGAGAGATTGGTTTAGGGGTTAAGGGAATGTGGAGTAAGGGGGGGGAGAGAGAGAGAGAGAGAGAGAGTTTGGGGTTGGGGGAGGGTGTGGTTGATTAGAATTCTAGAGGAGGAGGGGGGTTGGGAGAGGGAAAGAGAAGGAGATCATGGTGGTTGTAGGTAGGTAAGGGTTTAGGGGCTTAGTAGAGAGAGAGAGAGAGGGATATTGGGGTTGGAAAGCTATAAGGGGAGGGGTATTAGGGGAGAGGGAGAGAGATATGATAAGTGAGAGAGGGGGGGAGAAGCGGGGTGGTTATGGGAAGAGAGAGTAGGAGGGGGGTTAGCAGTAGTTAGATTTAGAGAGGGGAGATTTTAGGGGGTTGAGGAGAGAGAGAGAGGGGTGGGGGTTAGGTGTAGGTTTAGGAGTAGGGGAGAGAGAGTGAGAGAGAGGGGGTTAATAAGGATTAGTGGGAAGAGGTTTGAGAGAGAGAGAGTGGGGGAGTTAAAGGTAGGAGATGAGTAGATTGGTGAGAGTGAGAGAGGGGATTAGTAAGTGTTGAGAGAGAGAGACAGTGAGAGAGTGAGTGAGTGTGTGTGTGAGAGAGAGAGAGATAGAGAGAGAGAATGGGGGGGAGTTAAAGGGGGGAGAGAGAGAGAGAGAGAGAGTGGAGGGGGGTAATTTATAGGGGGAGTGGTAATATGAGAGAGACAGAGGTATTAAAGGGAAGGGGGTGTAAGAGATAAGTGAGAGGAGAGAAGAGATATGGAGGTATAAGAGAGAAGAGAAATATTAAGGATGTTAGAGAGAAGGGGGTATAAGAGAGACAGAGACAGATGTGGGGATGGTAAGTTGTAGGGGGAGTGTATTAGGGGATAGAGAGATAAGGGTTAGTGAGAAAGATATAGAGACAGATAGGGGTGATAAGCTATAGGGGGAGGTGGGTTAGGAGAGAGAGAGAGAGAGAGAGATGGTAAGTTTTAGTGGGATGTGGATTAGGAGAAAGAGAGATAGATATAGAGAGAAGGGTAGTTATGTGTAGGGAGAGTAGGAGGTGTTAGGGATATAGATCAGTGTTTTAGGATTAGAGGTAAGGGGTTATAAGAGACAAAGAGAGAGAGATGTAGGGATGCTAAATTTTAGGGGGAGCTGGATAGAGAGAGAGAGAGAGAAATATGGAGCCAATTTAGAGAATATTAGGAAAGTTATAAAGAAAGGTGTATAGGGTGGGGGTAGAGAGAGAGAGAGAGATGGGTGTAATTTATAAGGAGTGGAGACAGAGAGAGAGAGAACCAGGGGTTTTAGGGTGTTGGGGGGAGAGAGAGGGGTGCATGGTAAGTTTTAAGGGGATGTGGATTAAGAGAGAAAAAGAGAGAGAGAGGGAAGGTTAGGGGTGGTGAGAGTAAGAGAGAGAGGGGGGGTGTTAGGGGGGTTCGATTATAGATAAAGGGTTGGGGGTTATTTGTAGGTGGATTAGTAGGGTAGAGAAAGAGTGAGGAAGGGGGTTAATAAGGATTAGGGGGAAGAGGGGAGAGAGAGAGAAAGAGGAGTAATGGATTTTAGAGGTAAGGGGAGGAATAGGGTGTTATTAAGGGTTATGGATAAGACAAGAGAGAGAGAGAGAGAGGAGGAGGAGGAGTGGGATTAGTTGTAGGTAGGGTAGCAGGGGTGAGAGAGAGTGAGAGATTGGTTTGAGGGTTAGGAGTATGTGGAGGAGTAGGAGAGAGAGAGAGAGAGAGAGAGAGATAAAGAGAGAGAGAGGTGGGGTGATGGGGGAGGGTGTGGTTGATTAGTGGTGGGGTGGCAGTGGGGGATTGGCAGAGATAAAGAGAAAGAGATCATGGTGGGGGTAGGGAGGTAGGGCTTTAGGGTAGATATGGGAAGATAGAGAGAACGGTATATAGGGTGGAGAGAGAGAGAGAAAGGGATAGATTGGGGTTTACAAGCGGTAATGGGGGGGTATAGTAAGGGAGAGGGGTAGAGATATGGAGAGAGAGAGAAAGAGAGAGAGAGAGAGAGAGAGAGAGAGAGAACGGGGGAGAGAGAGAGAGAAGAAGGGCAGAGAAGAGGGGAGGTAGGGTGAGTAAGAGAGAGACGAAGGGGGGAAGAAGGGGTTGGTTATGGAAAGGGAGAGTAGGGGGGGTTAGGCATAGAGAGTGGGGGGTTAGGGGTTGTCAGAGTGAGAGAAGGGGGGGTGTTACGTGGTTGGGAAGAGATAGAGGGGTGAGGGTTAGGTGTATAATGAGGAGTAGGGGAGAGAAGTGAGATATAGGGGGTTAATAAGGTATAGAAGAGAGAGAGAGAGAGAGAGAGAGAGAGAGAGAGAGAGAGAGAGAGGTTAAAGGTAGGAGATAAGTATAGTGGTGAGAGGGTGAGAAGGGTTTTGTTTGTGTTGTGGAGAGAGAGAGAGAGGGGGACAGTTTAGGTAGGGGTATTAGGGGAGAGAGAGAGGGGGGGTTGCATAGGGTACTAGGGGAGAGAGGGGGGGTTGGGTAGTGTATTACGGGGAAGAGAGAGAGAGTGAGAAAGAGAGAGAGAGAGAGAGAGTGAACTAGGGGTTTCAGGGGGTTGGCGGGGGGAGAGAGGGGTGGGGTGGTAAGTTTTAAGGGAGGGTGGATTAGGAGAGACAAAGACATAGGAGGTGTTAGGGAGAATAGGAGAGAGAGAGGGGGAATTAGGGAGTGTATGAGTAGGGTTAGGGAGAGAGATGGAATGTTAGGGGTAGTGAGATTGATAGAGAGGGGGGGGTGTTAGGGGGTTTCGATGATAGAGAGAGGGTTGGGGTTTAGGTGTAGGTGGAATAGTATGGTAGAGAAAGAGATAGAGAGGGGGTTAGTAAACATTAGGGGGTAAGCGAGGAGAGAGAGAGAGGAGGAATGGATGTTATAGGTAGACTGAGAACTATGCTGGCTGGAGAGTGAATTAGGGTGTTTTTAAGGGTTAAGGATAAGAGGGGAGAGAGAGAGGAGGAGGAGTGGGGTTAGTTGTAGGGGGAGGAGCAGGGATTAGAGAGAGATATATGTTATGAGGTTTGGAGATAGAGACGAGTTTAGGGGTATGTGGAGGAGTAGGGGAGAGACAGAGAGAGAGAGAGAGAGAGAGAGCGAGGGAGGGTGTTGTTGATTAGCAGTGGGGAGGAGGAGGGGGTTTCAGGAGAGAAAGAGAAGGAGATCATTGTGAGGGTAGGGAGGTAGGAGTTTAGCTGTTTAGGGGAGAAAAGGGGGGATTTAGGGAGAAGGGGATATAGGGTTGGGAGAGAGAGAGAGAGAGAGAGAGAGAGAGAGAGAGAGAGATTGATTAGCATTGGAAAGTAGTAAGGGGAGGGGTAATAGGGGAGAGGAAGAGAGATATGGAAAGAGAGAGAGGGGGTGGAGAGAGAAAAGGTGGGGGGAGACAAGGGGTGGTAGGTGGAGTAATAGAGAGCGAGAGGTGGGGGGAAGGGTGTTGTTATGGGAAGGGAGAGTAGCAGGTGGTTTAGGGTTAGAGAGTGGGGGATTAGGGGTAGTGAGAGTGAGAGGGGGGGTTTTAGGGCGTTGGGTACAGAGAGAGGGGTGGGGGTTACATGTAGGTTGAGGAGTATGGGAGAGAGATTGAGAGAGGGAGGTTTAATAAGGGTTAGGTAGAGGAGGTTTATGTGAGAGAGAGAGCAGGTGGGGGGTGTTAGAGGTAGGATATGAGTAGAGTGGTGAGAGAGTGAGAGAGCGAATTAGTAAGTGTTGAGAGAGAGAGAGAGAGAGTGGGTGGGGGTAAGTTATAGGGTGAGTGGGAATAATAGAGAGAGAGTGAGAGAGAGAGAGAGGTGCAGGTAAGTTATATGGGGATGTGGATTAAAAGAGAGAGAGATGGTTGGGTTAGGTAGGGTAATTAGGGGAGAGAGAGAGAGAGAGAGATGGAGGTATTAGAGGGAAGGGGGTATAAGAGAGAATAGAGAAGAGAGACAGAGGTGTAAGAGAGAAGAGAAATATTAAGGATGTTACAAAGACACGGGTATAAGAGAGAGAGAGAGAGAGAGAGAGAGGATTTAGTGAGTAGGAGGGAGAGAGAGAGAGAGATGGTAAGTTGTAGGGGGGTGGATTAAGGGAGAGCGAAAGAGAGAGGTGATTAGTAAGGGTTAAGAGGAAGAGGTGAGAGAGAGAGACAGAGACAAAGGTTATTAGTAAGGGTTAGGAGGAAGAGGTGAGAGAGAGATACAAAGAGGTGATTAGTAAGGGTTAGAAGGAAGAGTTGAGTGAGAGAGACAAATATAGAGTTTTGGGCGAGAGGAAGAGGGTGATTAGGTGTAGAGGGTGTAGGGTGTTGGGGGAGTGAAAGAGATAGATATCATGATGGGGAGAAAAATGTAGGGGTTTAGTAAATATTAGGGATCTTATAGTGAAGAGGGTATGCGTGAGAGAGAGAGATGTAGGGCGATGGAGAGAGAGAGAGAGAAAGAGATATAGAGGGTTAGGGGTATAGGGAGTAGGGGGAAGAGAGAGAGAGAGATGGAGGGATGGTAACTTATAGGGGGAGGTGTATTAGGGGAGAGAGAGAGAGAGGGAGTGATAGAAAACATGGTGTGGGATGGGGGGATGGGTGGCAAAGGGTTTAGGGAAGATTAGGAAAGTTAGAGAGAAGGGGGTAGAGGGTGGGGGTAGAGAGAGAGAGAGAGAGAGAGAACTGGGGGTATTAGGGGGTTGGGGGAAGAAAGAGGGGTGCGTGGTAAGTTGTAAGGGGAGGGGGATTAGGAGAGACAAAGAAAGGGGGGGTAGGGAGAGTAGGAGAGAGAGACAAAGGGGATTAGGGATCATATTAGTGGGCTTAGGGAGAGAGAGGGTAGTTTAGGGGTAGTGATATTAAGAGAGAGAAAGGAGTGTGTTAGGGCGGTTTGATTATAGGTATAGGGTTAGGGGTTTTTTGTGGGTGTAGTAGTAGGGTAGAGAAAGAGTGAGAGAGGCGGTTAATAAGGAATAAGGGGAAGACGATAGAGAGAGAGAGAGAGAGAGAGAGAGAGAGAGAGAGAGATAAAGGAGGAATATATTTTTCAAGTAGGGGGAAGAGTAGGGTGGTGAGAGAGTGAATTAGGATGTTAAAAGGGGTTAGGGATAAGTGGGGAGAGAGAGAGAGGAGGATGAGTGGGGTTAGTTGTAGGGGGAGGAGTAGGCGAGAGGGAGAGAAAGAGAGAGATCTAGGCTTAGGGGTTAGGGGTATGTGGAAGAGTAGGGGGGGGAGAGAGAGAGACATAGAGAGGTGGTGGGGGAGGGTATGGGTTATTAGTGGTGTGGAGGAGGATGGGGTCGGGGGGAGACATAGATAAAGAGAAAATGGTGGGGGTAGGCATATAGGGGATTAGGGGAGATAAAGGAAGATAGATAAAATGAAATATAAGGTGGAGAGAGAGAGAGAGAGAGACAGAGATTGGGGTTGGAAAGTGGTAAGGGGAGGGGCTATTAAGTGAGAGGGAGAGAGAGATAGAGAACAGTGGAGAGAGAGAAGGGAGTAGAGACGAGGGGAGGTAGGGTGAGTAACACAAAGAGGGAGAGGGTGAAAAAGGGGTTTGTTATGGTAAGGGAGAGTAGGAGGGGGGTTAGGGGTTGTCAGAGTTAGAGAGGGGGGGGTGTTAAGGGGATGGTGTGAGAGGGAGTGAGAGAGATGGTGTTAATAAGGTCTAGAGTGAGAGAGAGAGACAAAGAGGGGTAGGAGATGAGTAAAGTGGTGAGAGAATAAGAGGGGATTAGTAAGTGTTGGAGAGAGAGAGAGAGAAAGAGATGGGGGTAGGTTATAGGGGGAGGGGGAATAGAAGAAAGAGAGATCCAAGAGAGAGAGAGAGAGAGAGAGAGAGAGAGAGAGATTGTGGTAGGTTATAGGGGGAAATAGAAGAGAGAGAAAGAGATGTGGGGTTAAGTTATATGGGGGGGATATGAGAGAGAGAGAGAGAGAGAGAGAGCGAGAGAGAGAGTGAGAGAGAGAGAGAGAGAGAGAGAGATCCAAGAGAGAGAGAGGGGATGATTTGGGTAGGGGTATTAAGGGGGGGAGAGAAAGGGGGATTTGGGTAGGGGGATTAGGGGAGAGAGAGGGGGGTTGGGTAGGGAGATTATGGGAGAGAGATAGAGAGAGAGAGAGGGGAGGGGTTTGGTAGGGTATTTTGTATGATCGAGAGAGAGAGAGAGAGTACTAGGGGTTTTAGGGGGGTGGAGGGAGAGAGAGGGGTTGGTGGTAAGTTCTAAGGGAAGGGGGATAAGGGAGACAATGAGAGAGAGGGGGTTAAGGAGAGTAGGAGAGAGAGAAAGGGGGGATTAGGGATAATATTAGTGAGGTTAGCGATAGAGAGAGCATGTTTGGGGTAGTTACAATGAGAGACATGGTGGTGTTAGGGGGTTTCGATTATTAAGAGAGGGTTGCGGGTTAGGTGTAGGTGGAGTGGTAGGGTAGAGAAAGAGTTAGAGAGGGGATTAATAAATATTAGGGGGAATAGAGGAGAGAGAGAGAGAGGAGAAATGTAAGTTAGAGGAAAGGGTAGGAGTAGGGTGGTGAGAGAGTGAATTAGGTTACTATTAAGGGTTAGGGATAAGAGGGGAGAGAGAGAGAGCAGAAGGAGGAGTGGGTTCAGATGTATGGGGAGAAGTAGGGCATGAGAGAGAGAGAGAGAGAGAGAGAGAGAGAGATGTTAGGAGGATGGGAGATAGAGATGGCTTTAGGTCTTAGTGGTATGTGGAGGGTAGGGGAGAGAGAGAGAGAGAGAGAGAGAGAGCGAACAAGAGAGAGAAAGAGGGAGAGGGTGAGGGAGGGTGTTGTTGATTAGCGGTGGGGAGGAGGGGTGGCTTGGCGGAGAGAAAGAGAAAGAGATCATGGTGAGGGTAGGGATGTAGGGGTTTAGGGGTTTAGGGGATATAATGGAAGTTAGGGAGAAGGGGATATAGGGTGGGGAGGGAGAGAGAGAGAGAGATTGATTGAGGTTACGAAGTGGTGAGGAGAGGGGTATTAAGAGGGAGAAAGAGATGGAAAGAGAGAGAGGGGGGAGAGAGAGAAAGCGGGGGATAAGATGGAAAGTAGGAGGAGTAAGATAGAGTGAGAGGTGGGGGGCTAAGGCAATGGTTATGGGAAGGGAGAGTAGGAGGTGGTTTAGGATTATGGGAGAGAGATTGAGAGAGAGGTGGTTAATAAGGATTAGGGGAAAGAGGTGTGTGAGAGAGAGAGAGAGCGGGTGGGGGGTGCTAGAGGCAGGAGATGAGTAGAGTGATGAGGGGATTAGTAAGTGTTTAGGGAGAGGTAGAGAGAGGGTAGGGGAAAGTTATAGGGGGAGTTGGAATAGGAGGGAGGGAGGGAGAGAGAGAGAGAGAGAGAGAGAGAGAGAGAGAGAGAGGGACAGGGTAAGTTATAGATGGAGGGGGAATAAGAGAGAGAGAAAGAGGGGGGGTTGGGTAGGGGGATTAGGGGTGAGAGAGAGAGAGAGGAGGTGGAGAGAGAGAGAGATGGAGGTATTAGAGGGAAGGAGGTATAAGAGAGAATAGAGAATATATATGGAGGTATAAGAGAGAAGTGAAATATTAGGTATGTAAGAGAGAGAGAGAGAAAAAGAGAAAGAGAGAGAGATGGTAAGTTCTAGGGTGGGTGGAGTAGGGGAGAGAGAGAGAGAGGTGATTAGTAAGGGTTAGGAGGAAGATGCGAGAGAGAGACGGGTTATTAGTAAGGTTTATGAGGAATAGGTGAGAGAGAGATAGAGAGAGGTGATTAGTAAGGGTTAGGAGTAATAGTTGAGTGAGAGAGAGAAAGAGAGAGTTAGGGGGGGATTGTGAGGGTGATTAGGTTTAAGGGTTGTAGGGGGGTTGGGGGAGAGAAAGAGATAGACATTGTGATGGGAAGAGAGAGGTAGGGGTTTATTAAATATTAGGGATGTTAGAAGGAAGAGGGTATGAGAGAGAGAGACATGTGGGGAAGTTAAGTTGTAAGGGGAGGTGGATAGAGAAGAGAGAGAGAGAGGGTTAGGGATATAGGGAGTAGGTGGAGGAGAGAGATAGAGGGGGGGGGAGAGAGAGAGAGAGAGAGAGAGAGAGAGAGAGATGGAGGGATGGTAACTTGTAGGGAAAGGTGGACTAGGGAAGAGAGAGAGAGAGTGTGTGTGTGTGAGAGAGAAATAGAGAGATAGAAAACATGGTGTGGGAAGGGGAGGAGGGGTAACAAGGGATTTAGAGAAGATTAGGAAAGTTATAGAGAAGGGGGCATAGGGTTACGGTAGAGAGAGAGAGGGATGAGGGTAATTTATAGGGGGTGGAGAGAGAGACAGAGAGAGAAAGACGTGGGGGTTTTAGGGGGTTGGGGGAAGAGAGAGGGGTGCATTGTAAGTTGTAAGGGGAGGGAGATTAGCAGAGACAAAGATAGAGAGAGGGGGGAGGTTAGGGAGAGTAGGAGAGAGAGACAAAGGGGTTTAGGCATCATATTAGTGGGGTTAGGGAGAGGGAGAGAGACCAGGTTAGGGGTAGTGAGAGTGAGAGAGAGAGAGGGGTGTGTTAAGGGGGTTTGATTATAGAGAAAGGGTTGGGGGTTATTTGTAGGTGGTGTAGTAGGGTAGAGAAATACTGAGAGAGGGGGTTAATAAGGAGTAATGGGAAGACGAGAGAGAGAGAGAGAGAGATAGGGAGAGATGGCGGGGGGAGGGTGTGGGTGATTAGTGGCAGGGCATAGGATGGGGTATAGGGGAGAGAAAGAGAAAGAGATAATGGTGGGGATAGGAAGGTAGGGGTTTAGGGGAGATAAGGGAAGATAGATAAAATGAAATATATGGTGGAGAGAGAGAGAGATTGGGCTGGGAAAGTGGTAAGGGGAGGGGTATTAAGGGAGAGGGAGAGAGAGATGGAGGGAGAGAGAGAGAGGGGACCATAGAGGAGCGGAGGTAAGTGGAGTAAGACAAAGAGGGAGAGGGGGAAAAGGGGTTGGTTATGGGAATAAAGAGTAGGAGTGGGGTTAGGGGTAGAAAGAGAGGGATTAGGGGTTGTGAGAGTGAGAGGGGGGGTATTAGGGGGTTTGGAAGACAGATATTGAGAGAAAGGGTGTTAATAAAGGCTAGAGAGAGAGAGAGAGGAAGGATATGAGTAGAGTGGTGAGAGAGTAAGAGGGGATTAGTAAGTGTTGGAGAGAGAGAGAGCGAGAGAGAGAGAGAGAGATGGGGGTAAGTTATAGGGGGATAGGAGAGAGACAAAGAGAGAGGCCAGAGAGAGAGAGGGGGGGTTAGGGGTGAGCGAAAGGGGTGTTTTGGGTAGGTGGATTAGAGAGAGAGAGAGAGAGAGAGAGAGAGAGAGAGGTTTGGGTAGGGTATTATGGGAGAGAGAGAGAGATAGAGAGAGAGAGAGGGAACTAGGGTTTTAGGGTGTTTGGGGGGAGAGAGGGGTGGGTGGTAAGTTTTAAGGGGAGGGGGATTAGGAGAGACAAAGAGAGAGAGAGAGAGAGTGGGTTAGAGAGAGTAGGAGAGGGAGAGAGATAGGGGGATTAGTCAGCATATGAGTGGGGTTAGGGATAGAGAGGGCATGTTAAATGTAGTGAGAGTGAGAGAGAAGGAGTGTTAGGACTATTCAATTATAGAGAGAGTGTTGGGGGCTATGCGTAGGTGGAGTAGTAGGGTAGAGAAAGAGTTAGAGAGGGGGTTAATTAATATTAGGGGGAAGAGAGAGAGAGAGAGAGAGAGAGAGATGAATGGAAGTTAGAGGTAGGGGGAGGAGTAGGGTTGTGAGAGAGTGAGTTAGGGTGTTATTAAGGGTTAGGGATAATAGGGGAGAGAGAGGAGGAGGATGAGGAGGAGGAGTGGGGTTAGTTGTAGGGGGAGGAGAGAGAGAGAGAGAGAGAGAGAGAGAGAGAGAGATGCTAGGAGGTCTGGAGAGAGAGATGGGTTTAGGTGTTAGGGGTATGTGGAGGAGTAGGGGGAGATATATATATATATATATATATAGGGGGTGGCAGAGGGTTTGGGTGATTAGTTGCGGGGAGGAGGAGGGGGGTTGAGGGAGGGAAATGGAAAGAGATCATGATGGTTGTAGGTAGTTAAGGGTTTAGGGGTCTAGGAGAGATAAGGGAAGTTAGATAGAAGGGGTTAATAAGGGTTAGTGGGAAGAGGTGTGAGAGAGAGACAACGAGGGGGTTAAAGGTAGGGGATGAGTAGATTGGTGAGAGAGTGAGAGAGGGGATTAGTAAGTGTGGAGAGAGATAGAGTGAGAATGATAGAGTGAGAGAGTGAGTGAGTGTGAGAGAAAGAGAGAGAGAGAGAGAGAGAGAATGGGGGGGGAGTTATAGGGGGGTAGAGAGAGAGAGAGATAGAAAGAGACGGGAGGTGGGGCTGGTTAGGGGGATTAAGCGAGAGAGAGAGAGAGAGAGAGGTATTAGAGGAAAGGGGGTATAAGAGATAAGAGAGAAGGGGGTATAAGAGAGAAGAGAGAAGAGATATGGAGGTATAAGAGAGAAGATAAATATTAGGGATGTTAGAGAGAAGGGGGTATGAGAGAGAGAGAGAGAGAGAGAGAGAGAGATGTCAGGACGATAAGTTGTAGGCGTAGGTGGATTAGAGGGGAGAGAGAGAGAGAGAGAGAGAGAGAGAGAGAGAGAGATGGTAATTTGTAGGGGGATTTGGATTAAGAGAGAGAGAGAGAGATGGTAAGTTGTAGGGGGATTTGGATTATGGGAGAGAGAGAGAGAGATGTATGGTAAGTTGTAGGGGGAGGTGGATTAGGAGAGAGAGAGAGGGGTAGTTATGGGAGTGGGAAAGGTTAGAAAAATATATCAGTGTTTTAGGGTTAGTGGGAACGTGAGAGAGAGGGGAGGTGTTAGTGGGTTACGTGGGTATATGTATAAGTTATGGTTATCAAGGAAAGAAATCCTAACTCCTAGGTTGCATGAATAGAGCATCAACAAAGGGGGTCCCTCGTTAGACCACTTCAAAAACCTTGTTTATGCATGGTCGACCACCCAACTTGGGGCATACTCGGAGGGCTTCTCTAGGAGTTACCTCCCTCCACCTATTACTAGCGCAACGGCGTCCCAGTTCCCAGCTAAAACAACAGGCACATGTGTCAAGATTCCGAGTTAGGAAATTGTTTCCACGCAATTTCCCAAAATGGTCCTTTGAAAACACTCTACACAAGACTTTAATAGAAACCCTATGGCCAACATACTAATGCAAGCATTATAAGAAAAATGTATACAATTTAATATTGGCTAGAAAAAAAATTCTACAATCTTACTCATTTAAATATTCTAATTAAATTTATGTAGATAAAAATAGATATCATTAACTATTAAAAAACATTTAATTTTTTTTTACTATTATTAAAGTGAACAATAAAACAGTAATCCATATAATATAATATCTAAAAATATACGTAAAACAAATTCTAATAAGAGTAAGTTACTAATATTTTGCAAAGTAAATAATTTTTTTTAATACACTGTTATATCATTAAATATGCCTAAAAACTCAATTACAATAAAACTCAATTACTTTTATTTAACAAATCAATATTACTAACATTTAAAATCATTTAAATTTTCTTTTACTACTATTAAAGTTTTAAAAAAAATAATAATTTAACAAATTCTAAATTATTTCATCACCTACAACAAAATAATCAATATAATATAATATCCTAAAATATATTTAAAAACAATTCTAAGTTACTAATATTTTGCAAAATAAATAATTTTTTTAATACACCATCCTATCATTAAATAAGCCTAAAATTCTAAATCCAATCAAACTCAATAACTAATATTTAACAAAACTAATTACTAACAATAATTTTAAATAAATTTACTAACATATCAGAAATTGATTAGGGAGAGGATAAAGATAAATATCTTTAGATAGGCTGAAAATGTAATGCTAATGGTTCTATACATTAATAACATTGACAAATTATATAACCACCAATCGCTTACCAATCACCCTTATCCAATCAAAATCCTATACAAATTAACGATATATGGAAGCAAAGGTTTGATTCCTCGTCATTGCATCGCGGATCGTAGCTGACTTAATCGCTTTTACTTTTAAAATCCTTGATATGAAGAACTCATGTTTGACGGAATGATTGAAGTAAAATTGCAAAGGAAGAGCTCAGATATATTGAAATATAAAAATAAACTATTATCCAACACATTTATTGAATAAAATATTGGTTTCTATGTTTACTTGGATATCCTTATAGTCAAAGTCTCATTCCTAGTTTGTCATGAAATGAAACATAATTCTTTTTGAAAGTGTTGGGTTTTGTTTCTCTACAGAGTTATGTAAAATATATTTATGAGATGTAGATATCAAGGTAGATAATTTATTAATTTAATCTATTCATTGTTTTCCTTTCTTTAATAATCTCTTTCCTTTCTTTAATATAGAGTAAATGAGAGAAAAAACATATATATTAAATATGCATACCTGTAAGCTTCCATCATCGAACATGAAATCGAATATTTCAAGTCCGGTATTCTGCGATCATCCAACCATGTAAACAAATAACACAAATAAAATAATGATTATCACTATTGATGAATAAAACGATGTAAAAATAGAGATAAACCATATACATTAATAACCTAAAAAAATAAATAAAAGTAAATACTAAAGTCCCCGAAACTACCACATCCAATATGAAAAAAAAAAAAGCATACCTCACCACAGAGAGGATGCACCGTATGCTGTATAGAATCACAATGTCAAAAACTTTCTTACCCAAACCCTGTCTATCCCAGGTTAAAAAGAAGAAAACCCTTTCTATCCAATAGAGAATAGGTGAACCTTCTCGTTTCAACTATACTCCGCTGGCCTCCCGAGCGTTATTTGATTGTCAGAGATTTTATTTACGAATAGTGTGTGTGGGGAGAATTCGTTGCGACCGCGGGCTTCTTATATTGGAAGAAGCAGATATTCGAGTCTTAACAGGCCAGCCATGTGAGAGACAGCGAGCAAATTGCATAAAATATTATTGGCAATGCATGACTTATGGGGTCTCGATAGAGCAAATGAGCTGTGGAAAATTTCAATGCGCCAAACAATTCAAACCTTTGCTGCCCAAACGATTAAGCATACAAATATATTTTCATCGACTATATGCACAGTCCTTTTCAATTTGTATTTAGTTTATTTGTCAACGTGTTTGTGAATGGACAGGCCAACTAGGTATAAATCCTTTGTTTGATTCCTGATTTGTCTGTTTTTGGGACCGTAAGGCTTTTCCATCCTTTCGAAGTGGTGATAATAGAGGGGCGTAATTACATATGTTTGAAAGGGTCATGCAAATGGTATCAAGGCCAGCAGAGAGGAGGGGCGGCTATTTGTGATTCTTTTATATGATCTCGTTTCAACTATACTCATTACGAAATTGAACGGCAAATTGTGTGTGGAGAGGCGAATGCGAAGGGTGTTGTGACACATCATATAAATTCAACCACCGCATTGAATGCGATTGATGTATCCGACTCCACCTCTTAACTTGAGTTTAATGCGGTAGATAAACTGCTGTTTTTTGGTTTTTTTTTAAGGAGTCAAGAACTTTCCAGAATCGCTCGTTTTGTTGAGCTGTGCTCCATAAGTTTCTAAAAATCTCTGTCTGTATATATTGCTATCTTGGATGAATCCGCCATTTTAGATAAAAAACAGAGTTTTGATAAATAGTATGCTCCTGAAAAATCCTTGTGGTGAATGCTATGAATTTCTGATTCTGTCTGAATATGTACGAGTGAATTTCCGTTGGGTTTGAACGTGATTGCTTCCCTGCCTCCTTTCATTGTGGTATCAGAGACAATACCAATGCGTAGAGCTTAGTCTCCGCCATTTCTGAAGCCGCCAGCCTAAACGAAGGAGCCAGTAGTTGTGTGAGGTCTGCTGTGTGAAGGTGTTGAGGTTTTTCTCCACCGTTCGTTCCCCTCCCCAGGCAGAAGCTTGAACTCGTGAAGCTCTTTCTTAAAGAGATCCGTAGCAGAAGAAACTTGTGTTAGCTGGTTTATGATAATAAAAAATTTGCAAGCACCAGAAAAGCCAGGACTGTTCCATTCAAAGAGCAAGGGGGAGTTGGGTTTGTGAACAACCAGACAGAGGATTCATAGACAGTCAAATTTTAACCATGGCCACCACCACCAGCTCTTTGCAGCCACAGGTTCCCTCGTTCTCAGGTAAAAATTATGATTTTTGGGCAACAAAAATGAAAACTCTATTTCGTTCTCAAGATATTTGGGGTTTAGTTGAAAATGGGTATCCTGAACCTCAAGATGACGCAGCCTTTTTGGCTTTGTCTCAGGAAGAAAGTTATTCTCAATAATAATAGAAAGAAGAATGCTAAAGCCATACTCTTCATCCAACAGAGTCTCGATGAATCAATTTTTCCAAAGATTGCTTCCGAAGATAACTCAAAAAGTGCATGGGACATTTTAGAGACAGCCTATAAGGGCTCTTCTAAGGTTAAGACAATCAGGTTGCAAACCTTTAGAAGAGAATTTGAAACCCTTCAGATGAAGGATTTAGAATCAATTGACCAGTTTTTCAATAGAACCATGAATGTGGTGAACCAGATAAAAACACATGGGGAGGATTTAAATGACCAGAAAATCGTGGAGAAAATTCTGTGTAGCCTACCCAAAAAATATGATGCAATTGTAGTGGCAATTGAGGAATCAAAGGATCTATCACAGCTATCTGTTGTTGAATTGATGGGATCTCTATTGTCTCATGAATTTAGACTGAGTAGGAACTCAAATCCCTCATTAGAATCTGCATTCAAGACTCAGGTTTCAGTTAGTAGAGGCAGAGGTAGATTTAGTCATAGAGGTAGAGGAAGATTCCAAAATCAAAGTGATGAAAGAACAATTTCAAATGAAACCAGTAAATCAGTCCAGAGCCCCAAGTCAGGAAATTTCAGAGGTTCAAGGAGTAATCTTAATCAGCAGCAGTCTAGAAGGTTTGATAAATTGAAGGTTCAGTGTTTTTACTGTAAGAAATTTGGGCATGTAATTCGGGATTGCAGAAAAAGACAAGCAAATGAAAGCAAGCAATCAGCTAATTTATCTGAGGTATCTAAGACTAAAACAGAGTCTATGTTTATCACTTGTAATATTGCCCAGGAGAGTCCAAAAGATGTATGGTTTTTGGACAGTGGTTGTAGCAACCACATGACTGGAGATCAAGAGTTGTTTAGCTGTTTGGATAGTTCTGTTCAATTAGAAGTAAAGCTTGGAACATATAGTAGAGTTTCTGTCAAAGGCAAAGGAATAATAGATGTTTTGACAAAGAATGGTGAGAAGAAGATTGTGAAAGATGTCTATCTTGTTCCTGGAATGAAATGTAATTTGATGAGTATTGGACAACTAATGGAGAATGGGTATGAGATAAATTTTTATGACAAAGCTTGCACAATTCGAGATAGAGCTCATTGTAATAGGTTGATTGCAAGGGTTGAGATGACCAAGAACAGGATGTTCCCACTTGCAATGAGGAGTGATACTCAAAATTCTGTTAATGCATACAAAGCTAAGAGTGTTGATCAATCTTGGCTTTGGCACTCGAGGTTTGGTCACTTACATTTTGATGGTTTGAGGTCGTTGCAGAAGAAGGAAATGGTGAAAGGGCTGCCAATCATAGAACAACCAGCAAGCTCATGCGAGACATGTATCTTGGCAAAACAACATAGAGAAAGCTTTCCTGTAGGTGTTTCCTATAGAGTAAAAGTACCTCTGGAAATCATACAAACAGATTTATGTGGGCCAATGCAAACCTCTTTATTGGCTGGAGCTTACTATTTCTTGACTTTTATTGATGATTACAGCAGGAAGACTTGGGTATATTTCTTAAAACAAAAGTCTGAAACTTTCGGAGTCTTCAATAACTTCAAGGCTTTGGTTGAAAAGCAAAGTGGTAAGTACATTAGAGTGCTAAGATCTGATAGAGGTGGTGAGTATATTTCAAATGACTTTTTAGATTTCTGCAATGTTCATGGAATTAAAAGACAATTTACTGCCAGATATACACCACAATAGAATGGTGTGGCTGGAAGAAAGAATAGGACCATAATGAACATGGCTTGGAGCATGTTGAAGACAAAGCACTTACCAAATGACTATTGGGAAGAAGCTGTTTGGTGTTCAATATACATTATGAATAGGAGTCCTACAAGTAGCTTGATTAGTTAAGTGCCTTAAGAGGCATGGACTGATAGAAAATGTTCAATTTCACATTTACGAGTTTTTGGGTGCGTAGCATATGCACATGTACCAGTTGAATTAAGGAGAAAGTTGGATGATCATAGTGAGAAATGTATATTCATCGGTTATAGTGATCAATCTAAAACATATAGATTGTACAATCCCATTACCAAAAAGCTTGTTATTAGTAGAGATGTTGAGTTCAAAGAGGAAGAAGCATGGGATGGAAGTGTAGATGAGTCTATTACAGGAGGAGCTGTATTATCTCATGAACATGATGAAGAAGAAGAGCATGAATCTCAAGGAGGACAACTAGTACAAGCACCTATTACCATTACACCAACAACAAATACATCCACTGCAGTCAGAACACCAAGAAGTCTTGCACAAGGAGAGGTCTCAACGCAAAGAAATCAACCTACTCCAAGTTCACAGGTAAGTGATGAATCTGATCCTACTTTAGCTACACTAAGATCTAGATTTAAAGAAAGGAAGACTAGAAGTCTTATGGAGATATATGATCAGCATGAATACCAATTAGATTTAAATTCAAATTTTGCATTGTTAGCATATCAACCTGTTAGTTATGAGGATGCTATCAAAGATAAAGTTTGGGTGGATGCTATGAATGATGAGATAGATGCAATAGAAAGGAATGATACTTGGGAATTAATGAATCTACCTGAAGGAAAGGACTGCATTGGTGTGAAATGGGTTTATAAAACAAAGTTCAATGCAGATGGTGAAGTTGAGAAGCACAAGGCAAGACTTGTTGCTCAAGGTTTTGCTCAACAACCTGGAATAGACTATAATGAAACTTTTTCACCTGTTGCCAGATTAGATACAATTAGAACCGTTTTAGCTATTGCAGCTCATAATAGTTGGAAAGTATACCAGTTGGATGTAAAATCTGTGTTTTTAAATGGAATTTTAGAAGAAGAGGTATATGTAAAACAACCTCCAGGTTATGAGATAAGTGGACATGAAGAAAAGGTTTATAAATTGAAGAAAGCTTTGTATGGGTTGAAGCAAGCTCCTCGAGAATGGTACAACAGAATTGATTCCTATCTCATAAGCAATGGCTTTTGGAGGAGTATCAATGAACCTACTCTGTACACCAAGAAAAATCAGCATGGTAAGGTCTTAATTGTGTGCATTTATGTTGATGATATCATTTATAATGGCAATTTGATATTAGAAGAATTCAAAACAATAATGAGGAGTGAGTTTGAGATGACTGACCTTGGTCTAATGAAGTTTTTTTCTGGGAATTGAAGTCTTGCAATCTGAAAGTGGAATCTTTATCTCACAATCCAAATATGCAAACGATGAAATGAAAAGATTTAGAATGTTAAATTGGAAGCCAGTCTCAACACCGGTAGCTACAGGCACTAAGTTAAGCAAGCAAGATGTTGGAGGTCAAGTAAATCCCAGGCTATTTAAAAGGCTAGTTGGTAGTTTAATGTATCTAACCGCAACTAGACCAGACATCATGTATGCTGTGAGTTTAATCTCAAGATTCCTGGAGTCTCCGAAGAGTACTCATTGGCTCGCAGGTAAAAGAATTTTGAGATATGTTGCAGGCATAGTGAATTGTGGAATTTTATATTCAACAGGTTTAGATTTCAATTTGACAGGGTACACAGATAGTGATTTTGCTGGAAATGTTGATGATAGAAAAAGTACATCTGGATATGCATTTTTTTTGGCTCAGGAGTTGTCTGATGGGCATCAAAGAAACAACCCATAGTCACTATTTCATCAGCAGAAGCAGAGTATGTTGCTGCCACGTTAGCAGCATGTCAGGCCATCTGGATGAGAAGAGTTTTGTTCGATCTTTTGCATGAACAAGGAGCGCCAACAACTATCTTCCATGATAATAAGTCAGCTATCGTGCTGTCAAAGAACCATGTATTCCACAAGAGAACCAAGCATATTGACACATGGTATCATTACATTAGAGAATTGGTAAATGATAAAGAAATTAAACTCTGTTTTTGCAATTCAAAGGAACAACTCGCTGACATTTTCACTAAGGCACTGGGAAAAGATATTTTTGAATTTCAAAGACAAAGTCTGGGCATCTGTGACGCTATTTATGCTGTAAATGTGTAGGTGGTTGAAATTAAAGGGGATAATGTTGTGACACATCATGTAAATTCAACCACCGCATTGAATGCGATTGATGTATCCGACTCCACCTCTTAACTTGAGTTTAATGTGGTAGATAAACTGCTTTTTTTTGGTTTTTTTTTTAAGGAGTCAAGAACTTTCCAGAATCGCTCGTTCTGTTGAGCTGTGCTCCATAAGTTTCTAAAAATCTCTGTCTGTATATATTGCTATCTTGGATGAATCCGCCATTTTAGATAAAAAACAGAGTTCTGATAAATACTATGCTGCTGAAAAATCCTTGTGGTGAATGCCATGAATTTCTGATTCTGTCTGAATATGTATGAGTGAATTTCCGTTGGGTTTGAACGTGATTGCTGCCCCTGCCTCCTTTCAAAGGGGTGGCACTCATAAGGGATATTCTATGTGCATCATTTCATCCGGATCCAGATAAACTGCCAGCCAAACTAACATAGTCTCAAAAGCATTAGCATAGGTCAAAAACCTCATAGGGGCTAATTTACAAAAAAAGAAAGAAAGAATGATTACATATCAACATCGCTCATTGTCCGCTATCGATAGCAGAGGGGAGCAGAGACAGAATGATTACAATAAATTCAGAAAAAAACTAACGGGAAATTAAGTTAGAGAGAACAATACACGGGAAGGTGCTTGGCCATAATTAATGACATGCTCTTGAAAGAATCCGCCAATCTTGTGACCAACATGGAAGGTGGATGACCACAATGACAAACAAAGCAAATCCTGTGGTGAAGGCATCACCGTATCAAATAAAATGGCATGATGAAGATTAAGTGGAATTGTGATTAGGCAAATCCTGTGGTGAAGGCATTCACCGTATCAAATAAAATGAGTGATGATGAATAGATAGGGTCAGAGTGATGATGAGTATGATCTCAGCGCTCTAAAGATGTCGTCTATGCAATTGTAGGTGAAAGAGGGTTGCAGGATACAATCAAAATGATTTAAGTGTGAAGCTCTGTCCTGCCAAAGAAAGAGGAAGATCCACTTAGGGTATTGAAATATTCTCTACCAAAGAAAGAGGAGGATCGACTACGATCTAAATGTTGAAGAAAACCCTGTGGATCCGCCCAGAAATCACTCATACTCAGTACGAAGGATCAAAATCAAACATTGGGGTCGGGGAGAGACCAAAAATTTTACTATCCCGTGACATTCTCTAACATTTAGCGACCTCTGCTCATAATGTGTAACCTTCTGCTCATAGTTTATTTGGACGATTTCTAGATTTAGACCCAGGTTCGACTCCCGGAAGAGACGCACCTCTGTCTTCATTCATTTCATCTTCGTCCTCACATTTGCAACCCATCCCTAGGTTGCGAAAGAATTAAAACACTGTACAGGATGCGAAAAAGAAATTATAAACATTTTCTAGGCAAAAGAATTAAAAAAACACAGTACAGGATGCGAAAATTTTCAAAAAACACAGTTAAGGATGCGAGAAAGAAATTATTAAAATTTCTGAGGCAAAAGAATAAAAAAACCCAGTACAGGATGCGAAAGAGAAATTATTCAAATTTCCCAGGCGTGTTACATTTTACAGTTAGATGGATCAAACATGGTGGTCGGGAGGAGATCAAACATTTTCGATTCCTTGGTGCTGGGAAAATGGAAGAAAGAGGAGATCTCTACATCACAGAACTTCTCATCCCCAATGGCATAATTTCTCAAATCTCCAGAAATACAAACCCGATTTTGTGAAACATTTAGGCTCAAAAAAAGGACTGACTCAGATCCCAGAGACTGTACAACGGATCACGGGGTCAGAGGTGCTAATTACGAGAGCTTGCAAGCAGTTGTGACCTGCCAACCTCTGAGTCACCTTTCGTTCTCTAAATTTAGCCACTTTCTCTCTAGCCAATACGTACCCTCTAAAACACTATGGAAAACGGTGCCAAATTCTACGGAATCATAAATCCGAAGTGAAATAATTTATTGAAATCTGTCAAAAGGTGCCAATGAACGGATTAGAAATCCCCAAACAAAATGAACGGATTAGAAATCCCCAAACAAATTGAATTTATGGTAAATACCGAGCTTGAAAATGGATTATATTTATTGGTTGTAGCACCGACGCCCCTCTTCCCACAAAATTTCATCTATTCTTCGAAACAAAGAATAAAAGTACTGAACACTATCCGGATGGAAGTTAACAGGATTGCAATCGAGAAATGAAGGATCACAAGTAAATGAAGGAAATCTCACACTAAATGAAGGAAATGTCACACTAAATGAAGGAAATCTCAAGTACCTTCAGTGTAATTTATAATGTTCAATCTAGGTGTGTGAGATCGGCAGTGATAAACCTATGATGTGGCAGTTATAATTTTAGTATTGTATAAATGTAATTCCTCCAAAAAAAACAGTTATATTCCTCGAACTAAAATTATACAATAAGTATAGATCTAACAGTTATCACTTAGTTGGGTTTCCCGGGGTTGTAGTTTGTGTTACCGTTCACCACTCTTTCAAGTTTATGAACGAATTCGCCTTCCACAAACTAAGCCAAGTGTTCGGGTCGCTCAGTATTGGGCTTAAGTGGAAGACGGGTCGCTCAGTATTGGTCTTAAGTAGAAGAGCATTAGCTAGTTTCTCAGTTTTCGCTTCCTTGTGACTAACTTTCTTCCCACTAAAAAAAATGCAATTCATTAAAAAAAGAGAGTAAAAATGAAAAATGAATGCAATCCATTAAGAAAGAGAATTAGGTTTCATATTCCTTAACTTCCATCCTAAGAGGCTTAATAAGACATCAGATTTC
This sequence comes from Larix kaempferi, assembly GCA_027924585.1. Lineage (NCBI taxonomy): Eukaryota > Viridiplantae > Streptophyta > Pinopsida > Pinales > Pinaceae > Larix > Larix kaempferi. The sequence continues at coordinate 27,071 of BSBM01000884.1, forward strand.
CATTGAAAGACACATGCACTTACAACAAAAATAATCAATATAATTTGATCTCCCAATGCATTACTTATGTGTTTTTTTTACATAGTTATGTAAAATATATTTCTGAGATGAAGATATCAAGGTAAATAATTTATTAATTTAATCTATGAATTTCTTTTCTTTCTTTTATTAATCTCTTTCTTTTTTTTTCATTAATCATATAAACTAAATGAAAAAGAAACAAGGATGAATATGCCTACCTTTAAGATTCCATCATCGAACATGAAATCGACTAAATCAAGTGCGGTCTTCTCTGCAATCATCCCACCATTTAAACAAGAAAACACAAATAAAACAATGATTAATACTAGTGATGAATAAAACCATCCAAAACAGAGATAAATTATATACATGAATAACCTAAAAACATGAATAAAAGAAAAAATAATGTAAGTGAAACTACCATATGCAAAAAGAAAAAGAAAAAAACCATTACTCCACAGTCAAAGATTTGCTATACACAATATGAGCTCACCACAGAGAGGAACTCACACAACAAACCAAATAACAGATATGAAAGCCAGTGACGATAACAGGTATTTCCAATCAATATAATTTAATGATTATTAAATTATTTATATTTATATTGAAATTATAATATTTTATTATTAATAATTGTTAATAATAGGTTTATTTTAATTTTATAATTATTACATAATTATATATAAAAGAAAATTAATAAGTAGACAAAAACAAACATATCACAAGTAATACTAAAATATATAAGTACATGAACCACTCAATACACACGCACACTTATTTTATTTTATGTTCAATACATATACTTGCACAGTTTTAATGTTCACCTGGAAATGAAACAGCTTTTGAATTTGACGTAAACTTATAGATTGTTTTATTTGAGGTAATCTTCTACATTGTTTTCTGATTTGTTAGTTACAATGTATTTGACAAAGTTGTAAAAGGATTTCTTAATCTAAGAGTATCTACAACCTTTATTCTATTCAATTCAAGAACAGGAAAAACTTTCTTAGGTTAACTTTGCTATTTGGGTACTTTTATGATCTTGTTTCAACTTTATTCATTAAGAAATTGAACGGCAAATTGTGTAAAGAGATATTCAATCGAGAAATGACACAAGTTGTGTAGTACTTACCTGCCTGTGTGCGTAGAGGCGAAAGCTCATTTCATCTGGATCCAGATAAACTGCCAGCCAAACTACCATCGTCTCAAAAGCATTAACATAATTTATATAAACATTAACAGAATTTATATTAACAGAACCAGAACTAATACTTACAAGCTACGAGCTAATTTCATAGACCTGAGAATGAGCGCTATCGATAACAGAGGGCAACAGAGATCAAGAATGATTATAATAAATTCAGAAAAAACTAACCGGAAATTAAGTTACACAGAATCATATACTGCCAACAAGCAGATGAATGAACTTACAGACCACTTCTCTTAAACAATTTTTTAATTTAAAAAACATGTTATTATTATAAGAAATTCACACATTTTATTTTTACCGACCAAACTCTATAGGAGTACATTTCTTTTGCCAAAACGATATCGAGGTTTTTTGGGTTGAACATTAGAATATAGCCTGGTTCAATAGAAGTTAGAATAGCTCTTTGAAATCTGGGTAATTTGAAATTGTAAATTATCATCTCAGTTTTTTGTTTTTTTAATTTGAACTTTCTAACACTCATTTAGTTAAATTTATTAAACTAACACTAGAAATACATTAAAAACCATAAATAATATTTATATTTACATTTCTGATCTCCTAGTATAGCCTCAGTTTCAGTGATAGGTGGGCATAAAGGCTACATCACATCGACTCGTACTCAGAAAATTCAATTCAAGAACAGTAAGAAAGACGAGAAAAGAAAATGGGCTTTCGATCTTCCTTACCGGCGTGGCTCTTCGTACCTTTCCCCGGAACCTTCATTCCGCGACCGTTTGGGATACGCCTCGTCGTTCCTGAAACGAAATCGAGAAGAAATGTCGGCTGAATACCTTCATTCCACGACCGTTTGGAGTACACGTCCCCGAAAGAATCCGCATGTCGTTCCTGAAACAAATCGAGATAAACCCATGATAGACTCAAACTTGAGAAGAAATGTCGGCCGGAATACCAACAACCCTCACCAGAAACCAATTCAAGCAAAGCAAATACATACCTGTCACTGTGGCACGTTTTTGCCCCAGCCTGGGAGTCCGGCTTCTTGTGGGTGTCCATCTTCTGCGATATGGAAAGTCCTTGGATCCACCCAACACTGGTCTCAACAGCTCTGGTCTACTGTCACGACCCCAATACCTTTGTAGACGCCATAATCGTATATTCCTACTTCCACCATATCTCACTCAGTTTCTTTAGCCCTACTGGTACATCCTGGGGAAGGTATCATAGAACGAACTAGTAAACAATTAACTGTAGCAGACCTGCACAATACTCCCTGGGAACGTGCTCTTCGTACCTTTTCCCCAAACCTTCATTCCACTACCGTTTGGAGTACGCGTCCCCGAAAGAGTCCGCCATGTCATTCCTGAAAAGAAATCGAGATAAACCCATAGACTCAAAGTCGAGAAGAAATGTCGGTCGGAATACATACCCACAACCCTCACCAGAAACCAATTCAAGCCAAGCAAATACATACCTGTCACTGTGGCAGGTTTTTGCCCCAGCCTCGCCGTCCTGCTTCTTGTGGGTGCCTATGGCCTGCACTCCATATCCCAAAATATACAACGGGCTAACTCCGAGTTGGAAGGTTCCTCTTGCCTTGCGACCGACCGACCGACCGACCGAAGGACGCAGCACGGGGCGTATGACTACTGCTCAGGTCTGCTCACTCTGGTAACCGCTATGAGGGCAAAAGCTCGCGGCGTCAATGTTGCATTGTATGACTAACTCAGAAGATCAATGCGGGTGACTAACAGAGTGCACTCCCCTGCCCAATAGTATCTCCTCGACTTCCAAAACTCCAAGATCTGAAATCCAATAACAAGCATTTCAAAAAATATGATAAATCAACATTGGCTCTTTATCAAGAGTTCTGTTATCATATATCATACAATGGCTACTCGAGATGCTTTAGGAATGGTTTGTTGCATTGTATGATTAACTCAGAACATCAATGCGGGTGCACTCCCCTGGCCAATAGTATCCAATAACAAGCATTTCAAAAAATATGATAAATCAACATTGGCTTTTTATCAAGAGTAGCCGTTGTCATACAACGGCTCCTCAGGATGCTTTTTCGATATTGTGACATGGCTACTCAAGATGCTTTAGGGATGGTTTGTTATTCATGATTGATAGTTTCTTATTTATGATTAGCTTTTAGCTTTTATTTGTTTAGATTAAATTTGATTGGATTGTTTTTCAAGTGATGATTGGATTTTTATTTTTTTTTGTGTCATTTATGATTAGATTTTTTTTTATTGATATTTTGTTTTAGATTTTTTTATATGTCAATGGTAATGGTGGTGGAGAGGAAGATAAATTTTCTTTAATTTTAATATTTTGAATATTTAAAAATTTAAATTTAATAAAAATTATTTACATTTGGAAATAAGTTTTTTTAAATTTTAATTATATATAATTTTTCAATATCAAATTAAATAGTAATAATAAATAATAAATAAAATGTAATTGTCCATTGGTTGTAGCCTGGGTTGTTGGGAGGAATGTTTGTTACCCTCCCCACCCAGGTTCAATTCTTGTAAGTGATGTATTGCTCTTGTTGAACCCATATTGTAATGATTGTAATTCGTGCCACCTTGATTCTCTAGAATAGCAGGTGGTGACCATTTCCCCAGGTGGACTAGCCCTCTAACAAACGGCGAACCACCTTTTAAAAAAAAAAGAATAAAATGCAGATACATAAATGAAATTAAGATTAACATAAAATAATTTATTGTTAATAAAGTAATTTTTTATTTTGACTCATGGTTTAAAGTTATTTCTAAATAGCTAAAAGTTAGTTAACTCTCTAACATGATGATGTAAAGGTCAAAGTACAACTATGACTCTAAATTCATACAAAGCTTGTCTAATGAATTTATGTTTTGTAAACTTATGTATATGTGATTGTATATGGATAGATAGGGTTCTTTTTATTGCTTATGTACGGCTACGCGGCATGTAAAAGATATGATTTTTAATAAAAAATATGGTTTTTTTTGTGTAAAAAATTATTATTCTAATGTTATAAAAAAATCTAAAAAAAAGTTGAATTCTTTTTTTAAAATATAAATATAAAAAGTTTAAAAAAAATTGAGATAGGTGTATATAAAAATAGATAATAAAATTATAAATTTATTTAAACAAAGAGAAATGATTAATTTTATTATAAAACATTTTTATATTTACAAAATTTTCAATCTTGATTTTAGTAGTCAAATTGATGATGGTGGAAAGGATTCTTTATCCCACAATTAAGAAATCTCATATAGAATGTGATCAAATTAAAATTCTAAAAGTTTTAAAAATTAAATAAAATTAAAAAAGCAATTAAATATTGCATTCATAATATATAAAATATCTATTTTCTTAATAAAAGTTAGATTCAATAAAAATTTAAAAAAACAAAATATTATTATACTTTATTTCAAGGAATTATCTAAATTAGTTTTTTTTTAGGAGTGGCACGAATTACAATCATTACAATATGAGCTCAACAAGAGCAATATGTCATTACAATATGAGCTCAACAAGAGCAATATGTCAATATGTCACTTATGAGGGTAACAAACATTCCTCCCAACCACCCAGGCTACAACCAATGGACAATTAGTTATCTCCAATATCATTTGATAACTCGCAATTATAAAGTACATTAATTTATTTAAAATATTATTTATAAATATGGTAAAACATTTTCACCAATAGAATTATGGAAAAACATATTTTTGTGATAAATGAAAAAAATACTTAATCAACATAAATATGAAAAAACATATGTCATTTCCACAAGGAAAAAACACATAATTTATGTTATTAAAAAAATAAAATTAATTTTAAAATTAATACATCATAAGTTTAACATTTACACAATTAAATTTATTTTATGCTATACAATTCAATTATCAATAATATGAGTTCCTTAAAACAACTTAGGTTGATCACATTTAGACAATTAAATTCATTTTATGTCATACTAATCAATTAATAGTAGAATGGGTTACTCAAAAACAACTTGTTTTTATATTTTCCACATGTTTACATGAGCGGGTAACTTAAAATAAGTTATTCTTGGTGACACTCAAAATTAATAACCACGTGATATCCTACACGTCTATTATGGAAAATATTTAATTAAATATTTTTACATTGTCTGACATTTATGTCTAACTATCTATACTAATATATATAAGACTACGTATATACCTTGTGTTATTTATATATGTCTACGTGCATACTATATATATATGGGGCCCACCCCTCACCCCATAGTTTTTTTTATGTTCTTTATGAATCAAAATGATAATACAAGTGCAATGGATAAAGATGTTTTGGCATTATTTATGATGATAGAGATAGGTGATACATTGAGCCTCCAACTAGGAAAATTGTCTTGTAAGATATATATGGTCAAAAGGAGCCACATTGAGTTTACCATGAAGGTTTGCTTACATGGAGGATTCTTTAAGTATCTTTCATAGAGTGAAAGTTATGTTTATAGTGTTTTATGATATGGTAGTGAAATGTTGTATATGGATACTTTATTTATAAATACATGAATATTGGAATGTTGACAATGTGTGTTCCATAATATTATGTGACATTACGATGACCAACTCATGGTTTTATGTCCTAGCATATATATGTTGTCCAATGTAATGCACTTTATAACAATCACAAACTTTGTAATTAAACTAAGATCTATTTTGTAATTAAATTAAGATATATGGGTAGAGTCAGGTCCAAAGTTTAGAGAGTCATTGTCATGATTATTAATTTACATTGTCCTAAGTATAGATCTTAGTATATAACTAGACTATAGAAACAACAAAAACATAAATGCATCTAAATATATATAATCACATAAATGAATCACACATGATATGGCTATATAATGTCCAATATAGTAAAACATCAATTACTTGAGTTTTATGTGGAACCACCTCTCCCTTCTTAATTTTAGAGGATGTTCTAATCAAGGCACACAATGGAAGGCTTTAGCAAATGTATTTTGTTCCATGTGCTTCAACTTTATTGTTGCACTTGTACAATTGTGTAACCTTATAAGAAGCACCAAAGTAACTAAACAAATTTTGTAAAACAATTATCCATTTAAAAAAAATTCTTGGTTAATGACATCCATATATCAACCCTAGTGTGCCACAAATGAAGATTTACAACATCAAAATTTCGTTTAATGTAAATCATTTTTTTTCTTAATTGCAAACCATGTTAACATATTTAGGAAGAAAGACATTAATCATACTTGAAGTGTATTTTGGTAAACTTTTTATCCTTTTTATCATTATGGCAAGTAACATTAAGATTAATGTCAAAATGCAAGGCAATGTTTAAATATGAACAACCCATAATTTATTTTATTGTTGTTAAGGCCATGTACATGATTAAGTAAATATATAGTTTCTATGGTGGCATTTAGATTATTTTTCAATTGTTTTTTTATCAAATTTTTTATCAAATAGAAATCCTAAGTAGCTTTGGTGGTGATCTCACTTGTTTGTCTAAATTATTGTAAAATATGACTGACTTAAAAAATCTTTAATTCAAATTTTCCCAACATTATTTTATTTTCTAGATTTTAGAAATTTCACTTTTGTTAAATTAAATTTTGTGATTTGGGTGATTTCTTTTTATACTAGGTGTACAACTTTTATACAAAAGATAAAGTGTTTTACCTCCTAAAATTAATCTCTCTTCACTATTAAATTTCTTATATAATTAAATGTGATGTATCATAAACTATATTGATCTAATTAAATCTTTATATATATATATATAAGTTTACAAGGGTGTAGCTTGTCTCTTAAATTAATCAATTTTTAGTTTCTAAATGACTAGTTTCTTAAAATAACTAATTTATAGTTTGGAATAGATGATTAGCTTTTAAGTTTTAACCAATTAAAAAAAATTTAAGCCATATTTTACACTTTTAAATTAAATATATCCATAAGAAAACACTCAAGTTTTTATGCTATACATATAAACTGAAGTTATCTAAAATTACAATTTATTCTCACAATAAAAAAACAAAATATCATTAAATTTTTGGAAAAAATATTTCAAAATTTCAATAACATTTTATTAAATTTCAATAATTTAAATATATAAAACATTAAATAAAATATATCTTTCTTTAAAATTATAATAATTAATTAAGAAAAATAAAAAAATTCCTTAACCATCACACAAAAGGACTAAAACCTAACCACGACATAAATGTAGGTACATTCATCTTTGATTTCACTCTCCTTTCACCTATATGAATAATGAAGAAAAGGAAATGAATAAATAGATCAAATGTGGATTTGATGAGTTCAAAATATGTTTTTTTATCTCCAAACATATAAAGTAAAACAATGTAAAATTGTTAAAAGTATATACATCAATAAAATTAAAAAATAAAATAATGTTAAATAGTTAATGGTATGTCATGTTCCCATTTTTGTGAGAAAGAGGCAATGACACATCCAAACCTCATGGATCCTAGTGAAAATCAATGAACTAGGCAATTAAATTAACTATGAATAATTTAGCATATAGTTGTTTAATAAATTAAATTAGAGGTAATGCAATTATTATTTGGATATTTAATTATTATTAAATGTGATAATTAGTTGGATAAGGATGCAATAGAGGATAATATTTGACTAAGAGATAGCTTGCAAAAGAAGAAAAGTTGAAGGCAGCTAAAGCTGGGAAAGAAGGAAAAAGAAATGGAAAGCTAGCATAAGGTAGAAAAAAAGTAAAGCTCGGGAAAAGCATAATAAAGCAGGAAAGAAAAAGATAAAAGTATAAATCAGGATAAGGCATAAAAGTAGGAAATAACATTTAAAAGCAAAAAAGCAGGATAGAAAAGCAAAAGCAAGATAAAGCAAAGGCAGAAAGCAAAGCAAAAAGAAGAGCTTGAAATAAATTTATCCTTATCCACTCCATGAGGGTGCATTAGCCTAGATGACTAGCTCAACAAGTCACCTCAAGTTTACAAAAGAAGGATTGCACGTGCCACTTGCCCATCTTTTGATAGTTTATGTTTTTGCATGAGTCACATTAGAGCTTCTCTAGGATTTGCAGATACGCCATGAGCCACCTATGGGATATGTTCCCAATCATTCTTGTTCTAGTATTCTATATGTGATCCAGTGCATCCCCTAATGATCAAATTGTAGATCTGATTCATGGGGGCTTCACTAGGGGTCCAATATAATATCACATTCGTTCATATTAGGGGTATTAAATAAACATGAAAACCCAAAAATTATATTGCTTATATATTAAGGGTAAATGGTTTTTTTATTTAATATAGTAATACACTAATACGTTCGGGTCTTATTTATAGGGGTGGGCTCACAAATATCCCCAAAATGGCGAGTAGGCTTACCCACGGCTTACAAATACCCAAGGTTCAAGGGCATACCCATGGCTTAACAGTACGCAAGGTTGAGGGGCTTACCCACGACTTCCCATGACTTACCAGTACATAGGGTTGAGGGGCTAACCCACGGCTTCCCATGGCTTACCAGTACGGAGGGTTGAGGGGATTACCCACAGCTTACCAGTATGCAGGGTTAGGGGCTTACCCATGGCTTCTCACGGCTTACAAGTATGCAGGGTTGATGGGATTACCCATGGCTTACTAATACGCAGGGTTGAGGGGATTACCCACGGCTTACCAGTACGTAGGGTTGAGGGGCTTACCCATGGATTACTAGTACATAGGTTTGAAGGGCTTACCCATGGCTTACCAGTACACAGGGTTGAGGGGATTACCAGTACTGAGGGTTGAGGGGTTTGAGGCGTGGTGGAGGCATGCTGCTTCCTCCTATGACATCTCATTGACCACATCCGAAAAGACCGAAGCTAGGGTTGCAGCATCAGGTGAGCATCGGTCTTTTCTATGTATTTTCTTATTGAAATTTTATGTAGGTTTCTAGAAGTGTTGGTTGTGGCATATTCTACTTTGTGGGCAAGCGATGGAAGTAGAAGGTGAGTAGAAGACTCAAATAGATTATGGCGGTGATTTTTTGGATTTCGGTTTGATTCAAATTTTGTCATATATTTTTCTGCAAAATACTTCTTTTAGTTCATGTGATTAAGAATTCTTTTATTTGTTGTCATGGTTCAAAACCAACCGGGTTTGATGAGTTTGATTGAATATTTAATAGGGTGTTACACCGATGATATTTTGGGTTAATTCATTCAGATAGGAAGGGAGGGAGGGGGAGAGTTGGGGTTGATTCTGGTCTTGGCGGCCCTCACATGAAAAGCTTAGCAGAGGTGGAACCATAGGCATCTTTAATGGCAAATGCGTGTAACCTATCGGTAAGAGCGTTGGGAAATTATTCGGTGTTCTCAATCATGGGGTTTTTTTGTATCCTTAGGGTTTTTTGTCTGGAACCCTCTTTTAACCTTCTTGGATAGAATTAATTTCATAAATGGAGGGTGTAGGAATAGAGTCTATTTGTAGTTTTGATATTCATTTTTAAATATATCAGCACAGAAGCATTTCTCATCTAGCCGTGTATTGAAGATTGAAATATGAATAGGGATAAACCATTAAATAAACATTTCCTTTCCTTCCTTCCAAAAACAAGGATTTCTGCATTCTAGGTTTCTCTGTCAGAGGAGTTTAAAAGGCTCTGAAATAGTAATGTTTGCTTAGCCGATCAATATCATGCATCAGCTTTCTTTGAGGCCCAACAACATGTGCTCCCATCTATTTGTGTGTGCCAATGGTTAATTGCAATAAATGGAACTCTTCAACCTTTTCCCTCTGAAAAATGTCTACAAACTATCCCAGAGATTTTGCAACAAGCCATCTACTCAATCCTTCATCCTTATCCATTTTTTCCTGAGAATCAATGCTCTTTTAGCTTGATCTCCAAGTCCAACCTTATTATGCAATTGAATGGAGGGGGACCAAAATATCTAGTTTCTCCAATTGCAGTTTTGCATCCAAAAGTTCCTTCATTGATCTTTAAATGCATGCCAGCAGAGGAGATTGTTGATCATCCATGCACTTACCTTGATGAGTTCCAAGCGTTGTTGATTTTATGACTTGTTGATGACCTCTATTGAAATTTTATATGCTCCAACAAGCTATCACTTGGTACATGTTAGACTGGAGTGATATTCACAGGCTTTGTTGATGCTTGAGCACATGCATTAGTGCTTCTAACATCCTCAGCTTCCTCACTATTGTGATGACTATTTTTCAAACCAAGTGATGTGACATTTTCAATTGGAAGTAATTGGTCCCCCATTCTTTCATCCTCTGTAGGTTTTTGTTGAGTCTCCAACTCAATGTTGGTTGCATTTTCCATCAAAGTCTCTCTCTTTTTGGCATTTATTATGTGTTGAACATTCAACATAATTTTGTTTGTTCTGAATTGTTTGTGAAATTTTCCCATCAGGAACTTGTACACCCTCTTGTGGCATTACCTTACAATCAACATCCATGATTGGCATATTCTCTCCATCCCCCGACTCTGGTACTTCACCTTAGTGATCAGTTTGTTGGGTTATTGGCTTTAGAGATAGTTCATGCAACTACCTTCTAAGAAACTTAGGGATTGTTTTTTTTCCCACAGCCATTGTTTTTCCCTTCCCTAATTTCACCTTTAATATTGCCTTCCTTATGATTTTACGAGCATTCTTGGTACAAATAGTATATTTTCTGAAAACAATATTTCTAGGAAAGCACATGTTACATAAGCATCAAGCAATAGGTAAAGCTAGTTCAAGTGTTAATATCATGATTCCCCTAGCACCTAGATTAATTGGTGGGTGGGGTAATTGGGGACTTTGGGAAAATTTGACATATTACTTGAAGTGATTCCTCCTTTATAGAGTTATAGGTGTAGGACTTTACCTATATTTAATACCCAATGCAAAATCTTAACTCATAATTGTTCCCCCCATATACCAATCATGAAGTGGTATGTTTAGTGGCGCTTCCTTGGTTTTCCAATAACTAATTGCAAGTGGGAAGTGCTTGCAGTACTCCATGCAGATAGTAGATCTTGGTCTCAACTCATTTATACATTTCCTTACTTCACGAGGGAAATTGCACCTTAGGTGATTGATTCTCAAAAGATTATTATAGTTGTTCCTTACACTTTCATTAGTTATTAATAGGCCCTTATTCTCCCAGGTTGATCTTTAGAAGGCCCTCTTTCCAGCTCCCCACTAATCATATTTAGGGTCTTAACTTCCGTCGACCAATTTTGGGGAGAGCAAGTTTGTTGCTTGTTGTTTTTATATTTTTAGGAGAGTACTCTTTGGTGATTTTTGTCTATTTGGCCTTAGGTTTAATTGTTTTTTCTTTTGTAATTTTTTTATTTAAACCTAAAATTCAAAGTGGCTGACCCATCACCCCATCGATCTAGGAGGCAGTGGGGCTCTCCTCCCAAGATCACAGAACTATCTCTATTATGACAATAGAGGAAACTCTTTGAAATTCTCCATAGTGAATTAGAAGACAAGACCTACATTGTTCTACATAGCCCAACTAGAGAAGACTTTGATCACTCTAGGTCTAATTTGTCACATCCCCAGATTTTGCTATGGTCCATGGGGTAATTTTTGCCTAAGTCACCTAGGCAATAATTATTTAATTAATGAGCATGTATGGAAACTACCTTCTAGAGGATGCCTAAGGTTGTATTTGGGAGCTAAATGGACAAGGTGGGCCCCTATGTAGTTATTAACCCCATGACTATGTCTGAGTGATTAATTAAATGAGAATTTAATTAATGGGGTGATTTTGAGGCAATTACACCATAGAGGTAAATTAATTACTGTATAATTAATTAATTGTTGAGCTAAATTAATTTTGAGTTGTAATATTTTTATTAATAAATATTGGTAATAAATATTGGCAAGTGGTGATGATAAGGTTGGAGGAATTACTTGGATTAGAAGTCAAGTAAACACTAGAGGCCAAAAATGTTACCAAAATGGAGAAAAGAGGCTTATTTCATGAAAAGCAGCATAAATCCAGGAAAAGCAGGAAAGTTTTGAAAGTAGGAAAGTTTAGAAAAGGAAGGACAATCAGAAAAAGTGGAAAGAAAGCAAAGCAAAGCAAGTAAAGCAAGGAAAGTATGTACACTCTGTTAAGATTCAATATGCTAAGACATAAAATATCAGCATTACATTTGGTTTCACAATAATAGCATATACAGGATCACTGAAGAAACAACAAGCACAACATAAACACAAGAGACACAGATTTATCCTGGGAAACCCTCATGGGGTAGAAAACCAGGCAAAGCTTCCTCAATATAGATGACCAGCAAATACAAAGATGCAAACCAAAACCATGAGCTCCTTCTCCTCCACAGGAGACCTCTCTCACACAAGTGTGCCACTCACAGGTGAATGAATGAGTGAGATAAGTGAGCAACATCCTCCTGTACTTATACTTGTTCCCCGACTGACTTTTACACAAGCTAGGTTGGCCCCAACTTAATTACTAGGCTAAAAACCCCATTACAACTAACTGGGCCAACCCCTCTAGGGTGGTCTAATAACCCTTTGACCCACATAACACATACAGGGCCGACCCCCTCTAGGGAAGTCTAATAACCCAAGTTACCACATTCCAACGGAGGAATAAACATCTCCGTATATACAATAAGATCTTCACGGAGGAATGAAACATCTCTGGAATAATAAAGTACAAATATAATATTCTTAGAAGTTACAATATCTCGACACTTCCCCTTAACGAGAAGGATATTATAACAACATTTGCAGGAGCAAGGAGTCATCAACATCATACATGATACATCTATAAATCATTGGGAGCTTTCTCAACATCATCAGTAACTCAACCAGTTACTGGAATATCTTCAAGAGCTTCAATACTGGAACATCAACATCTTCAGTACCAAATCTTCTACAACGCTTGAACAACTATAGCAATATCATCATCTGGATCCTCACGATCATCAACATCGTCATCACACGATCATCAGCATCATCATCACAGGATCATCAGCATCATCGTCACACGATCATTAGCATCATCATCACATGATCATCAACATCGTCATCACACGATCATCGGCATCGTCATCACACGATCATCAGCATCATCATCACATGATCATCAGCATCGTCAGCACACGATCATCAGCATCGTCATCACATGATCATCAACATCGTCATCACATGATCATCAGCATTGTCATCACACGATCATCAGGATTAGTATCCATACCAATACAAGTATCCACATCATCAATACAAGTATCCTTATCAATACAAGTATACATATCATCAATACAAGTATCCTTATCAATACAAGTATACATATCATCAATACAAGTATCCTCATCAATACAAGTATACATACAAGTATCGCCATCAATACATATCATCAATACAAGTATCAATACATCAATACAAGTATCCTCATCAATACAAGTATCAATACATCAATACAAGTATCCTCATCAGTCAAGTATACACAATAGTAGCATACCCTGCAACACACATGATCTATTTAAGACAACTCATCATGTCTAGGGACGATGCAGTCCACTCGTCAACTTAGACAAAGTCCAAGGACCACTTCTTGGAGACATACACCTATAGATCATTTAAGACACCTTATCATGCCTAGGGATGATACAATCCTCTCGTCAACTTAGACAGAGTCTAAGGACCACTTCTCGGAGACATATGTCTATGGATCATTTAAGACACCTCATCATGCCTAGGGATGATACAGTCCTCTCGTCAACTTAGACATAGTCTAAGGACCACTTCTCGAAGACATACGTCTACGGATCATTTAAGACACCTCATCATGCCTAGGGATGATACAATCCTCTCGTCAACTTAGACAGAGTCTAAGGACCACTTCTCGGAGACATACGTCTATGGATTATTTAAGACACCTCATCATGCCTAGGGATGATACAATCTTCTCGTCAACTTAGACAGAGTCTAAGGACCACTTCTCAGAGACATATGTCTACAGATCAATTCAAGGGACCGAAGTATACAATCCCCACCTGTCCACCAAGGACTTCATTCTCGGAGACATATGTCTACGGATCAATTCAAGGGACTGAAGTCCAGGGACAATACAATCCCCACCTGTCCACTACAGACTTCATTTTCGAAGACATTTGTCTACAGATCAATTCAAGGGACCAAAGTTCGAGGACGATACAATCCCCACCTGTCCACTATGGACTTCATTTTTGAATACATCTATCTACGGATCAATTCAAGGGACTGAAGTTCAGGGATGATACAATCCCCACCTGTCCACTACGGACTTAATTTTTGAAGACCTCTGTCTATGGATCAATTCAAGGGACCGAAGTCCAAGGATGATACAATCCCCACCTGTCCACTATGGACTTCATTTTCAAAGACATCTGTCTACGGATCAATTCAAGGGACCAAAGTCCGGGGACAATACAATCCCCACCTGTCCACTACGGACTTAATTTTCAAAGACATCTGTCTACGGATCAATTGAAGGGACCGAAGTCCGGGGACGATACAATCCCCACCTGTCCACTACGGACTTCATTTTCGAAGACATTTGTCTATGGATCAATTCAAGGGACCGAAGTCCGGGGATGATACAATCCCCACCTGTCCACTACGGACTTCATTTTAGAAGAGATTTGTCTATGGATCAATTCAAGGGACCGAAGTCCAGTGACAACACAATCTCCACCTGTCCACTACGGACTTCATTTTCAAAGACATTTGTCTACTGATAAATTCAAGGGACCGAAGTTCGGGGATGATACAATCCCCTCCTGTCCACTACGGACTTAATTTTCGAAGACATTTGTCTATGAATCCTTTTAGAACATGTGTTCAAGGATGATGCAATCCCTCTTCTTTCTCGGAGACATTTGTCTGCGGATTCTTTTAGAACATGTGTTCAAGGATGATGTAATCCCCTTGTCAGCTTAAACAATGTCTAAGGACCATCCACCAACCTCTTTGTCAACATCACCAATATAGGTATCCACATCATCGACCTCACTGTCGATGCAGGCAATCTCATCATAAGTGACCCCATCACTCCCCCTTTCGAGGAGGGTCCTACTGAACTACACCAAGCTTGTCTTGGAAATAGTCAAACTTTACTCGATGTAGATTTTTGGTTAGTACATCGGTAACTTGTTCACTTGAGGTAGAGGTTTGGTTAGTACATTGGAAACTTGTTACAAATTTGAACTTTACAGTTCCTTTCTGCACCATATCTTGTATATAGAAATGTTAGATCTCTATGTGCTTTGACTTATCATGGAACACTGGATTATTTTCCATCTTGATACAACTCTGTTTGTCACATAGGATCACAGTTGGGTCTATCTCTAAGTCAAATAATCCTGAAGCCATACTGCTTCACAATTAGCAGAGCAAGCAACCATATATTCCGCTTGTGCTGAAAGCCACACTAGACTGCTTCTTGCTAAACCACAAGATCATGTCCGATCCCAAACAATAACATCCTCTCGATGTGCTCTTCCTGTCTAATACACTTTCTGCCTAATCAACATCTGTTTACCCATCTGAAGTCATGATCTCCAATATAACATAGATCAAATTCTATCGTATCCTTTAGGTACCTCATCACATGCTTTGCAACTATCAGGTGAACACATCTAGTTTCCACTAGATACTGCCTAAAGGTGTTCACAGCAAAGCATATATCTGACCTAGTATTCATTAGATACATCAATGACCCAATAGTCTATCTGTACAGAGTTACATCCACTAACTCTGATGAGTCATCAATTAACAACTTCAAGTCGGAACCCATGAGACTTGCCATGGTTATTCATTCCAACATATCAAATCTTCTCAAGATTTCCCCAGCATACTTTTCCTTGGTTGAGAAAGATTCCTTCTAAGCCTTGCCATACTTCCAAACCTAGGAAGTAATATATCAATCTCAAATTCAGTAGCTAGCTTCTTCTTGCTTTCCATGATCTATTTCTATTTCCTTGTCAGAAAGAGATCATCCACATACAATAATAGTTCATCCATAACCTTAAGGTAAAGGTTAGGAACAAATCTACTTCTGGTAAAGCCCAAGCTTGTCAAGAAACTATCAATTCTCCCTCTGTAACTGAACATCATTCACACTCAACATTGACTCATCTTCTGCATATCTATCCATGCCATCTCTCGTCATATGGGTCTACTGATATGAGCCTCAATATAATTCGAACTCTATGGTGATTTCCTTCTTGCATCCATGTCATCTGTGTATAGAAACCATATTCAACCTTGTAGCAAAGGTTGAGATCCACATCACCCATGGTGATCATTAAGCTCATCAATTGACTATCAATCCTGGGTACTCAAACAGAGCTTTCTTTAATTGAATCCTTGATTCGCACTTCTTTAATTATATCATTAAGATAATTGTCTTATCTAGCCACTTGGAGCAAACATCTTATCATGATTCTCTTCCTCTTTCTAAGAGAGCCTTCTATATTATCTTTGATTTGTAAATCCTTTTGTTGAACATCCATCACTTTTTCGGTGTTCATCATTCTTCATGATCTTTCCTACAAATCAAGATTAAGTACATGATTAGTAATGCTTCATAATTATGAAATCATCTTGACATGATAACCTATTATGCATACAGATATCATTTACATAGTTATGCAACTATCTTGACCAATACTTTGGCACAACACTTTTCCACATCCTGTATGCATACAGTGGCTATCTAGATGCCTTCCATCTCTACCAGAACATACTATCGGCTCTCAGCATGTCAGCAAAGAGGTTTCATTCTAGACAAGCAACAATGGAATGTTTGTCCAACTTACCAATCATATGCATATTAGTAGTATATTGTTCAATGCTATATGAATGTTTACACTTAGCATGATATATTCTAAATATGCATGCAATCTATTACAAGCAATATCATTTACTGTTTCAAATAACAACTCAAATACTTATCTTTTATGTTCGTGTGGTTGCCTCCTGCTTGATCTTCTATATGTCTTTTGAACTTCTATTGAATCTGTACCACTATGCATGCTCAAGTGTGCACTAGTGCCATCCTCATGATCTCATACACAAACATACATTCATTAGTATAATCTCAATATTATCAAAACATTATAATTCTAAATAATCTTGAATATGTATGGTCATGATCATTCAATACATGGGTATGCTAAGATCCTAACACAAAGTAGGATTCTAACTTGACATAGGAGAATATACCTAGATTAGTATACATGCTTAGTTATGTCTAAACAATAGCTTATTTGTTCTAATGATTTAGAGACCTTGTGCTAGAACTTGCATATCTCATAAGTTAAGCATAGTAGAACAAAGTCATACATACCTTGTAAGTAGAGATTCTATATGGTCAAACATTATGGATGAGTCTTTGTCTTCATGTCATCATGGTCATGGAACTTGATTTGTCTTTTGTGATGTACGTGTATCTTGTTAGCAGACAACATCAACCTCATACAACACCACAGGTGCATTAGTACAATCATAAGTGTCATAACCCTAATCAGTAAATGTATTCTATCATTCCAATGCATTCTACCTTTTACTAAGGTAATAAGACAAGTCTAACATTAATAAAGATTTACTAACCTAAATAATATGAAGACAAACATATTATGAACTTAATCAAGAATCAGATTTCAAGACATACCTGTATCTCCTTAAGTCATACCTGTCGAGACTTCTTGTAGTCTTCTTATGTAAGGCCTTAGACTCAACTCCCCCTGAAACTGGATCTTCTGGAGAGGATCCTGAATGTTGATGTATATGTAACTTTGGAATGTATTTCACCCATGTATTTCATATATGTAATTTGTACTCCTATAGAGATGGTATTATTCCTCTATACGGAAGTGTTTGTATTCCTATAGAGATGTTATTATTCCTCTATACGGAAGTGTCGTCATTTATATTTTAAGTGTTGTAACTTATACTTGATGGGTTATTAGACCACCAAGTGTGGGGTTGGCCCGGATTAATTTAACCATGGGTTAAGCTAGACATGTAGGCCCCATTAGTTTATTGGGCAGGACAGAACAAGTATAAATAGAGATCGGGAGATCTCTATTTGATTACTCATTACACACACTTCTCTCATTTGGAAAGTGGCGCACTTGTGAGGAGGAGGCTCTATTGCTAGGAGAAGACTATATCTTGTACTCTGGTTGTATCATTGCTCTATCTATCTCTGAGGAAGTTAGTGGGGTTTTTCACCTTTATAGTTTTCCCCAAGTAAACTCTGTGTCTCTTGTGTGCTTGCATTATTGTGTCCATGATTGATATGCTGTAGATATGTTGTACATGTTGTTCTCTCAGTTAAGATCCTAGATCAGATTGAAGTAAATTCTGAAAATTTAACATGGTATCAGAGCTAGCCTGAAAGAAGGCATGATATGGAATGTATGACACTTGTTGCACTTACAATGCTAGGGATTGATATAGCAAAAACCAGTCATCGTAGCACTTTCGCTATAAATCCATTTTGGCAATTTTTTCAGATCTGAAACTTTTACAGGTTGAAGATCTGATCCCCATGTACCGTGTGTCCAAAGGAAAACCTCTAATTCATTGAACTTTATTATTTAGGATCTGTACAATATAGGGTTTCAGCCTCTTCCAGATCTCAGTCATAAACAGGTGACCTTGGAAAAAAGGTCATAAGTTTGGCTAGGAAGCTCCAAATGAAATTTAGTAAAAAGTGACAAGTAGTACACAAACTGGACTATCTCAAGAAACGTTTTTAGAGGCCGAAGTTGAACCAGTGACACGTGGCACACCGTACAAGTTTGCTCTCCTGTTTTATCCCATAAACAAGTCACGTTGCGACACTTGGCATAACTCTCTCTCAGAGAATCCAATTGAGGTCAGACCTATTGGAATGGAAAGGATACAGGCCACGCTACCGCAGAAAACGTTTTCAGACCCTGTGGATTGCAAAGTATGGAGTTACACCAGAAACAATCAGGTACATATTTCTGTTAAAACAGAATTATTTTTGAGCACCTTCATTCATGTCTTCCGGAATTTAGGGTTTCGGAGAAAGTTGGAATTTTTGTAATCAAAGACTATGGGTGAATGATACTCAACAAAATAGAAATTAGATACCAAGATAAGAATTTTTGGTTGGGAAGAAGACCAGGGTTTATCAGACCCTAGTTCGGGACTTTGATTGGAAAAATGGAAAATTAGGGCTTCTGCAAAAATGGGAATTTTTGAAATCTGTGACCACGGCTAGAAGCTTCTCAGAAAAATAGAAGCTTAGATCTTTGATCAAACCTTTTGATTGGGAAGAAGAGTGGGCTTCATTAAACCCTAGTTCGGGGTCACGTCTAGTGAATTCGAAAGTTTCAAAGGCAAAATTGAGGAGTGAAACTTTGCAGTTTTCAAATTCTGAGTATACCAGCTTGATCAGTTCATCAAGGTGGATATTTCTATCCTTTCGAAAGTTTGAAATTTGAAATTTGAATTTTTAGGGTTTCTCTAACAAACCCTAATCCAGCTCTAGATCCAGTTCCTGCAAATCAAGTGGAATGGGTTAATCCTAGAAGAGAATGGATTGGTCACCTGCATAAGTGAAGAAGTTCCTGTTTAAGAGGGAGATGAGGCTAAGGCCTTACATAAGGAGATTACAAGCAATCTCGACAGGTATGACTTATCCAGGTATGTTTCGAGATTTTCTCATGATTAAGTCTATGGTATGTTTGTCTTCATATAATTAAGGTTAGTACAATCTTGTTTAAATTTAGACTTGTCGTATCACCTTAATAAAATTATGAATGCATGATAGAAGATATTCATTGATTAGGGTGTTGACACTTATGATTGTACTAATGCATTATGGTGTTGTATGAGGTTTATGTTGTCCGCTAACATGAAAGGTACACCAAGGAAGACAAATCATGTTCTAGTTCAAGAACATATGATCATGATGACATGATGACAAAGATTCATCCATTGTCATGGATCACTCAGAAGATCTACTTACGAGGTATGTATAACTTGGTTCTACAATGGATAACTTATAAGACATGCAGGTTACTAGCACAAGTCATTGAAGAGAACTAGAAGACATTATGTGGGTATGTTAGACATAACTAGCTAACATGCTAATCCAGGTATGTTTTTCCTATGTCAAGCTCGAATCCTAACTTGTGTTAGGATCTTATACTGTTGTGTTGTTGATAATGTTTAGTCATGATGTCATAGGTTTGAATAGTCATGGTTGTATGCATTTTATGTTTCTTACCTTAATTTATGATATGACTAACCATAAGAGTCCTATATAAACCTTGAATACTAATGCTTGTTGTTTCTGTTTGAAATGATCATGACTATACATGCTTAAGATTATTGTGTTTTGATAGTATTAAGAATATACTAATGAATGTATGATTATGTATGAGACCTCAACGATAACAAAATGATGATACTAATAAGCATGCATAGTGATTAAGGATGGATATAAGTTCAAGGATAGGTAATCCAGGAAGCAAAGATCAAGAGGGAGGACACTTCAGTAGTTTCTACAAGGATGCAGATATTCAGAGGGAGTTGACCACTTCTCACAATCCACATTAGAATGGAGTTGTAGAAAAGAAGCAAAGACTGAGAGGGAGTCAACCCAACAACCAAACAAAGATAAGTATTTGAATTGTCATTTCTTACATAATGTTATTCAATGATGAATATGCTTATGTTCCTAGAACTAGGTTGTGTATTATGCATATTAGAATAGTTGCATTGATGAACAATATACTGCTAATATACATGGGTAAGCGGCCTATGGCACTGTACAACATTCCATTGCTACTTATCTAGAATAAAACCTCTTTGCTGACATGTTAGGAGTTGTGCACACTCTTAACAATGTTCTGGTAGAGATTGGAAGGCATCTAGAAAGTTACAGGATATGGATAAATGTTGTATTAAAGCATTGGCTAAGATAATTGCATGACTGTATGAAATATTTCTTTATGTGTAAGAATTCGTTCTGAAAACTATAAGATGTTTTCTAATCATGCAATTTAACTTGTTGTGTAGGAAAGATCATATACCATCACCTACAAAAGAAGGGCTACAACATTTGTTCAGCAACAAAGTTATCTATTGAAAATATTGAAGATATTGAAGTTCCTAGGATCTAGGAAGAATGCCATGATCGAGGAGTACCAGTCGATCATGAAGATGTTTGGGATGCAGTCCCAAAGGGTAGTCTGTAGTGACTTCCAAGAAGATCTACAAGATCAAGCATGCTGTAGATGGAAGCATAGAGAAATATAAAAGTGATGGAATAGAAGATACACCAGATGGATTTCAAGACAACTTTCTTGAATGGTGTAGTTGAAGAGGAAGTGTATGTGGAGTAGCCACTTGGTTCTGAGACACATGACAAGGAGTCATATATGTGCAGAACTTGGAGATGATGCACTATTTTTTTTGGCATGGAGGTGTGGCAGAGTGCAGATGGAATCTTCCTTGGGCAAGGGAAGTATGCAGTAGAGATTCTGAAGAGGTTCAGGATGATGGATTGCAAGGCCATGGCCACACCTATGGCATCAAATCTGAAGCTTCTATGTGATGCTTCATTTGAGCCGGTTGATGTCTCTATGTATCGTCAGATGATTGGGTCCTTGATGTACCTAACGAACACGAGACCAAATATTTTCTTTGAGGTGAACACATTGAGCCAGTTCCTGATGGATCTGAGGAGTGTTCACCTGGTTGCTGTAAAGCATATTCTGAAGTACCTGAAGGGTACAGTTGATTATGGGCTCAAGTATGAAGCGAATCAAAAGTTTAAGCTGCAAGGTTATGTTGATTCAGATTGGGCAGGTAGTGCTGCAGATAGGAAGAGCACATCTAGGTGCTGCTTCAGTATGGGATCAAGTGTGATCTCCTGGTTTAGCAGGAAGCAGTCCTGCGTAGCACTGAGTACAGCTAAGGCAGAGTATTTTGCATCCTGTTCAGCTAGTTTTGAGGCAGTATGGCTCTGGAAGCTACTGTCTAAGTTATTTGATCTCCCGTTGGATTCTACTGGTATCTTCTGTGACAACCAGAGTTGTGTGAAGCTGTCTGAGAACCCAGTGTTTCATGACAAGTCAAAACACATAAAGATCAAATATCACTATATCACAGATATGGTGCAGAGAGGACCAGTGAAGCTCCTGTATGTTGTGACGGATGAGCAGATTGCAGATGTACTAACGAAGCCACTATCCAGGGTGAAGTTTGAGTACTTTAGAGAGAGGCTTGGCGTTCTTCAGATCGACGACACTTCGAGGAAGAAGTGATAGACACATTTGCTGAAGCCATTCTAAGCATGTTGGAAGGAGGATCCTTCACATGGTTGTGGATGTAAGTGCCGGATGATGAGCATCAGGATGATGTTTCACTTACTGCTTAGTATATGCATTAGGATAATGCTAGATATGATTAGTTGGATCATTTATATATATATGTATGTATGCATCATGTTGGATGCTGGATATGATCAGTTGGATCATTCATATATGTATGTATGCATCATGTTGGATGTTGGATATGATCAGTTGGATCATTATGTATTTTGTACGTGCATCATGTTGGATGCTTGGACCATGTATCTGTATATGTATCAGGTGGATACTGTGTATGATCAAGTGGATCATGTATGATGATATGTATCAGGTAGATACTTGGTATGCATCAAGTGGATGCATTGTATGATCAGGATTATCATGATGATGAGCTTCAGAATGTTGCTCCAGATGATATGTATCAGGACGATACAGTGATGATGATCAGGATGATCATGTGTACATTAGGATGATGTATGTTGAGTATCAGGTGGATACTCTGTGGCCGTGGACAGGTTGTGCAAAGGAAATCCTATATTTGTTCTAGGTCACATCCAGTATGAAAAAGGACTGGCACTGTGTATCACATGAAAGACCTGGGATATCCTATAGGTCAGAGTTGTGTACCCGTAATAGCCTGGGATGCTCTTTCGAGGGTTTGTGATAGTGGACCACATGTAAGACCTGGGAGATCAGATAGGTTGGGCTGTGTGCCCGTAATAAGTTATGGAATGCTCTTTCTAGGGTTTGTGGTGGGCTGCTACATGTAAGACCTGGGAGATCCGATAGGTTGGGTTGTGTTCTCGTAATGACTCCTGGGATGCTCTTTCGAGGGTTTGTAGCAGAGGTCACATGTAATCAGCCCTGGAGATCTTGCCGGTCATGCTTAGGCAGATGAATGTTCCTGGGATGCTCTTTATAGTTCTTGCCGGTTGTGCTATGCACATAAATGTTCCTGGAACACTCTCTTAAGGTTTTGTGACAGTCACATGTAATATGTCTTGGAGATTTGGACAGGATGAAAAAGGCCTCAGATGCTCTTTAGGGTTTTTTGATAGTCACATGTAATAAGTCATGGAGATCTGGATAGGATGAAAAAGGCCTCAGATGCTCTTTAGGGTTCTTGCTAGTCAAGAGACTCTTTTAAGGTTTTGTGACGCACGTAATAAGTCCTGAGGATTCCACAGTATGGCTAGTGATGATGAAGACCTGCAGGTGGTGGGATTACGTCCAGTATGAAAAAGGACTGGCTCTGTATAACTTCCTATGACGAGTAGATTCAGAGAATGATTGAGATAGCAGTAGCAGTGACAATGACAATGATTCGAGGATGATGATTCACTGATGATGATCTAGAGAAGAAGACTTGTGCTAGTAGATCTGTGTCGAGAAATACCTTCGTAGTTAAGAGGGAGTGTTGATGTATATGTAACTTCAGAATGTATTTCACCCATGTATTTCATATATGTATTTTATACTCCTATAGAGATGGTATTATTCCTCTATACGGAAGTGTTTGTATTCCTATAGAGATGTTATTATTCCTCTATACGGAAGTGTCATCATTTATATTGTAAGTGTCGTAACTTATACTTGATGGGTTATTAGACCACCTTGTCGGGGTCGGCCCTGTATAAGTCATGTGGGTCAAAGGGTTATTAGACCACCAAGTGTGGGGTCGGCTCGGATTAATTTAACCCTGGGTTAAGCTAGACATGTAGGCCCCATTAGTTTATTGGGAAGGACAGAACAAGTATAAATAGAGATCGGGATATCTCTATTTGATTACTCATTACACACACTTCTCTCATTTGGAAAGTGGCGCACTTGTGAGTAGGAGGCTCTGCTGCTAGGAGAAGACTATATCTTGTACTCTGGTTGTATAATTGCTCTATCTATCTCTGAGGAAGTTATTGGGGTTTTTCACCTTTATGGTTTTCCCCAAGTAAACTCTGTGTCTCTTGTGTGCTTGCATTATTGTGTCCATGATTGATATGCTATAGATATGCTATACATGCTGTTCTCTCAGTTAAGATCCTAGATCAGATTGAAGTAAATTCTAAAAATTTAACATTGAACTAGGGTTTGATGGATCCCACCCTTCTTCCTCATAAAAAGGTTCAATCCAAGGCTCTAAACTCTTATTTTTATGAGAAGCTTTCAGCCGTGGTCACATGCTTAAAAAATTCCAACTTTTGCTGAAGCCCTAATTTTCCATCTTTCTCATCAAAATCCCAAACTAGGGTTTGATCAAGTCCGGTCTTCTACCCAACCGAAAAATTCAATCTTGGTCTCTAAATTTCAATTTTCCTGAGTAGCATTCAGCCGTGGACTTCGATTCCAAAAATTCTAACTTTCTCTGAAACCCTAAATTCCGGAATCCATGAATGAAGGTGCTCCAAAAATAATTATGTTTTGGTAGAAATATGTACCTGATTGTTTTTGTTGTAACTCTGAACTTTTTGATTCATAGGGTCTGAAAACTTTTTCTCCAGTATCCTAACCTGTCATATTTCCATCTCGACAGGTCTGACCTCGATCAGATTTTCAGAGAGAGAGTTATGCCAAGTGTTGCAACATGACTTATTTATGGGATAAAACAGGAGAGCAAAATTGTACGGTGTTCCACATGTCACTGGTTCAACTTCAGCCTCTGAAAAAGCTTCCTGAGATAGTACAGTATGTGTACTACGTGTTACTTTTTACGAAATTTCATTTGGAGATTCCTAGCCCAAGTTAGGAACATTTTGGCCCAGGTCACCTGATTATGACTGAGATCTGGAAGAGGCACAAACCCTAACTTGTACTGATCATAACTCACAAAGTACAACGAGTTTGAGGGTTTCCTTTGGAAACAAGGTACATGGGAATGTTATCTATGACTTGTAAAGGTTCAGATCCTGAACCTTTGCCAAAATGGATTTATAGAGAAAGTTCCACGATGACTGGTTTTTTGCTATATAAAACCCTAACCTTCAAATTGTCGCAAGTGAAGCAAGTGTCATAAGTGCCATACATTGCCTTCCTTCAGGTTAGCTATGATACCATGTTAAGATTCAATATGCAAAGACATAAAATATCAGCATTACATTTGGTTTCACAATAATAGCATATACAGGATCAATGAAGAAACAACAAGCACAGCATAAACACAAGAGACACAGATTTATCCTGGGAAACCATCATGGGGTAGAAAACCCAACAAAGCTTCCTCAATATAGATGACTAGCAAATACAAATATGCAAACCAAAACCATGAGCTCCTTATCCTCCACAGCAGACCTCTGTCACACAAATATGCCACTCACAAGTGAATGAATGAGTGAGATAAGTGAGGAACATCCTCAACTACTTATACTTGTTCCCCGACTGATTTTTACACAAGCTAGGTCATCCCCAACTTAATTACTGGGCTATACACCCCATTACAACTGACTTGGATGACCCCTCTAGGGTGGTCTAATAACCCTTTGACCCACATAACATATACAGGGCCAACCCCCACTAGGGAAGTCTAATAAACCAAGTTACCACAATCCGACGGAGGAATAAACATCTCTGGATATACAATAAGATCTTCACGGAGGAATGAAACATCTCCGGAATAATAAAGTACAAATATAATATTCTTATAAGTTACAATATCTCAACACACTCATGGGTGACCTATTCTCACAGGTCACCAAGCTAAGTAACTTGCTCAGCAGGTCACCATGAAGTTTATAGAAGAATCCAACCAACTCCCATTAACAACTTTTGATCATTTTGTAATTTGTGAATGAGAGCTCTGAGCTACTCATATGTTGAGTGTTGTTCCTCAACTATTCCTCTTGGGTGATGTGCCCCAAGGCCTTGTGAGTGTCCTATGAGTTTTATGTAGGTCCAACAAGCAATATTACAGCTAGTAACATTCAATACAGTTCAGCCATGAAGCTTTATTGCCAGATTGAAGAAGGGGCTACCATTGGAGAAGATTTGTAGCTAGATTCGGTGAAGGAACACCAGTGGATGAACATAGTTATGGAGAGGTGTACCGAGGCCCTCCAGTGAACTCCAGAAGATGATATTTGCAGAGATTAGTGGCTGCTAAATTCCATAGATCAAATATCAGAACCATTCTCCACTGTTCTTCTACTACTCCCATAGCTAGATTTGAAGGTGATTCCACTAAAAAAGAGAGCTAGTTGATGATGGAACCCATTTGAAGATCAGCCACTCATAGTGCAGCAATATCAGCCATATAATCTATAGATGGACCGATATTCACTTCCAGAACAGAGCCACAGTAACTTTCTCCTTCTCTTCTATATTCTCTCACTAATTGTAACAGAAAATTAGCCTGTGAGGCATTGTCATTTGAGAAACAAGCAATTAATGAAAGAAGAAATGTTCTGAAAGTCATATTTCAAGTTTTATGTGTGGAAAATGTTATATCAGAGTCTAAATTAATATCAAAACATATTTTTTGGTTTCTTAAAGTAGTTTGTGAAGTTAAATGGCAAGACTAGCTAGATTGATGTCAATTCTAGACTAGTTTTATCACTTTCACTGCCATTTCCATTCTAAGCACTCTTTTTACATTCTGTCAGTCAGTGCAGGTCCTTAAATCAGTATAGTAGTCCTAAAAATCAGAATTTGGAAGCCGTTCAACCCTTTTTGGGAAGATTAGAAAAAAACTAGCTCAACAATCTCGGGAGAGACCAAAAACCCCAAGTCTGCTAAAATATCTTGCTAAACATAACCAGAATTTAGTTGACTAATATAACCTCTGTCTTTAACTTCCAAAACCCCTACCTATCTAGTATGGATATGCCAGCTACCCAAGAAGCCTTGAAGTAGGCAATAGACTAGCTCTATTGTTGAAAAGTGAAAGGTATTGGTACATGGCGCATAGGACCTCCCCGATTTGAACCTTTTGACCTACTATTGCACCAACCTCATACATTTTCTAGAATTAAATATTCATCACACCATCCTCATTACTTACCTCAGTACCCCTCACTTACCTCCTACACTGTTCAAAGAAATTGACAGAAATTTCACTAGTAAAATTTACAAAAAAAATTGAAGTTAAGTTAATATCTTGGTTGAATCTTCCCAAGGATATTACACAATTACAAAACGTATAAGGATGAATTTTTGTGAGGTCTCAACACACACACTATGATAGCAAAAGAGTTTCATCCTTCTTGTGTCTTAGAATATTTTGGTCCTTTGGAGATTGAAAACATTGAACATAATTCTTTGGCCAATTTTAATCCTTCTTTGACAAATCCAGAGGACCCTATGCTCGTATAGGTAGGTGGATTTACACCCAAAGACGCTTTTGATTTTCTACTTTATTTTACATATGGGATGTCTAGTGTCAGTAGATCATTTAGTACAAGGGGACCGAACCGTTCTATTCTTAGTGTTTCTATTGGGGCTATTCCATCATGGGTAGCAAAGAGGACCAAATAAAAACCCCTTAGAAGGGATCTTAGGTGTAGTCACCTCAAGATCCATCAACCCCCTAGCTCTTCAACACCATTAAATGTGTAGTGAAATCTCCATCCTCGAATCTTCCTTAGTTCTTATATAATAGAATTGTAAATCTAAGTGTTCAGATAGAAAAATTCTAGTGTTAGAAATGCTTTTGAGTTTAGGTTAATGGTTAACCTATTTAGTGGGTAAGTTAATTAATGAGATAATGGTTATGGTATTAGTGGGTTATTGAATTATTGGATTCGTGTAACAAAATTGTTACTAGGTTAGTGTGCCACTAGCTAGTGTGCTAGTGGGTTAGAATGTGAATTGTCATTGGATGTGCATTGGATCAACAAATTAGTGGTTAATGTGATGGTAGGTTAATATGTTTGTATAAATTTTTAGTGAACCATCGGTGTGATTTCTAAATCAGTGAGTGAACTAGTGGATTAAATCATTATTGATAGATTTAATAAATTAGTGGATTAGTTAATGATGAATTAAGAATTATTGGTTTAATAAAAAATGATTACTTAAACTTTGTAAATTTTTAAACTAAGGAAGAATGAGTGCTTAGATAATTAGTTATCGAAGTTCTTATTAAGGATTTCAGAAATAATATTAATTAATTAAATATCGGTGAATTAACAATATCTTAGTTTCTTAATATTG
Source organism: Larix kaempferi (assembly GCA_027924585.1). Taxonomy (NCBI): domain Eukaryota; kingdom Viridiplantae; phylum Streptophyta; class Pinopsida; order Pinales; family Pinaceae; genus Larix; species Larix kaempferi. Next base: position 55,781 of record BSBM01000884.1, read on the forward strand.
TAGTCGGTTACAATCACCTTAATGCATTCTTAAATGAAGACTCTTTATCTTCCAACTCATTATTAAATGAATTATTTTCCTCTTCCAGATTAAACTTCAAATCCATGGAAGAGAGTAGACTCCATTAAAATATGATAAACAAAAAATTTAGCAAAAAGCATACATGTGATTCATATAGATCATTCATGTGCTTTCCGTGACAGGTAATTGGATAGTTGTTCTCTCAAGATTTCAGCATTTGCATCTGCAAATCGATAGAGTTGTTTCTTATATCCCGAATCATGATGATGAGACAAGGGAACATCACCATACAACTTTTCACCTCAATCAATGATGATGTTATGCAACATATAGCACACATGGATTATTCTAAGCAGCCAATGTTTTAGTAAACACAGTATCAAACTCTAAGTCACCTGTAGAGAAAAGGAAGATCATCGTTCTTTCAACTTGTTGGGTCTAAATCATAAGTTCTCTTAGAACTTTGTAAATAACTGAGAATCATTTGTGCATGCTCTTTTTGTGATTTGGTGTGAGTTTAACTTACAAGTACTCGAACATATTTGTACTTTTCAAAGTTGCAGTTTTGCATAGTGATGGGCACATAAGGGATCAATGTCTTTGCAAACATTTCCTAGTTTTGAGCATTGTAACTAAAAATTCCGCATTCCGTGTCCATGTGTGCCAATGAAAATGTAGCATACAAAGATGCATAGGTACTTTTTGATAGGGACATTTTGTGGGCTAATTATCGTTATAAGACTCTTGAATTAGCCTATTGCCATTCCCATTTTTTATTAGATGACTTCTTCAACATTTGAAAAATATTGGTATTTAATAGGTTACCTTTCATGTTTCTATGAAGAAAATCATGTCTTTCTAAAGGTAAAGGATCTTTCTATATGTACACAAAAATTTGCTTAATTTCCTATTGGAAGGGTGAATATCAAGGACCTCAAAATCTCAAATAAACTTATGTGGATGCTTGTGCCATGTAACTTGTTAAATTATTTATAGGGACTTGGAGCTCATCTGTAGCTCTAGTGTTCTATAGTATCATGTTATGTATGTTTCTTTCTCCACTTTTTTAAGTTAAAGATTGCATTAATACGAAAACATCTTGATATGAACTATGTTCAATGTTTATTCTTTGAATTTTATATGTGCTCATTGCTTAATGTATTATTATATGTTTAAGATGCTATAAATATTAAATATTGATTATCTAGACTATGTATGTTGTTTATTTTCTATGTCTATATAAATTTAGAAAAAGATACTTTGCTGAATCTTTAACCCCAAAATTTTGATATGAACCACCACCATCCCTGATTCATGTAACATGGGGCCAAATAGCCATGTTTTTTCTAGGAGTGCAAATAATTTTTACTTCGTTGTCAATCTGGTCAATCTGTGCAAAGTGGAATGGAAGTACATCTATTGCATTCCTTGCTTTAATTTAGAAAAATCACTAGCAAGCCTCAAATATCACAGATGAATTTGATGGCTGCCATGTATTGATTTACTAGATTCTGGGAGGGCTTTGTCATTTTAGCTTTAGGTTTTTGTTTGGCTATAGAGTTTAATATTAGTTTTGGCTTGGATTATTCAATATTTGGTAGGGTTTCCCTATAAAACTATAATCTAATATTCTTGGTTTATAATTTGTCTTTCAATCCTTTCTTTTTATTCCCTCTTCAAAATGAGTAAATTGTTTGGAGATGAATTATTTGTGGCCTCCAAATGTGCTACAAATATTTGCCCCATACAAAATTGTTGAGGGGTTAAGTGATAAAATTTCCAAGAACATACACAAATAACAAAATAACTATAGCATTCACTTTTATTTAGGTGAGCTTATTTATCTTTATGCATTTGTGTTGTTCTGATTTCTGTAAACTCCATTGATTTGATAAAATAATAAGGGTCATTGAGCTGAGTTACAGGATCAACTCTCTCCCTGTATTTGTATCTGTGGGAATACTGTCTCTATGGTTTCTGCATTGTATCCTTGTTTTTATGCCAAAGTGTTTATATTAATGTATACAAAGCATATACAAGAAATAGTTTGCTATTCAGGATTACAAAATCAAAGTTTCCCTCCAATGGGTGCCAAACTGCTCTAAAGAAAGGACTTCGTATTGTCAAGGCACATACAAAAAGTGGTACAACCAACCTAATACAACAACACATAATGAATAACATAGATGATTGTAAATGTAGACAATGCTTGATTACAAAACCATAGTTGCTCTACCATGGAGGCCAGAGTGCTCTAAAAAAATGAATACCTATTGTTGACCCACATACAAAAAGTGGTGCATCCAATCTCATTAAACGATACAGGTCTGCAAACATAGACAGTGATTGAAAATAAATTTGATGTTTTCCTCTGGAGCATGTGCTTGTGCTCTTCTTCCACTGTGGGGTTGAAATCTCAGTCAGACTTAGTTGTAGTAGCTACGTTCCTATGCTCTTCTTCCACTATGGGGTTGACTATGACATCTCACTCAGACTTAGTTGCAGTAGCTGTGATTTGTAACGCTATTTTCCAGGATTTTCAAGTCCTCTTGAATCTTTTGAGACAAACTCTCTAGACTTTTTTCCCAATGGCCTTGTAATCATGTTTTATGTACTGGAAATGGAAATAAAGATGAATTCGACCCAATCATAGATAATTTAAAGATGAAATGGAATGTTAGTGATTCATGGTCTGTCATGCTCACCAGGATCTCCTAGTCTCAGATGCAGTAGTTTTGGACTAGAAATGACTTAACAATAGTTAACAATAATTAAAGTCAGAACTTTTTTGAGTATAATTCATCATCGGTAAATATTCTAAACCCATAAAAAATTTAATGATTATGAGCATCATTTGAAGGGAGAGTTTCTATGTTTTTTAATCTCTTGTTTTGATCACCTTTTGATCTTCTATAGGTACATTGAAGTTGACTCTTCAGTTTGGGGAGGGCTATTTGAATAAGCCACTGACAATACATTTTGTTTCAAGGTGTTTCATCCTGATAGTAATATTTCTTCATCCTTTTTAGAGATTTGAATTGAAAGTCCATACCTTGCTTCCTAGCTCTTTGTTTGATTAATGAACTAATATGCATGTGTAAATTTGAATTACTTTTTTTTTTCATTTATTTATGGATGCACTCACCTCATTTCATAGACATATTATATCCAAACTTTTGAAAAAATTGTTATAATTTCATTCATTTCTTAATGAACTAAAGGGTACACATGGATGGAAATGCAGATTGATCCAAGTGACATTAAGAACTTTGCAATTTTTATTGGTGAAGAGAATTATTTCCTTGGCATAGTTCAGTGTCGAAAAGGTTGTACATATGCTGATATCCATTGTGAAATTGTGGATGATGAAATTATCGAATATCATTTTGATTTTACTGACCCAATTGGACATCCTTTAAATACAAAGCAAGAGAAAAAAATGAAACATACAACAACAAATTTAGGCATTAAGAGGAAAGTAGACAGAATGGCTGTTGAAACATTACAATCACATGTAATGGAAGGAACGCCAATATCTGAAAACATTGAAGGGAATGTGGAGGAACCTATGCATAAACAACCAAGAGTTGATCATGTGTCTGAGTCAATGGAACAAGTTGAAGTTGTTGATCATGTGTCTGAGTCAGTGGAACAACTTGTAGTGGTTGATCCTAATGTATTGGAATATTGGGAACAAAAAGTGAATAGTTTAATGGAAGAGTTTGGGGTAAAAACGTGAAGGTGGGTAACACTTCCGTGAGAACCCAGTGCAAAAAAGTCTTAGTGGAGGTTATTCGGCCGAATAACAAATATTATTCGGCCGAATAATTGTCATTATTCGGCCGAATAATGTATAAGTTATTCCGCCGAATACCTACTAACAGTTCTCCATTTAGTTTAACGAGCACCCTTGAAATGTGTGCAAAGCACTGCCGGACAGGAAAATTTTTTGGATGGTAGTTTATTCGGCCGAATACTTGTTCGAACGAACAATTATTCAGCCGAACACGTTTTCGGCCGAACAATTGTTCGGCCGAATAATTGTTTGGCCGAACAAGTGTTCGGCCGAACACGGTTTCTGCATAAAAGCCCGGCCTCGTCCGCAGGGTGGCAATATTTGACGGTAAATTTCTGGACCCTGCAAGCGGGCCCGCTGTCGATCCTCACCACCCTACATGGTCGCGTACGTCGCTCACTTGCTTTGTCGATACCGCTCGTCTGCTGTCTCTCCACACATTGGCTGATCCCTTGCTACTCTTGGCCTACTCTCTTGTTACTTCTCGTAGCAGTAGGTGGAAGATACGTTCTTCGACGAGGCTACCTGGTGGATCCGCGAGTTCAAAATTTACGTTTAGTTGCTGGCTGACGGATTTGCGTGGAGTTAACGGCTGCCGGGCGAGGCTATAATTAGTTTCCTCGTCTTGTCGATATGTTTGTTTTTTGTTTTCAAATTTTATGTTTGATGTATGCATACGTTTTCGTCTTTTAATCTCTTCTCGAAATGTGGTAGTGTGTGCAGGTTAGTTGGTTTGTTGAGTTGGGGTGTGTTATCGGTGCTTTGTTGGTGTTTTGGTTTTCTGCGCAGGGTTGATAGTTTGTCATTTGAAGGTATGTTTTGATGATGAATTGTGTCGTTTTGATTTTGTTTTTGTATTTTTATAGTTTTTTGTTGCTAACGCAATTTGTTGTTGTGTGTAGGAAACATTTTTTGTTCAGTGAGTTGGTGGTCTTATCCGGTGCGGCATTGTGGTTCGACAATCTGGTCACTACGAGTTTGGTTTACAGGTATGTATCTTTTCCCGATCTTTTGTATTGACAAAAAATGTTGTTGTCATTTTCATAAAATTAAAAAAAATATTTTCATTCAGGTTTAAAATTAGAGTGTTTAGTTTTTTTACATTTAATTTTATGTTCATGTTGTCATCCTTTTTACCCTTAAACGGAGTTCTAGAACTCTGTTCTTGAACAGAGTTCTGGAACTCTGTTCTTGAATAGAGTTCTGGAACTCTGTTCATGAGCAGAGTTCGGAACTCTGTTCATGAGCAGAGTTCAGAACTTTGTTCATGAGCAGAGTTTGGTTTACAAGTATGTATCGTTTCCCGATCTTTTGTATTGACAAAAAATATTGTTGTCATTTGAAGAAAATTAAAAAAAAATATTTGCATTCAGGTTTAAAATTAGACTATTTAGTTTTTTTACATTTAATTTTATGTTCATGTTGTCATCCTTTTTACCCTAAAATGGAGTTCTTGAACAGAGTTCTTGAACTCTGTGCTTGAACAGAATTCTTGAACTCTGTTCTTGAACTGTTCTTGAATAGAGTTCTTGAACTGTGTTCTTGAACTCGGTTCTTCAAGAACAGAGTTCTTGAACTCTGTTCTTGAGCAGAGTTTAAAGATTCTGTTCTTGAGCAAAGTTTAAAGATTTTGTTCTTGAGCAGACAGAGTTTAAAGATTCTGTTCATATAAAAAGTCACTTAAAAAGTCAGTGTTGTAAGTCCTTAATTTTTTTTTTCTTATAAATAATAAGTAATGTTTGTTTATTGAGATATATAATGGAATCATATGTGATGGATGAAAAATTTGTAACGTTACTATACTACTGCAATTAACTGCATTATACTTTCTATCTGATTATGAGATGATTATTAGTTTTATCTTTATGTTGCAATAGTAGTGATGCTAGAGTTAGGAGAGAAACTTACAAAAAAAAAATGACTTATACTACTTTAGGAACCCCTACATTTGGTATGCAGTTCTTTATGAGATATGTCTTTAAGTCTGTAGAATTAACATGTACAACTTCAATATGTTAGGAGTTGACATTTGTGTAAATTTTTTTATCATATAAATAAAGTACGAATCTTATAATAAGTGGATATATATATATATATTTCGTGAGATGTTTGTTCATTGAGATATATAATTCAATCATATTTGATGGATGAAAAATTTGTAAGGTTACTATACTACTACAATTAACTGTGTTATAACTTATATCTGATTATGAAATGATTATTAAATATATCTTTACGTTGGAATAGTAGTGATGGTAAGGAATTTTAGTTAATTAATTATGCTAGAGTTAGGAGAGGGACTTACAAAAAAAACTTACTTATACTACTTAGACACCGCTACATTTGGTATGTAGTTCTTTATTAGAAATGTCTTTAAGCTTGTAGAATTAACATGTACAACTTCAATTTGGTATGTAGTTCTTTATTAGAAATGTCTTTAAGCTTGTAGAATTAACATGTACAACTTCAATATGTTATGAGTCGACATTTGTGTAAATTTAGAAATCATATCAAATGGAAAGAGTGGAGTCTTCGAAGTGAAAGCGTAGGAGGTCATCACATTCATCGAGAATTGGTGTTCCAATTGGTAGTCAAAGGTTGTCGAATTTATTGTATGGGTCACAGTCATCTGATCACCAACAAGTTGATAGGGGTACAAATGATTTCCCTTTATCTTCTGTGGGAGAGCGTCGATCTCAACCTTCTGTCAGTATGAACATTAATGTTTAATCATGTATAATCTGTATTTTTGTATGTTTTGAATTTTTGGACAAGGTTAACACTTGACTAAGGCTATATTTGAAGCAGAGCGAGGTTCAGAAGATGTGCGTAATTCGACAGAGCAAGAGGAAGATCAAGATAGGATTGTAGATGATGGCATAGGTGCAGGTGCAGAGCAGGGTTGCGAAGATCCTCCTAGAGCTAGGATGACATATGTTCCACTAGCTGAGGGTTGTACACCCATATCAACTTATCCGTCTGATTTACCTGATGAGCTTCCATGGGAAGGTGTTGTGCAACAAACTATCCTTGAAAGTTGTAGATCCCACTATGACAGGTTGAACAATGATCTTTGTTCTTTGGATCTCCCTCCAAAGAGCTGACAAAGTCTAGAGATTGTTTTGGGGTCATTACAAAAATTCATTGATACATATGAGGAACTCGGACCAAGTACGAATGGTTTTGTTCATTTGATGCAGAGGCGAAGGGACCAAGTTATGGGTCCAGACAAGTGGGAGGTTGTGAAGGAGAGAGTGACCAAAGAACAGGCCAATTCAATGTTTAATTTCAAAGAAGGCCTTAAGCAAAAAATGTTGAAAGTGCAATATTTCAAACATCCTCAAATTGCACATCTAATATAAGATCAGTTCCTTGCAGCTTATGGTCGATTGCCATGGAATGATGAGGTTCCTAATTATTTTGCTAGATTTTTCTATGCAGAGTTTTTTTAGGTATGAAGGAAAACTATACTGATGTTCCTTCTGACTTTTATGCAGTTGGAAAGGGTCGAATATATAATCGGAAAGGTGCTCTTAGAGACCCTACGACTCTTCGACCTCCACCCGAGATACCTCGTCCACCTAGGGTTGTGGCTTTAAGATCGCAGATGGAGCCCACATCACAACTTGGGGCAACTCCAAGGGATTCTGTAGGTGATGGTTTAGCGTCAGCTCTTGTTGGAGTAGAAGTGGGATTGGGTCGAGAGAGGGCTTGTGCTACTATTCGTCAAAAGTTTGTTTACAAGTCAAATGATGAGGTAGATGGATTGAGCATCGACGATCTCAGGGCTTATGCCAAGTCTTGTCGCGATATAGCTTCAGATGTGTTATCCAATGACACATCGAGTATGGGAGAGGTTTGTTGATTATGCTATGACAATCCATTTGATTTTTTATTATTCATTTTGAATTGAATTTTTTGTTACATAGTAATAAGTATATTAAGCAAATGTATTTTGTTTGCAGTTTTCTAGAATGTTGAATGCACATAATTTTAGAGTCTCCATTAGTCTAAATGAAGAGCATCCTAGTCAAAATGAAGAGCGTCTTGGAGAGGTATATTAATTATAATATTTATGCTTGAACCTGATATATATATATTTTTTTAATTTTAATAAATATCAATGTATCTTATTGTTAATTTGACTTATCCATGCAGGTTTCTTTAGAATCGAACTTTTTAGATGATTTACCATCTCTTGTGAGCTAATGATTTTAATTTTCTTGTTTTGGTTTTAAGTTAATTGCTCAATTTATTTTTTGTTTCTACTATGTTTTATTCATTAACAAAATTTAAATTTTAGGGGAGAGACCATATGGAAATTGGGGGTGAAGATGTAGGTTCTCTGATGAATGCAGATATTGGCACTGAGGTAATTTTGTTTGACTTGAAATGATCTCTGATATAATTTTAATATTTTATATTTTTTGGATTTATTTTAAAATTGTTTCCACACTTTAGGATTCATAAATTACTTTTCTACATGTTGCAGCTTGGCTCTCTTAGATCCTTTGGAGCCAAAGGGAAGACTCTGGTGGATGAAAGTGGTGGACATGTATTCAAAGAATTTGATGTACGACTTTTTTAATAATTGAATTGTTTTTTCATGTATAAGTTTAATATTTTAATATCTTGAATTTAGTTTAAAATTGTTTAAATAATTTATGACATTTATAATTTGTTTTTATACATGTTGTAGGCTGCCTTGAGTCCAAGGGAAGGTCCTAGCGGAAGACAGTGGAAAGATATTGGTCCAGATGGATAGTGGTTCAAACTTTTATGTTTTTGTCGATACATATATATATTGTAGTTGTTTTGGACATCAAGGGTATTTATTTTTTAATTATACATATATGTACATTGAACTCACATGTTCATGAACTTTTTTTTTGGATTATATATGAGTACATGTTAATTATTTCTCATTTGGTATTTAATGTATAGAATATGTTTTGCACGAATGTTTAAAATGTTAAGAATGAATGTTTGGAACTTTTGATAGGTGTAATCTAAAGTTAAGAAATGTTGAATGTTGAGAATGAATGTTGGGAAAGAATGAATGGGAGGTGTTAGGAATGTTTAAAATGTTAATCTAAAGTTAGGAAATGTTGGGAAAGAATGAATGGGAGATGTTAGGAATGTTTAAAATGTTAATCCAAAGTTATGAAATGTTCAATGTTGAGAATGAATGTTATGGTAAGAATCAATGTTGGGAAAAAATGAATGGGAGGTTTAAAATGTTAAGAATGAATGCTTGGAACATTTGATAGGTGCAATTTAAAGTTAGGAAATGTTTAATTTGTTATGTTGAGAATGAATGTTGAGAAAGTGTTGAATCATAAGAATGAAGGTTTAAAATGTTAAGAAATGAATTTGTTATCAAAATTTTTGGAAGTTTAAGAATGTTGTACTTGATATGAATATTTAAGAATGAATGAATGTTAGGAATGATAGGAATTTTTGATAGAAATATGAAGTTTTAATAGGTTCAATATCCTAATGTTATGAATGAAAATCTATGAATTGTTTGATAAAAGTTTCAATCTTTTGGTCGTTTGATTGATATGATGTTGCATATGTGAATTTCAAATTTTAACTAATGTTTTTCATATGTTCATTGTTCAATATGATACATTGCATATGTAAATTTCAAATCTTAACTAATGTTTTTCATATGTTCATTGTTCAGGTATTTTGTAGTTCGTGAATTTCTAAATGTTGCTGAAATCATGGCAAATGGGGATAATGATTTTTTATTTTTTAATCACAAGTGAGGATTCCCGGATTGTGAAGCTTATGCTAAGTTAGAGCAATGAATTTTAGACAACAGTTCGATGAATTTTTATCGATTTGTTGTAAATAATCATTGCTCTAATTTAGCATAAGCTTCACAATCCAGGAATTCTTGTTTGTGATTAAAAATCAAATGATTGTTATCTTCATTTGCCATGATTTCAGGTATGTGAACTTACATGTGAGAGATATATTATCTTTAAGCAACAATAATTTATTTAAAAACTATATAGATTAACAACTTGTTTTAAAAAACTCATTCAGATCATATTTATGGTGAAGTATATTAGAGAAACATGTTCAATGGATTAAAAGAATACAAAATTTAGTAGGTGTTTTGGTGATTTCTCATTGGCATTAATCAATCAAAAGTAAATATTTGGGGCAGAGTGTGGGGATAGCCACATCCGTTATCTCATCCCTTAAGTGGTCTATTAGACATATGGGGACCCGAATAAAGTACTTTTGAATTCATTTTTAAGCATGTTAAAATACAACCATTTAAACTCTTATGTTAGTTGTCATTCAATATAATATATGAAAAAATTTAATGAAAAAATATATTGTACAGAACAGTTGCAACACATGGACAAAAAATATATTGTACACAACAATTGACATGGACAAAAACATAGATCAATTCATTTTTGATATATAGTTAAAAACATCGCAATGGAATGCCATCCTCAATTATCTGTTCATGGTCACATATGGATAGTTTCCATTTTTTGGTTTTTAACTATTTTTTTGATGGAACTTGTACCAACCTTATTCGAGATGCACATACTAAATGACTATACTGACAACATATGACATCGGGCTCATAATCTTGAAAGTAGACATAATTTTTAGTCATATGCGTCTACTGAAAAAAAGTAGCCTTTTAAAATGATGGATCCTCTCTCGTATGTGAATCCGTTGTCATTGTAGTCTTCCAATAACTTCATTTTTCCTTCAGTGTATCGCATCAAATAATATTTCACATTTTCATTGTTGTCTAAAGGTGCAATCACAGCGAAAACATCTCCTGTGCAAATTATAATTGGTGTTAGCGTTTTTAATTCAATTAAATTGACTATATACTTATGGCGATGGACAAGAATGAACAATTAACTTAAAAATCAAGTAAGTTTATTACCTTCTCTAACAAGATCTGAAATTCTATCACCATCAGATGATATTGCTATTTCTTCCGATTCTAATTCTTCTACACTTGCCAGTGGCATTTTTCCTTTTAGATTAATCTCTGTGTGTTTCCAAGCTTTTACGTAGTTGTTTGTTATGTTTTCACAAACTTCTGTAGATTCAACATTCTCAGTGCAAATATGATAAAAGCATGATTGCTTTCTACTGTCAAATGCAAACACGTTTTGGAATGATTTTGTTTGAATAGAGTGAAGATCTCTAGTCCCATGTATGGTGCTAACATCATATGGTATTGATCTATTTATATCTTGGACCCCAACAAGCCAAAAAAACCTACACAACAAACGATGAATCACTTTCAAATAACAACTTTTAATGTTAGTGTACATGTACTTAAATGTTAGTGTACATTTTTTTAAATTTCAAGAAATAATATAAATTAAAAAAATAGTGTACATACCTGTGCACATCTTTTGATTGTTGATTATAATCATGGCTTAGATTTAGTTGACACCATTGGACAACCTCTGTAGCTAAATGAAACCGTGCATAAGAATAGTTCATTTGCCATCTTCGAAGTGCTCTTTTTATGCATGCTCCTGCACCATCATGTTCACCTTTTCCATGTCCAGTTTCAAAGAAATTCCAGCGATGTTTAATGTTCAACGCTTTATGAAGTCGACATAACCAAAAAAATGATTGTGAAGATTTAAATTGACCCGCACATCCATTAGACCATATCCAATGTTCATTGAATTTAACTTCGCGTTTTTTCAGTGAATCATAGAAAATATTTTCTATAGAATGTTGAACAAAATGTGTATCGTGTGTACGATCATCGCTTATATAGAAGTGATATTCTTTAATCACATCTCGATTGTCACATGTGCTTTCAATGCCATCAACATCCTATTGATAATGTCTATATACAACATGGACAAATATCAAAACTTGGTCAGAGTGATAGTATTCACTCGATATCTCTTTTTGTGTAGCAAATGTATAGTTTTCAGCAAAATCAACCACGGACAAAATTGTTCCAGGTGGAAAAATTTCACAAGACTGTTTGAATTGAAGATCTTGCCATCGTGCTCTATGTGAATGTTGGGTGTATTTATAAATTTCGCTTTCAAATTTTTTGAGAAAATCTGTCACGCATATCTTGTCTTCTAGCAAATCAATTCTTTTGGAATGTGAATCGCTAGAACTTGTACTATAATTGATGTATTCGTATCTCCTCCAATCAACATTTACATTTGACAATGATTGATCATTATCGATAGGATATTTATTGTGGAATAGCACCAGATTTCCACAATGATGACAATGTATTCCATTGACACATTTCTTTGAATAAAATACTTCATCGTGATTTCTCTCACATAAAATTTGAGATATTAATTCACGTATTATGGGTGGAGGTGGTGAATTTGTCCAAAACATTTTACCAAATTCAAGAAACGTGTCATAATATAACTGAAATTGCACATGATAACGGCAACAACATGTATCACGTATAGTAATAGGTCTAACATACTATGGTTTTTGTTGCACAAATGTATTGATTGATATATTAATTCCACGATGATCTTCCTTGAATTTATTGAACAATTGTACTTGTGTCATGTCCATTATATGTTTTGGTTGGCTTTCATATATATTTCGTGATATTCTTTTGCGTATCACATCTCTTGAATTTGGTGAAACTCGAGCATGTTCCAACCAATATTCTCGTACAATATCTTTAACACCTGCTCCCAATCTATCTTTGTAAGGTTATCTACAAATAATTGCCCAGCAAGCAAGTTCATTATTTTCATCTATTTGCATTCCGAATTTGCTATGTTTGTATAATGTCTTTCTTGATGTTCCAACTGCTTTTGCTAGTTCTGTTGTCAAACACTTTTATTTAGTACTAGTAGAAAGAATTGCTGTATGAATTGCTTTACGTGCAGCACTGATATCTTTCTTCCTGGATTTTCTCAATTTTTTTATTGCATCACCTATATTTTTCATCACATTTTGTTTCAATTTCGACTCTTTTGTCGCCTTGTGAATACCCAATAATCATGTAGCACCTTCTAACTTCTTGGACACTAATAAACATCTCAAAATTTGTGCTTGTCCTGCTATTGAGTAATCCTTGAGAACTTCATCATAAAATTTTGTAGCACGATATCGTGCAACATGTGTTGGTAGTTTTTCTCCATATTTGTCGCAATCAATGTCTTCTAACATTTCATCATCAATGGTGAAAGTACCTATACTGTTGATATATATGTAACTTCGGAATGTATTTTATATATGTATGTTGTATGTACTCCTATAGAGATGGTATTATTCCTCTATACGGAAGTGTCATCATTTATATTGTAAATGTCATAACTTATACTTGATGGGTTATTAGACCACCTTGTTGGGGTCGGCCCTGTATAAGTCATGTGGGTCAAAGGGTTATTAGAGCACCCTATTGGGGGTCGGCCATGTGGGTCAAAGGGTTATTAGACCACCCTATTGGGGGTCAGCCCAGTCAACATTATGTTATGTGGTTAATTCGAGCCTACATGAGTTATGTAAAAGGCAAGTCAAGTCAAGTATAAATAGAGTGCGTGAGGCACTCTATTTGATCACTCACTTCTCACTCATGCACTCAAGGAGGAGTGGCGCACTTATGGAGGAGGAGGATCTGCTGCTAGGATATGTCTATCCCTTGTTTGGGTTGTATCATTCCTCTATCTATCTCTGAGGAAGTTATTGGGGTTTTTCACCTTTATGGTTTTTCCCAAGTAAATCTTTGTGTCTCTTGTGTGCTTGCATTATTGTCTCCATGATTGATATGCTGTACATGTTGTTCTCTCAGTTAAGATCCTAGATCAGGTTGAAGTAAATTCTAAAAATTTAACATGGTATCAGAGCTAGCCTGAAAGAAGGCATGATATGGCATGTATGACACTTGTTGCACTTACGATGCTAGGGCTTGATATAGAAAAAACCAGTCATCATAGCACTTTCACTATAAATCCGTTTTGGCGACGTTTTCGGATCTAAAATCTTTAAAAGTCGAATTTTAAATCCACATGTACCTTGTGTCCAAAGGAAAACCTCTAATTCGTTGTACTTTGTGATTTATGATCTGTACAATATAGGGTTTCTGCCTCTTCCAGATCTGAGTCAAAATCAGGTGACCTTGGAAAAAAGGTCATAACTTGGGCTAGGAAGATCCAAATGAAATTTCGTAAAAAGTGACAGATAGTACACAGACTGTGCTATCTCAGAAGAATTTTTCAGAAGCCGAAGTTGAACCAGTGACACGTGGCACGCCGTACAAGTTCGCTCTCCTGTATTATCCCATAAACAGGTCATGTTGCGACACTTGGCATAACTCTCTCTCAGAGAGTCCAATTGAGGTCAGACCTCTCAGGATGGAAAGATAATAGGCTGAGCTATCTCAGGAAAAGTTTTTAGAGGTCGAAGTTGAAACAGTGACACGTGGCACGCCGTACAAGTTCGCTCTCCTGTATTATCCCAAAACAGGTCACGTTGTGACATTTGGCATAACTCTATCTCAGAGAATCCAATTGAGGTCAGACCTGTCAGGATGGAAAGATAAGAGGTCGGGCTATCTCTAGAAATGTTTTTAGACCCTGTGGATTGAAAAGTTCAGAGTTACACCATAAACAATTAGGTACATATTTATGTCAAAACAGAATTATTTTTGAGTACCTTCATTCATGGCTTCCGAAATTTAGGGCTTCGGAGAAAGTTGGAATTTTTGTAATCGGAGACCATGGCTAGATGCTACTCATCAAAATAGAAATTTAGAGACCAAGATCACAATTTTTGGTTGGGAAGAAGGCTAGGCTTGATCAGACCCTAGTTCGGGACTTTGATCAGAAAAGTGGAAAATTAGGGCTTTTGTAAAAATGGGAATTTTTGAAATCTGTGACCATGGCTGGAAGCTCCTCTGAAAAATAGAAGCTTAGAGCTTTGGATCAAACCTTTTGATTGGGCAGAAGAGTGGGCTTCATCAAACCTCAGTTTAGGGTCACGTCCAGTGAATTCAGAAGTTTCAAATGTAAAATTGAGGAGTGAAACTTTGCAGTTTTCAAATTCTGAATATACCAGCTTGATCAGCTCATCAAGGCGCATATTTCTATCCTTTCAGAAGTTTGAAATTCAAAGTTTGAATTTTTGGGGTTTCTCTGACAAACCCTAATCCAGCTCGAGATCCAGTTCTTGCAAATCAAGTGGATTGGGTTAATCCTAGAAGAAGATGGATTGGGCACCTGCATAAGTGAAGAAGTTCCTATTTCAGAGGGAGATGAGGCTAAGGCCTTACATAAGAATATTACAAGCAATCTCGACAGGTATGACTCATCAAGGTATGTTTCGATATTTGTTCATGATTAAGTTTATGGTATGTTTGTCTTCATGTTATTACGGTTAGTACAATCTTGATTTCAGATTTGTCATATCACCTTAACAAAAATTTGAATGCATGATAGAAGATATTCATTGGTTAGGGTGTTGACACTTATGATTGTACTAATGCATTATGGTGTTGTATGAGGTTTATGTTGTCTGCTAACATAAAAGGTACACCAAGAAAGACAAATCACGTTCGACTTCAAGAACCTATAATCATGGTGACATGAAGACAAGGATTCATCCATTGTCATGGATCACATAGAAGATCTACTTTCGAGGTATGTATAACTTGTTTCTACAAATGTTAACTTATGAGACATGCAGGTTACTAGCACAAGTCACTGAAGAGAACCAGAAGACATTATGCGGGTATGTTAGACATAAATAGCTAGCATGCTAATCCAGGTATGTTTTTCCTATATCAAGCTAGAATCCTACCTTGTGTTAGGATCTTATATTGTTGTTGATAATGATTATTCATGAAGTCATAGGTTTGAATAATCATGGTTGTATGCATATTATGTTTCTTACCATAATTGATGATTCAACTAACCAGAAGAGTCCTATGATCAAATAAAAAAATGTATGAGTAAAAGAAGACTTCCCTGAAACCTTGAATACTAATGTTTATTATCTGTGAATGATCATGAATTTACATGTTTAAGATTATTGTGTTTTGATAGTATTAAGAGTATACTAATGAATGTATGATTTTATATGAGATCACAATCATGATACTAATAAGCATGCATAGGGACCAAGGATGAATATGAGTTCAAGAATAGGTAATTCAAGAATCAAAGATCAAGAGGGAGTACACTCCAGTGGTTTATGCAAGGATGCAGATATTCAGAGGGAGTTGACCATATCTCTACATTCCACAATAGAAAGGTGTAGAAGAAGCTACTTCAGATTAGGACTCTAGCAGCTCCTGCAAGGAAGCGAAGACTCAGAGGGAGTTCACCCAGCGAACAAAGAAAGATAAGTATTTTAATCATCATTTCTTGCATATTTGTTTGTTTAAATAAAATTGTTCAATGATGTATATGCTCATGTTCCTAGACTTAGGATATGTATTGTGCATAGTAGAATAGTTGCATTAATGAACAGTATACTACTAATATACATGGGTAAGTGGCCTATGGCACTGTACAACATTCCATTGCTACTTATCTAGAATGAAATCTCTTTGCTGATATGTTGGGAGTTCTGCACACTCTTAACAATGTTCTGGTAGAGATTGGAAGGCATCTAGAAAGTTACGGAATATGGATAAATGTTGTATTGAAGCATTGGCTAAGATAATTGCATGACTGTATGACATATTTCTTTATGTGTAGGAATTTGTTCTGAAAAACTGTGAGATGTTTTCTAATCATGCAATTTAATTTGTTGTGTAGGAAAGATCGTATACCATCTCCTACAAAAGAAGAACTACAACATTTGTTCAGCAACAAAATTATCTATTGAAGATATTGAAGTTCCCAGGATACGGGAAGAATGCCATGATCCGTCAATCATGAAGAACGATGTTTGGGATGAGGTCCCAAGAGTTAAAGGGAAGTTTGTTGTGACTTCCAAATGGAACTATTAGATCAAGAATGTTGCAGATGGCAGCATTGAGAAATATAAAAGTGATGAAATAGAAGATGCACCAGATGGATTTCAAGACAACATGGTGTAGTCATATATGTGTGCAGAACTTGGTATGGTAGGATAGACAACTTTCTATCCAGTTTGGGCTTTACCAAGAGTAAAGCGGATTCCAACCTTTACTACAAGGTTGAGGAAGGAAATCCAGTGATACTACTTTTGTATGCGGATAACCTGTTTGTTACAGGTGAAGATAGATTGATTGCTGACACGCAGCAGAAGCTTAATGCCGAGTTCGAGATGAAGAACTTGGGGATGATGCACTATTTGTTTTTGGCATGGAGGTGTGACAGAGTGCAGATGGAATATTCCTTGGACAAGGGAAGTATGCAGTAGAGATCCTGAAGAGATTCGGGATGATGGATTGCAATGTCATGGTCACACCTATGGCATCGAATCTGAAGTTTCTATGTGATGCTTCATCTGAGCCGGTTGATGTCTCTATGTATCAGATGATTGAGTCCTTGATGTACCTGACGAACACGAGACCAGACATTTGCTTTGCTGTGAACACATTGAGTCAGTTCCTGACAGATCCGAGGAGTGTTCACCTATTTGTTGTAAAGCATGTTCTGAGGTACTTGAAGGGTACAATGGATTATGGGCTCAAGTATGAGGTGAATCAAAAGTTTAACCTGCAGGGTTATGTTGATTCAGATTAGGCTGCCAGTGCTGCAGATAGGAAGAGTACATCTAGGTGCTACTTCAGTATGGGATCAGGTGTGATCTCTTGGTTTAGCAGAAAGTAGTCCTGTGTAGCACTGAGTACAGCTGAGGCAGAGTATGTTGCAGCCTGTTCAGCTAGTTGTGAGGCAGTATGGCTACGGAAGCTATTGTCTGAGTTATTTGATCTCCCGTTGGATGCTACTGGTATCTTCTGTGATAACCAGAGTTGAGTGAAGCTGTCCGAGAACCCAGTGTTTCATGACAGGTCGAAACACATAGAGATCAAATATCACTATATCAGGGATATGGTGTAGAGAGGAGTTGTGAAGCTCTTGTATGTTGCGACGGACGAGCAGATTGAAGATGTGCTGACGAAGCCACTAGCCAGGGTGAAGTTCAAGTACTTCAGAGAGAGGCTTGGCATTCTTCAGATCGAGGACACTTCGAGGAAGAAGTGATGGACACATTTGCTGAAGCCATTCCAAGCATGTTGGAAAGAGGATCCTTCACATGGATGTGGATGTAAGCGCTGGATGTTGATGAGCATCAGGATGATGTTCTAGTTTCTGCTTTGTATGATCAGTTGGATCATTTATATGTATATGTATGTACGCATCATGTTGGATGCTGGATATGATCAGTTGGATCATTTATATGTATGTACGCATCATGTTGGATGCTAGATATGATCAGTTGGATCATTCATATGTATGTACGCATCATGTTGGATGCTGGATATGATCGGTTGGATCATTTGTATGTATTTTGTATATGCATCATGTTGGATGCTTGGACCATGTATCTGTATATGTATCAGGTGGATACATTGTATGATCAGGTAGATCATGTATACTGATATGTATCAGGTATGATTAGGTAGATCATGTATGTTGATGGATACATTGTGTGGATCATGTATCTATGTATCAGGTGGATACACTATGTGTGATGATATATATCAGGTAGATACTTGGCGTGCATCAGATGGATGCATTGTATGATCAGGATGATCGTGGGTGACAAGCTTCTCCAGATGACATGTAGCAGGATGTTGCAGTGATAATGATCAGGATGATCATGTGTACATCAGGATGATGTATGGTGAGTATCAGATGATACTTTGTGGCCGTGGATCAGGTTGTGAAGATAATCATGTAATTTGTTCCCTAGGAGATTTGTAGATGGTCTTTCGAGGTTTTGCCTATGGCATGTAATTCGGTGCCCTGGGACATCTGGCAAATGCTCTTTCGAGGTTTTGCTTGGGAGGACATATAATTTGTGCCCTGGGAGATCTGCAGATAGTCTTTCGAGGTTTTGCCTATGGCATGTAATTCGGTGCCCTGGGATATATGGCAGATGCTCTTTCGAGGTTTTGTCCTATGGCATGTAATTTGCTCCTGGGAGATCTGGACAGGATGAAAAAGGCCTCAGATGCTTCAGCCAGGTTTTGCCATGACCACATGTAATTTGCTCCTGGGAGATCTGGACAGGATGAAAAAGGCCTCAGATGCTTCAGCCAAGTTTTTTGGTGGACCACATGTAATGTGCTCCTGGGAGATTTGACAGGTAGAGCCGTGTGCTCGTAACAGCCTAGGATGCTTCAGCCAGGTTTTGTGATGGGTCACATGTAATGTGCTCCTGGGAGATCCTACAGGTAGAGCTGTGTGCTCGTAATACCCTGGGATGCTGCAGCTAGGTTTTGTGACGCACATAATAAGTCTTGAGGATTCCACAGTATGGCCAGTGATGACGAAGATCTGTAGGTGGTGGGCCTACATCTAGTATGAAAAAGGACTGGCTCTGTAGAACTTCCTATGATGAGTAGATTCAGAGATTGATTGAGATAGCAGCAGTAGTGACGATGATGATGTCTCGATGATGATTATCCAGTGACGATGATCCAGAGAAGAAGACTTGTGCCAGAAGACCTGTGCTGAGAAATACCTTCCTAGTTAAGAGGGAGTGTTGATGTATATGTAATTTCAGAATGTATTTCATATATGTATGTTGTATGTACTCCTATAGAGATGGTATTATTCTTCTATACGGAAGTGTCATCATTTATATTGTAAATGTTGTAACTTATACTTGATGGGTTATTAGACCACCTTGTTGGGGTCGGCCCTGTATAAGTCATGTGGGTCAAAGGGTTATTAGACCACCCTATTGGGGGTCGGCCATGTGGGTCAAAGGGTTATTAGACCACCCTATTGGGTGTTGGCACAGTCAGAATTATGTTATGTGGTTAAGTTCGAGCCTACATGAGTTATGTAAAAGGCAAGTCAAGTCAAGTATAAATAGAGTGCGTGAGGCACTCTATTTGATCACTCACTTCTCACTCATGCACTCAAGGAGGAGTGGCGCACTTATGGAGGAGGAGGATCTGCTGCTAGGATATGTCTATCTCTTGTTTGGGTTGTATCATTGCTCTATCTATCTCTGAGGAAGTTATTGGGGTTTTTCACCTTTATGGTTTTCCCCAAGTAAATCTTTGTGTCTCTTGTGTGCTTGCATTATTGTCTCCATGATTGATATGCTGTACATGTTGTTCTCTCAGTTAAGATCCTAGATCAGATAGAAGTAAATTCTAAAAATTTAACATATACATCAAGTTAAATTTAATTTATCATATATCCAAAAATAAAATTCATTATAAAAAAATGAATTTGGAAAATATATAATATATACATACCAGGTCCAATTTCTGGATCTTGAACTTGATCTTCAATATTGACTTCATCGACATTAGCATGTAAATCACTATTTACATCTTCTACAATGGTCTTTTCAACTTCAATTTGTTCTTCTTGTACTCTATTTTCAATTTCCATTCCCTCAACATTATCATGTAAATCTGTATTTATATATTCAATAATTCTCTCTTTCGTTTCGGTAACCCTTTGTTTTTTGGCAATATATCTGAGTTTTTGTTTTTCTCTATTACCATCATCATCACGTTTACGATCACCTTTTTTTTACGTTTTCTCTTATTTCCCATGATTGTTTAATTTATAGATGATAAATTACAGAATCATTACTTTATAGTAAAAATAAATAAATTAAGATTTAAAAGCATTTACAGAATTTATAAAAACATGAACTGAAATTTACTTCACCTTATAAAAATCTTGCAAGAGTCTTTTGAAGAAGATCTCTTTGGAATTAACTTTCCTTTGAAAAAACTCTTTGAACAAAAATCTTCTTTGAAAAAAACCTTCTTGGAAAGAAATAAGAAACTCCTTGACATTAAATCACCTACCCATTGGAAAATAGTAAGAACACCTTGTAAATAAATCTTGTTTGTAAAAATCATTGAAAAAAAAATTTCTTTGAAAAATTATCTAGGAAAAAAGCCACTAGGAAAAAGTACTTTGAAAAAAAATTTATTTGTAAACATATCTTGGAAAAAACCCTTGTAAAGAAATAACTTATTTGCAAAAACACTTTGAGTAAATAACTCTTTCAAAAAACTCCTTTCAAATAAATAAGAAGTGCAAAACTACCTTGAAAAAAAACCCTTTGCAAAATACCTTAACAAAACAACTATTTGAAAAAATCCCTTTCAAATAAATAAGAAGTGCAAAACTACTTTGGAAAAAAACCCTTTGCAAAATACCTTAGCAAAACAACTATTTGAAAAAACCCCTTTCAAAGAAATAACAAGTGCAAAATTATCTTGGAAAAAAACCATTTGTAAATTACCTTACCAAAACAACTCTTTGAAAAAATCCCTTTCAAAGAAATAAGAAGGAAAAATACATTTTTTTTGCAAAAATACTTTGGAATAAACACTTTTTAAATACAACCCTTGTAAAGAACTTCCTTGGAAAGAAACATTCTTTGCATAAACCACTTTGCAAACAAGTCTAAGAAAAGAAATATTTTGAAAAAACTCCTTGGAAATATGCCTTAGAAAAAAAACTCCTTTACAAAAATGCCTTACAAAAAAACTCTTTCAATGTGCCTTTTGGAACAAAGAAGAAGAAATATACCTTGTAAAAACCTCCTTTTGCAAAAAAATGTCTTATTTGAAAACCTTTTCAAAATTAGTTTGACAAGAAATACGCATTCTGTCAAGGAGAAGCTAACACTCAAGGTATATTCAGAAAATGGAAAACCTAATATAAAGATCCGTTGTGAAATGTGTGGCATTGATTATGGAATGAGGGAAGTATCCTTGGCAGCACGAACAGTTTGTAACTTCAAAAACAATCATATGAAAATAGGATCCCATCAACGTCACATTTCAATGTTGGGAATTAATGAAACTCCTTCATTTAACATATGAAAGCAGATAACCATGGCTAGAGATCGACTTGAGATTGATCAAGCAATCAAACTTCTAGATGATTTAAACCAAACACAAGAGCCTAATTTGTTCATGGTGGTGGAAGCAACACTTCCAAACTATGAGGACAAGAAAAAAGTAAGAGTGGAATGTACACGATGCAATAGATGGTTCTCTTTGGTTTTGACAAGTTGTAATATTGTCAGTTCTCTAAATGAACACATGAAATCAATGAAACACACTACTACAGATGAGGCTTCGCATGGTACAGTTGTGTTGAGGAGTGGAACAGTTGCTTCTACTTCAGGTGTGTTAATTTCCCAAGTTTTAATTCAATTTGAATTTGAATTTTCACAGTACTTTATTTGTTATTACTTGTTAGTAGCAGCTCGTAGATCATTTTTTAATGTGTTTTTTCATCTTATTCTAGGACAATTGCCTCCCCCGATATTACTATGTTGGGGGTATTGGGATCCTTATCTTGATAGAAGAGGGGAGATATTGGACACAAAGGTTCTAATCGATGACCAACATGGTGGAAAACTGTGGGCCATAGAGAAACATACCAAGAGAACACTATGTTATTATGTTGTTGAATTCCATATTAACGATACATACTTACATATTCATTGCAAGAGGGTTTATGAAACAAGAATCCCTTTTGATTCATTGACGTGCAATATTTGTAATTTGATACCTATTTGTGATGACTTCCGGATGCATTCATATCGCAAATCAAGGAGCAACATCAAAATACAAGGGAGAGATACAGGGAAAGGGAGAAGGTTGGACCATTTGAATCAAACTGAACTCAAAATTGTTGTAAGAGATGCAAATGCTACACATAGATTAACAATGTGATATCTTTGGTAGGAGAGGACAAAGGTTGCTACACTGCCTATTAGAACGAGTTCTCTAAGGGAAACGTTGTTCAAATCTGCAAGAAGGAACGATGTGTTCAGGTTTTGCAAGGATGTGTGTGAGGCTCATAAGAAAGGAAAATTACAAGGTAAATATGCAGTTTGGGAATTTGTTTAGGATATATTTCATAACCTAGTTCGTTCAAATTCGGGGAGAATATATAGGGCATTCAGAAATGCCGAAGGGAATACCCACAACCCTCACCATAAACCAATACAAGCAAACAAAATACATACCAGACAATGTGGAACATCTTTTCCCCAGCCTCGGCTTCCGGATTCTTGTGGGTGCCCATGGCCTTCACTCCATATCCCAGAAGATACAATGGGCTAAAACTGAGTTGGAAGGATCCTCTTGCCTTGCATGGACCGACCGACCTACCAAAGGACGCAGCACGACGTGTATGAGTACTTCTCCGGTCGACTCGCTCTGGTAACCGCTACAAAGGAAAAAGCTCATAGCGTCAATGTTGCATTGTATGGCTAAGTGAGAAGATCAATGCGGGTGCACTCCCCTGGCCAATAGTATCTCCTCGACTTCCAAAACTCCAAGATCTGAAATCCAATAACAAGCATTTCAAAAAATATGATAAATCAACATTGGCTTTTAATCAAGAGTGACATTATCATACAACGGCTACTAAAGATTCTCTTTTGATATTGTGACATGGAAATGCTCCATCCCTATCTCTTACAAGGTGGAGGAGTAACGTGACCAATGATGGTGTAAACATCGGTAAAGGTGTCGGAGACTCGGATATTGAAAAGTTAAATTTGACATTGCAGAGAGGAGTTTTCTTATGAAAAAATGTAGAGTTTCATTTTCTTAGGGATGGCTTGTTATTCATGATTTGATTTTAGATTTTATTTGTCACGATTAGATTTGATTTGATTGGATTATTTTTCAAGTTATGATTGGATTGTTTGCCATTTATGATTAGATTTTATTTTTTTTAATAATTTGTTATAGATTTTTATATGTGAATGGTGGTGGACCGGTGGTGAGGATAAATTTTCTTTAATTTTAATATTTTGAACATATTTAAAAATTTAAATTTAATAAAAAAATATTTAAATTTGGAAATAACTTTTCCAAAATTTTTAATTATATATATATATATTTTTAATATGAAATTAAAAAGTAATCATAAATAAAATTTAGTTACATAAATAAAATTAAGATTAACTTAAAATAATTTATTTTTAATAATGTATCTTTTGATTTGAATTATCTCTTAAAGTTATTTCCAAATGGCTAAGACTTAGTTAACTCTCTAACATGGTGATGCCAAGGTCAAACTACAACTATGACTCTAAATTTTAACAGAGCTTGTCATGAATATATGTTTTGTAAACTTTTGTATATGTAAATGTATATGGATAGGAAGGGTTATTTTCTTGCTTATGTATGGCCACACGTTAGGTAAACGATATATTTTTTAATAAAAACTATGGTATTATTTTGGGAAAACAAATATGACTCTAATGTTAAAAAAAATTAATCTTTTAGAAAAAAATGTTGAACCATTTTTTTAAAAGATAAAAAGTTCCAAAAAAAATTGAGATAGACGTATATAAAAATTAATAATAAAATTTAAAAGTTCTTTACGTGAAAAGAATGATTAATTTTATGATAAAAAGCCTTTATATTTACTAAATTTTTATCTTGATTTTTAGTAGTCAAATTGATGATGCTGGAGGTAATCGTAAAAACTCTCAAAATCATAAAATAAAATAAAAATCGATATAATATAAAACTAGAAAAAACCTAAATGAAGGAGGTCCTTGGTGTAATTCAGTCGACCAACTTGGGTAACAAGTCTCCTTAAGTTAATGCTCTGACACTCGTGCTTTCTTTTATGTATGACATAAATATAAATGTAATAAAATCTAATTATTCATGTATGTGTGTTGATAAGGCTTAATACTTTGTAATGATGTTTACTTGCTTATTAGTAAATGTTCTAAATGACATTCATAAATGAAGGTGGTTAAGTTCTTAAATCTCGCCAAGGTCCTTCGAGTAGCCTATGAGACTTACTTAGCTCCTGGAGATAATGCGTGTAACATTCTTTTGCATAGGTGACTGATGTTTAGCTCATTTTTACTCCATGAATAACAACCTACATAACTTAAGTTATTTTTTAAAAGGTGTTAGTTTTACTAACTCCAACTCTGGTGCAAACGTAAACCAAGGAGGGATTCTGACATAATATAAGGTATTGATTAAGGTAAAAATCATTAGTTGGACCACAATAAGGAGGGATGATCAAAACTATACAAAGAGGGGTTTCAAAAGAATATTAAAGGGATCTCAGTTGGTGCCATAAAGACATTGGCATCCTTCGTCATTTGATACTATGTGAGGAGGAGATGAGGAGGATTGAGCTCTGAGGAGAGCAGAGGTTGCCTAGGTTCCAAAACTGCTGTACAAAGGAAGGAAAACTTCCTACGCAAAAACCCTGTGGTTTTTTCTAGTGGATCAACTCTGAACTGTTTTCACCCAACTCTATGTCAGCCATGAAATAAACATAAGGTAAGGTTTTTCACTCTAAAGTAATCGTTTTAAGCTTCTATTTTCTAAAATTTCTAAAACTTTTGCTATAAGTTGTGATGCTGACAGGGTTTCATCTTTCAGGCTACCTGCCTTGTAAGATGGTGGTGAAAGTTGGACTACTGGACAGCTCACTAACTCCACTGTCCAAGTAAGTATCGATCCTGCTCATCGAGGCCTTGGTGGACTTCAGCATTGAATGCTATGCTTGTTTGAGTTTCTAGTTAGTTTGAGAAAATCATGGATATTTCAAGTGCTCCCTAAGACATTTCGATCTCTATCCAGAAAATGGAGAAGAATGTAAATTTTAAAGGTTTTCGGTCCTCCATCTTTTTCAATGTAGAGTTGACCTGCTGTTAAATTTATTTGGTGAAGCAAGGTTTGATACATTCAGATGTAATGTTTTGATACCCAACTTGGGTTTCTTCTAAAGAATAAAACTAGGTTGCTGTATTTTGAGTTTGGTTCAAAAATTCGCACAGTATGTGTGTAATGACAAATAATGTGTAATTCCAGTTTAATCTGTTTCAAAAATTTTACTTGCAAGGGTTGTAATTCGTAAAAAAAATTATAAAGGTCTGCTTTCATCTTACGGCAATTATTTCTTTATTTCAGAACCAAATTCATAAGGATTGTAAATACAAAGGATATCCTCCTGAAGGTTCTTAAGTTCTTAGTCCTAGAGTTTTCGAGGTAAAAAGTTCACTGATAAACAAAAAGGAAAGTGAAATGGTTTTTACCCTTGTATTTTCATACTGTAAGTTTGTATTATCTAAAAGTACTAGCAGCTGACGCCTTCCCTTTATCTCTTTATGTTAACAAGGAAAATGTTGAACTGTTGTCTAAGTTCGATTCCATTTTTCCTAAGGATATGCATACTATGTTTTGTTAAATAGATATTTGATGCAAAAGCGTTTAGTATGGTGAATATGTATGCTAGTTTTGTAGGGTGAATGTAAATTTGGTTTAAAAGAAAGGATAAATATTTAGCTCCCAAAATGGCATAACATGATAGGAATGCTATCCAAACTAAGTTTCACCGGATGGATTTTCATTTTTTACTGAAAACCCTTTCTCAAGTTTCGAAACCTGATGTTAGAAATTTTAGAAAGATAAATAAAAACAGTGCATAGAAAATTAAATAAAAATAGTGCATTAAAAAAAAACAGTGCATTCCTCCAAAAAGCCCTCTTGGCTTCAACCCATAAAAATCTTGGAAAGTATTACTTGATTTCTGTGGAATTGTAATTTCACTTAAATTTTTTAGCCTTTTAGGGTTATGAGATAGAGTTTTAGATCAAGCTCTTTTATAAATTTTTTTTTAAAGAAAAAATCCTAGCACAACGTTAATATTAACAGAAATTACCAAGTAACGCTTAGTAAAGCGAAATCCCCAAATTAATAATTCTAACCTAGTTTTTTTTCTTTAAAATAAGAAAGTCATAAAGACGTAAGATTGGAACTCTGCAATTTAAACTAATTATAAGAGTAGAAGAAAGGATTTAAAAGAGAAAATAAACATGTATGATTCCCTAAATTAATTTGTTTGTTATGATATTTTAAATCACGACTCAGGCTATAAAATATTTAACAAATTACTATACTAACCTCAATCCATTTAGGGTTCTAAACAAGGTATAACAATTATGTACTTGAAAAGAAATTTTGAACAACAATGACACATAGTAAATTAGAACGAATTAATCTCAAAATACAGGACAAAATAAAAATTAATAAACTACGCTTTAGTATAGAACTAGAACTTGGCACCCAAAAATGGGAAAACAAGAATGGCTTCATTGTTCCACCCAACCAATTCCTAGAGCAGTCAAGGTCCAGAACCCTCGAGCTCGTCCGCTAAACTACCCGAGCAAAAATCCTATGTGCTCTCTTTGATTGCAAGTATCTATCCCTGTCCAATGATAGCTTCCTGCTGCTCATGGACTTACTATTTGTAGTATTTGACTAAGACTTGGTCATTTATGAGCCTCCTACTCTTTAGCACTCAACTAGGAGTGGTGACCTAATTTTTATTGATGATGCCTCTGACATCTTTTTTTTTTTTTAACAAAAATAGGGAAAGAGTATATATTTAAAAAAGCTGTGCACAGCCATACAGTACAAAATAGATATAAGTTTTTTCTAAAAGGGATTGTTCAACAGGGACTAAAATGTCTGCCATCATTCTTTTAAAGGCTCTAATTCTTGCCTTCCTGAAACTTCTCAAAATGGTGCTGGAATATATCCTAATAAACTGACTGTTTAGGAAAACAAAAAAATACATTTGGAAAAATTGCTACAAAATGTGGAACCTGGGCTAAGAACAGAACTAGCCATAATTCTTGGGCTGGACAGATGCTGCGTCCAACATATCCTGATTGATTTCTTGGTTGACAGTGAGAGCTTCATGTACTTTGCTGCCTTGCATCTTTCCTGTTAGTACTGAAAAGTATTCCTGAAGAGCGTCAACCTTTCCTATGAGCTCGATGATATTTTTCTTTAGGTCATCGATTCTTGAATCCTACATGAGAGCTGAGTTACAATATACCTAAGATCCGAAGCCAATTCTTCATTTTGTTTCATGCTAGTGCAGACAGCATCATAGGTGATGCGAATAGAGAGCTTGACATCCACCATGGTGCAACTCAAGGAAACTATGGCTTCCATTACGCTCTGCATAGTGTTGTGGCTACTTCGGAGAGCTGACGGGGGTAGAGGAGAGATGCTGGTAATGGGGGGAGGGGAGTCTAAATCACAGAGGGAAAGCCGATGGAGAGCAGAGCAAGAGAAATGAGGAGGTCGAGCCATTGCCAAAGGTAGAAAGAAATTCAGGAGGAGGGGAGTTAAGGCCGGCTTGTCCGAGCTGACAACTGGGGAGGAGGCCATGTTACAAGCGCGTGGGAGATAGGAGTGGTGTGTGGCAGAAGCAAGAAGTGGCGAGGGGCAAAGGGGAAGTGCCAAGGGTATACCATGAAGACCAAACATTGAGCAAAAATTAAAGGAGTAGTCCACACTTAGCATTGGTTAGGGAATGTAATGATAGCCTTTAACTCCATTGTGATAATGAATTTGCCCAATTTCCAAAGTTGTTCCTTTGTTATCCTCAAGATCAGCTAATCTATTATTTTCTCTTAAGATGTGCAAGAAAGAAACATCAGGGGGAAGAAAGTAAGAGCTTATTCTTTGAAGATATCTGTGAGCTTTAGTCCCTTTAGTAGCATAGCCCTTCCTCATGGCTTGAATGACATGTCTGGAGTCTCCGAAGATTTTGAGTTTACTGATATTGAGGGAGGAGGCTACTTCTACTGAGTGTATAAGTGTTAGCCATTCTGCCTCGTTATTCATTTTCTGGCCAAGTCCCCAGGAGAACGCAACTACTTTGTTTCCTCCAGGATCGAAAAGGATCCCACGCGCACCTGCCATCCCAGTTGCCTCCTACATCTTTAATAGCATTTGCTACTTGTCTTTTTCCTCAAGTAGTTCAGCAGACACTCTTCAACAGCTAGATCCATTCTTGTCTCTTGTTTTATTCTATTAAATAATAAAGCTAATATTCTCAATACAATTGTTTTATTTTTTACTTTTCAGTCAAAAATATCAAAACAATAATAATTGTTTTTAATATTCTTTTTTCAGCAAAATAATAAAATGTTTATTATTTTCGGGGGTGTTACATACACCTCCCCTTAGAAGGTAACATCATCCTCGATGTTACAACATGGATTTTATTCTTCCATAAGACCTTCTTGGAACCAGTCTGGATATGCCTTCCGCATATCGCTCTCTAGTTCCCAAGTAGCTTCTTCTGGATTAAGGTGCTCCCATTTCACCTTGACTTGTCCGATGATATGATTCCAGAGAGTGATTTCTCTCCTGTCGAGAACGTGTATTGGTCCCACCTGGAATTCTCCTTACGGTCCCACTTGGATTACATTCCATTCAATTACGTGTGAGACATCATGAACATATCTTTTCAGTACAGACACATGAAACACATTATGTACCTTAATGTTAGGTGGTAATGCTAATTGATATGCAAGAGGACCTATTCTTGTCAAAATTTCAAATGGCCCGCAATACCTGGGTGCCAATTTTGAATAATTGCCCAATCTTATGCAGCTTTTCTTAGGCTTTACCTTTATATATACGTGATCACCCACCTGGAACTCTCTACGAGTTTATTTTAGATCAACATAACTTTTCTACCTATCTTGGGCAGCCTTTAAATTCTGTTGTACCTGTTGCATGATTAGTTCCATTTCTCTTAAAAGTTCAGGTCCTAGCATTAACCTATCTACTGGGATGCTCCAAGTTATTGGAGTGTTGCACCTTTATCCATATAAAACTTCAAATGGACTCATACCTGCAGAAACTTGGAAATTATTATTGTAAGCAAATTTGACTACATTCTCAGCATGTCTTCCAAGGTTTGGTTTACCCTTTTAGTCTTCCCATTTGTTTGTGGATGGTATACAGTGCTAGAATTCAACTGGGCTCCCAATCCTTTAAATAAAGCCTTCCAGAAATTACTTGTAAATTTTGCATCTCCATCCGAGACTATCACCTTTGGTATGCCATGCAGCCTGAATATCTCCTTCATGAAAATATCTGCAATGTTAACAGCTTTATATGTAGACTTCACAGGAATAAAGTGAGCAGCTTTGCTTAATTTGTCTACTACAACCATGATCGAATCATGTTGTTTGAAATTTTTTGGTAAGCCTATTATAAAATCCATGCTGATCATCTTCCATTTCTATTTTGGAACGGGTAGTGGCTGCAATAATTCGGCTGGATGTTGTTGTTCAACCTTGACTTGCTGGCATTCTAAGCAGCGTGCTAAGTATTCTGTTATTTCATTTTTCATGTTTGGCTAGTAAAAATCCTTCTTAGCCATGGTAATCATCTTTTAATACCTTGGGTGCCTTGAATAGGGTTGTTTATGTAATTCATTTAAAACAGTTAACTTAATTTCTACAAAATTGGCTATGTAAAGTATGCTTTTAAACAACAATAAACCTCTTTCATTAATACGAAAATCATTCTTCAACTGATTACTTTCATTTTTAGCAGTTTTCTTCTTTAAAATATGGTATTCTTTATCAAAACTTTCCACATTTAAGATCTGTTTTTCTAGATCAGATTTGTAATTACTACTTGCATACATCAATTTTACATGATGGCTTAAAGTGTCTGCAACTTTGTTTTCTTTACCCTTTATATTTTTTATTTCCAAGTCGTATTCACTTAAAAAGGATAGCCACCTAGCTTGTCTAGCATTTAAATTATGTTGGTCAAACAAATATTTTAAGCTTACATTATCTGACATGAGTAAAACTCGTCTTGCAATTAAATAGTGCCGCCACATTTTTAAGGCGTGTATAATTGCAGCAAGTTCTAGATCATGCGTAGCATAGTTCTTCTCATGATCTTTTAATTTTTGAGATTCATAAGCTATGACATGGTTTTCTTGAGTTAGTACTCCGCCTAATCCTTCGTTACATGCATCCGTGCATACAATGAAATCTTTTAACGGGTCGGAAATTTTTAAAATAGGGGCAGTAGTTAAAATATGTTTTAGTTTATTAAAGCTTTCCGTACATTTATCATTCCAATCAAACCTTTTTCCTTTCTTTTGCAACGAGGTTATGGGGTAAGCTATTTTTGAAAATCCCTCAATGAATCTACGATCGTAGCCTATCATCCCCATAAAATATCTTATGTCGGTTACACTTTTAGGGACCGACCATTCCATAATAGATTTAATTTTATCGTGGTTGACCCAGATTCCTTCTTTAGACACTACATGTCCAAGATAATGAATTCTATCTTTATAAAAGTCACACTTGCTGAACTTAGCAACCAGTTTTTGTTCTCTTAAAATTTTTAGTACTGTTCTTAAATGTTCTTTGTGCTCCTGTTCGTTCTTCGAATAAATCAAGATGTCATCAATAAAGACAATGACAAATTTATCCAAATAATCATTAAAAATATTATTCATTAGACTCATGAAAGCTGCAGGAGCATTGGTTAAGACAAAGAGCATTACAACAAACTCATAATGACCACAATGAGTTCGAAAGGCTATTTTGAAAATGTCACTGTCCTTGATCCGTACATGATGGTAACTAGATCTTAGATCTATTTTTGAGAAGACAGCTGCCCCTTGGAGTTGATTGAATAAGTCGTCAATCCGAGGCAAGGGGTATCGGTTCTTTATAGTCATTTTATTCAATTGCCTATAGTCTATACATAACCTTAAGGTTCCGTCCTTTTTCTTTACAAATAACACCGGTGCTCTCGAAGGGGAAACACTGGGCTGAACATATTTCTTATCTAAAAGTTCTTGTAAATGAGTTTTTAACTCCGTGAGTTCAAATACATTCATTCTGTACGAAGCCTTAGATGCCGGTACTGCCCCTGGTATTAAATCAATTGTAAAATCTATATCCCATTTTGGAGGCAGTTCCTGAATTTCTTCAGGAAATATATCTTTAAAGTCTTGTAAAATTGGTATATCATCCAAATTTAGTTTTCTTTCAGTTTCCCTGCTATCCATTATGTAAACAACAAAAACCTTACATCCTTTTCTCACATACCTTTTCAATTGTAAAGCTGTTATTTGTATAAGAGTGGTTTTTCTGGGAATTCATGTCACTTTAACTATATTTCCTGAATTATCTGTGCAAGCGAAAGTTTTATCAAGACAATTTAATATAACTTTATGCTCCTCTAACCAGTGCATTCCAATCAACAAATCATAAGAACCTAAAGGTAAAATATTTAGATTTGCAGTTGTTTTTAACTCATTCATAACAAATTCAAAATTTTTAATCTAACTAGTGACCTTGCATTTAGTACCCGTAGCTAACTATACCAACCATGATTTTTCAAATTTTTCTGGTACTAGATTGCATAATTCTACAATTATGGGTGTTACATAACTTAATCTTGCACCTAGATCAATCAATATAGAAATAGGATGATTCTTTAACATACTTGGAATTTCAACCATTGATGTTTGGTGATTTTCCTGCCGATTTTCCAGTGCAGCATTGGTCCTAGGCATGCTCCTCGCCATGTCTCCAACTATCATGGCTTCTTGGAGAGTGTGAACCTTATTAAAAGTTTTGTTTCTTTTAGGGAAGTCCTTAAAATAATGTGGGTCACCACATTCCCAACACTTTAATGGTTCTTTCTGAGTAGCATGCTTATTAAAGGGTTTTCTTTCTCTTATAGCAGGGGTTTGGGGTTTGTAATTTTTGTGGTTGTTAACCTGATATCCCCTGTAATTGCTTCCAATATTTCAATGAAATTTATTATTATTGTTTCTCTGGAAGTTATCCCTTTTCTTCACATTCCAGCTTGGCATACTTTCTCTTATGTTTTTGCTCTATTCGTAATGGTAGTTCGCCTCTCTCATGGTTTCTTCTAATGTCTTTGGGTTATCAAATTCAATTTGTTCCTTGAACGGGGTAGGCAAACAACTGAGGAAGCGCTATATTTTTGGCTTTTCATCAACTATATAAGGCACATAATGGAGTAGACTCATAAATTTAATACTGAGCTCTTTTATATTCATGTCTCCTAATTTCAATTCGTAGAATTCATGTGCCTTTTC
Organism: Larix kaempferi; assembly: GCA_027924585.1. Taxonomy (NCBI): domain Eukaryota; kingdom Viridiplantae; phylum Streptophyta; class Pinopsida; order Pinales; family Pinaceae; genus Larix; species Larix kaempferi. Next base: position 88,667 of record BSBM01000884.1, read on the forward strand.
TTCATAGAATTGTTCTGAAAGGTATTTCTCTTTAAATAACTTTTTAAAAGTTTTCCAATTTACTCCTCGCTCCTTTATGCCTTTAACTTTCTTAACGTCCTGCCACCATATATCATCCTTTCCACTTAGGTTGTATATGGACATTTTTTCCTTAGTTTCATCCGAATAGTTGTATATCTGAAAATACTTCTTAATGCCTGATAACCAGGCTTCTGCTTCTTCACCTTTTTCAATTTCTCCATTAAACATGGGGGGTTTGATTTTCTTAAATTCCCCTGAAATTTCCTCATACAGTTTGTACTTCCTTTTACTTTTATGCTGGTCACTAGTTTCGTTTGAATCTTCATGTTCTTGCTTTAATGATTCATCACTAGACGTTTCAGTCCTCTGGCTAGAAAAATCCAGCTTTCTCCCTTTTGGTTTAGGGGGTATGGTTGTCTTATCCTCCTTAAGGTTTTTATGTTTATCCTTCTCATTAGTATGTATCTTGGCTAATAATATAGTATTCAGTTCCTCTTGAGCCTTCATTATCCATTCATTTTCTTCCCTAACTTTTTTTAACTCTGCCCTTAAATCCTCAACATTATCTTTGATTTCAGTCAGCTCAACCCAAAGTCTACTTCCTCCAGTATCTCTTGGTTCTCATGGGGGTGTCTCTTTAGGCATTACAAATTCTTTCATTTCTTTCTAGACAACACAGTTTGATGTCTAATACCTCAAATTAGTAAGAGTGTAAAACAATTACAATAAAAATATCATTACTGAAAATATTTTAACACAATGCTAGTGTTTGAGCCAAATCAGGCCAAGTGTTGTAACACAACTTTGATACCATATTATGTAAAAACTCTCAAAATCGTAAAAAAAAAAAAAAAAAACGGTACAATATAAAACTAGGAAAAACCTAAATGAAGGAGGTCCTTGGGGTAACTCAGTCCGCCAACTTGAGTAACACTTCTCCTTAAGTTAATGTTGTGACACTCGTGCTTTCTTTTATGTATGACATAAACATAAATGTAATAAAATCTAATTATTCATGTACGTGTGTTGATAAGGCTTAATACTTTGTAATGATGTTTACTTTATTATTTAGTAAATGTTCTAAATGACATTCATAAATGGAGGTGGTTAAGTTCTTAAAGCTCGCCAAGGTCATTCAAGCATCCTATGAGACTTACTTAGCTCCTGGACCTAATGCATGTAACATTCTTTTGCACAGGCGACAGACGTTTAGCTCGTTTTTACTCCATGAATAACGACCTACATAACGTAAGTTATTTTTTTAAAGGTGTTAGTGTTACTAACTCCAACTCTGGTGCAAGCATAAACCAAGGAGGGATTCTGACATAATATAAGGTATTGATTAAGGTAAATACCATTAGTTGGACCACGATAAGGAGGGATGATCGAAACTATACAAAGAGGGGTTTGAAAAGAACATTAAAGGGATCTTAGCTGGCACCATAAAGATGTTCACGTGGTCGCACGTATGGTTTGACAGGACAAACCCTTCGTGAGGGTTCCTTCGTCATTTGATATTGTGTGAGAAGGAGATGAGGAGGGTTGAGCTCTGAGGAGAGAAGAGCTCTCTTCCATGGATGCCTAGCCATCCTGCAAAACCTCTGTACAAAGGAAGGAAAACTTCCTACACGAAAACCCTGTGGTTTTTGTTAGTGGATCAAATCTGAACCCTTTTCCCCGAGCTCTACATCGGCCATGAAATAAATAGAAGGTAAGGTTTTTCGGCCTAAAGGAAATCATTTTAAGCTTCTATTTTATAAAATTTCTAAAACTTATGCTACAGGTTGTGATGCTGATAGGGTTTCATCTTTCAGGTTACCCAGTTGGTAAGATGGTGGCGAAAGTTGGACTACTGGACAACTCACTGGATCCACTGTCCAAGTAAGTCTCGGTCCTTCTCAACGAGGCCTTCGTGCACTTCGGCGTTGAATGCTATGTTTGTTTGAGTTTCTAGTTAGGTTGAGAAAATCATGGGTCTTTTAAGTGCTCCCTGAGACATTTTGATCTTGTCCAGAAAATGAAGAAGAATGTAAATTTTAAAGGTTCCCGGTCCTCCATCTTTTTCGATGTAGAGTTGACCTGCTGTAAAATTCATTTGGTGAAGCAGGGTTTGACACATTCGGATGTAATGTTTTGATACCCAACTTGGGGTTTCTTCCAGTGAATAAAACTATGTTGCTGTCTTTTCAGTTTGGTTCAAAAATTCGCATAGTATGTGTGTAATGAGAAATAATGTGTAATTCTAGTTTAATCTGTTTCGAAAATTTTACTTCCAAGGGTGGTAATTCATAAAAAAATTTATAAAAGTCTGCTTTTAGCTTACGGCAAGTATTTCTTTATTTGAGATCCGAATTCATAAAGATTCTAAATACAAAGGATATCCTCCTGAAGGTTCTTAAGTTCTTAGTCCTGGAGTTTTGAAGGTAAAAAGTTTACTGATAAACAAAAAGGAAAGCGAAATGGTTTTTACCCTTGTATTTTCATACTATAAGTTTGTATTATCTACAGGCACTAGCAGCCGATGCCTACCCTTTATCTCCTTATGTTAAGAAGGAAAATGTTGAACTGTTGTCTAAGTAAAATTCTATTTTTCCTAAGGATATGCATACTATGTTTTGTTAAATAACTATTTAATGCAAAAGTGTTTAGCATGGTGAATACATACTCTAGTTTGGTAGCTTGAATGTAAATTTAGTTTAAAAGAAAGGATAAATATTTAGCTCCCAAACTGGCATAATATGATAGGAATGCTATCCACAATAAGTTTGACCTGATGGAATTTCTTTTTTTACTGAAAACCCTTTCACAAGTTCCGAAACCTCATGTTAGAAATTTTTAGAAAGAGAAATAAAAACAGTGCATAGAAAATTTAAAAAAAATAGTGCATTAAAAAAAAACAATGCATAGAAAATTAAATAAAAAGAGTGCATTCCTCCAGAAAGCCCTCCCGGCTTCGACCCATAAAAATCTTGGAAAGTATTACTTGATTTCTATGGAATTGTAATTTCACTTAAATGATTTAGCCTTTGAGGGTTATGAGACAGAGTTTTAGATCAAGTTCTTTTGTATTATTTTTTTAAAAGAAAAACTCCTAGCATAATGTTAATATTAATGGAAATTACCAGGTAACGCTTAGTAAAGTGAAATCCCCAAATTAATAATTCTAACCTTTTTGTTTTTTCTTTAAATTAAGAAAGTCATAAAGACGTAAGTCTGGAACTCTGCAGTTTAAACTAATTATAAGATTAGAAGAAAGGATTTAATAGAGAAAATAAACATGTACGATTCCCTAAATTAATTTTTTTGTTATGATATTTTAAATCACGACTCAGGATATAAAAGATTTAACAAATTACTATACTAACCTCGATCAATTCGGGGTTCTAAACAAGGTATAACAATTCTGTACTTTAAAATAAATTTTGAACAGTAATGACATATAGTAAATTAGAATGAATTAATCTCAAAATACAAGACAAAATATAAATTAATAAACTACGCTTCGTTATAGAACTAGAACCTGGCACCGAAAAATAGGAAAACAAGAATGGCTTCGCTGTTCCACCCAACCAATTCCCGAAGCAGTCAAGCTCTAGAACCCCCGAGCTCGTCCATTGAACTACTTGAGAAAAAATCCTCTGTGCACCATCTCTTGCATTGAAGCTATCAATCCCTGTCCAATGCTAGCCTCCTGCTGCTCATGGACTTACTATTTGTATTATTTTCCTAGGACTTGGTCATTTATGAGCCTCCTTCTCTTTAGCACTCAACTAGGAGTGGTGACCTAATTTTTAGGGATGATGCCTCCTGCATCTTTAACAACATTTTCTACTTGTCTTTTTCCTCAAGTAGTTCAGCAGAAACTCTTCAACAACTAGATCCATTATTGTCTCTTGTTTTATTATATTAAATAATAAAGATAATATTCTCAATATAATTGTTTTATTTTTTACTTTTGGGTCAAAAATATCAAAATAATAATAATTGTTTTTAATATTCTTTTTGAGCAAAATAATAAAATGTTTATTATTTTTGGGGGTGTTACCATAATTCCTTATTCTACAAATAAGAAACCTCAAACACCAATTTGATCAAATTAAAATTCTAAAAGTTTTCAAAATTAAATAAAGTTAAACAAATGTAATTAAAAATTGCATTCATAAAATATAAAATATCTATTTTTTAATTAAATTTAGATTCAATAAGAATTTAGAAAAATAAAATATTATTATACTTTATTTCAAGGAATTATCTAAATTAGTTATCTCCAATATCATTGGATAACAAACAATTATAAAGAATATTAATATATTTAAGTAAATTTATTAAAAATGTTTTTTATAAATACGGTAAATCATTTTAACCAACAGAAATATAGAAAAACATATTTTTTTTCATTCAAAACAATACTTAATCAACATAAATGTGGAAAAACATATTTCATTTCAAGAAGGAAGAAGAATTGGAGAGAGTTAGAGGCTCTTTGTGCTCATATTTCTTGTCTCATTGTGCATTTATATTTGACTAGTGTTTTTTAGTATTTTTAATTAAAATTTCTTTGGATTCTCATCTTCGGTTATGTGAGTCATCATAGGTTCTTAAGATACAGATGAATTCCATCCAGTCATCATACTGAGAATTTGTGGCCTTCTTTTCCTGTTTGGGAGAACCTGTAAACAAACTAGCTAAGCAATCCTACATAACGCTCTTCCTCCTTTTGAATTCCAAAATCTGCTTAATCCTCCCAAAAAATTCAGAAACTCTTTCCAAGTAGTATATTAAGGGTTAAATGACTGATATCCATCCTCTAGTTAGTATCAAGTGTAAGTGAATGAGTCTAGTTTGCATATGTTGGAACCTGTAAACAAACTAGCTAAGCAATCCTACATAACGCTCTTCCTCCTTTTGGATTCCAAAATCTACTTAATCCTCGCAAAACTTCAGAAACTCATTCCAAGCAGTATATTAAGGGTTAAATGACTGATATCCATCCTCTCATTACTATCAAGTGTAAGTGAATGAGTCTAGTTTGCATATGTTTGTGTATCGAGGTAGCCTTGTGTAGACTTCAACGGTAATTTTTGTCAAAGCATTAATGGCCCTAGTACATTGTGCATAGGAATCTGAAGCTGTCCCTATTCTATTGTATTTGCTACTTTATAGTCCTTAACATATTTCTCAGATCCAAAAAGTTCCAACCATTAAGCTCTCCAGTTCTCTCTGTCCAAAACTTTAGTTTTGCGAACTAGTTTCAGTTTTTGCAAGTTAATGATTTAAAATTGATGTGACTTAGTTAATATCCTTGAATCCATATTTTGGGATATTACATGGTATGTAAATAAATAAAGTTAAAAAAGTAAAATAGTTAAAGGTATATAAATCATTAAAATATAAAATGGTCAAAATAGGTTGCCAATCATTTGAAAAATAACATATTTTTTCACCACTAAATTTAGGAGACAAAATGAAATAATATAATAATAAAAAATTTACCCCTATAAACATGGATCCCTCTTTGTGCTTAGTAAGTTCTCGTTTAACATTGATCTATGCTAATTTTAAAATAATTAGGGTTAAATCTCATGGTAACTCTTGCTAACCTATATTTCTAACTAACCAATCTGAATATTTCTATTTATTTCAATTGAGTAGTGATGTGTCTACCATTCATGTTTTTCTTAAATCTTACCTGAGTGTAAATTATTGTATACTTCTTCTTTTTTACATATTGAATTGTGAAATAAGTGACTCATGACAATCATGCAAAATATTTCAAAAAGGATAGCAATAATTTAATTATTTACATTTTTTTTTAATAAATGAAATTATTTAGTCATATAATAAGATCTTTTTCATTGAAATACTTCTTTTTTTTAATTTAAAAATAAATATATTATAAATTTAAAAAATTGATAAAAAAAATCATATGTATTTTTTAAAACATTAATCTTTTCAATTCTAGAAATCTTACATGTATCTATAACAAATTCTATGTTGTAAAATATCAAAACAGTTATAAATGAAATGAAGACATATAGAATCACAAAGACTCTCAGGGTTGCAACTCCTTGTAGGGACCTCACCCGAAATCCCTTTCTCAATGTAATGTCCCAAATAAAATTGATAATATAAACGAATGACAATACTATATGCATAAGTAAATTTCCAATAGACAATTATAATGAATAATCGTAACCAAAATAACCACAAATAACATATTCTGTGATGGTTGATCCCGCGTTTGTCGAAGTCCTTGAACTAGTTGCTGCATGATCCAATCAAATCTCGATGCTATTACCGAATGACCCCTCAGTTGACCTCTCTACCTTACCGGGAGTACTCTCCTTCCTTCCGATCCCTCAAGCAATTAGGGTTCATAAGAACATACAGTCCTTTGCTATCTGATCAGATCTCCCAATCCCTAGAGAAACTATCAACCAAAATCCTATGAACCACATTCAAATGCAAATTTTCATTATGAATTCCATCGAGCATTAGGGATCAAGATAGATCATTTTCTCTTCATTCTCCCTCTCTTAATAGAAAAATTCTGCATGACATGTGTCCTTTCATGCAAAAATAAATTTACTTTATTAATTCTTTAATATTCATTCTCATGCAACAAGTGTCACTCTCACACACTAGTGCACATAAATTCTTCTATTCTCTCTTATTTGTCTCCCTAATCTAAAATCCCAATCCCTATATCAGTGGGTGTATGTGGAGTTAAGCTCTAGATATTCCCTAGTCTAGATTTGCTCCAAAATTAGTTGTCTCTAATTTTTTTATTTTTTTATTTTTAGCTAATGCATATCTTTCCTAAATCAATTCGTGTGCACAACTTCTACCCCAAATATCCCTTTTTCTATAATCTCTTAATCTATAGTGCTCTTTCATTCAATTATTCTCAAATTAATATTTCTATATGAAACATTTTATATATATATATATGTCTAAATGTTTTAATGCAAGAATGTAAGTCTTCCCTTTCCTAGCGTTGTCTAGGTATTGCTTCTATGGTTGCTTCTGACGACTTCCTTTTCCTTGTGTGGGGAGTACTATGTAGCGATCATGAATCGTTACCGTGATCTCCCGACTACAATTGATCTCCCAACTACACTTCCATCGAGACTAATGGTGATTTAGGAATAATATCTTCTTTATTGCATGCCCCTCAACACATTGTACACGACCAAATCATTATGGCCTCACCCATATAGGCCACGCTTCCCCGGGTGAGCTGAGACGGCTTCTGACCCATCTGTGGAGTGTTATTTTAAGTTCGACAGACCATCGTTGTACCCCTATGTATATTTCTCGTTCTTATCACCCTTTTTTATTCCATTGAGATTCAGTGAGTAATTTGTTTTACCTGCTACTGCACACACTCAAAGCACACATTAGTAGCGTTGCACCATATAAATCATATCATCATGCATTTTTACCTTTATTCAAATCTATTGAAGTTAGCATCATTCATTCACATCTATGGAATCAAAAGAATCATTCATTACATTCATGCATAACATCATCATATTTTTCAATCACTCGAGCATATTCATCATTTCCTAGTCAATCAATAGTTTTCATTTAATAATAATTAAAGCATACCACATTGTTTCAAGTTTATTTAACCGGGTCACTCCAATATTGATGCCCTCAATAGTCTATTCAATCAACTATATTAAGGAGGGCATTATATACACACCCTCTTATTAAAACTTTGTCCTGAAGTTATTTTTTTGCTGTACCTTCTATGCTAGGCTTTACTTTCATTTTCTATTCTCATTTTCCTGTCATTCTCTTCTATTTTTATCAAGCAATTGTAGCCATAAGCACTAGTGGTTCTACCATCACTAGGTTTCTATGGTAATGTAGGGAGGTCAACCGAGTGGTCTTTCGGTAGATTCGTGGAGATGGACTCGATAGTGTGAGAGAGATGTGACTTCCCTTGCAAAAAAAACCATACCAATCATCTCGGCCAGGTTATTTTTCTACCATCTATTTCAAAGGAAAAGAAAGTTTAATCTAAATTTATGATACTGAACTGCATGAATAAATTTACGATTTGAAATAACGATTATGCTTACAATATTGAATCAGATTGAATGATACCCACTACTATAAACTTGTGATCAATTATTCGATAACATATGTAAATAGATTTCCTCTTTGAAATTGCTCAAACATAATTGAAAAGAAATCTGTGTTGATATACGATCATTATATTATTTAGTAGGTGTTTTAAACCTGAACTTCAATGTTGAAATAGCATTGAATGGGACTTTGTCCTATAGTTCTTATGATTAATTTATTTAGAATCAGGTTGTATTTAGATTCATCCTATCGAGATCCCTCGAACAAGACCTCTACATTAGAATAAAACTTTGTTTCGGATCCTCAGTGTTCCGTCCATTGGTGCATGCATTTTTCTGGATCAACGACATTGAATCTGTGGGATCCCTTTATTTAAAAGTTATATGTTACCACACGGAAATCGCGCAGCAGAGGTTCTGCAGTAGGATCAGACTTTATGTTTATCCTAATCTTATGCACAGTTTATTTTCAAGCTATGTTTTATGCCAAATGAAATCGTAAAATAGGAAATCGGTATTGGTATTGATTACTCCTTTCACTTAGTAAACGTTGTTTCCAAATTTTTATTGCCGAAAAAAGAATATCACTATGTATTATTTATTCAAAATCCTCTCGATGTTTGCGTCTGTCAACACCAAGTCCCTTCCACTCTGGTCGTAATTTAAACTTTTGTTCTCATAATTAACCCTTTCAAATACAACCTTTACGTCAAGCCTTAACTAGATCTCATTGCCAGCGTGATCGCTACCTCCTCACACTTGAAGTTTCCACCACCAATGCAATCATTAATGCCAAGTCGACTTTAGCCATGATCAACAGTGAATCCTAAGTACAAAACCTTCACGCTTTAGAAGTTCGCTAACATCGTCCTTGTAATTCGAGATATGTAAGACATGATTCGAGTACCGTCGATTAAGATACGGATTCTAATTCTTATTTATAATCATTGTTAAGTTGTATTTTCTTTTAGAAACGCTGAGTCACACCTTTGATTACAGAGTGCTGAGATAGTTGGAAGTTTGTAAGTTCAAGATATGTTTTAGAGAAAAGGAAATGAACTTTTCATTATATTTTTGTTATGCAATAAATGGAGTTATGTTTTATGATATGACAATGGATTTTTGTTATAACGTCAATTTCATTAAATTTGGACATATTAGGCAAATTTTGGACTAAGAAAGTGTCAATATCAACCTTTCTAAATTGCAAAAAAGGTTTTGAAAGTGACAATATTGTTTTTGAAAAGTTTGTGTTTTCTATTCGAAAAGTGTGTTTTTGGGCTACTTATGAACCTCAAAATTTCAGTTTTTTGTTATAAAACTATGAATTTCAATTCAAAAAGTGTGAATTTCAAATCAAAAAATCCAAATTTTGATTTGAAAAGTGTGAATTTCAAATAAAAAAATGGAAATTTTTATTTGAAAAGTGTGGATTTCAAATCAAAAAATGCAAATTTTCATTTGAAAAGTGCGAATTTCAAATAAAAAAATGCAATTTTTTATTTGAAAAGTGTGAATTTCAAATAAAAAAATGCAATTTTTTATTTCAAAAGTGCAATTTTAATTTGTAAATGTTCAACATTTTAAGGTGAAAAGTTCATGTCTACAATATTCAGTCATTGTTTGAATAACAAGTCAATCAATTCATGTTTATTTTTTGATACAGTATTAAGAATATCTATCTTTTTACATAAATAAATTTAATAGTTTCCAAATGATGTAGAAAATCTCCACGTAATCTATATAGGCACAGCTTACTTACACAGTAGTGGGTCAGTGCAAGCTAATGAGGGTCACTTTTGGTGCGTTAGATGCAATAGAAAATTGAAAAATCAGGCATCCCTCAGCTTACTTGGATTTTTTGAGATATTTACGCAAAATATTTTGCATTAAGTAAAAAAGATGGAATGTAGGAAATTGAATCACGTTTCCGAATATATAACCTTTATGTATTGAAAATTTGCATAGCTATGTCAAGTTTAATTTTTTCTAACATACACTTTTTACTTTTCAGGCAAATGATAAGGTATATGTTTTTGTGGGTGCAGCCTTTGAGGGCCTAAATGATGGAATCAAGCTAAAAAAAATGGGCATGCATGTAGAGAACATATAGCACTAGTGCATCATTATTTTTCAAAAATTAAATTAGTAATTTTATAATTTTTTATAATTGTTTAAGTGATCAAACCTCAAAAATAGTACGTCTTTTGTGGGTGCATCCTTTGGAGGTCTTGATGCAAAAGTCATGAAATGGGGTTTTGATAGAACGTGGAGGTTAGTGTCTACTTGTGCACCATACATTTTTTTTTTGAAATGATCAAGAATTGAAAAAGTTATGGAAGAAACACTAATAGTGTGTTTCACGAGTTAAGGAGGTAAGACACAAAAGAAATTGAAAAAAATAGGAAAAAATAATATTTTTAAATAAAACTTACATATTTGAAATCTGCAGAAAAAATGCTATTTGTGTTTAGAATTTCCTCAAAAATGACTGTGTGTAGCATACTGTAATGAGTGTCTATGCATAGGCTTCTCCAGAAACTGGAAGAAATACTCAATTAGCTTTGGTTTATCACTACCATAGCACATGTTTGGTATTACCGAAGCAAACTCCAAAGCATACACATAGGATTATGGTTGACATGCGAGCAAGTGAGTTGGCTTGGTTTAAGCTCTAACAAACACGAGCACGTTCTGTTTAAATTCAAAAAATATTCCCATGCTTTTAGAATTTCATAACGTGTACGCGTTATATAACTACATAATGCATACGTGTTATATAACTACATAGCGCATGTGCGTTCTGTAGTGCAAAAATGTGCTAGCGTTATTTAAATCATAAAATCTATGTTTAATACTTGAGAGGGGGTGGGGAAGACTCAAGGGCATTTTTGGTTAATATTTGAGAAGGGGTGGGGAAGGGTCAAGGGAATCTATGGTTAATACTTAATAGGGGTGGGAAAGGGTCAAGGGCTTAGAAGGATGTTGGAAGCTTGAGTGGGGAGAGATGAAGGGAATGGGAACATGATGGGCTACAGGGGTGAAGGGCAGTGGAGCTTGAGAGCACTATTAGGAGTAGAAAAGGTTCTGAAGAGGTATAGGGTTAGAAGTTAAAAGTGAGACTTGAGTGACAAGGGGGGATGGATGGAGGCAAGGGAGATGTGAGAGACAAAGATAGAATACAAGGGGTGGAGAGACATAGAGCGAGGGATGGAGATGGACAATGGGGAGGAATGGATTTAGAGGGAGTGAGAGATACGTGGGGATATAACGGAATAAAGAGATAGGAAGAGAGGGACAAAAATTGTTGGTGGGAGACATGCAGGGAGTGGTGGCGATGGAGAGAGAGAGAGAGATAATATGAGAGGAGGGGGAAGGGACCTAAAGTGAGAGAGAGAGAGAGGGAGTGATGGAGATATGGGGATAGGTTGAGGGAAAGACAACATGAGGGAGGGATAGAAGGTGAGAGAGAGAGAGAGAGATGGTGAGAGAGGGAGGGAGAGAAGGTAGGGTGAGGGATGGTGGGAGAAAGGTGTAGATAGATATGGATGGAGGGTGAATGGATTTGAGAAAAGAAAGGGACATAATCTGTGTGTGTGTGTGAGAGAGAGAGAGAGAGACAGAGACAGAGATTGATGGTTGGGGAGACAGAGACTAGAGGGAGGTGCTAGCGACAAATAAAGTAGGAGGTGGTGTGTGTGTGTGTGTGTGTGTGTGATATGGAAGGAGGAATTAGTGGGGTGGCGAGGACGAAGATGGTGTAAGGGAGAGAAAGAGACATAGAGGGAGGGAGGTAAAGGGAGTGAGGGACAGATCCAGTGACAGATCTAGAGAAAGATATAGGAAGGGAGGGATACAAGGTGAGAGATAGAGGGCATGGGGGAGGGATAAATCACATCTAGGGTTAGTGACTAAGGGCGAATGAAGGGAGAGAGTGTTATATGGACCTAGATAATTGTGAAGATAAAAAGAAGATGGATACCATTCTCATCATCATATTCATCACCATCACCATCATCATCAACATCATAAAAATCTTCATCGTCATTGTCATTTCTAGGTTTCTCATCAACATCTCCATCATCATCATCATCATCATCATCATCATCATAGTCAACATCATCATCAACATCTTCATCATCATCACCATTATCATCATCATCAACATCTTCATCATCATTGTCATCTCCCACTTCCTCATCAACATCTCCATCATCATCATCTTCTTCATCATCATCATCATCCTCTTCATCAGCATGACCATCATCATCAACGTCTTCATCATCATCACCATCATCATCATCATTAGTATCTTCATCATCATTGTCATATCTAGGTTCCTCGTTGTTGGCGTAAATACTGATCTAGAGGTTTTCCAATGCAGACCGAGGTACTTTGCAGTGCAAGATACGAAGAAAACCCCTATTCACCAGCCCTTTCGGAAACATACTATGAGCAGCCTGAGGTCTCACCCGAGGTGAAGTTGAGGGGGTGGTTGCGGAATCAGGTTTCCACAACCTGGTGATGCGAGTGTCTAAACTGACTAATGCATAGCGCGGTAAGAACTTCCACGCTGCGAACAAAAGACTGCGTGAAGTCTTCTACTTCACGTTGATTATGACTGCATGGTACTAATGGGCTACAACAACAGGTCGGCGCAAAGGGTATATAGGCATCCTTGCAGATCTCTCTTTAGGGATTCTTAGACTTGAAAATATGATGATAAGCTATCAACAACTTATCTTGCAGCACTTTTAATGGATCGGTGCATCAACTAGACTGCGCGTTCACTTCAAGACTTGATCAAACTAACCAATCTTACTTAATAGTCTTAATCATTCATCAACACTTAGACTGATTCAAATATATGTAATGGAATGGAATATACAATGCTGCGCGCCATGATGCAGCACTTCAACTTTAACAATTAACTCTGTGATTATTTAACAGATCCATACATTCAAAGACTTATAGATGCTGAGCATTAACATTCATCCATATATGAACTACTTAACATCTTAGTCCCATCTCTTCCACGATGAATAAGGATAAAAGAATCAAATATCAGATAACTGTAACATCAAGCATTCATATTGAGGAATCGAGCAATGGAAAACACACAAAGCAATCACATGACATGGTATTTAATGTGGTTCACCCCCCGGATGGAGGCTACGTCCACAAGAACTATTGTTATATTGTCTTTAGGGAAGGGTACAATAGTTCTTCGTCTGCACACTCAGCTGTAGACGCTCTTCTCTCTCTCAAAATTAGATCTCTGTGCACTCAGCTGCAAAACCTTTTACAATAGCTTCAAGCTTACAAACTATGATAATATTCAATAATGACCAACAAAAATGAAGAGTAACCCCTTCCCATACAAAATCATGCCTTATTTATAGATCAATAACCGTAGGTCATCTCTTTACATTTCGAAGGCAGAAACCCTTAGGTTTACAAAACTGTCACATGCGCGCCAATAGGTTGCTCTCATCGAGCTGTTCCTTCCTTCATGGACTTTAAATGACTGGTTCAAGTAGTAGTTCTCTGTGTGTGCGACCACTCACCTTCCTCGCGATCTACACCTACCCACCACTTGGTAATTATCGAGTATCTTTGCCAAAAATAGATCTCCGATGACCTAGTGGGAATATGTTTTGTCTTCCCTCCAACGCTCTGCTTAGATGGATCTTCCGTTGACCGAACACATCGCAGCAATGACTTAGCAGTTCTTCCGACACTACGCTGCGTGCAACTTCACAGCATACCAAAACTTATCCCAAAATTATTCTAGCTGAACTGCGCTCAGCTCTGTAGTTCTCAAAATCCTTCCTACTCAAAATTCCCCACTTGGGCCAAGCCCAACATGCGCCTAACACTTACATGTGGCTCACCCTCGAGCCACCTGGAGTTGCATCTTCCTCCATTTATTCCACCGCCTGCAGAGCTAGCTTCGCAGTGAACTCGTTCTATGTATCAATTAGCTTCTCGACTGCGGCCTTCATATCTTCCTCAACTTGCTTAACTGTATCTAGCATCTCAAGTGTGATCTCTTCACCAATTTGACCTTCCACCTATTCTTGATTCTTGCGCAACTCCTTTAAATTTTCCTCTATCTTTGCGAGATTTTGCTGGCGTCCTCCAATAATGGTTGTGACTTATCGCCCATTTTAGTCTCTTTCTCTTTTAAGGCTTGCACTTCCTTCTTGAGGGTGTTTATTTCTTTGTACTTCGGAACCCTATCTCTTAGTAGTAGGGCCTTCACTTCTGCATCCAACTTCTCCAGTGCAGCTTGCTTATCTTTCACTGCATTCTTTACTTGCAGCAATCATGGGTATTCTTCGAGGGCAGTGAATGCCTTCGATGTTGCTTCCAACAGACTCTGGCACTTAGCCACCTCAGCAGAAATATTCTCTGCTGCGGCCTTGACTTCCTGTGCCCTTAGCTGCTGCTGATTAGGTGGGGTCTATGGTTTTATCTGTGCCTTCAAGGCAGTAATGTCAGCCTCATGAAGAATCTCCATGTCCTGCATTTCCGTCTTAAGACTGGCTGCTAGTTTGCCAATCTTAACAATGGTATCTGCTAGTTCTTATTGCACTTCAAATTCATCTATGTTGTCTGCGACCGCAGTGATCATGGATTCTAGTCTTAGCCAACGATCATGCTCATCTTGCAGTTCCATAGCTCTTAGCGAGATATCTGCCTCCAACTGCCTATTAGCTGCTTGCAGCTTAGCCTGTCCTTTTAGCGCATCTATGGCTCTCTCATGCATTTCTTCAAAAACTTGCAACTACAAGTAATGTAGGCCTAGCAATGGTATCTTTGCAAGATCAAGTTCCACGCGTTCCACATTCTTTGTATCCAACATTACTTGATCAGGTAAAGGAAACCTTATAGATAATGGTTGCATATGGACAACACGGGCCCTTGCGGGAACAGTGATTTGCTACTGCGAAGTCCCTGCCGACTTCTCTTCAGCCTTTGATTCCCACGGCAAGGGTAATCTTTTGCTTACTTCATCAAATTTTTGTGAAATCCCTTGCAGTGTAGTCAGGTTCTGGTCCAAACTATCCTGAATCACCTTTTCCTTCTTCTCCTTTTGCATTGCAAGAAGATCATAGTCCTCCCATTTACATTCGAGAATCTTACCCAATAGATTTTTGTCCACCTCGACATGCTTTGATATCGAGGAGAGTGGTATCTCATATTTCAGACTCTTTAGTAATTTAATGGATGTCGCGTCCAGTGCACGCAGTGAAATGTAATCTGGAGTCATTGTTAATGGTATTTCTTTATCAACTATTGGTTTGTTCGGCCCTACTGAAGTCATCTTGGGTGTCTTTGTCCTCGGCCCTACTAGATTTTTTCCCTTGTCTGGCATTGTTGGGCCATGCCTTGGTTATTGTCTTGGACCCTGTTCTAGTTTAGTGACGACTTTCTTGTTCGGGGTTCTCATTAACCCGTCAATCCCTCCATATTGGAACAACCTCACAGTCTCCTAGACCATGAACTCTTTCTCAAAAAAGGACCTCTATGACATTCACTTGCACACTACTCAGCCAATAGTGGATAACTTGCATAAATAACTCAGAAAACAATGTTCGCAATAAATTATAAGTGTTTTGGTAATGCCCGCGAGTCTAAATGCTGCATTATTTATAGGCGCAGCTAATCCCCCTCTGCTCCCCTTAACAGTTAGATAAGCATTAAATGCAGTATTCCTTAGGCAAATCCGGCAGATGCTTCGGTCAATTCCTTCATTAAATCGTTCAAAATGGCTATTTGTGCATTAAATGCCCAAGCGGTCGGTAGGAAAGTACTGTATAATAGCTATATTTTCGACCGACACTATAATGGCTATTTTCCTGGAGCCTTGCATCGAACTACGTAGCAGGTAATCGTTGGTCCTACATAGTTACTTCGTGGTGTCTAATTTCTTTTCTCTTCGGATTTCCTTTTGAATGTCGCAACAGCGCATTGTTTCTTTTCTTTTCCTTTTATTTTTTCATCATTTTTTTTTTTGATGCACAGCTGCAGCAGTGCTGCGCGGTACATTGATCTATCTCAACAATTTCGTGTACAGACTCTTTGCAGTTTCTAGTGCCCAATTCCAAATGTACTTGGCACTTGGAAATTTTTCCCTTCTTCTTGATCATACTGGATGTTGCGAAGCAGGACTATCGCGATAAAGCTTTAGTCTGCTTCCATTTATCAAATTGGGCAATGTATCACCAGCTAAAGTAGCTAACTAGACTTCCCCACCATTAGTAACATGTATAACAGTATATGGCCCAAGCCAATTCATTTTAAACTTCGTAGAAAACTATATGAATTTACTATCGTACAGGAGGACTAGATCACCTACCTGGAGAGACTTGCTCTTGATGTGGCGATCGTTCCATGCTTTTTCATGCTCTTTCTATACTTGTTGGTGGAAGCTTGAGATGAAGCGATCCTCTTCCAGACCAACCAAGTGCATCAGCCTTTCTTCTAGTGCTACACGATTTGGCATCTTTGTAAATGCAGCTATTCTCAAGATGGGAGTAATATACTCCATTGGCATTATTGCTTCCGGTCCATAAACCAATCTGAAAGGTGTGTGTCCAATTAATTTCTTGAATGTCATTCTATATGCCCATAATACAGATGGAATGCGCAGGTCCCAGTCATCGTGGTTTACGTTGCATATCTTGGTTAACGCATTCTACAATACTTTATTGAACTCTTCAACAGTTCCATTCGCTTGTGGATGATAAGGCATACTATGTAGATGATGGATATAGAACTCTTCGATCAAAGCTTCAATAGTTATGTTCATAAAATGAGTGCCTTGATCACTCATCAAAATTTTGGACATCCAAATCATGTAAAGATGTTCTCAAAGATAAACTTGGCAGCTGTGGCTGCGCTACAATCTTTTACTGGTTTCGTTTTTGCCCATCTGGTGAGGTAGTCAGTTGCAGTAATAATGTACCTCACACCAGTTCTTTTTCCTGGTGGGTTAATAGGTCCCATGAAATCAATTGCCCATTTTTTGAATGCCTACAAGGTCAGCTGAGGGTTCAATGGAATGTCATCTCTTCGTGGTGGCTTCCCTGTCCTCTAACAAACATCACAGCTCTGGCAATATTCCTTCAAATATTTATGGATTGTTTTCCACCAAAGCCCTATGCGCAATACCTTCTACACAGTAGCTCTCCTTGCGTAGTGGCTTCCTGCTGCTCCTGAATGCGCATCTGCCAATATATATTGCTTCTCATGCTGCAATACGCACCTTCACAGTATTTCATCAGGTCCTAACTTGTATAGCTAACCTGGGATAATGGTTAAGTCTGCGGCTCGCACTACCAGTTTCTTTTTCTGCTATGTGGTGAACTCTTGAGGTGCTACCCCTATAGTTAAAAATTCAATAATGTCTTGATAATACTCATCGGCGACCTGTATAATGAACAATTGTGCATTAGGGAGATTGTCTTCAAGGTTTGTAGGCTCTTCTCTTGACTCAATTCTAGATAAATGATCAGGTCCTAAATTTAACCTACCTAGCTTAACCACTATTTCAAAGTCATACTCTTGGAAGAGTAACAACCATCTGCATATCCGCCCCCCTAACACTTGCTTATTGACTAGGTGTTTCAATGTAGAATGGTAGGTAAACATAGAGAAGTGCGTGCCAAGCAAATAGTGTCTGAACTTCTGCAGCGCATATACCATTGTGAGTCCTTCTCTTTCAGTAGTGGTATAGTTCTTCTTAGTAGATGACAACTTTCTGCTCGAAAATGCAATGGGATGATCAATGCCTCCTTCTCTTGCCTGAGCAAGAATAACTCCCAATGCTATACATCAAGCATCAACATAGACGTGAAATGGCTTCTCCCAGTCTGGAAAAACTAGGATTGACGCAGTGACCATCTTCTCTTTCAATGTGTCAAATCCTTTCTCACAGTCCTCATTCCAAATGAATGATGCATCTTTCTTTAAAAGATTCTCCATTTCTACGGTTATCTGTGCATACCCTTTTATGAATTTCTTGTAGTAACCGATATGCCCTAGTGTGGTGCGAAATTGTTTAACTGAATTTGGTGTAGGAAAATTTACAATAACTGCGATCTTCGCAGGGTCAACCATCAAGCCCTACTTGCACACAACGTGTCCCAGCAGAATCCCATAAGGAACACAGAAAATACATTTCTTCAAATTCAAAGAAATCTGGTGCTGTCTGGATTTTTCCAGCATCATTCTGAGGTTCCCGACATGGTTCTTTAGTAACCCAAAAATGGTCCAATCATCAAAGTAAACCTCTGAAAACTTGTGTATGAATTCTTTAAATGTTGCGATCACCACTCTAGAAAATATGGCCGGTGCGTTCTTACAACCAAATGCCATCACTATATACTGGAATGCCCCCCATTCTGTTGCAAAAGTGGTCTTGTGTCTATTTGCATGATCAATTCTGATCTGATGGTATCTAGAAAATCCATCAATAAAAGAGTATGCCTCATTCCCTCCAATGTTATCAAGTAATTCATCAGTAAAAGGAGTAGGAATTGGGTCATGCATTGAAGCATCATTCAACTTTATGAGATCAACACAGATCCTGATCTCACCCTTTGTTTTCTTCTCTTGGACAACCATTGGGCTTATCCATTCAGATTCTTCAACCGGCTCAATGATCCCTGCATCGAGCATATTGTTGAGTTCTACCTTAACTCATTCTTTGTAGCACGGATTTAATCTATATGGCCTTTGCTTGATGGGTTTAGAGCCAGGCTCAAGAGGGATTTTCATCACTCCTAATTCTCAAAGAATGCCTTTCATCTCTGTGAACTTGATCGGGAATACTTCCTGATATTCCTGTAATATACCCGCGACCTCCGCAACTGTATCATCACCCCAATAGTCTCCTATTGCTGTGAACTTTGGCTCTTCACTAGTGTCGATGTTCACTTTATTCATTTTTACCTGTCCACTGATATCTGGAATTTCCAGTGGGGGTCCTTATACATCACGCGTTCCTTATACATCATGAAGCTGAGTGAACCCCTATTCACCAGCCCTTTCGGCAACAAACTGTGAGCAGCTTAAGGTCTCACATGAGGCGAATCTGAGTGGGTGGATGCGGAATTAGGTTTCCACAACCTGGTGATCCGAGTGTCTAAACTGCTTGATGCGCAGCATGGTAAGAACTTCCACGCTATGAATAAAATACTGCATGAAGTCTTCTACTTCACGTCGATTACGAATGCACTGTACTAATGGGATACAACAATAGGTCGGCGCAAAGGTTATATACACTTCCTTGAAGATCTCTCTTTATGGATTCTTAGACTTGGTGATATGATGATAAGCTATCAACAGCTTCTCTCGCAGCACTTATAATGGATCGACGCGTCAACCAGACTGCGCGTTCACTTCAAGACTTGGTCAAACTAACCAATCTTACTTAACAGTCTTAATCATTCATCAACACTTAGACTAATTCAAACATATGTAATGGAATGGAATATACAATGCTGCACGCCCTGATGCATCACTTCAAATTTAAAAATTAACTCTCCGATTATTTAACAGATCCAAACATTCAAAGACTTACAGATGCTGAGCATTAGCATTCATCCATATATGAACTACTTAACATCTTATTCCCATCTCTTCCATGGCGAATATAGATAAAAGCAACAAATATCAGATAATTGTAACATCAAGCATTCATATTAAGCAATCGAACAATGGAAAACGCACAAAGAAATCACATGACATGGTATTTAACGTGGTTCACCCCCCATATGGAGGTTACATCCACAAGAACTGTTGTTATATTGTCTTTAGGGAAGGGTACAATAGTTCTTCATCTACACACTCAGCTGCAGACTCTCTTCTCTCTCCCAAAATTAGGTCTCTGCGCACTCAGCTGCAGAACCTTTACAATAGCTTCAAGCTTACAGAATCTAATAATATTCAATAATGACCAAGAAAAATGAAGAGTAATCCCTTCCCATACAAAATCATGCCTTATTTATAGATCAAGACCCATAGGTCATGCCTTTACATTTCGAAGGTAAAAACCCTTAGGTTTACAAAACTGTCACATGAGCGCCAATAGGTTGCTCTCATCGAGTTGTTCCTTCCTTCATGTCCTTTAGACAACTAGTTCAAGGAGTAGTTCTCTGTGTGTGTGACCAGTCACCTTCCTCCTGCTCTGCACCTATCCACCGCTTGGTAGTTATCGAGTATCTTTTCCAAAAATAGATCTCTGATGAACAAACCGAAATATGTGTTGTCTTCCCTCCAATGGTCTAACTAGCTGGATCTTCCATTGACCGAACACATCACAACATTGTTATCCTCGCAGCACTGACTTCACAATTCTCCGACACTGTGCTGCGTGCAACTTTGTAGCAATTTGGTGTAAATATATTTTCCTTGATAAGTTGGAGCACATCATTGATAGTAGGATGGTCATATTCAGAGCTAAAGTCCTTGTAGAAGCTCGCAGTGAGGACAGACCAATCTACAGTTCCTCTACACAGCTCTGCCTCTAGATACCATTTCTTTGGAATAGGCTCCTCCAGCGTATGCACAAAAAGGTGTACCCATTCTATCTGTGGTCTTTCTTTCCAAGCTTGTACACAGGATACAATATGATCCCCTGGATTCGTCTCGCCATTGTATTTCTCAAAAGGTAGTGTGACTTTATCAGCAAACCTGAACTGCATTTTTATTCTGCACTAGTCCAAAGTTGTTAGTATCTTCTTATGCGTGGCCCACCATTGGATAGGTGCTTCTCGTAGTGCCATGTCTAATGTTGAGACACGGTGTTCATCTTTAACTGCTGTAGTATATTCTTTAATAAATGAATAAACGTTATCTGAACCATCATAAGTGGGAATTGGACTCACCTTCTTTCCAATAAAGCAGAGTGATTTTGTAATTGTTGCGCATCTCCTGGAAGATACTTCATGCATTATGTGTTGCCAGTTTTCCAATCCTGCCTCAGAGTCTAAGATGCAAGAACTATCACAGCGCCAACTGAGCGTTCCATCTATAGTAGGATGAGTATAATCTACAACATTTGTTGTCATCTTATAGATACGGTCAAGATCTTGATCTCTATACTCCTCTTGAATTGGTTCAACATATTGCTCCCCTTGCGAAGGGTCCAGTTGTGCGATGACCCTTATGTCATTGCCTTCAAATATAATTTTCATTGTCTTCACATTTATGATGGTAGAGTTTGTCATTTCCCAATCGATACCCAGCAGCGCTGGATAAGGGTTGCTATCATCCACAATTTCAATTACTTCGAAGTCTAGATAACTTCAGACTCTGTCAATGTCAACAATGGTATTGGGTAACCTCCCCAACGGTATAAATATGCCTCGATTAGCCATTCTGAACTGTATAGGTGACCATTGTAAATTTGGTTTCCCCATCGCCTACCATGTCTGCTTGGTCAAGACATTTACCTTGGATCCGAGATCAAGAATGATCTCATCCATCTCGTAGTCTCCAATCTGTACAGTGAACTGCATTTCTCACCCAGTTCATTTAGGACTCCTAATGTTATGAACTGCGCCATGGGAAGTCCTCCTCTCACTATGTGATTCATACTGACTTAGTAGTTTTTCAAATTCCATAAAAGTGTCTTTATTCTTCAATAACTTAATGCAGCTCCATAGAAACTGCGCAACAGAGGTTCCTGTATCTAGTGCAGCGCGTGTTTGATCGTATTCCAGTAGCATGTCTTCTATCTATGGTACTTTGTTGTGCAACAAGATTCTCGGTGAAGTAGGTGGTGGTTGTTTGAACATGTCCCACACTTCTTCAAATATTTCTTTATGTTTCTGTAAGTTCAAAGGAGGTGCTTTTCTAGGAGCTTTTCTAATCCATCTTGTTTCTCCAAGGGTCTTCTTAGCATCAGTTGTTCCCGAAGTTGAGGCTTCCGCGCTTCTATCTCTTCTTGTATCAGTTCCACTTCGCATTATTGCATTTACACTCAGATCTGTAGGTTTGATCTCTGCTACAATCAACTAGATGTTAGGGTTCAATGTTTCTGTCCTTTTCCTCTTCTGCATTTCTACCTTAAGCATGGGGCAGTCTTCAATGACATGATCAAAAGATTTACAGTAGTTGCATGTGGTGCATGGATTAGTACACTATCTAGGTACATGACCTGGATGGCCACAATTATAGCAGATTACCTGGCCTTGGCCTCTTCCTTGAGTTGGGCCAACATTTCTCCCTCTCCCTCTGTATCCACCATCGCGGCCTCTATATCCACACTGGTCATACTGAGTGTTCTTCTGTTTTGGCTAGTTTTCTTCTTGAACATGGTACATTCAAGCACCTTGCATTGCTTCCATATATCCCTTTCTTTCATTCATCAGCTCATAAGCACGACAGTTGGACTCATCATGTCCAACTGACTTACAGAAATTACAATATGATTTTTTCGGTGCTTTTACATATTTATGTATCAGATAACAGTCCTCAGTCCGGTGTCCTCTGGTTCGACAAATTTCACACCACGGTACCTGGTTCTGATTCATATTCATTGGGTTTGGTGCACCACTATTAATATAATCTTGAAATAAGGGGCAATGTTCTCTAGTGTGGCCCTCTCCTTTGCATCCTATGCACCAAACTTCATGTCTTTGTTCATGTCTCTGTTCCTTTCCATTCTTCATACATTGCAATTCTAATGTCAAGGTAGCCAACTGGTTCTGTATCTGTAACATCCCATAACTACTTTCTCCAATTGGTGAAGCCTCCAACTTCATCACGATCTCCAAGGCCTCAGCCTGCGATACAACCTTTTGTTGCATCAGTGATTGTCTGATATGGGGCAACAACGTAGCAATGAACCACTCTTGGTGCTATTGTGGAGCTATAACAAAGCTCACTTGGTCCAATAATGTCTTAAATTTTTGGTCGAATTCCTAGACATATTTAGTATGTTTATGTTTGATTTCTTTCAATTCTGTTATGCACTGTGAGTATGATTTCGGCTTCTTGAATTCTGCTAACATCGCGGCTTTGATGTCTTCTAGGGTTCTCGGCTTTGCTTGAGAATGCTTCATAAACCAGTGTAATGCTTTATCTCTAAAAGTAGTGATGAGTTGTGCTCTCTTCACATAAAAACCAATGCTGATCAGGGTCTTCTAGACCCATTCCTTTGAATATCAATAGTTTTATATCATTATCAACCATCCTCCTTCTGGATTGTGTACGGTTTTGGGATGGATTCCCTGTGACAAAACTAGACGCGGGATGTTGGGTCGTGCTAGGAATAGTATTCCGCATAATGGTTTGAGTCGTAGTGGACTGAGCACTCGCTCCTGCGGTGCTACTACTATTGACGTTCTGTGGGTTGGGCTATGCGATGCTCGCAGTGGGTAGGTTCTGGACTGCTCGAATCTGAGATAGGGGAGGCGTGGTATTAACACCCAGCGAATTATGAAGTGTAGTATGCTAGATTGTGGCTGATAATTGCGTGGTTTTATTATTAAGGTCACATAGAATTTCAGTATCTATGCAGATTTTAGATCCTCTGGGATTCTTTTCATTGGTAAGCTTATATCTCTTTCCACTTCTCAAAGTATGGTTTTCTTCGTTAGAATCAATGTATGTATTTTCTAACATGACAGATTCAGAATTATTACTGCATTCTTAAAACACCTTTCTCAGCTAAAACCATTTTAATGTATAGACTGAGATTGTTGGGGAACTTACCTCTGAATCCTTCGAAGAAGTATGCTTTAGCTTGGCTGTAGAATTTCAGCATGTCTACAAAAAACTCGGTCACAAATCCCTTAAGTATGTTGTCAATCCAGAAGTCAACTGCTCGCGACAGTGAGCTGTCTATTGCTTTGAGTTGTTCAGTAAGCTTCGGAGTTCACTCTATAGGTACTCCTCCTTGAGAACAATTATTTCTTTCTACGAGGTGCAATATCCACTAATGTAGCTCATTTTGAAACGATGCCTAGAAAATCTCGTGGATATCCCTCTACAAGTATCTATTCAACCACTCTACGTCAGATAAACGTAGGTGTTTGTTCTCTTTCTTTGCAAAATATCTTTCGCTCTTATCACACCAAGCCTAGATCTCTTTCTTTTCTAGATGCCAATTTTCTGACCCTAATGGGAACTCATGTTCTTCTTCACACATTACTTTTTCAAAACACACTATCGCATCACTGAGTCTTAGCACAGAAATGAAACCATTCATTGGTGTAAATACTGATCTAGAGGTTTTCCAATGCATACCAAGGTACTTCGCAATGCAAGATACCAACAAAACCCCTATTCACTGGCCCTCTCAGCAACAGAATGCGAGCAGCCTAAGGTCTCACCCGAGGTGAAGCTGAGGGGGTGATTTTGAAATCAGGTTTCCACAACCTGGTGATGCAATTTTCTAAACTGACTGATGTGCAGTGTGGTAAGAACTTCCACGCTGTGAACAAAATACTGCGTGAAGTCTTCTACCTTTCATCGATTATGACTGCGCGATACTAATGGGCGACAGCAATAGGTCAGTGTAAAGGGTATATTTGCTTCCTTGCAGATCTCTCTTTACGGATTATTAGACTTAGAGATGTGATGATAAGCTATCAACAGTTTATCTCGTAGCACTTATAATGGATCGGCGTGTCAACCAGACTGTGCGTTCACTTTAAGACTTGATCAAACTAACCAATCTTACTTAACAGTCTTAATCATTCATCAAGACTTATATTTATTCAAAAATATGTAATTATTGGCTAAAACTGACCCAGAGGTTTCCAATTAGACCCAGGTTCTTTGTGGTTCTCTCTTTTGACCAACAAAACCCCTTCGCACCGACCCTTTCGGCAACAACCTGCGAGTAGGTTGAGGTATCACCCGAGGTGTATCTTATGGGGTACTGCGGAATCAGGTTTCCATAGTAAATGATGAGTTGATTATATGAACAAGCTGCGTAGCGCAGGATATAAGGAGTGCACTGCGGGGCAAAGTGATGCGGTATGCATCAGGATCTATGCTGCGAGCAGTACTACGCAGTAATGGCAACACTATGGGCCACACTAAGTGATTTTTACTACTACGAATCTTCTACTGGAACTGCAAATCAACCACACTTATCCTCTACTTGGAAGATCTTGAAATCTCTAAGGCACTGAGATGAATATCACCCATCCATCCATTAAGGCACTTACTGGTTATCTTTCTAGCATTCATTCAGGGACTTAGATTATTACAATGTGGACCAAAATGATAGATGCGACTAACTGTGCAGCATTCCTTCACTGTGTTTAAGAAAGTATTTAAACTTAAATGACTGATTCACGAACTTAACATATAATTGAAATGTCCATTATTCATTTGTTCACGTGGAACTTAGCATGTCATTCCCAAACTTTTCCTATTGGTAAATGCATATCAAAGTGCTCCCATTACAACATGCAAGGAAACATTCAAGCATTCATTCTACAGAAAATATAGACAGTCATTCATTCATAAACAACATCGCATAACACAGGATTTAACGTGGGTCACTTCCCCGGATGGAAAGCTACATCCACAAGAATGGTTGGTAATATATTTCTTTCAAAAGGGATGGGGCAACCGTTCTTAGTCTGCACACTCAGCTGCAGACTCTCCTTTCTCTCGGCTAGGTCTTTGCACACGCAGCTGCAGAGCCTTTACAATATTCTTAGCTCAGAGAGATTTTACAATACAAAAAGGTTATCTCAAGATTACTCCAATAACTAGCATCTATTATCCAAAAATAGAACAACCCCATCCCATACAAAAGTTTTTTCTTAAATAGATCATGCCCGAAGGTCATGTCTGTACAATGTCGAAGACCTAAAACCCAAAACCCTAAAGGTTTCCAAAACTGCGTTGGTTTTCCAAACCGGCTTGCTGGCTCCTGATAGCATCTGCTTGATCATGGCAGATCTCCACATCATCATTTTGTCGCTGTCAGCCTTCCTGTCGCACGTGTACCTACAGGCTGCTTCTGTCGAACCGTTTCTCTCTCATGGTTTTACCTTCTAAGTGGGCCAAACGTCACTTTCCTTAACAACCCATGTGTGGCCGCCTTCTTGATTTGCCTATTTCTACCGCTCAGCCATCCTAGAATATCTTTCCAAAAATGGTTGTTACCTGTCGAACCGGTACCTATACTTGATACTTGTCTAGCACACTGCTTTGCTAGCTCCACGTGGCCTCCTCGGCAGCACTGCTTCGGTGTAGTACTGGTCTTCGCATTATATCCAAAACTTCGATGTTGCACGCAACTCCGCAGCATCCTCAATACTTAGCCAAAATTGTATTTATGAGCTGCGCTCAGCTCAGCTTTCCCTTCTTGCCTCAAAAGGGTGTTTCCAAAACTTTGTCTCAACCTGGGCCCAACATGCCCCTAACACTTACATGTGGCTCGTCCCCGAGCCACTGATTGTTTCAGCTGTCTCACTCTGCCCCGCGAGCTCATCATATGTACCGCAAAACTGCACCACTGCTTCTCTTGTATCGTGCTCAACATGTTTAACTGTCTCAAGCAGTGTTGGAGTTATTTCTTGTCCAATTTGGTCTTGTACATGCTCCTGGTTATCGCACAGTTCTGCTAACTTATCTTCAATCTGCTGCGATACTGCCATGGCATTCTCCAGGATTTGTTGTGGCTGATTATCCATCTAAGTCTCTTTTTGTCGTAATTCCTGTACTTCTTTCTTTAAGCTAGATATCTCCTTGTATCTCGGTAGCCTCTCTCTAGGTGGCAGAGCTTTAACCTCTGCGTTCAACTTGTCCAGCGCAGTCTATTTTTCTTGTACCATGGTTTTGACCTACATCAACCCTTAATCCTCTTCAAGGGTTGTGATTTCCTATGAAACCTTATCCAGGAGAGATTGGCACTTATCCATCTCACTTGTAATGCTTTTCGAGGCAACGCTCACTGCTTGCTCTCTGACTTGCTGTTTAGTTAATGGCGCCTGCTTATTCAACTTATCCTTCAATGTAGCAATATCGACCTCATAATAAATCTCTTTATCCTGCATCTCTGACTGCAAGGATCTCACCTTATCTCCGATCCTCATAACTGTGTTTGCAGGATCATCCTGGATTTCTATGCCTTCAATATCCATCGCCACATTGGATATGGTAGTCTCCAAATTTTGTCGGTGGTCCAGTTCATTCTATAGTTGTATTTCTTCCTACAGCTGAATTTGCTTGTTTACTATGGTGAGCTCTGCTTGTGACTTCATTGATTCAACCATCTTTTCATGCATCTCCTCAACGATCTGCATGGGGATGAAGTGCAATCCTGGTAAGGGGATTTTTGCTAAGTCGAGCTCTACCCTCTCAACTCCCTTTGTGTCCAACACAACTTGTTCTGCCATTGGCAATGCAATAGCCAATGGGTCCACATGGACAATTCTAGTCTTCGATGGCAATGTTATTGCTAGCTATTGGCTCCCTTGCTGCGAGGTCCCTACCGACCTCCCTTCAGCTCCTACTTCCCGCGGCAAGATAAGGATGTTTTGGACATCATTCATTTTCTTCATCAGGCCTTGTGTTGTGAGCCGCGTCTTCTGCAGGTCATCCTGGATGACCTTATCCTTTTTATCTTTATCTGCCATGAGCTCCTTAATCTGCTCTGAGACAGTTTCAGCTATCATCTCGTAGTCATCATCATTGAGGACT
Organism: Larix kaempferi; assembly: GCA_027924585.1. Lineage (NCBI taxonomy): Eukaryota > Viridiplantae > Streptophyta > Pinopsida > Pinales > Pinaceae > Larix > Larix kaempferi. Next base: position 116,470 of record BSBM01000884.1, read on the forward strand.
GCCTCCGATTGAATCTTTGTGGCCTTCACCTTCTTCCTCAACTATGGCTTCTCCGAAGTCTCAACTTCTTTTCTCTTCCCTGTTTCTTCAATGATTGGGAATGAGAGCAGGATTGGCTCATCTTCTGTTGAGTTTGTGTCTACATCCATAACCTCTACGTGGAACTATGGTGGCCAATCTTTCATGGGGTCCTCCATATCCTACTCATACATGATGTAGTTCCCTGGGAACCACTCTGGTTTCTTTGTTTGTGCTTTCAGTGAGATGAAGATACATTTCATATCCACCTCAAAGTTAATGACGTGGATATACTTCACCGTGACCTGCTTCGTAATGCGAGGTGTCTTCGTGATTGCATCGCTCAGCTGAATATAGTACTGGTAAAAGACTTCTACTATCGCATGCTGGCTCTCTGCATTTGTGTTTGCCCAGAGGTTGACGAACTTAAGCCCTCTAGGATCCTTAGTGTCCATAATGACGTCTGCATAATCTCATGGCTCGTTCCATCCAAACAAAGCAATCAGGACAATGAGCCAGGTGAAATGGAACTGGCCGCCATTGACTTGTGTGTCATTGAGTTCTTCAAGGAACTCATTCAATAGAAACTGACACCAATTAAATTTGTGGCCTTCAGCCACTGCGGCACCAAGGAGTATTGCGCCTGCAGGCACCTCCGAAGGCCTAGCTATTTTGAGTATCTTTCCTGCGAGCAACTGCGTTACAAATCTTGTTGCTCTGTCCTCTATATCTTCTGTCAGGAAACCTCTTTTTTCCTTCACCACCAGATGGGTTTTCTTCATCTTCTCAACAGCCTCTTTTTCTTTGCTCTTCACCTAGAATAATTGCTTAGGATCCTTACCGCGCTGGCTTAGCCTGGTGATGCATGGATCAAATCAATGTTAATATCAATGTTCCTATCTAGCCACAGGTAACCTTGGTGGATTCGCGCCATGAGTGTGCGAACCATGATATTAAGTTCTGGAGAACAATCAAAATGTGGTAATATGAACAAGTTTAGTAGCCCTGACTGAACGACAGGTGCTAGCCAGCTGTCAACTACCAAGTTCAGAGTTCCCTTGGCATCCTTTTTCTAGCACATATACTGGTCTGGTTGAAAATATAGGTATTTGGGAACATCTGGCTCGTCCTTCTTCATTCCCAAGAGGTCATAATCATCCCACTTACAATCTGATATCTTTCCCAGCAGATTCTTAGCAGTGTTTACATGCTTTGAGATAGGTGACAACAGGATGTCGTATCTCACATTCTTGAACAATTTAAAAACAGGGGCATTTAGTGCCCGTGGGGAGATATATTCGGGTGTCATCTTCATAGGTTCTGTCTGAAAGACTGGCAATTTTTATGCCGAGGAGCCCATCTTTATGATGTTGGATCGAGGTGTAGTTATGACTTTTCCTTTATCTTTTGCTATTTCCTACATCGTCGGATTAATTCTTGGTGATCTGCAGGATCCTTCACCTTGTTCTACGGTGACCTTCTTAACTGGAGTTTTCATTAACTGTTGAATTCCTCCGTGCTGAAAGATCCTCAGTGATTCTTCAATGCTCAGTTCTTCGTCTCTATAGGAAGGTTCGGAAATTCACTAATGAGGTAGCGGGTAAGGCAGACAGAATACAGATGGCTACTAGCTCAGAGAGGTTAATCACAAGAAAATTCTAAGTGCTCGGTAACGCCCGCGAGTCTCCCAATGGTGTTATTTATAGGCGCAGCAGACCCCCTCCCGCGCCCTTCAACGGTTAGATAAGCATTTAATGTGGTGTTCGTTGGCGAATTTGAGCAAATCCTTCGGTCTTTTCAATCGTCAACGTGCTCAGAACGGCTATATTCTCTTTAAATGTTGAAGTGGTTGCTGCAACGGTCATCTAAGGGCTATTTTTCTGAAAAGCCATGCAACGAATATTTTTTTCTGAGTGCTATGCCGAGCTGCATAGCAATCCATCTGCAACCTTGCACGGCTATTTCGTAGTGCCAAAATTTTCCAACTGTGCTGCTTCCACTATATATATATATATATATATATATATATATATATATATATATATATATATATATATATATATATATTTTTTCCTTCCGCGCAGCTTCAACAGTGTTGAGCGGTGCATAGATCATTCTTCTTATCATACCTTCTTCCTTTTATCATACATGTATAGACTCCTTTACATTTCTAGTGTCCACTTCCAACTGTACTTGACACTTAGAACTCCCTTCCTTTGTTCATTATTCAGGGTTCTATGAAGCAGTGCTATCATGGTATAGCTTTAGCCTGCTTCCATTTATCAAGGTTGGTAAAGTATCACCAGCTAAATTGGCTAACTAGATTGCACCAGTGTTAGTAACATGTATCACAGTATATGGGCCAAGCCAATGCATCTTAAATTTACCAGGGAATTTCATGAATTTGCTATCATACAGGAGGACTAGATCACCTACCTGGTAACACTTGTTCTTTATATGGCGATCATGCGATGCTTTCTTGCAGTCCTTCTGAGCTTGCTGGTGGAAGCCTACAATGAAGCGATCTTCCTCCAAGCCCAGTAAGTGTAGCAATGTTTCTTCTAGAGCTTCGCAATCTGCCATCCCTGTGAATGCAGCGATTCTCAAACTAGGGACAATATATTCCATAGGCATTATAGCTTCCTTCCCATAAACCAACCGAAAGGGTGTCTGTCCTATCAATTTCTTGCATGCGGTCCTGTATGCCCATAACACAGATGAGACGCGCAGGTCCCAATCATCTCTATTTACATTGCACACCTTAGTGAGTGTGTTCTCCAATATTTTATTTAAATCCTCTACAGTACCATTCTCCTATGGATTATATGGAGTACTGCGATGATGACGAATGTGGAATTCCTCTATAAGTGCCTCAATCATCTTGTTCAAAAAGTTAGTACATTGGTCACTCATCAAAATCTTCGGGCAGCGAAATCTGGTGAGTATTTCTTCAAAAATAAATTGCGCTACAGTTCTTAACTGGTTTTGCTTCCACCCATCTAGTCAGGTAATCCGTAGTAGTAATAATATACCTTGCACTCGTTCTTTTTCCTAGTGGGTTTATCGGACCCACAAAGTCTATTGCCCATTTTTCAAATGGCTGCAGTGTCAACTATGGATTCAATGGCATCTCATCTCGGCGTGATGGTTTTCCTATCCTCTGACAGATGTCATAGTTCCTGCAATGTTCTTTGGCATCTTTATGGAGTGTAGGCCACCATAGCCATGTGCGCAATATCTTCTACGTAGTAGCCCTTCCTGCATAGTGACTTCCCGCGATTCCTGAGTGTGCATCAGCTAGAATAAATGGCTTCTCAAGATCGAGTATGCACCTGCGCAGGACTTCATCCGGCCCAAGTTTGTATAACTGACCTACAATTATGGTGAAGTCTGCGGCGCGCACCACTAACTGTTTTTCTTGTTGGACGGAGAATTCCTGGGGTGCTAGCCCTGTGGTTAGGAAGTCAATGATATCCTTGTAATAATCATCGGCAACCTATATACTAAATAACTGTGCATCAGGTAGACTTTCTTCAATGTTCATTGGCTCCTCTCTTGACTTGATCCTTGACAAATGATCAGGTCCCAAGTTCAGTCTACTTGGCTTGACAATAATCTCAAAGTCATATTCCTGGAACAGCAATAGCCATCGGCATATGCGTCCCCCTAACATTGGCTTGTTGACCAAATATTTCAACGCAGAATGGTCAGTAAACATAAGGAAGTGTGATCTCAACAAGTAGTGTCTAAATTTTTGTAGGGCATATACCATCGCAAGGCCTTCCCTCTCAGTAGTAGTGTAGTTCTTCTCTATTGTTGAAAGCTTTCTGCTAGAAAATGCAATAGGGTGGTCAATACCTCCCTCTCCTGGCTAAGCTAACACGATCCCTAGGGAAATACATGATGCGTCAACATGGACATGGAATAACTTTGTCCATTCTAGAAAGACTAGAATTGGCACAGTGACCAGCTTTTCTTTTAATGTGTCAAAACCCTGTTTGCAAATGAACGGTGTGTCTTTCTTCAGTAGCTTTTCCATTGCTGCGGTTATCTGTGCATAACCCTTTATAAATTTCCTGTAATATCTGGTATGGCCTAAGGTAGATCGCAACATCTTGACTGAATTTGGTGTTGGTAAGTTTGCAATAACTGCAATCTTCACAGGGTCTACCATCAATCCTTGCTTACAGACAATGTGGCCAAGTAAAATTCAATAAGGAACATAGAAAATACACTTCTTCAAATTCAAGGATATTTGATGCCGTTGACATTTTTCTAGCATCATACAGAGATTCGCGCAATGATTTTTCAATAAACCAAATATAGTCCAATCATCAAAATACGCTTCTAGAAACTTGTTCATAAAATCTTTAAATGCTGCGACGACGACTCTAGAGAATATGGCAGGTGCGTTCTTCAGACCAAAAGGCATGATGGTGTAATGGAATGACCCCCATTCTGTAGCAAATGTCGTCTTATGTCTATTCGCAAGATCAATCCTGATCTGATGGTAACTAGAGAAAGCATCAGTGAAAGAATATGCCTCATTTCCTCCAACGTTATCAAGCACTTCGTCTGTGAATGGAGTAGGAAATGGGTCGTGGATGGAAACATCATTCAGTTTTCTGAGATCCATGCAAATCCTGATCTCGCCTTTTTCTTTCTTGTCATGAACAACCATGGAGCTAATCCATTCGGATTCTTCGATCGGTTCAATGATTCCTACTTCTAGCATCTTATCCAGTTCTGCATGGACTTTTTCCTTATAGCGCGGATTCAATCTGTATGGCCTCTACTTGATAGGCTTAGCACCCAGCTTTAAAGGTATTTTAATGACCCCTAGGTCTCCCAAAATTCCTTTCATCTATGTAAATCTTGTTGGAAACAGTTCCTGATACTCATGTAAGGTATCTACAATCTCTGCAATAGTCTGATTGTCCCAATAATCTCCTATTGATCCGAACTTCGGCTCTTTGTCTGTGCCAATGTTCACTTTTTTTGTTTTTACTGGTCTAGTCATATCTGGGATTTCCAACGGAGGTCCTTCTACCTCGCGTGTACCTTCTAACTCTGGTATATCTATGTTGCATGGGTCCTCCTCATCGTCTTCATTTGTATGATTGGTATGTTCAGCTAAGTTGTAACACTCGATAAAGTGCTCTTCATGTTCCTTCCATTCTAACTGTAAGTGCGTAGGAATGCACTCTGTCCCAAAAAACTCCAACAATGTTATGTTTTGATGAGGACAGTCATCCTGGAATATGCGCTTCTTGATTAGCTGTAATGCTTCATGGATTAATGGGTTCTCATCTTCAAAACTGAAGTCCTTCTGGAAGTTTGCAACAAGCAGCTCCCAATGAGTGAGTTCACTGCGTAGCTCCAGGTCGAGGTACCATTTCTCTGGGATACCCACATCCAATGTATGTATAAATAAATGTACCCATTCTGTAAGCGGTCTTCCCACCCATGCCTTTGAATAGACTTCAATATGCTGATTAGGGTCTATCTGTCCATTATACTTTTCGAAAGGTAGAGTAACCTTTTCAGCGAACCAGATTTGCATCTTAGTTCTTCATTAATCCCAAGTGGTCAATGTTTTCTTATGTGCATTGCACCATCTGGCAAGTGTATCACGCAATGCGATATCTAAAGCTGGCAGTCTATGCTCATCTGGTATAGCTATAGTATATTCCCTTATGAAACTGTAAACATTAGTAGAACCATCATATGTGGGAATAGGACTCACCTTTTTTCCGATCCAGAGTAGTGATTTCATAACCTGCACACATCTTCTTGACGATACTTCATGCATGCAACTTTGCCAATTTCCCAGTATTATATCCAAGTTAGAGGTACAAGAAATGTCACATCGCCAGCTGAGCGTACCATCCATAGTAGGATTAATGTAGTCTTCCTTGTTCGCAGTCAGTTGGTATAGTCGGTCTAAATCTTGAGCTTGGGATTCCTCCTGAATTGGCTCACTGTATATGTCACCATCTTTAGGATCCAATGGTGCGATGACCCTAAGATGATTCCCTTCAAAGATCATCTTCTTTTTCTTCAAGTTTATGATAGCCAAGTTATCCATAGCCTAATCAATTCCCACTATTGCTGGAAAAGGTTGACTATCATCCACAATTTCAATAACTTCAAAGTCTGCATGACTCTGTACTCCGTTGATGTCAACCACTACATTAGCTAAGCAGCCAAAAGGTATGACCTTCTCCTGATTAGCCATTCGTAACTGGATAGGTGACCAGAGCAACTTTGGTCGACCCATCTGCTGCCATGTCTTCTTAGTCAAGACATTCACTTCTAATCCCAGATCAAGGATGGCTTCATCCATTTCAAAATCTCCTATCTGCGTAGTAAGCCTCATCTCTCGGCCTGTTCTTTTGTGCTTCCTTATATGATGTACAACGCTATCTGGAGTCTCTGTTGCAATCTGAGGTTCATACTAGCTGATGAGCTCCTAAGAACTTCATGCAGCTTCATAAGAACTGCACTACAAAAGTACGAACATCTATCGCAGTGCTTGTTTTATCATAAGGGGCCAGCATGTCTTCAACATGCGGTGTTTCACTGCACAGCGGGATCCTTGATGACTTATATGCTGGTTCTCTAAAGGTATCCTGCATGTCAATGAATATCTCCTTGTTCTTTTGTAAGTTAAGAGGAGGTGCTTTTCCAGGAGCTTTCCTTATCCATACTGTTTCAAGGGGATCCTTCTTCATATGTACCTCCCCAGATGTTGAAGCTTTTGCTCCTCTATCGCGGCCTATCTCAGCTCCACTACACGTGACCACATTGATGCTCGGAATCACTGGTCTATTTTCTACTGTGATCCACTAGACATTTGGATTCAGAGCCTCTTTTCATCTTCTCTTCTGCATTTCCACCTCTAATACTGGGAAATCTTCAATGACATGCTCAAATGATTTACAATAATTGCACATAGTGCATGGGTTAACACAATATCTAGATATGTGCCCGGGTTGGCCATAGTTATAACAAATGACTAGGCCATGGCCTCTTCCCTAAGCCGGGCTAGCATTTCTTCCTCTACCGCGGTATCCACCACCACGACCTCTGTATCCTCCTTGGTCATATTGTGCATTTTCTTGTTTCGGCTGGGTATCTTCTTTTACGCGGTACAAGCCAATGCCTCACATTGATTCCATATCCCTTTTTCTTTCATTCATTAATTCATATGCGCAATAGTTGGATTCATCATGTCCAACTAATTTACAGAAATTGTAGTATAAATTCTTAGGAGTTTTCACATATTTCTGGATGAGGTAACAGTCTTCAGGTCTATGTCCTGTGGTTCTACAAATTTCACACCATGGGGCCTGATTCTGATTTAATTGGTTAGGTGCACCACTGTTAATATAGTCACGGAATAGAGGGCAATGCTCACGGTCATGACCTTATCCTTTACAACTTGTACACCAGACCTCCTATCTAGGTTCATATATTTGTTCTTTACCATTTTTTATATTTTGCAGTTCAAGTGTCAGGGTGGTCAACTGGTTCTGGATTTGAGACATCCCAGAACTAGTATCACCAATTGGTAAAGCTTCCAACTTCATTGCAATTTCCAAGGCTTATGCCTAGGATAAAACCTTCTGCTGCATCAATGGTAATCTAATATGAGGTAACAGTGCAGCAATGAACCATTCTTTATGCTGTTCCAGTGGTATAACAAAACTTACTTGGTCTAGTAAGGTCTTAAATTTTTTATCAAATTCCCAAACCGTTTCAATTGGTCTCTGCTTTATTTCCTTCATCTCAGTTATACACTGAGACTCAGACTTAGGTTTCTTGAACTCCGCCACTAGTGCGGCTTTAATTTCTGCGAGGGTTCTTGGCTGTACGGTAGAGTATTTCATAAACCAATGTAGCGCTATATCCCTAAAAGTGGTGATGAGTTGTGCTTGCTTCACGACATCATACTGGATTTGTCTTACACTCCATATGGCTTCGCAAAGGAACCAATGCTGATCAGGGTCTTCTAGGCCAGTTCCTTTGAATATTGGCAGTTTCATATCCATGTTTGCCATTGTGCTACTAGGTGGTGGGGCACCGGGATTAGTGCGCAGCTGCTGTAAAGGGATCTGTGCAGTAAATACAAATGGGACTATCAAGAGAGATGGACTAAGCTGAGTCTTCTGCGGGGGGGGATGAGTAGCGGGTTGGTTCTGCTATAAGGGTGGCGCGGTTTGTGTAGCCAGCGGATTCTCAGGGGTAAATGGTTGTGCAACTTCACTATCAAGATCCCAGGGGATCTTAGTATTGATATGGAGTCCAGGGCCTCCCGGATTCTTATTAATTTTATATCTCTTACCACTTCTAAGAGTATGTGTCTCTTCATCAGAATCAATATATGTATTGTTTATCATGACAAACTTCAATAATATTACTGCATTCTTAGAACACCTTTCTCAGCTAACAGCATCTTCATGTATAGACTGAGATTGTTCAGAAACTTACCTTGGAATCCTCTGAAAAAGTGTGCTTCTGCTTGGCTGTAGGATTTGAGCATGTCTATAGCAAATTCTGTTACAAATCCTTCTAGCATATGATTGACCCAATAATCAACTGCATGTGACAACGGGATGTCTAAGGCTTTGAGTTGCGTTGTGAGCTTGGGAGTCCACTCTGTAGGAACTCCTCCTTGGAAACAAGTTTTCTTCTCTGCGAGCAGCGAGATCCACACATGCAGCTCATTTGGAAACAATGCCCAAAAGATCTCATGAATGTCATCCAACAGATATCTATCTGATGACTGTGTGTCGCTTAGACGCAGATGTCTATTTTCTTGTCTGTTAAAATCTCTTATGGTCTTATCCCACCAAGCTTGGATTTCTATCTTTTCAGGATGCCAATAGTCAGATCCTTTAGGGAACTGATATTCTTCTTCACACATCATGATTGCAACTCATCATGGATTCTAGCGTGGCAACAGAACCATTTGTTGGCTAAAACTGACCCATAGGTTTCCAATTAGACCCAGGTTCTTTATGGTTCTCTCTTTTTACCAACAAAACCCCTTCGCACTGGCCCTTTCGGCAACAACCTACGAGCAGGTTGAGGTCTCACCTGAGGTGTATCTTATGGGGTACTACGAAATCAGGTTTGCACAGTAAATGACGAGTTGTTTATATGAACAAGTTGCGCAGCGCAGGACAGAAGGGGTGCATTGTGGGGCAAAGTGATGCAGTACGCAGCAGGATCTACGCTACGAGCAGTACTACACAGTAATGGAAACACTGCGGGCTACACTAAGGGATTTTTACTACTGCGAATCTTCTACTAGAACTGTGAATCAACCACACTAATCCTCTACTTGGAAGATCTTGAAAACGCTAAGGAACTGAGATGAATATCACCCATTCATCCATTCAAGCACTTACTGGTTATCTTTCTAGCATTCATTCAGGTACTTAGATTATTACAACGTCGACTGAAATGATAGATGCGACTAACTATGCGGTGTTCCTTCACTGTGTTTAAGAAAGTATTTAAACTTAAATGACTTATTCACGAACTTAACATATAATTGAAATGTCCATCATTCATCTATTCACGTGGAACTTAGCATATCATTCCCAAACTTCTCCTATTGGTAAATGCATATCAAAGTGCTCCCATTACAGCATGCAAGGAAACCTTCAAGCATTCATTCTACAGAAAATACAAACAGTCATTCATTCATAAACAACATTGCATAACACAGGATTTAACGTGGTTCACTTCCCCGGATGGAAAGCTACGTCCACAAGAACAGTTGGTAAAATATTTCTTTCAAAAGGGATGGGGAAACCATTCTTAGTCTGTGCACTCAGCTACAGACTCTCCTTTCTCTCGGCTAGGTCTTTGCGCACGCAGCTACAGATCCTTTACAATATTCTTAGCTCAGAGAGATTTTACAATACAAAAATGTTATCTCAAGATTACTCTAGTAACTAACATCTAGTATCCAAAAATAGAGCAACCCCATCCCATACAAAAGTGTCTTCTTAAATAGATCATGCCCAAAGGTCATGTCTGTACAATGTCGAAGACCTAAAACCCAAAACCCTAAGGGTTTCAAAAACTGTGTCGGTTTTCCAAACTGGCTTGTTGGCTCCTGATAGCATCTGCTTGATCATGGAGGATCTCCATGTCCTCATTATATTGCTGTCGGCCTTCCTGCCGCACGCGTGCCTACAGGCTGCTTCTGCCGAACCATTTCTCACTAACGGTTTTACCTTCTAAGTGTGCCAAACATCGCTTTCCTTAACAACCCACGCGTGGCCGCATTCCTTATTTTCCTATTTTTGCCACTCGGCCATCCTGGAATATCTTTCCAAAAATGGTTGTTATCGATTGAACCGGTACCTACAGTTGATACTTGTCCATCACACCGCTTTGCTGGCTCCACGTGGCCTCCTAACTCCAAGCACTACATCGGCATAGTACTGGTCTTCGCATTACATCCAAAACTTCGATGTTGCGCGTAACTTCGCAGCATCCTCAATACTTAGCCAAAACTGTATTTTTGAGCTGCGCTTAGCTCATCTTTCCCTGCTTGCCTCAAAAAGGTGTTTCCAAAACTTTGTCTCAACTTGGGCCCAACAGTAATGGAATGGAATATACAATGCTACGTGCCCTATGCAGCACTTCAACTTTGAGAATTAATTCAGTGATTATTTAACAAATTCAAACATTGAAAGACTTATAGATGCTGAGCATTAACATTCATCCATATATGAACTACTTAACATCTTATTCCCATCTCTTCCACGATGAATACAGATAAAAGCAACAAATATCAGATAACTGTAACATCAAGTATTCATATTAAGCAATTGAACAATGGCAAACATACAAAGCAATCACATGACACGGTATTTAACATGGTTCACCCCCCAAATGGAGGCTACGTCCATAAGAACTGTTGTTATATTGTTTTTAGGGAACGGTACAATAGTTCTTCATCTATGCACTCAGCTGCAGACGCTCTTCTCTCTCTCAAAATTAGGTCTCTGTGCACTCGGCTGCATAACCTTTACAATAGCTTCAAGCTTACAGAATCTGATAATATTCAATAATGACCAACAAAAATTAAGAGTAACCTCTTCCCATACAAAATCATGCCTTATTTATAGATCAACACCTGTAGGTCATGTCTTTACATTTTGAAGGAAGAAACCCTTAGGTTTACAAAACTGTCACATGCGTACCAATAGGTTTCTCTCACCAAGTTGTTCCTTCCTTCACGAACTTTAGATGGCTGGTTCAAGTAGTATTTCTCAGTGTGTACGACCAGTCACCTTCCTCCCGATCTGCACCTACCCACCACTTGGTAGTTATCGAGTATCTTTGTAAAAAATAGATCTCCGATGACCTAACCAGAATATGTGTTGTCTTCCCTCCAATGATCTGCTTGGATGGATCTTCCATTGACCGAACACATTGCAACGTTGTTATCCTCGCAGAACTGAATTCGTAGTTCTTCTGACACTGCATTGCATGCAACATCACAGAATACCAAAACTTATCCCAAAATTGTTCCAACTAAACTACGCTCAGCTTTGCATTTTTCAAAATCCTTCCTACTCAAAATGCCCCACTTGGGCAAGGCCCAACACTCATCAACATCTTCGTCATCATCATCTTCTTCATCATCATGATCTTCATCACCATCACCATAACCATCATCATCAACATCTTCATCATCATCACCATCACCATCATCATCATCATCATCATTGTCATCTCTCTGTTCCTCATCAACATCTCCATCATCATCATCTTCATCATCATCATCATCATCATCATCTTCATCACCATCACCATCACAATCACCATCACCATCATCATCATTATTACCATCACCATCATCATCAACATCTTCATCACCATTGTCATCTCTAGGTTTCTCATCAACATCTCAATCATCATCATCTTCCTCATCATCATCATCATCATCATCTTCATCACCATCACCAACATCTTCATCATCATCACCATCATCATCATCATCATCAACATCTTCATCATCATTGTCATCTCCCCATTCCTCATCAACATCTCCGTTATCATCATCTTCATCATCATAATCATCATCATCATCTTCATCATCATAATCATCATCATCATCTTCATCACCATCACCATCATCATCAACGTCTTCATCATTATCACCATCATCATCATCGTCAAGATCTTCATCATCATTGTCATCTCTAGGTTCCTCATCAACATGTCCATCATCATCATCTTCATCCTCATCATCCTCATCATCATCATCATCATCATCATCAACATCTTCATCATCATTGTCATCTCTAGGTTTCTCATCAACATCTCCATCATCATGATCTTCTTCATCATAATCATCTTCATCACCATCATCATCATCAACAACATCTTCATCATCATCACCATCATCATCATCATCTTCATCATCATATCAACATCTTCATCATCATCATCATCATCTTCTTCTTCTTCATCATCATCATCTTCATCACCATCACCATCATCATCAACATCTTCATCATCATCACCATCATCATCATCATTAACATCCTCATCATCATTGTCATCTCTAGGTTCATCATCAACATCTCCATCATCATCATCTTCTTCATCATCATCATCATCATCATCATCATCATCATCTTCATCACCATCACCATCATCATCAACATCTTCATCATCACCACCATCATCATCATCATCAACATCTCCATCATCATCATCTTCATCATCATCATCATCATCATCATCATCATCATCATCATCATCTTCATCACCATCACCATCATCATCAACATCTTCATCATCATCACCATCATCATTGTCATCAACATCTTCATCATCATTGTCATCTCCCCTTTCCTCGTCAACATCTCCATCATCATCATTTTCTTCATCATCATCATCATCATCTTCATCACCATCACCATCATCATCAACATCTTCATCATCATCACCATCATCATCGTCATCAACATCTTCATCATCATTGTCATCTCCCCCTTCCTCATCAACATCTCCATGATCATCATTTTCTTCATCATCATCATCATCATCATCTTCAACACCATCATCATCAACATCTTCATCATCATCACCATCATCATCATCATTATCAACAACATCTTCATCATCATTGTCATCTCTAGGTTCCTCATCAACATCTCCATCATCATCATCATCTTCTTCATCATCATCATCATCATCATCATCATCTTGATCACCATCACCACCATCTTCATCACCATCATCACCATCATCATCATCATCAACATCTTCATCATCATTGTCATCTCCCCCTTCCTCATCAACATCTCCATCATCATCATCATCGACATCTTCATCACCATCAACATCAACATCATCATCAACATCTTCATCATCATCACCATCATCATCATCATCAACATCTTCATCATCATTGTCATCCCTAGGTTTCTCATCAACATCTCCATCATCATCATCTTCTTCATCATCATCATCTTCATCACCATCATCATCATCATCAACATCTTCATCATCATCACCGTCATCATCATCATCTTCATCATCAGATAAACATCTCCATCATCATATTCTTCTTCTTCTTCTTCATCATCATGATCTTCATCACCATCACCATCATCATCAACATCTTCATAATCATCACCATCATCATCATCTTCTTCATCATCATCAATATCTCCATCATCATCATCATCATCATCTTATATCCTCCTTATATCCAAAATTAGAGAATCTCCATATGATGATGAAGACGATTTAGATGATGCTGATGAAGATGATGATGATGATGATCATCATCATCATCATCATCATCATCATCATCATCCTCATCCTCATCCTCATCATCGTCCTCCTTTTCATCATCATTGTCATCTCCCCCTTCCCCATGAACATCTCCATCATCATCATCTTCTTCATCACCATCATCATCATCCTCATCACCCTCATCATCATATTCAACATCTTCATCATGATCACCATCATCTTCATCTTCATCTTCATCAACATCATCATCTTTATCATCTTCATCTGCATCATGATCATCTTCATTGTCATCACCCTCCTTCTCATCATCATCTTGTGCAGTTATGCACTTAGGGATTAATGTTTAGAAGAGGGTCTAAAGTCCTTTTATGGGGGAGGGGCTCTACGAACAAGGTAAGAGAGAGGGGGCAGGGGGGAGGGATAAAGGCACAGAGGGTTAGTGATTAAGGGAAAATAAAGGAGAGAGTGCTATAGGGAGGGATAATGGTGAACATAAAGAGAAAGTGGAGAGATGGAGAGTGGGGTGGTAGGGACATGGATGGAGTAAGGGAGAGAAATAAACATATAGGGAGGGATGTAGAGAGAATGAGGGACATATATTTAGAAAGAGATAGGGGGTATCTAGGGATTATTGGGAGAGATTTTGGGGGGTATAGAGAGAAACATTTATATATATGTATGAAAAGAAGGGAGCACTAAAAACATTTGTTTTGTATGTAACCATACAAAACATTTGTTTTCTTTTGATTTTATTCATTGCCTTAGACATGTAAATTGATTTTAGATTTACAAAACGTCTACGCGTTCTATAACTACATAACGCGTATGCATTCTACAACTACATAATGGGTACGCATTTTGTAGTTATATAACACATACGCGTTATGTTTACCTATCCTACATGTCTAATGACATGTCAGGATCAGGTTTTACCATATTACCAAGTGCTATGTACCAGAAACACGTTATATTTTTATGTAATGTGATCATGTTTTGAAAAACTAGGATTGCATCTAAAAGATCCCTCATCTTCTTGCACACACCCTAGTAACAAGTAAACGATTTATTCTGCATCGCAATAGTAATTTTCTCTCAATGCCTAGATGCTGGTGGATGTTTCAGATGCTCGACGTTTGCTAGCACAATCACGTTGATAGACATAATAGAAGGATTGCAACAAAATATAAATTTGTTGGGCTAAGATCACATCAAATGAATAGAATACTGGGAAGTAGAGGGGTCAGTCGCCCCTTCATTTATGAGGGAAGTGTAAACATATTCAACATACGAAGGCTAAGATGTCAATTCATGTATATCCAAAATGGTAAACAATGTAAGAATACTGAACACGGGAAGGGTCAGCCGAGCCTTCATTTGCGTGAAAAATGTAAAAGTATTTGATCTAGGAAGGCTATGCTGACAATTCCTGACATCGAACTTTCGTTGTAAATAGTAGTGACCTAGACATTAAACTACAAGAAAAAAGGTCATTGGTGAGGGTCAAAAAAAGTCACCATAAGGTCATTGGTGATGGTCAAAAGGGGCTCCATCACCAAAACCCGAGTGTCACCAAAGCCACAGACCGAAAGTGGAGGGTATGTGGTGACATTCAAGGTTCGTCACTAATAATGATTATAATGACGGATAGAGACCGTCACCATTGCATATGAACAACAATGATTTATGGTGATGGACATTTCATGGCCCTCACTATTGCTATTGTAATGTTTGTTGACCATCACCATTAAATTTTTTATGAGGGTTGAAAAATGTCACCATAATCTCATTGGTGATGGTCAAAAGTCTCTGTCACCAAAATCCGAACATTACCAAAGGATGTGTCACCAAAAGTATAGGTGATGTGGTGACATTCAAGGTTCATCATGAATAATTATTATAATGACGGATAGTGACTGTCACCATTTATGAACAATAATGATTTATGGTGATGGACCTTTCATGGACCTCACTATTGATGCATATATATGGCGATGTTCGTTGACTGTCACCATTTCATATATAAAAAAATGACTTTTGATGACATCTTTTTAACAAGCCTCGCTATTGACACATATTTAGGAACAGATAGTGATCATCACCATTCCCTATGAATATTAGGGCACGATGGAATCGAACCACCAACCTCTTGCTTGAAAAGCAGGTGCTCTTCCATTGAGCTAGCACCCTTCAAAGAATTCTAGACCTTGAAATTTTGTAAATTCTAAATTCTAAACTTTCAATAAATTAAAAACTTTCCTTAAATTATAGAACTTTCATTAAATTATAGAACTTTGTAAAGTCTTGGCGAATCTTTTACTGAACAAGTAGGATAAGTAGCATAGTTGCTTAGTACCCACCTCTTATGTCTATAAACAATGTAAAAAAAAATCAACTATTTCTTTTAAAAAAATAAACTATTTTTACAATCATAGTAGAAAGGGGCTAAGGCACATGGACATCTTTAATACTTCCAAAAAAATCATTGAAGATTTATTATCCAATTACAAGATACATAAAATACCCACTTGAAAAATTGATTTTGGGATTATATTTGCATATTACAATTGTGCTTGAATCTAAAGTAGTTAGTGGATCATCTGTTGTAAATGAAAGAATATTTGTGTAGTTCAATCAACATCCATCCATTTCATTTGTAGTGACAGTGGGTAACTACAAGTTGCCTCGAAGACCAACGTTTTATGGCCATTATTCTTATACAAACCCATTGATCTAGGAGAGAAAGCTTCATGTAATACCCCTTTTGAGAGTGAAGAAGGAATTATATTCTTCGAGGTCAGTGCAACAACAGTGGCCTTCAAATCCCTAACTATAGTAAAATCTCAATCTCACTCTTCTTTCAAATGCCAAGAGAAAATGGGTTCAGATGAAAGTAGAATAGAGGAGTACATTAGAATAGTGCTCAACTCATTTGAGACAATTTAATACAAATTGAAGATTGAAATTATAGAGAACTAGTCAAGTGGATCATGCGTAGAAGATTTTAACAAAATGTTGGAAAAGTGTTATGCTCTTGATTTTGTTTCCCACAACATTCTTGTAAATGGATTTTGTAAGGCTAGTAGAATTCATGATGATCAAGAAGTCCTAAATGAAATGTTGGAGAAGGGACATGCTCTGAATGTGATGACCTACAATGAAATAATAGATGGATTATGTAAAAATGAGTGTTGATGTCACATTACTATACCATTTTAAGATGGCTATAAAGGCAAGGCATCCAATTTCATTACTTATACAACCTTAATAAATGGATTTTTCAATGCAAGGAGAGTTTCTCACCATTGTTAATCTAAATACATCATGCATTATGCTGCTCAGTGCGCAATGAAGCCACCCCATGAATTTTTGGAGGAGCAACATGAGCCCTTTAGGTTAGAGGACAATCTCTTGGATAGGCATTTTTGCATCAAGAGAGACCCAAATGATCATATTTCCAATGAGAGCTGCAAATTTCTCACAAAATTGCTCAAATATTTGAGTTTTGTGTACTGCTTGACTACTAACAAAGCCTTGAAGACATGCTTAACAAGTCTTCAAAGCTCAACTATGTACTACTTGTACTGCTTGACAGTTTTGTGTTTTGTGTACAAAGCCTTGAAGACATGCTTAACAAGTTTTACAAGTACACAATGTGGTGGACAGATTTTGTCAAGGCTATTAAATATTTGTTGTTTCAGAGTTTCATTTTCGATAACTTCTTCAATTACCATGTCCAAATCCCTAAAATTTTCACAATCAACTGCACCTTGTACCAAGAACAACTACCTATTTACATTTTAAAGAACCCAAACTACTAGCAATTCCCACTCCCAAGATAATAAACCAATATCACAGTATTAAGAGGATAAATCTCAGAGATTTTCATCATAGAGCCATTTGTCATATCACGTGATTCTCCTAAAATGATAGTGAATACCATAGTTAAAAAAATTTGGAGGACCAACATGGCTTCTAGTAAACAAATCTTAGAAAAACCTTACAAGTAGCTTTCAATTGGGATGAACAACTAGAAAATCAAGAAATGAAAAAATTGAAACCTCCCTAATCTAATTACAAACCATGAAGACTATTGGTTCTATTTGGCACATCTGGTAAATGGGTAATATTTTAGATGTGGGAAAGAAATGAAAAGCTTATTTCAACATGGTTCATTTCATACATATCAAAGGATTTTAGGGCAGTTTATCAGAGGAATAAAAGCTTTGAAAGTAGGGCCATGTTGGTATTATAAAGACACTTAAAATACTATCTAAGTACTATTCTAAAGACACTTAAAATACTATCTAAGGACAAAGCTGTAAGGACTATCACAATCATTCCTAATAGTTAGTATTTTATGACTTCTGAAAGCATTTTTTTTTAAAAGAAAAAATGTGACTACATGAGTAATTTGACTATATGAGCAATTTGACTGGAAATTCTATTGAGTACAGGTCTCTTGTTGATGCTTGCTTATCATTATATATTTTCCTAATTATTATATATGGTTTTCACATGGAAGGAAGTGACCTATATACAGTTCAATCCTATCGATGAGAGATACTTCATAAGTGGCTCAGTGGATGGAAAAGACCAAATTTGGAGCATTCCATATCATTAGGTTGTTGACTGGAGTGATCTACGTGAAATGGTCACTATAGCATGCTACACTTCTGATGGACTGGTCTAGTGCCTTTTCCTCCCTTTGTTATTGTATTGGCCAGTATATCATGTGATTTAAATTAATGTGGTTCATACTAGAGTGATAATGATTGATATTGAACTCTTTTATTGCAAACTCTACTGGGAAAGCAGAGAGGACTAGTCAGATCTATCAAGGGAAGTTGTAGCTTCTATAATACAACAGGTATGCTTCTTTGAAAACATGGGTAATTTTCATAGCTGCTGGGAAATGGTTATATTAGAATAAAATGAGCTAGCGGAGCATTCATTTTTCCTCCTACTAGCATTCATTATCAAACAATGGAACCCATCTTACTTATCATAAAAGGGTGTCTAATTGGCTACAACTTATGTGACCTCACAAGATATTTTCTAATCTAGTAGATTGTAAGTAATGCATGCAATGCATTTATAATTATTATAACCATTCATCTATGAGAGGGTAATATCTCATATAGTGGCAGGCACCAAGATTCCATGACAACAGTTCATTACCTTTAGAAAAAATTGTAACCATTTTTACTTAAGCTTGAAGCAATATACATGTTCCTTGTTAGCTCTTTTCCAGAATAGCAACATCGATCTAATTTCCTGGTGCACATTGATGTAGCCTTTATCAACTTCAAGGATCGTGCAGATCTAGCCTTAACCCGAAAAATAAATTCACAGACAAATGAGAAGATACATATGTGATTCAAAGTATAACTACTTAAATCATTTAAAAAACCAAGTTCAAAACATAGACATGAATACTACAGTTGACATATTTGAAAAATCTTAAAAATTTAAAATATATCTCTAAGATGTTGAATATCATTTTCATCAGCAACAAATAAAAATGTGGACAAATTATATGAGTTGGGATCAAGGTAACCTTAGTTAAAGTCATGTGCAAAGCATATATGGTATGTTCTATAGAGATTTTAATATACCTCCTTTTGGAAATATTCTACAAAAAATTTAGCATCATTTGACTGTTTTCTGTGATACAATTAGAAAGTTTTGTGGTGTTTTGGCAAGTCTCTTTTGAAAATGTTGGCCCAAAACTTTCCAATTTTCTCAGCATCCTCCCTTTCAACCACAGATGGAGCAAATTTCCTCCTTAGATAACTGGCAATGGTGATTCTATGCACTTTCCTCAAGTTCTTTTAGCAAATTCCTAAGGTGAAAACACCATTTTGGAGCAAGTCTCAAGGAAGAAATGTAATAAGAAGGTATTTGAGTGCATCTAAGTGATAAGAAAACTAGCCCACTGTTGGTGCATGCATCAACCATTGCAGTAACATTCAACTTACAAACACTTTAATCGATTATAATGGTAGGAATATCAACTTTGCAAAAGTTTTCCTCGACTTTGAACCTTCAGGGCCATAGCAGACTTCAACCTCAAGTCATTAGCTATATTTTGAACTTCTTTATCATCTCCCATAAAAATTATAAGAGCTATATATACAAGGGCCATTTCCAATTGAAATACTTCACAACGTAGACAAAAGAACTACACAAAACAATCAGGTACAGATGACATCCAAGCAACTTTCTCAATCCTCAAGTGAATTTAACTTCACATAGTGACGGTTGAAGGTAAGAACGACTGGCTTCCCTTGATCATCATGATATGATGTTGTTCATTCTTTGCACTTAGATATTATGCCTCAGGAATTTGAGCGCTTTTCTATTTTTGCAGGTGTGCTTATGACATCAGTGTTATTATATTTGTGCTTGTGAAGAACCTACGATAATTAATTAATGCAAATACACGAGATATAAGAAAGAACAGAACTCAGAATCACTTTTATATTGATCACGAGCCACTTCAAGGGGGCAACCTCCTTTGAGCAAGCTCGATACAATTAACTTCACGGTGCCTTCATAGGCCTCAACACACACTTATATACTAAGTCTAGGTGCCAATGCCATGGGTCAATACCATGTGTCAATACAAACCATGGGCCAATACAAAATATAGATCAACAATTATTACGGGTCAAAACCATGGGCCAATACAAACTATGGATCGACAAAACTATGGGCGACTTACAAAGCATATGCGCCAACAACAATAACACAAACTATGGATCAACAAATACTACGAGATGACTTACAAAGCATATGCATCCAACAACAATATACTAACAAAGTAAATACATGGGTTCCTAACATCCCCTCTCCCTTAGAAAAAGATTTGTCCTCAAATCTTTAGATGTGGAAATTGATCAAAGCTTTAGATGTGGAAATTGATGTTGAATTTGAAGGAGTGGGTCCCCTGTAGCATCCTTGGGTTGCATTTCGGGCCACTAGCGCCTTTTGAGTTTCAGGGAGGATTGTTTGGAAGGCTATAGACGAAGGAGAACCATATCGGCGACGTGAAAAGTGTGCGTAGAATGGTGCTAATCGGGTTGTTGTTTCAATCGAATTCTTTCCATGTGAAGATTGTCCTACAGAATGAGAAGAAGCTGATCGCGGTTTTGAAGAATTGAGTCAATTGCCTGAACTGGGGAGCTGCTGAAGGTGTATGGAAGAAGAACTGGCGGTGCCTGTCTAGAGACTGCTTCATATGGTGTCCTTTTAGATGTGGTACTATACCACTGGAGTGCTTCCAAGAAATCCATAGAAATAGTTGTCCAAATCTGTGTAGGGATGGGCAAGGGTTCGAGCAGTCCTGAAAGGAGGGTTGTTTCACCCTTGTTGACCTGGAAAGTATCATAGTCAACCACCATTCGTTGAATTGTCATTTTCAATCCTTGCCAAAAGAAGTTACATTTTTCTTGCTCATACGTTTTGAGGAACCCAGAGTGCCCTGTTGATGAAGAAGCATGGAGTTCATAGAAGAGATAGCCCCGTTGAATAGATTGCAACCAATTTGGAACAAGCAGAGAAATAGCTGTAAGAGAAACTGGGTCATCAAATGTGCGAGAAGGAGAATCTACTACCATGTTGTCCTTACCCTTCTGGTAAGTGGTCGCATAGTCATAACCCATGAGTTGGAGAACCCATTTCAGGTGTGCTGGGGAGGAGACCCGTTGTTCCAGGAAAGTTTTCAGACTCTGGAGATCAGTCTTGATGCAGAAATAATTCCCCAATAGGGATGGCTGCCACTTCTGTACTGCATGCAAAATAGCCATCATGTCCTGCTGAGATGTAGATGCGGAAAAATTCTTATCGAAAAGGTCTCGTGAAGGCGGCAAGCCCACTGGTGCAACAAAGACACCTGCATATCTATCCAAGGAAGTAGTGGAGACCGTTGGTGGGTGCATCTGAAGGGAATGGAGCTGAGCAATGACACCATGTGAATTATTCTTAAGGATCTTTTCCAAGTGATGTGAACTGATGATGCAAAGAGACCCTGGTTGTAAGCCCATAAATTTGTGTTGTGTCCCATTGACTAAAAACTGCATCCAAAGTTCATCAAAAGCCCATAAGATGGGGCCAAGTGTGCATAACCATTGAACTCCCAAAACTACATCACATCCACCCAAGGACAAGGAAAACATGTCAAAGCGTAGGTTATAATCTTCCATAGAGATATGCACATTATGACACTTTCCCTTGCAAGGTAAGGTGCCCCCATTGGGAACCATGACTTCAAAGTTGGAACAAGGATGGACAAAACAATCAGCCTCTTTGGCAATCTGAGGGTTAATGAAGTTATGAGTGCTACCAGAATCAATAAGTATGGTAAGAGGGAGCATCTTGAAGTATCCCCTGACCCGCATTGTTTGTGGAGTGGTGACGCCCGTTACATCATGGAGAGAGATCTCGGGTGGGTCGTCTTGAGATGGGGTATCAACAGGTGGGTGCTGAATGTCGACCTGAACATCTACTATATCTGTAGCTTCTTCACTAAGTTATGAGGTAGGCGGTGAATCCACATCCAAGAGATAGAGCTTTTGTTGAACACATCTATGTCCCTGAGTGAATTTCTCATCACAATAATAACAAAGCCCTTTTTCTCAGCATGCCTGCATCTCTGTTTCAGACAAATGATTGATAAGAGTTGTTCGAGGAGCAAGCGTGATGGGAGGTCGTTGGGAACCCATATTTATGAAGGGAACAAAGGTGGGTTTGGAGCATTGTTGAGCTACGATCTTGTCCTCTGCCAACTTATCCAACCCTAGGACTTCCATCATTGTGTTGGGACATAACATTTTGACTTCTAAGCGGATTTCATCCTCGAGACCACTGATAAAACGACTCCTGTAGAATTCATTAGACAATCCTTCTGTTTGATTGGCTAGTTTCTCAAATTCTGTCTGATACTCTCTCATTGTGCCAATTTGGTAAAGTTTAGTAAGTGCTCCTGTGAAGTCATCAAAAGCACTAGGACCAAATCGTGGCAAAAGGAGTTGGCAAAAATCTGTCCAGTTTGGCTCGGGATGAGCTTTGATGTACCAACAGTACGATTGAAGGGATTCCTGTACCAAATGAAAGGATACAAGGTGAACTTTCTGGACATCAAAAGTATTATGCAGACTGAAGTATTGTTCTACTCGGTATATCCATCCAGTCGGATCAGTACCATTGAAGCGAGGAAAATCAAGCTTCGGCCCATGAAAATTGCTAGAAGAAGAGAACCCAGTGGCTGCAGAAGATTCTGGTTGTCGGTTATTGTTCATGGCTGAATGCTAAAGATGGAGGCTGAGATATTTTTCATCCAGATCTTGGAGTTTGGTTTGGATGGCTGCAAGTGCTTCCTCCATGGTTTTTGTTCTTGTGTGAGTGACAACCATAACCAAGTTTTTTTTTTTTTTTTTTTGGCTGGGGGGAGTGGATAGAAAAACAAAAACACAAGCTTATTTAGTAAGGGGAAATTTGGATTTGGTAAAAACTCGGAGGGGTAATTGGGGTTTGACTAGGTTTTCAACACTTTCCGAGGAATAGGGAAGCAAAAAATGGGGATTTCAGAAGTGGGAACTCTATGGTAAAATTTGAAAGCAATCAGGTGAAAATTGAAGAAGTTATGGCAAACCCTAAAAATAGACAAATGTGGGATTTCTAGTCTTGGGAAGTGGAATTTGGGATAGGGTCTTCAGGAATGAAATATGAAGAATGGGATTGCAGGGATGTCAGTGAAGTTTCAGGGAAAACAGAGTTGAAACAAGGGAGATATGGCCAAAAAATAGAATTTTATACTCGGTTTTTTTTTTATAGAAATGGATCGGCAATAGCAGCGCAGAAGGGATCCGCAACAGATGGATCTCCAACGGCGCGGAAGGGATCGAAAACGGCTGGATCTGAAACAACGACTGGATCTGGAATGAATTTTAGAATAGATCTGAAACGGCTGGATCTGGAGCGGAAGTGATCGACAACAGTTCAGCTGAAAATAGATATGGACCCCAAGTATGTACGACTTCCTAACAGTTCAGGTGTTTCACTTGGCCACCAATGCTGTCTGACGGCTTGCGTATTGGGGCAGTACCCCTCACTCCACGGCTCAGGTAAAATTGATAACTGCTTTGACACAAACGACAACTCTTGGTTTACCTCACGGGTGGGAACTAGTCAATCAGGTAGGGATCATTACCCTTTTCGCTAGCAGGTCCTCTCAATGGGCCAGCTACTTTGGGGTTCCTGTGGTACTCCTCACAATGAGTTTTAGGGATTATGCCCAAGTACTTCCCACAGTTAATCGGATAGGGATTATTCCTAAATTCGAAGCTGCAACAGAAGCAAAAAAAATATTTGGCAGAAATTCCACCCAACGAGCCCAAGAAAGTGCTCTGATACTAGATGTGAAGAACCTGCGATAATTAATTAATGCAAATACATGAGATATCAGAAATAACAGAACTCAGAATCACTTTATATTGATCACGGGCCACTTCGAGGGGGCAACCTCCTTTGAGCAAGCTCAATACAATTAACTTCACAGTGCCTTCATAGGCCTCAACACACACTTATATACTAAGTCTAGGTGCCAATACCATGGGTCAATACCATGTGTCAATACAAACCATGGGCCAATACAAACTATGGATCGACAAAACTATGGGCAACTTACAAAGCATATGTGCCAACAACAATAACGCAAACTATGGATCAACAAATACTATGGGATGACTTACAAAGCATATGCGTCCAACAACAATATACTATCAAAGTAAAGACATGGGTTCCTAATAGTGCTCTCGTTATGTGCTTGTAAAGACTTGTAAATACATGGGAAACACCTCATTGACTATACTTAACTTCAGTGAATATCAATTACCTTGCTTCCAACATATCTGAGATACTTTGGAGATGATCCATCTTTACTAAACTTGCATCTCCCATTTCGTAGAATGTTTTATAGGTCTTCGAATTTTCCAAGGAGGACCAACCTCGAAACAGACTCTCTCCAAATGGAATCTACCAAAGGAGTGTTTCATTTGACATTTGGATGCTCATATGCTCTCTCTCGACAGGTGGGCTCTTCTAATGACACTTGGCTTTGCATGGAAATGACCAGAGTTCTCCATGGCGCACTCATTGTACAAACTCTTGTAAGTAATTGTACGTTTTTGATGGCGATTTGGCCACTTGGGTGATGCTACTTTGAACACTTGCCTCTACCCTTCATCGGTGTTTTCAAGTATTTAGCACTAGGGTATCTCATGAGATGCTTGTATGGGTGATTTTCCATTTGACCTCGCAACATTCCCTTGACAGCACGCTTGAAAATGTGTTATAATTTTTTATAAATGGTTGCCTATGATCGAGCATCCAAAAGTTTGGTGAAAAGATAAAAAGATGTTGGGTTAAGAGCTTCCGGCAGTGAGAATTCGGCAGTGAGAATCGGCCAAGGAAATAGGTTTTAATACTAGTACCTTACCTTTTACTCTCTACCTTTTATTGATTTTCTGGTAGGGAAAGGAATTCCTAAGCTTTAAAAGGTTTTATTTTGTCCCGAAGGGAAAGGCTCACTGAATCTCTGGAGGGCTTACTTAGCTTAAGGCTTACGGGGGCTAAAAAACTATCCCACAGGATCCACTAGATCTCTACGTCTTGTTAATATATGATGTAGTCATATCTAACAGAGCTAAGAAGAACTACTCTTCTAGTCTCCATTATTTGGATTTGGTGCATAGATTTCTACTACTGTTAATATACTACGATATAGGCATCTGTACCTGGTGATGATGGTGACGAACCAGTCCTACCTCTACAAACTATTACTATATGATGTTAGCATAGAGACGTTCCCTTATCATGCACACTGTCGGAATATAAAAAATTCATGGGGTAGATGGTTGTTCTGGTGACAATAGAAGGTTCTCTCATTCCAGCACATTTCTTGCGTCTAAGCCTTTCATCAGCAGCCAACATAGCAAACCAATATCTCAAATCTAGCCTACCCTTCTAAAAACTCTCCTCGATTCGAACATCTTTAAAGTTTGGCAAGTTAAGAGATGGTACTAATTTTTGGTATACAGGTGGAATTTTAAAAGTAACTCCCTCCGCTCGGAGTAGATTATAACCTTTATAACATCCAACTCTCGTTGTTAAGTTTTATAAAAAAAAAATTCCCGGACTTGGGTTCCATAATTTAATCCCTCCATTAATCCGTTGGGCATTTTTACAGGTGAGGAAGGCAACCATCACCCAGATGTATAGGATCTATTAAGGAACGGGCAACGAACTCTTAGTTTTTCATACGAGATGAATACTTTTAAGTATAACCTTATAAGGCAACAGGGTTTTAAGTAGCTAGTACCAATATAATATTGTTCAGGTTAAGTTCGAGCAAGCACCAACTCATAAAAGGATTCTTAATCCTCCAGATAGCTCTATCCAGGACCTATCTATATCTACTATAGAGTGATAAATTGAATGAAGAGATCCTGGCCAATGTGAAAACAAAAAGAAAATTAAATACAATGGCCATGGCCATGGACAACTCTCGGTACAAAAATTACCTGAAAACAAAAGACAAGCCCTGATGAAAAACAAAATATTTAATGGTAACAGATGTGAAAAGATGTTTACATGGATCTGGTGTTGCTACTCCCTATGGGCTTGAGATCCATGATCTGCACAACTATATCAGATGGCGCTGAGGGCAAAGGATTTGCGATCACAGCCTCCAGGGCACCCGGGGTAATCATTTCCTTCTCTATGGCTCTTTGTTCCCTACAATCCTGCGCATAATGGATTAGGAATAGCGACCGATAGGTAGCGGTGCAATTCGATCTGGGGACGTGGGATGAAGAAAAGATGGGAGTGGAAGCATAAAATGAAATGGAATGTAGTGGAGACTAGATTAGGGGGTTTGGTGTGATTTGATCTAGGGACGTGGGATGAAGAAAAGATGGGAGTGGAAGCATAAAATGAAATGGAATGTAGCAGAGTCTAGATTAGGGGGTTTGAAGTAGATGAAGGCGGAAAAAATAGAAGTAGAGGCAAAGGAGGGAAGAAGGGAGTTAAATTTCTAGGATAAAATATAACCAAAACGCCTAGCTTTTCGGTGGTTTTGGGAGAAAAAAATGTTAAAATTTTGGTTGGAAATTGATATTTTTCAATTTTAGTAATTTCAGCTAATACCCATTATTTATTTGGAGTGGTCTACCTTATTCCTCTTACCCAGGCACAACTGAGCATTGGAGGTTTATTATTACTCTGCCTTATTCCTCTTAACCAGGCACAACTGAGCATTGGAGGTTTATTATTACTCTGCCTTATTCCTCTTACCCAGGCACAACTGAGCATTGGAGGTTTATTATTACTCTGTTAGCCAGTTTGATTTCAAATGAGGTGGAATTTGGAGGGATCGAGCTGCTCCATATTTTAATGTTGTCCCCCAACTGCTCATAATTGAAGAAGACAAGATCCCTAAAATTATGATTTATTTTTTTCTTGATTGAAATGCTTGGAGTTATAAAGGTGATGTGAAGAGTCCCCTCATTGATGCATGTCCATGGGATGAACTCTAAAGTAATTAGCCAATGCTAAAATAAGCTTTCGATTGTCAATAATCATGAGTGCATATAATTCAAATCAGATAATTAATCTCCCAAAAGAACTCAAGACATCAAACATAATTCATATTATTTTAAAAAGAAGTTAAACTCATTCAGTAAATAAACATGTGTGAATGAAACATCTTGTTGGCCATTAAACAAGATAGATTTGAAAAGTACTTAAGTTCATGAGGCTAATGTAGCAATAATATATGGCAAAAAAGGGGATATAAATAGATGGAAATCTAAGGGTCCGTTAATATTGGCATAGAGACCAAAGGAATGGATAAAAAACCCAATCCTATTCACAGCTCTAATGGAAAAACAAAAGGGGATACCCCTCCTAGATGATGTAGACTAGATTAATTACCCAATTTTAAAACTAATCAGATCGCTGAAATTACGATCTGAACACTCCAAATTGCGATTTTGGCCAGAATTGATTTACCAGATTCCACTGAGTCAGGGCGTTTTAGTTAGCTTTTATACAACTCCGTTTAATTTTGAGATACCACAAAATATTTCGAGATTTGGCGAGAGTGTAACCACGAGAATTAGTCGGGTGTTGTGCATGATTTTTAATTCTCAACAAATTAACAATAAATAACATGCCATATTTCAAGGATTTACCATGGTCATGATTGTAATGTATATTAACTTCACTAATAATGAATGGAGTCAGCTAAACTTGCATTAACATGCAACATATTGAAGATGTGAGTCAATGAAAGATGTCATTTTAATGGTTGAAAATTAGTGTTTCTTTGATGATTATATGTAATAATGTTTATAAAATAGATCAAGGGGATTACTACATTTTTTCATCTTTTTTTTTCCATGGAAAAATATTGCAATTCATTATATTAATAAATGAACTACATTTTTTATAGGCTAAAAATGGATTAAACAGGATGTGGTCTCGGGTCTAGTTTTGTGATAGTGCCATCAATTCCTTCCCACATATGCCATATTCCTTCACCAACTTGTAGCCCCATCTTTGAAAGTTGGTATGCTGACATATTCATTTCTGTGTGTGTGTGTTGATATGATATGTCATGAAATAAGCTTCCTATTCTAATGAGTTCTTCATATAAAGGCTTCATCATGATGTTCTTTCAAGGCCTTTTCATGTTTAACTAGTCTATAACTAGCATAGAATCCCCAAATATTTGGAGCTTCAAAACTCCTTTCGAGATAGCCAAAATCATAACTAACTTAAGAGCCATCAATTCAGTATGGTCATTGGTACTCCTCCCAATACCAGCTACAAACTTGTACCAATGAGTATCATATATGAACCTATGCCCCCCAACTCCTCCCATGCTAGGCCTACCTTGGGAGGCACCATTGAAATAGGCCCAAAAACAAATTTTTTCTATAATCTACTCAATAACCCTTCCTTGCTTCAGAGGACAAATAGTATGAGGAAAATCATCAAAT
Organism: Larix kaempferi; assembly: GCA_027924585.1. NCBI lineage: Eukaryota > Viridiplantae > Streptophyta > Pinopsida > Pinales > Pinaceae > Larix > Larix kaempferi. Next base: position 145,350 of record BSBM01000884.1, read on the forward strand.
ATTGTCAAACATTTAGTTGCATATACCTTTGGGGGGTATGTATATCTTGAAAAAGTGATCTTATTCTTGGCCATCCATACCCCCCATATCTTGAGAACTGGAAGAGCGCTATAATCAAAGGAAGCTACATATAAAAAAAGGGCTTTGTTTCCTAGCCACGTCATAACCCAATCTTTATTTCAAATACATAGTCTTCATCTTTGGTTTTGTCAATGATGTAAAACTATATTTGAGCGTTGATCTCCAGGCTAATACCTCCGCGTAAGCAAGCAATCACCAAGTTAAGTGTCGATTCAATTCATGCAAGATCCCACACATCAAGACTTGTTTACTACGTGTTGTTCAACAATGTGGAAAATTATGTATTTGAATGGTTTAAATTCTTTTTGCTCGTTGTATATGGAACAAATATTTCAGATGCAAAATAAAATATTGTAGATGCTAGTTCCTTGTCTAAACCTCGAGCTCTAGTGTCTAAAGCAATTAAAGGAGAACAAAGATCTTAACATCAGTTGTTGTGGCCACTAGATGTCAGCGGTTGGGAACCAAGTGTCAATGTAAATGTTTAAGTGCATTTACAAAGAACTCATGCTGCTGCGATCATCATGTGACAAGCATCGAGCATCTAATACTCTGTCCAAGCGTTGGTGAAGGGACAGATATCGAGTGCACGTGTTAAGCTAAGTTTTATGAATACTAATGCTAACGCCCAATATGAAGACTTTGTAGATTAAGGCTGACAAGTGTCAAATGGATTATTTTAATGATTTCTTATGAAATGAATTGGTATGTTACACCAGATCATTTATTATTCTTTGTTCCTGGAATAAAGGAAAACAACTTTTAAGTCACCATTGTTTGAAAATGCCAAGCACTCAAGTAAAGACCTTATGGACGTCGGTGGTAGAGACTAACCATGGTCTTTGACTAAGCACGCGCAATCAGGAATGTTTTCAAAAGAAATGAAGACACCTAATGATAAAGAGGGAAATTTTGTACCACAAATGGTATCGATCCATCTTTTAAGGCAGAAAATCATCCAGAGATTTCGAGCATTTTCAGGTGGCAAGTAGTTTATTATGATGACCATTTCCAGGTAGTCTTCTAGCAATTAGTAGAGCATCTAGAGATCCAGATCAAACAAAATTTCATGTCAAACAAGTTCTTTCAGAAACAAGGTACCAGATATCTCATCAGTTTTTGATTTGTCTAGATTATATTTTAGAACTATTTTTGGAAAGAGGATCATCAATCCTGTAGGATTATAGTATTCTGTTGTGATATGAAAAACATAGTATTTGTGTTGATATGAAAAACATAGTAGAGTTAAGTTTTGAAAAAATCTTGATGTTTTTTGTATTGGAGAAATGTGTTAGATACCTTCAAAAGTTTGGAGACTCAAACTTGGTTTTATCAAAGCTAGAAAGATCTATCGTTTCTTGGAATTAGAACCTATTGGGGGGTATTTATAAAATGATGAATTCGATATATGAATTATGATCTATCTGTTTTTTTCATGTCAAGAGAGAATACAATCAAGAAGCAGACATATCATCCAAGAGGGCATGAAAATAGAAATCAACCTCCCTATTGGTTATTGGATAGAGGGAAGGTGAAGAACTATGTAAGGTTCCTTCTTTACAAGATGGATCCTCTCTCACTCCATTCATCATGACTAGGTATAAAACTATCCCATCATGCAATTTGTCCTTGTTGGCTCCTAACATAGAGGGATAATGCATTTGCAAGGGTATAAATATTTGCCAAACCCATGCTTGTAGTAATTAAATGTAGTTTGTTCCTCCTTGTCCTACATATCTCATAGTGATCAACTCATCATAGACTCGATCTAAGACAAAGACTTCCTAGTCACACATCTCTTACTACTCTACTTCCACTACTAGGGAATTTTTCTATAATATCAAAAGTACCTTTGTGAACTCTATAAGGAGCATCCTCCCTCCTACAACCATAATGATAACTTATTTTAGGTTGAAAACCCTCATGTAAGTGTGACTCATGAGTCTAACATTGCCCCTGAATTGATCTATATGTTCTGTCAGTCTTAGCCTTAGAAAATCATCCCAAGTGCATCATTGTCCACCTTTTTCTATGAGAGATTATATTTGGTACTAGCCATCCCTAACAATATTTAGGTGTCCTCTAGTGTGATGGTCATGTGTTTCCATGTGAATTAAAATAACAGAAGTTTGGAAGATTGAGTCAAATGTTATCTCGTAGGAAATTGGAGTTGTGTGTGTAGGATCTTCCAAGATTTGAATCACTCTTGGAGGTTTGACATAAATCTCATATTTAGAATAAGGATATTTATCATATACAATAATGAATTTAAGGTGAGTTATTTCCTTTTTTATCTTTTTATTTGTAGCATTAGGGTTTTTAGCTTATTAAAGGAATTGTCAGTTCATTAATGAACTATCTCATGATGAATGGTGCCACCCAGTAAGGCCCTCGGTTAACCCTTTCAAGGGTTGGTCCTTCATTTATCAACCCAACCTATAAAGATCCTTTTGAAAGGATAGGTCCTCGATTAACTTGGAAATAAGGTCATAACCAACACCTTTAAGGTATTGTGTAAATTAACCCCTTTTAAGGTATGGTCTTAAAAGGCTTTGTTTGGTCTAGTGTTGATAATGAAAGGGTTGAGAGTTTGATTAAGTCCATAATTAATTGATCAAATTGATGAGAGAGGTTCATTAAGAATTTTTTTAAGAACATACTTGTGAATTTGGTTGTTGTGTTTGATATGCAGGTTAGTATAAAGGTATTGGTGCTCGATGCACATTTCAATGGTGAATATTCAACACAAATTAAACTTGGAAAGTAATGGTGTGTTATAAAAGCATTGATATTCTTTGTCACACACTTGTGGTGTTGTGACCTATCGCATAGGCATAAATTTCAATCATGTGATATACATTTCATAACATAGTTTAGTGATTCTTATTGTAGACATGACATATTGATGTAGTTGAGGAGCTCAATAGTTTGTGCATGGAATGCCAATATTCAAGACGAATCATCTTCCTTGTTTGTCTCTTCCACTTTGGGAATTTGTGTGCTTTGTTCAATATAGACAATATGAATTGACTAGAAGACAAAACGTTTGTATCCCTTAACTAGATGATAAATGCCATATCATGAGAGTGTGAATACTTGAATAGTCAGTTGCTTGAATATTTTGCTCAAATTCAAGTTGTCCATACATTGTCATACATTTTCATAAACTTAATGGGAATTTGGAGTTGATTCATTGATAATATAGACATGCTAATGTTTGTGTGAATGGATATATTTTTTTTCTGGGTTCACTAATATTTATTTTGAACAAGATAGTGAATAAGAAATCTATTTTTGGGTGTATGTTGTGATCCCTACTCATCGGTTGGCTCATCAAGAACCAATATGTGTGTCTTACGAAAATGCAATAGGTATTTTTCCATATTAGTCAATTACAGTAGAGATAAATATAGTTCCACTAAATGTGTGTGGATTTATTTTCACTTCCACACATTTGTTAGGGGAATGCAAAAATCCCATAGGGTTGTCTCAAGTGGTTTAACTTGGCATGTTGAATTCATATTAGCCAAAGAGGTCACAATTTCAAATCCAACTTAGTCCCTCAAGGTTAGGCATACATGTTGTCTATCAACAACATTTACTCTGGGCACCATTCATGAAATGTGAGAGAGTTCCTAAAGAGTTTCCCTAAGGCATTTTTTCATGGGAAAATCATATTGAGATGCATTCTACTAACTATGAAAGAACATGCACTAACTACTAGAAAATCCCAAGCATGTGTGATGATGAGGTAAAAGGACCCAACCATCTAATATTTAGCACTACTTTTGGCATTGAAGCTGATAAACTAATCAATGCCTCATAATAGTTTTCCTTGATCATTTTGTGATCCCAAAAGGAAGAGAAATTAGCACCCTTTAACTATCACCAAGACCATGGGAACTCATAAAACATGCTTCTAGTTTGATAGGAGAGGTCAAATTAATAGAAGACGTTGGATGAGCTATTATAGTACTATTATCATGAGTTGTTATGAGAACCTCATCAAATGCATCCAAGCCATCTAATTGAACATGAATGGAATCAACCTGAGAGATAAAGTTGTTATTCCAAACGAGGCTTTATGTAGGACTTCATTCTTTGAAAATGAAGAAATTAAGGGGCAAATTTAAGAGTTGTTGGATAGATGCCACATGAACCTAGAAAGGTTCTTCAGAAAAGAACCCAAAAACTACCCAACTTTCACAACGAAATCTTGAAAGGGTGACAGGTAGGACTAGGGTGGCCAACCTGATGCATTGCATAGCATTTTCACCCATCCATTGAACACTCCTCGATGATTATGCATTGTGGAAGAAAGGGGCTTGTGAGAGCTTGTATTGGAGAGTCGATTTCCTATGATCCATGATCAAGGAAACAACATCATGCAAATGAAACGATGAGGCATCACCACCCTCAATGAAGCCAGTCACATGGGTCGTAGTCATCTCCCACCCCAAATATTAGTAGGATCCAACCTCCTACACTCACTGACCAAGGTAACTACATTGTGTGGATGGAATGGTGATGCACCACCACCCACAACAAATCTAGTTGCATGGGTCATGCAACTATCCCCTATCCCACAAAGGGGTATAGTCTGATAATTGCTTATTAAGGATCCTACCATAGATTCACCTATGGTAACCTTGTTATAACTTCTCCTTCCTCTAAATTTTAAGGTTCATTAAACTTCTCATGACATCGAAGACTGCGAGCCACCTTCATTAACATGATCCAAACACTTCACATGATCATTGAATCGGTCAGAGCAATGAGCGGTGTGTACAAAGGGTAGGGACATAGTCAACATGAATTGATGACACGCGCTTACTAGGAATTCCTTGTTGAAGACCAATAATTGCAATGGTCTAAGAATATTTCCCAATCCTCTCAAACAAAGGAGAAAAAACCATTGGCTGCATCAGTGTAGCACGCGTGCAACCCATAACATTTAAGGGAATCATAGACATGTTATTGTCTCAAAATTCCATGGCCGAAATGGCCATAGTCCCTCTAAGAAGCTATCCATCAAGGAGAACCTTTGCGTAGCTAGTTAGCAAGTTAGTCTCATTAATTATTGGAATTAACCGTCTTGATTATGTCTTAAATAATATGGTTCCTACACATACTAGTGGAAATTCATCTAAAGGGAAATTGTTGGTGAGAAACCTAAGAGGCTTGATTCGTGTGTTGACTCAAAGGAAAACTAAGTAATTCTCGTTACTTGAGGGAAATGATACCACCCATGCCACTAATAAAACTGAAGAAACAAATCAAAGAATTGAAGACACAATAGGTAAACATCATTTTGATGGAAATTATCATGTTTATCAAAATGTAAGGCATTTACTTGTTAACATAAGTGAGAAAGAAACTAATAAAATTATAGTGTCTAACGAACAAAGAATGGATAGTGTCACATGTAGTGAAGCTGTCAAAAACCCCAACATTAACATCATTTCTGACAAAGTAAGTGGGATTAATTTTGCGCTAATTGTCAAGTTATCAGGAAAATAAGTAGGATATAGAATTATAAGCTTCAGATTCTCAAGAAATCCTAACACATAATTCAAAAGTTATTCACATTTGTTCTCATGAGAATAGATTGGATGGTGCAAACATTGCAACTGAATTGCAGAAAATTATTGAATGTAAAAGTAGTGGAAGCAATAGGTGATATTCATAAATGTCACACTTAACCCATGGACATAAGTGATACTGATAACTATCAAACTTAACCCCCAAAAATAAGTGATATTGTACCTAATACAATTGACGCACTAACCTAGATCAATAAATTGATTGACTCTAACCACTATGACCTTGGACACATAATGACAAAGACTCCATAGAAATGGTCTTGAACCACTATATTTTGTCAAAAACTATAGGGACTGTCACATAGCGTCATCAAAAACCCATTAGAATGATCAATGGTGACAAACATTTTTCTACAGTCACCAAAAGTAACCAAAAAGAGTAATAGTGAGGGCGAATAAAAGATCATCACTATAAGTTTCACCAAAGAGAGAATTAGCAATGGGCCTTTAACAACCCTCACCAAAACTGTCACTAGAAAGGAATTTGGTGACGAAACTTAAAGGACCATCTCAAAAGGAACTTATAATGATGATGTTCTAAGGACTATCATCATATGCAACATTGGTGACGACCCTTAAAGGTTCGTCACAAGCATGACCCTCACCAATGACCTTTTTTCTTGTAGTTTTAGCTAAGTTATAACATATAAAAATTGTTTGTCCCGAGTTCCATTTTCCGACAAGTAGGATCAACCAACCCTTCTTGCAGTGTCAAACTATTATGAAAAGAATACTGGGAGTAAGAAGGGTTGGTCGACCCTTCATTTAAGAGGGAATTGTAAAAATAGAACACCTTGGAGAAAGAGTAGCCACTCTTTCTCTGAGAATATTTCCACTTGCCAGCAAAGTCTTTGAAGCAAAACATATATAAATTTTGTTGTTAAAATGTTGATATCTAGTATCCCAGGGTGACACGTGAAATGCTCAGATTATGACACATGGCATATTTTATTTTTAAAATTAGTTTAAAGATTGTATAAATGAATATTAAGGATATTAATGGTACCATTTCAATATAAACATATGTATTTAACTTATAATATAAATAATGTTTCTATTAAAAAAAAAAAAGAATGATTCTATTTTAAAAAAATAGAATCATGCTAATTTACTTCCTTATTTCATGCTAATTGCATGTCTTCCTTAATCCCATGCATGATGTATTCCTTACTAATGCTTTTAAAATAATCCTGCACTTTGGAATTTATCATTTTTTTGTAATTTTGATTATTGTTGTAGCCCGAACTAGAATATGGAAAGTGGAAGACGGATATATTTCTGAATGAAGACATTGTTTAAAACAATCCTTTCATTAAACAAGAAAACTAGTGGCACATTGAGTATAGCGAGGTTACTAATGTTTTATTACGGATTTAAAAAACTTATAAATATTTAATTTTCCAAAATTAGTAATGATAACGGAAGGGACGGATGGGACGGATGGGGAACGGTAATTATCATAGTACGGCGTGATGGTGGTCATAGATATCATCTTTGTAGATTTTGCTAGAGCAATTGTACAATTATATAGAAGTTGGTGACATTGACATGGAATGAGAACGATAATTGTACAAGTAAACTTCACTTCGAAAAGTAAACTTCACTTTGACGAGCATTATGGACGACCATCGTCAGGAGGAAGAGGTGTAGAGGAAGAGGCGTAATAGGGAAGAGATCCCTTTGGAGGATAGTCACAGAGTCTCTTATGCTCATAGGACAGTTTGGAGGGAATCTAGGATTTTTTAACTCGACCTACCGTTAGTAGTGCAGAAGGAAATCCAAGGTGTGGAGTAGGAGCTCTGGAAAAATCTTGGAAAAGATAATCTACAAGAGGAATGCTAGAAGTTGGAAAATTGGTCATGGACTAGGGGAACACTACTGGCCATTTAACCCTGTACAAGCGAACTATTTCCCTTTACTGGGTAATGAAAAACTTGGTGGGGTATGCTCTTAGGTACCATATGGAAAAAGAGGATCCAGTGCAAAACTTGCTTCAAGCCAAATCTAGGGAGCTGAAACGCAAGATGGACTTCTTGCTGCAATCCATGGGCCTCCGTATTCCTGATGCTCCCATACCTGCGCTGGAAGAAAATCCTCAAGGCTGTTTCTGAGATTTCCCTTCTTTTTTTTGTAATTTTTTGTTATGCTATTTAGTGATCGGGTATTATTTCTCCTATGTAGTTGGTGTTTTTTTTGGGTTTATATCACTATGTTGTGTTTGTGTATGCTCAGTTCTCGGTTTAATAGTCTTTCTGTTAGGAAGTTTTGGTTGATCTTGAGGATGTTTCGACTGAAAGTTATAGCTTCTCTAAGCCGAGATTTTGGCTATTTGTAGAACAATCATACAACATGTCTCTTTCTTTGTAAGTCCTGAGAGCCTGGTTTCACAGAAAATACAAAGAGCTTCGTCCTATTTGTGTTTGAATGTAACCTCCCTTTATAAAAAATTTTGACAAGAAATATCGTCTGCCCCTTCTTTTAGTAGAACTGCAAAATAATTGGCAATATTGGCTTTCAAAAGTGTGTTTTCCTATTCGAATTATGTGTTTTTGACTACTTATGAACCTTAAAATTGCAGTTTTTTGTTAATGTTGATATCTATTATCCCAAGGTAACACGTGGAATGCTCAAATTGTGACACGTGGCATATTTGATTTTTAAAATTAGTTTAAAGATTGTATAAATGAATATTAAGGATATTAATGGTACATTTCAAGATAAACATATGGATTTAACTTATATAAATTTTTGAAATAGGTAACAATACCATTCTATATAAAAAAGTAATATAGTAGATTTTTTTTTCCTTGGAAAAAAAGCGTAATTTTATTTCATCTGTCAAGAAAAAAATTATATTCTGTAGATACACTTTTGGAGAAATGCATTGCTGATATTCATGACAATTTGTAAGACCTATAGTCTTCTTCTGGATATCTTAATCTTTTAAGATTTTTACATATCGAGTTTAGTAACTGAAAGATAAAAACATGAGTGACTGCTAGAAAGATTACATAGAAAATATATACAAAAAAGCCCTCGGTAGAGGGCACACAGTTATGTGATAGAGCTGGAAAAAAAAACTTACAACCATCTAAAACTAAAAGATGCATCCACCAAAAAAGAAGGAACTTCCAATAGCTCAGATCATTCTATGAATGTTTTGTGAAATATAGCAGCATTATAGGAATACTATTCTATTTTTTTAAAATAGAATCATTCTTTCTTTTTGTTTTTTTAAATGGAAACATTCTTTCCTTTTGTTTTTTTTTTAAGTAGAAACATTCTTTCTTTTTTTATTAAAAATATAAGCATTCTTTCTTTTTGCCTTTTTTTTAAATAGAATGAAATCTCATAAAAAGAATGAAAAGTGTTTTTAGTTATTATATTTTATGTAATTAAAGCCCTTCATTCTAGAAGGGTGGTATGAATATATAACCTTCAACCTAAAATTAAGTTCATCCATTCAAATTTGATCCCTGTGTGTCACTAGTCTTCTTGTTTATTGAAAGGATTGTTTTTTTTAAGCAGAAAAAGAGAAACTTTGTATTATATACTGGTAAAAATGATTACATCCATCTCCTTTCACATTGCACTTCTGAGACAAAAAATTCCATATAGAGAAAGTCCCATGTCTACTATCAAACTTGGAGACTGAACAGAAAGCCTTACTATTTGACATCAGAATGGTCGGCATAGCAAAGACCCAGCCAGGTTGATAGAGAGACTAGAAGGATTGCAACAAACATTAGGGGATTTTTTAGGTAAAAAATGGCCCTCAAAACAAATAATACGCCATAAAAATTCACTTTATAAAAACCAATAGGATTCAAGATGATGATTTCAACCATCAGGGTAAAATTTGTAAAATAAATTGGAGGGAAAAAGAAAAAACTACTTTTCTTATCCTATTTTTGACATATCTTCTTAACGGTTCACCAAAATATAGAGTTAGGGCACTCGTTGGATGCGGATTTTAATTACTCATCTAGCCCATACCCACACTACATACTTCTGAGGCACCCGCGACATGAAAAAATGAAAATTTCAATAAAAAAACATATTTTAATATTAAAATACGTTTTTTTTATTGAAAGCACCCACGACATGAAAAAATTAAAATTTCAATAAAAAAATGTTTTTTAATATTAAAATACGTTTTTTTTATTGAATTTTTCATTTTTTCATGTGTGGGTGCCTCAGAAGTATGCAGTGTGGGTATGGGTTGGATGCAGAATTAAAATACACATCCAATGAGTGCCCAAACATGAAATTTGGGTAAACAATTAAGGATATATCTCAAAAATATGATAAGAAAAAGTAGTTTTTATTTTTTCTCTCTAAAATTTAGAGCTCTTATTTTATTATTATAACTCTTATTTTATCATTTCCCTTAGGAGACCCATTTTAGACCTCAAAACTACCCTAATCATATAAATTGTTAGGGATAAGATCACATCAAAAGATATCCGTAGGAACATCCATGCCACTCTAAACACTATGCACCATATGTTCTCATTGTGCCTTAACTTCTGCAAGGCCCTTCTTGTTTATTCTATTTTTTTCTCCCATCCATCCTTGCCTTGGTTACCATGCCCATATGATGCTATTTACATCGATCATCATATTTTCTTCTACACCAACAACCCATTGTTGCTTTCTAACTAAGCAGTTTTTGTATAAGACCTTCAGATCCTTCGATGCTCCTGTTGGATTCCACCATTGCACCTCTACTTTGTAAGGCCCAACAGTACTAGCATGTCATGTTCCCATTGTTTCGGCACCATGATGAAGATTGAACCCCATGGATCCTGATGACAGATTGAATTAATTAATTAATGAGGGGTTAAGATGAGGCAATTAATTAATTAGGAGTGTGCATTTAAATCCTACTATCAACCTTGTAGACTGAATAGAAAGCCTTATTGTTTGATATCAAAATGGTCGGCACAGAAAATAACTAGCTATATTGATAGAGAGACTAGAAGGATTGCAACAAAATATAAATCATTAGGGATAAGATCACATCAAACGATATCCACAGGGACATCGATCCCACTCTGAACACTATGCCCCGTATGTTCTCGTTCTGCCTTAACTGCTGCAAGGCCCTTCTCGTTTATCCTATTTTTTTCTCCCATCCATCATTTCCTTGGTTACCATGCCCATATGATGCTATTTACATAGATCATCATATTTTCTTCTACACCAACAACCCATTGTTGCTTTCTACCTAAATAGTTTTTGTATAAGACTTTCAGATCCTTTGATGCTCCTGTTGGATTCCATCATTGCACCTCTACTTTGTAAGACCCAACAGTACTAGCATGTCATGTTCCCATTTTTTCAGCACCATGATGAAGATCGAACCCCATGGATCCTAGTGAAAGATTGAATTAATTAATTAATGAGTGGTTAAAATGAGGCAATAATTAATTAGCAGTGTGCATTTAAATTTATCCATAGTTTGCTACCTACTTGGAAAAAATAATTATGGAGCATTTAATATTATTGGTGCAATTAATATTTTTATTTGTTATGTTGAATAAATGGAGAAACTGGCCCACCAATTCAAATTAGTGGATAAAGTCGGAGGAATTACTTGGAGGAGAAGTCAAGTAAGCACTAGAGGCAAAAAATGATACCAAAAAAGGGAAAAGAGTAATATTTCAGGAAAAGAAGCATAAATCCTGAAAGCAGGATAAAACATGAAAAGAAGGAAAGTATGAAAAGCAGGAAAGCTCATAAAAGAAGGAAAGTCAGAAAAAGAGAAAAAAGAAGGAAACCAAATCAAAGCAAACCAAGGAAAGTATGTACACTAATGGGTGACCTATTCTCACAGGTCACCAAGCCAAGTAACTGGCTGAATAGGTCAACATAAATTCTATAAAAGAACGATTCCAACTCAATTTCACATCTTCTGTTAGTTTGCGAAATTTTATGAATGCATTTGTGCATTTGAGACTTGGAAGATGTGCCCCTAGTCAAGCATGGGAGATGTGCCCCGGCTTTCTATGAGAAGATGATGGCATTCATCCATTCATCATCATCATATTCATCATCATCATAATCTTCATCACCATCATCATCATCATCAACATCTTCATCATCATCACCATTATCATCATCATCTTCATCTTCATCAACATCTCCATCATCATCATCATCATCATCATCATAATCTTATATCCTCCTTATATCTAAAATTAGAGAAGCTCCATATGATGATGAAGAAGATTTAGATGATGCCGATGAAGATGAAAATGATCATCATCAGCATCATCATATGATGATGGATATGATGATGATGATCTTCATCATCATCCTCATCATCATCATCATCCTTCTTTTTATCATCATTGTCATCTCCCCCTTCCTCATCAACATCTCCATCATCATCATCTTCTTCATCACCATCATCATCATCCTCATCACCCTCATCATCATATTCAACATCTTCATCATCATCACCATCATCTTCATCTTCATCAACATCATCATCTTTATCATCTTCATCTGCATCATGATCATCTTCATTGTCATCACCCTCCTCCTCCTCATCATCTTGTGCACTTATGCACTTAGGGATTAACGTTTAGAAGAGGGTCTAAAGGCCTTTATGGGGGAGGGGCTCTAGGAACAAGGTAACGGAGAGTGGGCACGAAGGAGGGATAAGGCACAAAGGGTTAGTGATTAAGGGAAAAGAAGGAAGATAGTGCTATAGGGAGGGAAAATGGCGAAGATAAAGAGAAGGTGGAGAGATGGAGAGTGGGGTGGTAGGGACATGGATGGAGTAAGGGAGAGAAAGAAACATATAGGGAGGGATGTAGAGAGAATGAGGGACAAATATTTAGAAAGAGATAGAGGGTATCTAGGGATTATTGGGAGAGATTTATGGGGGTATAGAGAGAAACATTTATATATATGCATGAAAAGAAGGGAACACTAAAAACATTTGTTTTGTATGTAACCATACAAAACATTTGTTTTCTTTTGATTTTATTCGTTGCCTTAGCCGTGTAAATTGATTTTAGATTTACAAAACACGTATGCGTTCTATAACTACATAACATGTATGCGTTCTATAACTACATAATGCATAACAATTTTGTAGTTATATAACGCGCACGTGTTATGTTTACCTATCCTACATGTCTAATGACATGTCAGGATTGGGTTTTACCATACCAAGTGCTATGTAGCAGAAACGCGTTATATTTTTATGTAACGTGATCATGTTTTCAAAAACTAAGATTGCATCTAAAAGGTCCCTCATCTTCTTGCACACACCCTAGTAACAAGTAAATGGTGTATTCCACATCACAATTGTATTTTTCCCTCAATGCCTAGATGCTCGTGTATGTTCCAGATGTTCGACGTTTCCTAGCCCAATTAGGTTGATAGACATAATAGAAGGATTGCAACAAAATATAAACTTGTTGGGCTAAGATCACATCAAACGAATAGAATACCAAGAACAAAAAGGGTCGGTCGCCCCTTCAATTATGAGGGATTCGTAAACATTTTCAACATACGAAGGCTAAGATGCCAATTCATGTATATCGAAAATGGTGAACAATGTAAGAATATTGAACTCAGGAAGGGTCAGTCGATCCTTCATTTACGTGATAAATGTAAAAATATTTGATCTGCGAAGGCTATGCTGACAATTCCCGAATTCTGACTTTTGCTGTAAATAGTAGGGACGTGGACATTAGCTAAGTTATAACATCTAAAAATTGTTTGTCCCGATTTCCGTTTTCCGACAAGAAGGATCAACCGACCCTTCTTGCAATGTCAAACTATTACGAAAAGAATATTGGGAATAAGAAGGGTCGGTCGACCCTTCATTTATGAGGGAATTGTAAAAATAGGACACCTTGGATAAAGATTGGTTGCTCTCTCTCTGAGAATATTTCCACTTGCCAGCAAAGTCTTTGAAAGAAAACTTATATAAATTTTGTTGTTAAAATGTTGATATATAGTATCCCAGGGTGACACGTGGTATGCTCAAATTGTGACACATGGCATATTTTAACTTTAAAATTAGTTTAAAGATTGTATAAACGAATATTAAGGATATTAATGGTACCATTTCAATATAAACATATGTATCTAACTTATAATATAAATAATGTTTCTATTTAAAAAAACAAAAAGAAAGAATGATTCTATTCTAAAAAAATAGAATCATGCTAATTTACTGCCTTATTTCATGCTAATTGCATGTCTTCCTTAATCCCATGCATTGATGTCTTCTTTACTAATGCTTTTAAAATAATCCCACACTTTGGAATTTATCAGTTTTTTGTAATTTTGATTATTGTTGCAGCCTGAACTAGAATATGGAAAGTGGAAGATGGATATATTTATGAAGGAAGACATTGTTTAAAACAATCCTTTCAATAAACAAGAAAACTAGTGGCACATTGAGTATAGCGAGGTTACTAATGTTTTATTATAGATTTAAAAAACTTATAAATATTTATTTTTCCAAAATTAGTAATGAAGATGGAAGGGACAGATGGGATGGATGGGGAACGGTAATTACGATAGTATGGCGTGACGGTGGTCATAGATATCATCTCTGTAGATTTTGCTGTAGTAAGATATTATCTTTGTATATTTTTCTAGAGCAATTGTACAATTATATAGAAGTTCGTGACATTGATAGAGAATGAGAACGGTAATTGTACAAGTAAACTTCACTTCAATGAGTATTATGGACGACCATCGTCAGGAGGAAGAGGAATAACAGGGAAGAGATCCCTTTGGAGGATAGTCGCAGAGTCTCTTATGCTCATAGGACAGTTTGGAGGGAATCTAGGATTTTTTAAGTCAACCTACCATTAGCAGTGCATAAGGAAATCCAAGGTGTGGAGCAGGAGCTCTGGAAAAATCTTCGTAAAGATACCCTACAGGAGGAATGCCAGAAGCTGGAAAATTGGTCATGGACCAGCGTAACACTATTGGCCATTTCACCCTATACGAGTGAACTGTTTCCCTTTACTGGGTAATGAAAAACATAGTGGGGTATGCTCTTAGGGACCATATCGAAAAATAGGATCTAGTCTAGAACTCACTTCAAGCTAAATCTAGGGAGCTGAACCGCAAGATGGAATTCTTACTGCAATCCATGGGCCTCCATATTCCTGATGCTCCCATGACTGCACTAGTAGAAAATCCTCAAGGTCACTTATGAGATTTCCCTTCTATTTTTTTGCAATGTTGTTATGCTCTTTAGTGATCGGGGGTTGTTTTTCCTATGTAGTTGGTGTGTTTTTTGGGTTTATATCACTATGTTGTGTTCGTGTATGCTCATTTCTCGGTTTAATAGTCTTTCTATTAGGAATTTTAGTTGATCATGAGGATGTTCCGACTGAAAGTTATAGCTTCTCTAAGCCGAGATTTTGGTTATGGGTAGAAAAATCATACAACATCTCTCTTTCTTTGTAAGTCCTGAGAGCCTAGTTTCACAGAAGATACAAAGAGCTTCGTCTTGTTTGTGTTTGAATGTAACCTCTCTTTATAAAATTTTCTGATAAGAAATATCGTCTGCCACTTAGTAGAAATGCAAAATAAGTCGCAATATTGGCTTTCAAAAGTGTGTTTTTCTATTCGAATTATGTGTTTTTTGACTACTTATGAACCTTAAAATTGCATTTTTTTTTAATGTCGATATCTATTATCCCAAGGTATCACGTGGAATGCTCAGATTGTGACACATGGCATATTTGATTTTTAAAATTAGTTTAAAGATTGTATAAATGAATATTAAGGATATTAATGGTACCATTTCAAGATAAACATATGGATTTAACTTATATAAATTTTTGGAATAGGTAATAATACCATTCTATATAAAAAATTAATATAGTAGAATTTTTCTTTTCCTTGGAAAAAACCGTAATTTTATTTCATTTGTCGAGAAAAAAATTACATTTTGTAGATACACTTTTGGAGAAATTCATTGTTGATATTCATGACAATTTGTAAGACCTGTAGTCTTCTTCTGGATATCTTAATCTTGTAATATTTTTACAAGTTGAGTTGAGTAACTGAAAGATAAAAGCATGAGTGACTGCTAGAAATATTGCATAGAAAATATATACAAAAATGCCCTCGGTAGAGGGAACACAGTTCGGTGATAGAGCCGTAAAAAAAACTTACAACCATACAAAACCAAAAGATGCATCCACCAAAAAAGAAGGAACTTCCAACAGCTCAGATCATTCTATGAACGGTTTTGTGAAATATAGTAGCATTATATGAATACTATTCTATTTTTTTTAAATCGAATCATTCTTTCTTTTTCTTTTTCTTAAATTGAAACATTCTTTCTTTCTTTTTTTTTAAGTAGGAACATTTTTTCCTTTTTTTTTTTCAAATAGAAGCATTCTTTCTTTTTTTATTTTTTTGAATAGAATGAAATCTCATAAAAAGAATGGTAAGTGTTTTTAGTTATTATCTTTTTTTCAATTAAAGCCCTTCATGATAGAAGGGTGGTATGAATATATAACCTTCAACCTAAAATTAAGTTCATCCCTTCAAATTTGGTCTCTGTGTGTCACTAGCCTTCTTGTTTATTGAAAGGATTGTTTCTTTTAAGCAAAAAAAGAGAAACTTTGTATTATATACTGGTAAAAACGATTACATCCGTCTTCTTTTCACATTGCACTTCCAAGACAAAAACTGCCATAGAGAGAAATTCCCATGTCTACTATAAGCCTCGGAGACTGAACGGAAAGCCTTATTGTTTGACATCAAAATGGACGGCATAGAAAAGACCCAACCAGGTTGATAGAGAGACTAGAAGGATTGCAACAAACATTAGGAGAGTTTTGAGGTAAAAAATGGGCCTCAAAACAAATAATACGCCATAAAAATTCACTTTATAAGAACCAATAGGATTCAAGATTATGATGTCAACCATAAGGGTAAAATTTGTAAAACAAATTGGAGGGAAAATGAAAAAAACTACTTTTTCGTATCGTATTTTTGACATATCTCCTTAGCAGTTCACTCAAATTTCAAGTTAGGGCACTCGTTCGATGCGTATTTTAATTACTCATCCAACCCAATATTAAAATAAGCTTTTTAATTGAAATTTTCATTTTTTCACATCATGGATGCCTCATAAGTATGCAGTGTGGGTATGGGTTGGATGCGAAATTAAAATACACATCCAATGAGTGCCCAAACATGAAATTTGGGTAAACAGTTAAGGATATATTTCAAAAATACGATAAGATAAAATAGTTTTTATTTTTCATCTCTAAAATTTAGAGCTCTTATTTTATTATTATAACTCTTATTTTATCATTTCCCTTAGGAGACCCATTTTAGACCCCAAAACTACCTTAATCATATAAATTGTTAGGGATAAGGTCACATCAAAAGATATCCATAGGAATATCCATTCCACTCTGAACACTATGCCCCGTATGTTCTGATTGAGCCTTAACTGTTGCAAGGCCTTTCTCATTTATTCTATTTTTTTCTCCCATCCATCCTTGCCTTGGTTACCATTCCCATATGATGCTATTTACATCGATCATCATATTTTCTTCTACACCAACAACCCATTGTTGTTTTCTACCTAAGAAGTTTTTTGTATGAGACCTTTAGAGCCTTTGATGCTCCTGTTGGATTCCACCATTGCATCTCTACTTTGTAAGACCCAATAATACTAGCATGTCATGTTCAAATTTTTTCAACACCAAGATGAAGATCAAACCCGATGGATCCTAGTGATAGATTGAATTAATTAATTAATGAGGGGTTAATATGAGGCAATGAATTAATTATGAGTGTGCATTTAAATCCTACTATCAACCTTGGAGACTGAACAGAAAGCCTTACTATTTGATATCAAAATGGTCGGCACAGAAGACACCCAGCCAGGTTGATAGAGAGACTAGAAAGATTGCAACAAAATATAAATTTTTAGGGATAAGATCACATGAAACGATATCCATAGGGACATCCATCCCACTCTCAATACTATGCCCCGTATGTTCTCGTTGTGCCTTAGCTGCTGCAAGTCCCTTCTCATTTTTTCTATTTTTTTATCCCATCCATCCTTGCCTTGGTTACCATGCCCATATGATACTATTTACATCGATCATCATATTTTCTTCTACACCAAGAACCCATTGTTGCTTTCTACCTAAGCAATTTTCTTATAAGACCTTCAAATCCTTCGATTCTCCTATTGGATTCCACCATTGCACCTCTACTTTGTAAGACGCAATAGTACTAGCATTTCAAGTTCCCATTTTTTCAACACCATGATGAAGAACGAACCCCATGGATCTTAGTGATAGATTGAATTAATTAATTAATGAGGGGTTAATATGAGGCAATTAATTAATTAGAAGTGTGCATTTAAATTTATCCATAGGTTTCTACCTACTTCGAATAAATAATTATGGAGCATTTAATATTATTGGTTCAATTAATATCTTTATTTGTTATGTTGAATAAATGGCGAAATTGACCCACCAATTCGAATTAGTGGATAAGTTTGGAGAAAATACTTGGAGGAGAAGTCAAGTAAGCACTAGAGGCAAAAAATGATACCAAAAATGAGAAAAAAGGAATATTTCAGGAAAAGCAACATAAATCTAGAAAGCAGGATAAAACATGAAAAGCAAGAAAGTTCATAAAAGAAGGAAAGTCACAAAAAGAGGAAAAAGAAGGAAAGCCAAATCAAAGCAAAGCAAGGAAAGTATGTCCACTCATGGGTGACCTATTCTCATAGGTCACCAAGCCAAGTAACTTGTTTAATAGGTCAACATAAATTCTATAAAAGAACTATTCCAACTCCATTTCACATCTTTTGTTAGTTTGAGAAATTTTATGAATGCATTTGTGCATGTGAGACTTGGGAGATGTGCCCCTAGTCAAGCATGTGAGATGTTCCCTAGCTTTCTGTGAGAGAATGATGGAATTCATCCATTTTCATTGATTTTATTTGAAGGTCCTGTAGCTTATTCAGTCGAATTTGAAGATCAGAATAGGCATCATCCATTCCAGAGTTTGAATCTCCAACCTTCCTATGGATTTCTAGAGCTAGTTTTTGGTGTACAAGAAGAGATATTTTTCCATGATTTTTTGAGAGGCATTTCAGACTATTTATGATGTAATGAAAGTGAATTTAATCCTCTGATATCATTGGTCTAATTTCATGAATCTTCTACAAGTCTGTGGTTCGAATCTAAGCTCCATTCATTGATTTCTATTGTTGTAATGTTCAATAGAAATGGAGAGAATGTTTTGTAATGATATGAGGAGCCTCTTGGCTCATATATAATTTAATAATATTTAAATTCATCCTTTGATATCAGTTAGCTTAAATAAAAGTACATAACTCGGATTTCTTCTCCAATTTATGCACCCCTGAATCTAGATTTAGCTAGAATTTGACTAGCTTTTAGTGTTTGATTCATAACTCTATGAGAATAAAGACAAGTGAATTCATTTCTATTCCCAGAGTTATATAACATGTCATATTTCATGATCCAACCCCTTTTTCATAAATTATATTGCTTTTGAGAACTGTTTGGGAATCTAGATGTCGAACTAGTTGAGTTGTCCCGAATTGCCATTTTACTAGTTTTGTTATAAGACTTGTATAGATCTGCATAAAACTTTATGAGATGATATTTGAATCATTCAATTACTTTAAATGAATTTTAATTAACCTCTCTGATGTATGCAACAACCTTCTCCAACTGTCAATCAAGTTTCCTACCCATACTAGTTTGCATATGTTGAGAACCCCAGGAGCATTGGAGTAGAGTTCAGCCAAGATGTTATTGAAACATAAATGGTCTCAGTACATTTTGCAGAGGTATAAACTCATATCATGACCTTCCTTCCATTCATAGCCTTTTTTATTTCCCATCTCCAACAATTATAGCTTCCACAATCACTGTTTTAGTCAATTTTGAGAAGTCTTGAGTTTTTGTGCCACAATCCTAAGTTGGTACATTACAATGGTATCATATCACTTTCCTCCACCCCTGTGGAAAGAAAGAACCTCACTGACAAAAAAAAATATTGCAGATCACAATTCAAATTTGTATCCATGAGGCTAGTGCCAGTTGCAGTCGAAGAAGAAGAATCATCATGCATATTTTCGAGCAGTTTCACAATAGATTATGATGACCATGGTGACCCATGGAATGATGAATATTTTTACTATCCAAAGTCTGAAATTTTTGAGGAAGTGAAGTTAAGGAGACCCTTTGAGTACCTCACAGCTTACTATGCATTGAGAGATGAGATTTTGGAACTCATATCTTTCATAAAGTTTTGCACACATGAGATCCAAAGATTATTTCAATATCCCTACTCTAGAATTAATAAAAAAAATATTGCATTGATGGAAAATGATGTTTGCAAAGAAGTGGGATTCTTGTTACCCAAGAAATCCAAAATAGTGACACATGTGGATTCCTTGAAGACCAACAATCCATCAAGGAAGGAGCTAAGTTGTAGAGAAGAAACGAGGACCAAAGGTATTGAGGAATATATAAATCATTCTATTTGCAGAATCCATAGGGTTGATGAGTTACCAAATAAATCCTTGGAAGGAGATAAAGATATAGCACAACTAAAGATATAGCAGTACAACATCTGGTTGTTGGCAATGTGGAAGGTGAAATCACTCCTAGTTTCTTGGTGGGTGATCTCAAAATAATTATAAGGTATGATGATGTTGTCGGGAGTGGTAAGACATCTTTTGGATATGATCCAAATGATTAACATGAATCATGTTTAAAATCACCTCCTGAGCATCCTCAGGAATCAAAAGAGAAGCACACATCAGTTGGATGTGAACTAGAACATTTGGTGGAAGGGCAAGCCATCACAGATCCACCACATGAAGATAAATACATGATCCAAAGGTATTTCCACAATTCTTATTTTTGTATCCCTTTGTTTCATTATGATATGGTAGCCCCTTATAGTGAGAGGGTTGGCATGGTTGAGTCCTTTGGTATCGAGGCTCAAACTTTTGGTGTTAACTATGAAGGAATTCATGGAGATGAACCATTAGAAGAGCATGATTCACTGTAAGGTGATATCAATGGGTGCTCACATCTCTATGATGGTGAAATAGGGATTAGATTTGAATATTTTTCTACAAGCCAAAGTACCATTGATCATGATGATGGAATCCTTGCAATAGTGGAATCAAACCAAGGATCAATTTCACCTTCACTGCTTGAATTTTATGAAAGTGATCCAATGAAGTTTGAAGAAGAGAAGGTTCTATATCATGAAGTTTCATACTTTGATAAAGATGCCGCAGACATACTTTCCTTTGAGCATGAAGATGATGAATTTGCATCCATTGGTGAGGAGAAAGGAGTAACTTCACCATCACCACATAAGCTTCATGATGTTAATCCAAGGAAAATTGAAGAAGAGTATGTTCACTGTCATGAACCATCCTTCCTTGAAGGGACATTAAATATGAACACATTGAAGATGAAGGATACCATTGAAATTCTCCATGTCACTCATGCTTTAGTGTCACAATATTGTTGGAGAGATGCATCACTAAAAAATCCACTCTCCATTGAAGACTTGGAGGAGATTCAAAAGTCAATGACAAACATCAAAGGTAAAGTTTCACAATTGATTTCTGATAGAGATTATTTGTGTGATATTTCAGGAATATATCATGATGTATTATTGAAGAATGAAGAAGATATTGAAAGGCTCTCATATGAGTTGGAATCCACCCAATATTATTTGAGAAGTACTCAAAGTAATCTCTTGGCATCTCATATGCAAGTAGAGCAACTTCATCAAGAGTCTCTAAGATCTTATATTCCTTCCTGTGTTCCAATTAGCCATTCCCTTTTTGTTGATGATTTTCAAATTTTTGTGGAGGATGTTAATTTTTGAGCATCAATTCAATATGATCTAGGATATTGTCTAAGAGAATAACATGTACAACATATCAATAACAAGAAGCAATAACAAGAGACAATAGACAGATAGAGTTTCCTTGGGGAAAACCATAAAGGTGAAAAACCCCAATAACTTCCTCAGAGATAGATAGAGCAATGATACAAAACCCAAGCATAAGAGATAGTCTCATAGCAACAGCTTCTCCTCCTCCACTAGTGTGCCACTCTCCAATGAGTGTATGAGTGAGAAAGTGAATGAATAAATAGAGCGCCTCCTACATTCTATTTATACTTGACTTGACTTGCATAATAACCTTACTAGGTCGACCTCAACTTAACCACTTAACATAATGCTAACAGGGCCGACTCCCAATAGGGTGGTCTAATAACCCTTTAACCCACATGACTTATACAGGGCCGACCCCATCAAGGTGGTCTAATAACCCATCAAGTATAAGTTACAACACTTACAATATAAATGACGACATTTCCGTATAGAGGAATAATAACATCTCTATAGGAATACAATATACATATGTGAAATACATTCTGAAGTTACATATACATCAACACTCCCTCTTAACTAGGAAGGTATTTCTCAACACAGATCTGCTAGCACAAGTCTTCTTCTCTGGATCATCATCACTGGATCATCGTCACCAAATCATCATCATTGTCTATGCTGCTACTATCTCAATCAATCTCTAATCTGCTCATCATAGGAAGTTCTACGGAGCCAACCATTTTTCATGCTGGATGTAGTCCCACCACCTGTAGGTCTTCATAATCACTGACCATATTGTGGAATCCTCAGGACTTATTACATGCGTCAACAAAACCTCGCAAGAGCATCCCAGGACTGATTACGAGCACACAGATCAACCTATCGGATCTCCCAGGACCTTTTACATGCCATTGCACAACATGTCCATGGCCACAGAGTATCATCTTGATACTCATGATCATACTGATCATAACATCGTTCACGAAGCACAACCTAGATGCACACCACACAGCACTTACATTCATCGGCATGGGAAGATACACTTCAACCATTCGTGAAAGGATCAACACTTATATCTACGCCATGGGAAGACACACTTCCACCATGCGAGAATGGAATCACACTTACATCCATAGCCATGGGAAGACACACGTCAACCATGCTAGGAATGGCACAACACTTATATTGCATCCATGGGAAGACACACTTCAACCATGCTCGAATGGCTCTAGCCCTTACATCTGCACCATGGGAGAACACGTCTACCACCATGTGAGAATGGCTCCAACCCTTACATCTGCACCATGGGAGAACAAATCTACCACCATGTGAGAATGGCTCCAGCAATTAAATCAAGACCATGGGAGAACACATCCGCCACCATGTTGGAAAATCCCAGCAATTACATCATGACCATGGGAGAACACATTTACAACGATGTCAAAAAATCCCATGTGCATTTGTGTCTTCGGAACGTATCACACATAATCCAACTGATTATGCAATGTATCCACCTGATACATATCATCACATATGATCATCCTAATCATCATCATAGCATCATCCTGATGCATATCATCCAAAGTATCATCCTAATACTCATCTCACATGATCCTCCTTATCATCATCACTGCATCGTCCTGATGCATGTACATATACATGATCCAACTGATCATACAAAGCATCCAACTGATGCATATACATATACATGATCCAACTGATCATACCAAGAATCCAACCGATGCATATACATATACATGATCCAACTGATCATACCAAGCAGTAATTGGACCATCGTCCTTATGCTCACCACACAACACTTACATCCATAGCCATGGGAAGGATCCTCCTCTCACCATGCTTGGAATGGCTCTTGCAGATGTGTCCCATCACTTCTTTCTTGAATTATCTTCTATCTGGAGAACAACAAGCCTATATCTGAAGTACTCAAACTTCACTCTGGCTAGTGGTTTCGTCAACACATCTGCAACCTGCTCATCCGTCGCAACATATAGGAGTTTCAATGCTCCTCTCTACACCATATCCCTGATATAGTGATATTTGATCTCAATGTGCTTCGACCTGTCATGGAACACCGGGTTCTCAGATAGCTTCACACAACTCTGGTTGTCACAAAAGATACCAGTAGCATCCAACAGGATATCAAATAGCTCAGACAATAGCTTCCTCATCCATACTTCCTCACAACTAGCCAAACAAGCTGCAACATACTCTACTTTGGTTGTACTCAGTGGTACACAGGACTGCTTCCTGCTAAACCAAGGGATCACACCTGATCCCATACTGAAGTAGCACCCCGAAGTGATCTTTCTATCTGCAGCACTACCTTCCCAATCTGAATCAACTTAACCCTCCAGGTTAAACTTTTGATTCACATCATACTTGAGCCCATAATCAATTGTACCCTTCAGGTACCTAAGAATATGCTTTACAACAACCAGGTGAACAGCTATGGCATCCGTCAGGAACTAGCTCAATGTGTTCACTGCAAAGCAAATATTTGGTCTAGTGTTCGTTAGGTACATCAAGGACCCAATCATTTGACGATACACTGTGACATCAACTGGATCAGACGAAGCATCACACAGAAGCTTTAGGTTCGATGCCATAGGTGTGGCCATGGCCTTTCAGTCCATCATCTCGAATCGCTTCAAGATCTCTACTACATACTTCCCTTCTCCAAGGAAGATCCCATCTGCACTCTGCCACACCTCCATGCCTATAAAATAGTGCACCATCCCCAAGTCCTTCATCTCGAGCTCAGCAGCAAGCTTCCTCTTCATGTCGGAAATCAATCTATCCTCTCTAGTTACAAATAGGTCATCCACATATAATAAGAGTATCGAAGGATTTCCTTCCTCAACCTTGTAGTAAAGGTTGGAATCCACTTTACTCTTGGTAAAGCCCAAACTGGATAGAAAGCTGTCTATCCTACCATACCAATTCCTAGGAGCTTGCTTCAATCCATACAAGGCTGTATTCAACCTGCACACATATGACTCTCTGTCATGTGTCTCAAAACCAAATGGCTACTCCACATACACTTCCTCCTTGACTACACCATTCAAGAAGGCTATCTTGACATCCATCTGGTGTATCTTCCATTTCATCACTTGCTTTATATTTCTCTATGTTGCCATCTGCAACATGCTTGATCTTATAAGTCCACTTGGAAGTCACAACAGACTTCCCTTCTGGTCTTAGGACCACATCACAAACATCATTCTTCATGATCGACGGATCATGGCATCATTACTTCATCCCGGATCCTGGGAACTTTAGATTCTTCAATAGATAGATTTGTTGCTGAACAAATGTTGTAGTCCTTCTTTTGTAGGTACTCGTATACGATCTTTCCTACAAAAACAAGTTAAATTGCATTATTAGAAACATCTCATAGTTTTCAGAACAAATTCTTACACATAAATAAATATGTCATACAGTCATGCAATTATTTTAGCCAATGCTTCAATACAACATTTATCCATATCCCGTAACTTTCTAGATGCCTTCCAATCTCTACCAGAACAATGTTAAGAGTGTGCACAACTCCCAACATGTCAGCAAAGAGGTTTCATTCTAGATAACTAGCGATGGAATGTTGTACAGTGCCATAGGCCACTTAACGATTACATGCATATTAGTAGTATTTTGTTCATTAATGCAATTATTCTAATATGGATAATACACAACCTAAGTCTAGGAACATAAGTATATACATCATTGAACAATATTATTTAAACAATCAAATATACAAGAAATGACAATTCAAATACTTATCTTTGTTTGTTTGTTGGGTGGACTCCTTATCAATCTTTGTTTCCTTGTAGGAACTACTGGAGTGTGCTCCCTCTTGATCTTTGCTTCCTGGATTACTTGTCCTTGAACTTATTGTTGATGTATATGTAACTTCGGAATGTATTTCACATATATGTATATTGTATTCCTATAGAGATGTTATTATTCCTCTATACGGAAGTGTCGTCATTTATATTGTAAGTGTCGTAACTTATACTTGATGGGTTATTAGACCACCTTGTTGGGGTCGGCCTTGTATAATTCATGTGGGTCAAAGGGTTATTAGACCACCCTATTGGGGGTCGGCCCAGTCAACATTATGTTATGTGGTTAAGTTCGAGCCTGCATGAGTTAGGTAAAAGGCAAGTCAAGTCAAGTATAAATAGAGTGCGGGAGGCACTCTATTTGCTCACTCACTTCTCACTCATGCAGTCAAGGAGGAGTGGTGCACTTATGGAGGAGGAGGATCTGCTACTAGGATATGTCTATCTCTTATGGTTGGTTGTATCATTGCTCTATCTATCTCTGAGGAAGTTATTGGGGTTTTTCACCTTTATGGTTTTCCCCAAGTAAATCTTTGTGTCTCTTGTGTGCTTGTATTTTTGTCTCCATGATTGATATGCTGTAGATATGCTGTACATGTTGTCCTCTCAGTTAATATCCTCGATCAGATTGAAGTAAATTCTGAAAATTTAACATGGTATCAGAGCTAGCCTGAAAGAAGGCATGATATGGCATGCATGACACTTGTTGCACTTACGATGCTAGGGCTTGATATAGAAAAAACCAGTCGTTGTAGCACTTTCGCTATAAATCCGTTTTGGCGAAGGTTACGGATATGAAATCATTACAGGTCGAAGATTAAATCTCCAGGTACCTTGTTTCCAAAGGAAAACCTCTAATTCGTTGTACTTTGTGATTTATGATCTGTGCAATATAGGGTTTCTGCCTCTTCCAGATCTGAGTCAAAATTAGGTGACCTTGGGAAAAAGGTCATAACTTGGGCTAGGAAGATCCAAATGAAATTTCATAAAATGTGACAGGTAGTACACAGACTGTACTATCTCAGAAAAATTTTGTAGAGGCCGAAGTTGAACCAATGACACGTGGTACGCCGTACAATCTCGCTCTCCTGTATTATCCCATAAACAGGTCACGTTGCAACACTTGGCATAACTCTCTCTCAGAGAATCCAATTGAGGTCAGACCTATCAGGATGGAAAGATAACAGGCCTATATATCTTAGAAAAAGTTTTCAGAGGCCGAAGTTGAAACAGTGACACGTGGTACGCCGTACAAGTTCGCTCTCCTGTATTATCCCAAAACAGGTCACGTTGCGACATTTGACATAACTCTCTCTCAGAGAATCCAATTGAGGTCAGACCTATCAGGATGGAAAGATAACAGGTCAGGATATCTCAAGAATCTTTTTCAGACCCTTTGGATCAAAAAGTTTGGAGTTACACCAGAAACAATCAGGTACATATTTCTGTCAAAAAAGAATTATTTTTTAGTACCTTCATTCATGGCTTCCGGAATTTAGGGCTTTGGAGAAAGTTGGAATTTTTGTAATCGGAGACCACGGCTGGATGCTACTCATCAAAATAGAAATTTAGAGACCAAGATCAGAATTTTTGGTTGGGAAGAAGGTCGGGCTTGATCAAACCCTAGTTTGGGACTTTGATCAGAAAAGTGGAAAATTAGGGCTTCTGTAAAAATGGGAATTTTTGAAATCTGTGACCACGGCTGGAAGCTCCTCAGAAAAATAGAAGCTTAGAGCTTTGGATCAAACCTTTTGATTGGGCAGAAGAGTGGGCTTCATCAAACCCCAGTTCAGGGTCACGTCTAGTGAATCCGGAAGTTTCAAAGGCAAAATTGAGGAGTGAAACTTTGCAGTTTTCAAATTCTGAATATACCAGCTTGATCAGCTCATCAAGGCGCATATTTCTATCCTTTCAGAAGTTTGAATTTTTGGGGTTTCTCTGACAAACCCTAATCCAACTCCAGATCTAGTTCTTGCAAATCAAGTGGATTGGGTTAATCCTAGAAGAAGATGGATTGGTCACCTGCATAAGTGAAGAAGTTCCTGTTTCAGAGGGAGATGAGGCTAAGGCCTTACATAAGAAGATTACAAGCGATCTCGACAGGTATGACTCATCAAGGTGTGTTTCGATATTTGTTCATGATTAAGTTTATGGTATGTTTGTATTCATGTTATTAGGGTTAGTGCAATCTTGATTTTAGACTTGTCATATCACCTTAATAAAATTATGAATGCACGATAGAAAATATTCATTGATTAGGGTGTTGACACTTATGATTGTACTAATGCATTATGGTGTTGTATGAGGTTTATGTTGTCTGCTAACATAAAAGGTACACCAAGAAAGACAAATCATGTTCTACTTCAAGAACGTATGATCATGGTGACATGAAGACAAGGATTCATCCATTGTCATGGATCACATAGAAGATCTACTTTCGAGGTATGTATAACTTGTTTCTACAATTGTTAACTTATGAGACATGCAGGTTACTAGCACAAGTCACTGAAGAGAACCAAAAGACATTATATGGGTATGTTAGACATAAATAGCTAGCATGCTAATCCAGGTATGTTTTTCCTATATCAATCTAGAATCCTACCTTGGGTTAGGATCTTATACTATTGTGTTGTTGATAATGATTATTAATGAAGTCATAAGTTTGAATAATCATGGGTATATGCATATTATGTGTCTTACCTTAATTAATGATATGACTAACCCGAAGAGTCATAGGTTTGAGTAATTATAGGTTTAGGCATGTTATGTTTCTTATGATTTGACTAACCATAAGAATCCTACCTAAACCTTGAATGCTAATGCTTATTATTTCTGTTTGAAATGATCGTGACTATACATGCTTGAGATTATTGTGTTTTAATAGTATACTAATGAATGTATGATTTTATATGAGATCACAAGGATAACACAATCATGATACTAAAAAGCATACATAGGGACCAAGGATAAATATGAGTTCAAGAACAAGTAATCCAGGAAGCAAAGATCAAGAGGGAGTACACTCTAGTTGTTTATGCAAGGATGCAGATATTCAGAGGGAGTTGACCGTCTCTCTACATTCCACAACAGAAAGGTGTAGAAGAAGCTACTTCAGATTAGAACTCCAGCAGCTCCTGCAAGGAAGCGAAGACTCAGAGGGAGTCCACCCAACGAACAAACAAAGATAAGTATTTTAATTATCATTTCATGCATATTTGTTTGTTTAAATAAAATTGTTGAATGATGTATATGCTCATGATTTCTAGACCTACGATATGTATTGTGCATATTAGAATAGCTGCATTGATGAACAATAGACTAATATACATGGGTAAGTAGCCTATGGCACTGTACAACATTCCATTGCTACTTATCTAGAATGAAACCTCTTTGCTGACATGTTGGGAGTTGTGCACACTCTTAACAATGTTCTGGTAGAGATTGGAAGGCATCTAGAAAGTTACGGGATATGGATAAATGTTGTATTGAAGCATTGGCTAAGATAATTGCATGACTGTATGACATATTTCTTTATGTGTAAGAATTTGTTCTGAAAATTATGAGATGTTTCTAATCATGCAATTTAACCTATTTTGTAGGAAAGACCGTATATATTCACCTAAAAAAAAAAGGACTACAACATTTGTTCCAGCAACAAAGATATCTATTGAAGATATTGAAGATATTGAAGTTCCCAGGATCTGGGATGAAGAAATGGAATGCCATGATCCGTCGATCATGAAGAATGATGTTTGGGATGCGATCCCAAGAGCTGAAGGGAAGTCTGTTGTGACTTCAAAATGGAACTATCAGATCAAGCATGTTGCAGATGGCAGCATTGAGAAATATAAAAGTGATGAAATAGAAGATGCACCAAATGGATTTCAAGACAACATGGTGTAGTCATATATGTGTGCAGAACTTGGTATGGTAGGATAGATACCTTTCTATCCAGTTTGGGCTTTACCAAGAGTAAAGCGGATTCCAACCTTTACTACAAGGTTGAGGAAGGCAATCCAGTGATACTACTTTTGTATGCGGATAACCTATTTGTTACAGGTGAAAATAGATTGATTGCCGACACGCAGCAGAAGCTTACTATCGAGTTCGAGATGAAGAACTTGGGGATGATGCACTATTTGTTTTTGGCATGGAGGTGTGTCAGAGTGCAGATGGAATCTTCCTTGGACAAGTGAAGTATGCAGTAGAGATCCTGAAGAGGTTCAAAATGATGGATTGCAAGGCCTTGGCCACACCTATGGCATCAAATCTGAAGCTTCTATGTGATGCCTCATCTGAGCCGGTTGATGTCTCTTTGTATCGTCAGATGATTGGGTCCTTGATGTACCTGACGAACATGAGACCAGACATTTTCTTTGCTGTGAACACATTGAGCCAGTTCCTGACGGATCCGAGGAGTGTTCACCTAGTTGCTATGAAGCATGTTCTAAGGTACCTGAAGGGTACAGTGGATTATGGGCTCAGGTACGAGGCGAATCAAAATTTCAACCTACAGGGTTATGTTGATTCAGATTGGGCTGGCAGTGCTGCAGATAGGAAGAGCACATCTGGGTGTTGCTTCAGTATGGGATCAGGTGTGATCTCTTGGTTTAGCAGGAAGCAGTCTTGTGTAGCATTGAGTACAGCTGAGGCAGAGTATGTTGCATCCTGTTCAGCTGGTTGTGAGGCAGTATGGCTACGGAAGCTACTGTCTGAGTTATTTGATCTCCCGTTGGATGCTACTGGTATCTTTTGTGATAACCAGAATTGTGTGAACCCAGTGTTTCATGACAGGTTGAAACACATAGAGATCAAATATCACTATATCAGGGATATTGTGCAGAGAGGAGCTGTGAAGCTCCTGTATATTGCGACGGACGAGCAGATTGCAGATGTGCTGACAAAGCCACTAACCAGGGTGAAGTTCAAGTACTTCAGAGAGAGGCTTGGCGTTCTCCAGATCGAGTACACTTCGAGGAAGAAGTGATGGACACATTTGCTGAAGCCATTCCAAGCATGTTGGAAGAAGGATCCTTCACATGGCCGTGGATGTAAGTGCTGGATGATGAGCATCAGGATGATGTTCTAGTTTCTGGTGGATATGATCAGTTGGATCATTTTTATGTATGTATGTACTGGATCATGTATGGTGATATGTATCATGTATCTGTATATGCATCGGGTAGATGCATTGATGATCAGGTGGATCATGTATGGTGATATGTGTCATGTATCTGTATATGCATCAGGTAGATGCATTGATGATCAGGTGGATCATGTATGGTGATATGTATCATGTATCTGTATATGCATCAGGTAGATGCATTGATGATCAGGTGGATCATGTATGGTGATATGTATCATGTATCTGTATATGCATCAGGTAGATGCATTGATGATTAGGTGGATCATGTATGGTGATATGTATCATGTATCTGTATATACATCAGGTAGATGCATTGATGATTAAGTGGATCATGTATGGTGATATGTATTTGTATCAGGTGGATACATTGTATGATCAGGAGGATCATGTATGATGATATGTATCAGGTAGATACTTGGTATGCATCAGGTAGATGCATTGATGATCAAGTGGATCATGTATGATGACATGCAGCAGGATGTTGCAGTGATGATCATGATGATCATGGATGACGAGCTTCAGGATGTTGCTCCAGATGACATGCAGCAGGATGTTGCAGTGATGATGATCAGGATGATCATGGATACATCAGGATGATGTATGGTGAGTATCAGTTTGATACTCTGTGGCCGTGGAACAGGTTGTGCAGATAAGCATGTAATTTGTGCCCTAGGATATTTGTAGATGGTCTTTCGAGGTTTTTCCTATGGCATGTAATTCGGTGCCCTAGGACATCTGACAAATGCTCTTTCGAGGTTTTTCTTGGGAGGACATATAATTTGTGCCCTGGGAGATCTGCAGATAGTGTTTCGAGGTTTTTCCTATGGCATGTAATTTGTGCCCTAGGATATCTGGCAGATGCTCTTTCGAGGTTTTGTCCTATGGCATGTAATTTGTGCCCTGGGAGATTTCAGGTCGAAGTTGTGTACCCGTAACATCCTGAGATGCTCTTTCGAGGTTTTGCCATGACCACATGTAATTTGTGCCCTGGGAGATTTCAGGTCGGAGTTGTGTACCCGTAACATCCTGAGATGCTCTTGCTAGGTTTTGTGGTGACCACATGTAATTTGTGCCCTGGGAGATCCTTCAGGTTGGATTTGTGTACCCGTAACATCCTAGGATGCTCTTTCAAGGTTTTGTGGTGGGGTCACATGTAATTTGTGCCTTGGTAGATCCTATAGGTAGATCCATGTGCTCGTAACATCTTGGGATGCTCTTTCGAGGTTTTGTGATGCACGTAATGAGTCCTGAGAATTCCACAGTATGGCCAATGATGATGAAGACCTGCAGATGGTGGGCCTACATCCAGTATGAAAAAGGACTGGCTCTGTAGAACTTCCTATGATGAGTAGATTCAGAGATTGATTGAGATAGCAACAGCAGTGACGATGATGATGATGACTCGATGACGATTATCCAGTGACGATGATCCAGAGAAGATGACTTGTGCTAGAAGAACTATGCTGAGAAATACCTTCCTAGTTAAGAGGGAGTGTTGATGTATATGTAACTTCGGAATGTATTTCACATATATGTATATTGTATTCCTATAGAGATGTTATTATTCCTCTATACGGAAGTGTCATCATTTATATTGTAAGTGTTGTAACTTATACTTGATGGGTTATTAGACCACCTTGTTGGGGTCGGCCTTGTATAAGTCATGTGGGTCAAAGGGTTATTAGACCACCCTATTGGGGGTCGGCCCAGTCAGCATTATGTTATGTGGTTAAGTTCTATCCTACATGAGTTAGGTAAAAGGCAAGTCAAGTCAAGTATAAATAGACTGCGGGAGGCACTCTATTTGCTCACTCACTTCTCACTCATGCACTCAAGGAGGAGTGGCGCACTTATGGAGGAGGAGGATCTGCTGCTAGGATATGTCTATCTCTTATGGTTGGTTGTATCATTGCTCTATCTATCTCTGAGGAAGTTATTGGGGTTTTTCACCTTTATGGTTTTCCCCAAGTAAATCTTTGTGTCTCTTGTGTGCTTGCATTTTTGTCTCCACGATTGATATGCTATAGATATCCTGTACATGTTGTCCTCTCAGTTAAGATCCTAGATCAGATTGAAGTAAATTATGAAAATTTAACACTTATATCCATCCTCGATCACTATGCATGCTTACTGGTATCATCATTTTGTTATCCTCGAGATCTTATACATAATCATACATTCATTAGTATAATCTTAATACTATCAAAACACAATAATCTTAAACATATATAGTCATGTGATCATTTCAAACACAGATAATAAGCATTAGTATTCAAGGTTTCTATAGGACTTTTTTGGTTAGTCATATCAGTAATCAAAGTAAGGAACATAATATGCATAAACCCTAGATTACTCAAACTTGTAACTTCATGAGTAATCATTATCAATCATACAAAAGTATAAAATCCTTACATAGGGTAGGATTCTAACTTGATATAGGAAAAACATACCTAGTCATCATATTTGCAAGTTATGTCTAGCAATGTTATCTTGTTCTCTTCAATGACCTGCATAGCTCATAATTTAACCATTGTAGAACCAAATTATACATACCTCTATGTGATCCATGACTATGGATGAGTCTTTGTCTTCATGTCATCATGGTCTTGATCTAGAGCTTGATTTGTACCTTTCATGTTAGCGGATAACATTCTCCTCATACAACACCATAGTGCATTAGTACAAACATAATACAATCATAAGTGTCATAGCCCTAATCAATGAATGTCTTCTATCATGCATTCATACTTTTACTAGGATGATAAGACAAGTTTAAAATTAAACAAGATTGTTACTAAACTCAATAACATGAGGATAGTCATACTATAAACTTAATCATGAATAGATTTCAAAACATACCTGTAAGTCATACCCGTCAGATTGCTTGCAGTAGTTGTTGTTGTTGTTCCTTTTGTTCTTAGGACAATCTAAGGAAAAGTGTCCTCTTCTTGGTATGTGCTGTGAGAGCTTGATCTTCATTCCCTATCTTCTCTTCTATAGCTACAATCCGAGCTTCTTCCTGTGAGCATTCTTCCCACATCTTACTGAAAGAGATAAGTTTCTTCCTAGCACAAATTCTTTGGATGAAGGAATCCCATGACCTAGGAAGGCCATTAAGAGTGGTCATTACCACTTCTCCATTCTCTATAAATTCTCCCATAGCTTCAAGTTGTTATTTTATCCGGGAGACCCTTGAGAAATAAGACTGCATTGTCTCCGCATTCTGGAACTTGATATTCTTCAATTAATTCCTCAAGGTCATCTTCCAATTTATATTCCTCCCTTCAAATAGCTTGGTGTAGGAATCACACATCTCCTTAGGTGTCTTTAGAGATGACACATGTGGCATGAGATGGTTTTTGATAGAATCAGCAATAATCCTTTTAGCCTTGACTAAGTTCCTCTTGTGTAAGGCCTTAGTCTCTTCTCCCTCTGGGAGAGGAACCCCTTCACTTATGTAGGTGTCCAACTCACTCTCTTCTAGAATTAACCCAATCCTATACTTCCATGCTCGGAAGTTATCAACCCCTTCAAGCTTATCCTCAAGCTTGGTGTTGTGAGACATCTTAAAGAGTACTTCAAATGAAATAGAAAAGATTTAGGTCTTACTAATTGATTTGCAGAAATCTGGATCTCAAGCTAGATTAGGGTTTGTTAGAGAAACCCTAAAAATTCAAAACTTTGAATTTCAAACTTCGGAAAGGATAGAAAGATGCGACTTGATGAGCTGATCAAGCTGCTGTACTCAGAATTTGAAAACTGCAAAGTTTCACCCCTCAAATTTGCTTTTCAAACTTTCGGATTCACTAGGGAGGACCCTGAATTACAGTTTGATTTTCTCGGAGCTTCATCCATCCACAAAGTTTGATCTTGGTCTCTAAACTTTGATTTTTTAGAGGAGCTTCCAGCCATGGTCTAAGATTTTAGAATTTCCAACTTTTGCAGAAGCCCTAATTTTTGACTTCACTAGAGAGGACAACAAACTAGGGTTTGATTTTGCTGGAGGTTTACCCAACCAAAAAGTTCGATCTTGGTCTCTAAACTTCAATTTTTCAGAGGAGCTTCCAGCCATGGTCTCAGATTTCATAAATTCCAACTGTTGCAGAAGCCCTAATTTCTGACTTCACTAGAGAGGACCCCAAACTAGGGTTTGATTTTCCCGGAGCTTCACCCAACCAAAAAGTTTGATCTTGGTCTCTAAACTTTGATTTTTTAGAGGATCTTCCAGCCATGGTCTCAGATTTCAGAAATTCCAACTTTTGTAGAGGCCCTAATTTCCGACTTCACTAGAGAGGACCCCAAACTAGGGTTTGATTTTCCTGGAGCTCCACCTAACCAAAAATTTTGATCCAAAGATCTAAACTTCAATTTTTCTAAGGAGCTTCCATCCATGGTCTCAGATTTCAGAAATTCCATTTTTTGTGGAAACCCTAATGTTTAGGGCCAAAACTAAAAATGCTAAGGATTGAATTCTGATTGGATGGAAAGATGCGACTTGCTGACGAGAGTCAATCTAGCCTCCTGACTTTCAATATATATGGAGAGAAACCCATAAAAACAAGAAGCCCTAGCTTCCGCAGCTTCAAAGTGTCTTCATTTCAGGTTAGCTCTGATACCATGTTAATTTTTTAGCATCAATTCAATATGATCTAGGATCTTATCTGAGAGAATAACATGTACAACATATCAATCACAAGAAGCAATCACAAGAGCCAGTAGACACATAGAGTGTCCTTGGGGAAAACCATAAAGGTGAAAAACCCCAATAACTTCCTCAGAGATAGATAGAGCAATGATACAAAACCCAAGCATAAGAGATAGTCTCCTAGCAGCAGCTTCTCCTCCTCCACTAGTGCGCCACTCTCCAATGAGTGTATGAGTGAGAAAGTGAATGAATAAATAGAGTGCCTCCCATGCTCTATTTATACTTGACTTGACTTGCCTAATAACCTTACTAGTTCGGCCTCAACTTAACCACTTAACATAATGTTGACAGGACCGACCCCATCAAGGTGGTCTAATAACCCATCGAGTCTAAGTTACGACACTTACAATATAAATGACGACACTTCTGTATAGAGGAATAATAACATCTCTATAGGAATACAATATACATATGTGAAATACATTCTAAAGTTACATATACATCAATAGAGGAATCTCATGTGATGGTGGAACATGAGGAGCATGCTTATTTGAATTTTCTTGAGAGGGATGAAATCGAGCAAGAAGGTAACAAATAACTTTCCTTGTTTCAGAGAGATTATGAGTTACCTCATGAGGAGAGATGCATAATTTTGGATGAGACATATGGTCTCACATTTGAGGGATCATCCAATGAGGATGAGGTACATAGATACACATGCTTGGTGGATAATTGTTACATAAATTTGATTCATTCTCTTTCATCCCACACTTATGTTTCAGTCGCATAACTTGAAGATGAGAATTCGGTGAAAGGAATTTTCTTGATAAGGCCCCAAGAGGAGCAGGAGGCTCCCACAGTCATTCTGGATGACTTGAAGGTAAATACATGGGGTTTGGAAAAGGCTCATATTCCCCCTGTCATCCATGATCTTGATTTCATAACCTTGGAATTGAGTAGCAGAGACTTTTGTCCATTTATGGATAAATGCACCACAAAGTTGGAGAATCCAGGAGGTAAATTTTTGCTTTATGAAAATTTTTATGCCTCTGACATTGATATGTTTTGTGATCAGCAGCATAGGTACATATTGCTTCCATTACATACCATTCATCCACACATGGATTGGGTGGAAGGATACATGCTACACATGGAGTCTCCTTGCAGAAAAATTTATGCATATGGTGGGTGGAAGGAAACTAAACAAACAAGCTTCCAAAGGAAGTTGGTGAACTATGGGGATGTGCACTTGGGGGAACGACAAGATCCTTACTTGGATATGATTTGGTTAGTGTTTGTTCATACACTGATGGTATGAGTACATACTTGATGGAGGTATGCAACACATGTTCTTTCCACTCGAGTGGAACCAGTGGTAGACAATTGAGCCTTTGGGATAGTACATTTTTGTCTTTTGGATCTTATGGCAAAAATTTAAGCAATGAGATTACTTCCTTGGAGATGTATTCCCTTAAGGGTATTGGGTCTTCTTGCACTTATGGTATTTCATTGTATTCATCATATTTTACTTGTGAGTAGTTAATAGGGAATTTTTGCTTATATGATGCATATCTTTCTCATGATTGGACAAGGGACTTCCACCCTTGTCATTTGAGGTACAGTGATGACATTTTTTACTCTTATGTGCATTCGAAATATTAGAACCTTTTTTATGGAGTGGAAAGAATTGATGAGGTTCGACCTCACTCTTTGGAGGCATATTTGGCGATGCATAGCCTTTCCTTGATTGGGTCCTACCATGGAGAGTTTCATATCTTGATTGAGGGGACCTCAAAGCTTTAGGGTTGCATTGGAAAGGATGATTTTCCAATATGGTGGTATGATGTTTTCATCTTTCCCAACATTTCATATGATGCTGATTTTTTCTTGTTACTAATGTTTGGGGAGATGCACCATGAACAGTGGGATCCAGGCACTCATTTGCTTATCATATTTTGTTGGATGGTACTCTGATCCATGGGGGTTCCATACAAGCGATGGCAACCTGGCATTGTTTGACCTTGGAGAAGTTGTTTACATGTTGGCATGATGGAGCAAGCCAACCCTCTTTTGCACTAGTTCATTTATGTTGCACTTGGTTTCAGTTTCCCACATAGGGAACACCTCTTTGGATGGACTTATATTTTACATAGTAGTGGTATCTTTTCATTTATGATATTCTTATGGGATCTTGGCACACTTTCCAGTTGCTTCACTTGGATAGAAGTAGGCATGTTAAGTTACAGATGTAGTGAATATTTTCTTGGAGAGATGATTATAATCAGAGTAGTGTAGCAAAAGCATGATGGACCTCTTGGTATATTTTGCTTGAGGTCAAGCAATCTTGGGTGGGGAGGACGGTCATGTTCCCATTTTTTCAGCACGATGAAGAATATCGAACCCCATGGATCCTAGTGATAGATTGAATTAATTCATTAATGAGGGGTTACGATGAGGCAATTAATTAATTAGGAGTGTGCATTTAAATTTATCCATAGTTTGCTACCTAATTGGAATAAATAATTATGGAGCATTTAATATTATTGGTGCAATTAATATTTTTATTCGTTATTCTAAATAAATGGAGAAATTGGCCCACCAATTAGAATTAGTGGATAAGGTTGGAGGAATTACTTGGAGTAGAAGTCAACTAAGCACTAGAGTCCAAAAATGATGCCAAAAATGAGAAAAGAGGAATATTTTAGGAAAATCAGTATAAATCTAGAAAGCAGGATAAACTAGGAAAAGCAGGAAAGTTTAGAAAAGAAGGAAAGTCGGAAAAAGAGGAAAAGGAAGGAAATCAAAAGCAAAGAAAAGCAAGGAAAGTATGTCCACTCATGGGTGACCTATTCTCATAGGTCACCAAGCCAAGTAACTTGCTCAATAGGTCAACATGAATTCTATAAAAGAAGGATTCCAACTCCATTTCACATCTTTTGTTAGTTTGAGAAATTTTATGAATGCATTTGTGAATCTGAGACTTGGTAGATGTGCCCCTACTCAAGCATGCGAGATGTGCCCAAGATTTATGTGAGAGGATGATGGCATTCAACCATTTTCATTGATTTTATTTGCACGTCTTGTAGCTGATCAATTCGAATTTGAAGATCATAAAAGGCATCATCCATTCTAGAGTTCGAATATCCAAGCTTCCTATGGATTTCTATAGCTAGTTTCTGTTGTACAAGAAGAGACATTTTTTGATGATGTTTTGAGAGATATTTTGGCCTATTTCTAATTTAATGAAAGTGAATTTAATCCGATGATATCAGTGGTCGAATTTCAGGAATCTTCTACAAGTCAATAGTTCAAATCTCAGCTCCATTCATTGATTTCTAGTGTTGTAATGTTCAGTAGAAATGGAGAGAATTTTTTGTAACTATATGAGGATAATATTGTCCCATATATGATGTAATAATAGTTAAATTCATCATATGATATCATTCAGCTTGAATAAAATTATAGAACTCTGATTTCTTCTCCAATTTATGCACCCTTTCTAGATTTAGCTAGAATTTGACTAGCTTTTAGTGTTTGATTCATAATCCAATGAGAATAAATCCAAATGAAGTCATTCCTATTACTGGAGTTAGATAACATTTAATAGTTCATTATACAACCCCTAATTCATACATTTTATTCCTTTAAGCACTTTTTGGGAATCTAGAAGTCGAACTAGTTGAGTTGTCCTGAATTGCCATTTTAGTAGTTTTGTTATAAGACTTGTATAGATATGCATAAAACTTTATGAGATGATATTTAATGATTCAATTAATTTTAATTAATTTTAATTAACCTCCTTGATGCCTGCAACAACCTTCTACAACTCTCAGTCAAGTTTCCTACCCATACTAGTCTACATATGCTAAGAACCCCAGGAGAATTAGAGTAGAGTTCAGTCGGGATGTTCTTGAAACATAAATGGTCTCAGTACATTTTGAAGAGTTATAAAATCATATCATAAACTTCCATCCATTCATATCCTTTTTTCTTTCCCATCTCCAACAATTCTAGCTTCCACAATCACTGTTTTAGTCAATTTTGAGAAGTATTGGGTTTTTGTGCCACAATCCCAAGTTGGTACATTACATAGAATCTGAATACTCATAAATATTTCCAATTTCCATACCCAACCAAATTGCACAATCTGGCTTTGGTGATTGCATAATGACCATTTGGCCCTTTACAACATCCACTCTTGGATTGAATTCATCTCTAGGCATGTTGCATACTGGTCCAACATAGCAATCATGAAAACAAGGAACATTTTCTTTCAAATAGGAATCCATAATTTCATGTTTAGATATTGTAGGTTCACTACTATGAATATCATGGCTTGTCGATGGCCAAATGCTAGTTGATCACTGGTCAACACTCTCGAAGGGCCTGTCCAAAGCTTTATATATAGCCTCCCAATAATTTAACTTGGGACACCAAAATTGCCCACCTCCGTTCTCAATCCCTTGATTCCAGAATGAAATATATGTTTCTATTCCTTTTTAATTTTGTCAATGTCTGGAGGTCTTTTTGATTGCAGATTTAATAACCTAGGCTGTCCCACTGGAAAGTTTGCGCTACCATCTGGCAATGAAAGCTATAGATGAATAGGAGATGACCAAGATTCATCCCAAAGTGATGCCCTCCATTGAATGACTGGAATGTTATCTATGAGATGAAATTTAAATAACTTGCATTTTTTGATACTGATGATCTTGGCATTTCCATCCAAAAGGTGGGGTTTCACAAAACTCTTAAAATCATAAGGTTCATCAATTATATAAGGGACATAGAAATTTTGATCGTCACATGTCCTATACGTATCCATAATTTCCGAGAGTGAAAATATATCCTTGTGCATTAACTTTACTGATAACCTTCCATAACTTCCATCTATGTCTTAATGAGTGTGTCTGACCAGGAGGAATCCAACTTCAACTATCTTGAACACTCTCCTTGTTGTTAAAAGAGATACAAATGCAAATACAAAGCAATTTTTGTTATCTCCTGAACAATTATACATTTGCAACAACAATATGGGTGGTAGTTTTCTATTTGGCATGCATTGAATAGTACCATCAACACACAATACATCCTCTTGCATTACATCTTGTCTATATATCAAACACTTTTCATATGACTCTAAATGCAATAGAGCATTATGAAATTTGTGCATAGATGTTCCGCCTTTGTAGAGAAAATCACCATTCTTATCAACCACTGGTTCTTGAAGGCACTTCAAGCATTTATGCAGGGATGTCACAGTGAAAGTCGATCCCATCTCTAAAAATGAAAGGCTGAAATGGCCAAAACCCCTAGTCTTGTTGCCATGGGTCAATATTCGAGTCAATGATATGGGAAGATTCATAACATTACTAAAATATTTTTCCTTCTTACCCATCCTTGGAATGGAAGTCTTTGACTTATCCATTTTGTCATGAACAATACTCAAAAAAGTCTATATATTTTTGTTCTGAAGCTAATCTGTGAGAATAATATACTTGGCGACAACTTGCGATATATTTATTATGAACTGCTTGATTTCATCACAACCTTTCCACCTTAGCTAGATTAGTGGTCCCCTTAACCCTATCA
Source organism: Larix kaempferi (assembly GCA_027924585.1). Taxonomy (NCBI): domain Eukaryota; kingdom Viridiplantae; phylum Streptophyta; class Pinopsida; order Pinales; family Pinaceae; genus Larix; species Larix kaempferi. The sequence goes on from BSBM01000884.1 coordinate 186,210, forward strand.
TGTATTGTAATGCACTCATTACACGTTGCGAAGGAGTTTGATTTAGAAATTTTAACATCTCGAAAATATTCTCTCATCACCTTGTTAAAGGGGGATTGTGATACTGGAGGCAAACCAATACTTTATATTTCTTCATTTGCCATTTTTTGCAGCAAACCATGGGACATATTAGATGTAAATAATTTCGAGGTTGTCATTGTTCCATCTTCACTGATTAATCATGTAAGATGTGGATATTTGTCTGAATTCTCTTCTACAATTTTATTAATAGTAGCTACCAGTGCAGCAGTGTTCACCTTAGATTTTTCCAAGCCACTGTTACCATGCACAACTCTCACATCACCATTCAAGAACATACTTTTATAATTGTAGAAAGTGCTCCTTTTTATCCCATGTCATTTATACCATTCATTTTGACAGACGTCTATTGTGTATAATCTCATTGTAAACATGCTTCTTTTTCTGTCATCTCCTTCTTTAGCCACAAGATCATTTGATCCCATAGAATTTATAACATACTATCTTCTTGAATTTCCATTCATTTTATGAAATTTATTCACACATTCAACTATCGAATAAAGTGAAATTTACAAATATTTGAGCAACAATATTCAAAGAAAATTTTTGAAAGGAATGCACCCTGATCAATTCCAATCCTGTAAGGTACCGATCTTGAATTGCTTTCGAAAATTTAGTTCCATCTTTCTGTTTTACAGAATTGTATGGCCTTTTTCCTTTACCTTTAACATCTGTATATTCACAATGTAGAGTACTTGGAAGGACCATTTGTAAAGGATATTCTTCAAAAATATTCCAAATGTTGACCATATCTTTGTTTGTTTTCCTTTTAGTATAACATCCAAAGGAACATCATCGAGGTAAAGAAAATTGTTTGCAAACCATCTTATAAGAGATCCTTCAAATACACCACAATCCTCACAATTGCAGAAGACTTTATGAACTCAAATACCAAACTCACTAGCATCTAGTTCTTTGAATTGTAGAATGTCTCCCTAAAAAATAATTGACACTATTCCCTGAGCAACATAATATGGCTTTAAAGAACATTGATGTATCAAATTAAATTTCTCTCCCACAAACTTGTCATTGTGATTTTCTCTTAATACTTTCAAAGTAGTTTTAGATTGATTATTGTTGAAATTGCTTTAAACAGAAAGCAATGTTTCTTTATTAAAATCTATGATTCTTTTAATCAACCATACAAAATAACCTCCACTGCTCAACCCCGAACAACATGCCATACAAGAAAATAGCACTTCATCCACCAAAATACCAAACGAGAAGTCACCCAAAAATCCCCCCCCAACAAAATCAGTCCCAATCACATTTGTCACAAAACTGACGAAAATGCAATCACTGCATTCTGAACACTTATGTAACAACTTAACTTTTGTCATAATAAAAGAAGATTTATTCTTAGTTGTTATGATATGTTGTACATTCGGGTGAATTAGAAGGTGGTATATCATTCACCTCACTCTCGCAAAGAGAATACCCAATGTGGTTAACGATCTCAGATACAGGCCATTAAATATAACCACCAACAACCTCTGACAATGTATCTACAGCATCTGATGGATAGGGGAATGGAAGACTTGCATTTAAAGTCTTGGTAACATTTACAATGAGACATCCATCATGAATGTTGATATTATGCAATATTTTTCTTTCTAGAAAAGAGATTCCTTCAACACCTTTCAATCCATTCAAAAGCAGGTCATCACATTGTTGAGAACCAAAATCGATTTCATAAACAATTTCTAAAATATAAAATAACAAGACACATTGTTGAGAACCAAAATCCATTTTAAAAGAGATTTATAAAATATAAAATAATAGGAGCACATTAAAAATCATATTTGTTTTAAGCAAAGAATAATTTTTCCATTAGTATATATTATCAAATAAGTCAATTAGAAGGTTCATTCACGTCCCATATTGTCAATCCGATGCAAGGAAGGGAACATGACAGAGTGGTATTAGAGCCCATGTTGCAGCACTGGGGCTACTTGGGCCAAACTATGATCTTGGTGGCAGATAATCAGAATATTTAAAAGAGGTATTGATGAAGTTGGGCAGCATTTTGATTGGGAGAATGACAAAATCAAAGTTCTCAGGAGTGAAAGAGGATCATATAGTTGCATAGTGCTCGTCGAGAGCTTTCCAAGGTTACCAAGTTTTCCCAAAATGGGATTTGGATGAGAAAGTTAGGGGCCTGATAAGTCATATAGTTGAACTTCTGCATTTCCAAATTCCGCATTGCAGATTCTGGAAATGATATTTTCGAGAGTTGGGAAAATTGGAGTTCCGCATTGCGGATTGCAGATTGCGGAAATGAAATTTTCCAGACTTGGGAAAATTGGCGTTTCGCATTTCTAAGTTTCGCATTGCGGATTGCATATTGCAGAAGTGATATTTTCCATAGCTGGGAAAATTGACCTTCTACATTTCTGAGTTCTTCATTGCAGATTGGGGATTGCGGAATTTTTATTTTCTGGAGTTGGGAAAATTGGAGTTTTGCATTGCGGAATGCGGATTGGGGTTCCTACAGAGGTTGGGTCATCTATTCAATTATATCCAAAATGGTGAACATTGGAAGAATACTAAGTACAAGAAGGATCCTCTTACACTTCTAAAACTATTACGAAAATTATACTAGTAAGTTGAAGGGTCGGTTGCCCCTTCATTTATGAGGGAATTGAAAACATATTCAACCTACGAGGACTAGGGTGTCAATTCATGCATATCCATAATGGTGAAAAATTTAAGAATACTAAGCACAATAAGGGTCGAAAGACCCTTCATTTACGAGAGAAATATAAAAATATTTAATCTACGATGGCTAGGCCGATAATTCCCTCCTTTTGACTTCCATTGTAAATAGCAGGAATCTAGATTTAACCAAAGTTATAATAAATAAATAAATGTTTGTCCGGACTTCAAATTTTTCGAATGGAAGGATTGGTCGCCCCTTCCTTTAGTGGATAATTGTAAACACCTATATCTAGCATTTATATATATCCAGAATGGCGATGACAAGAAGGATCAATCGACCCTTCTTGCAGTCTAGAAAGATTACAAAAAGAATACTGGGCAGAAGAAGTGTCTCTCGCCCGTTCATATATGAGGGAATTTTAAAAATATTCAACCTACGAATGCTAGGCCGTCAATTGATGTATATCAAAATGGTGAACACAAGAATAATACTAAGCACAACAAGGGTCAGCCGACCCTTCATTTATGAGATAAATGTAAAAGTATTTAATCTACGAAGGCTATGTCGACAATTCCCGACTTCTGACTTCCATTGTAAATAGTAGGGACCCGGACATCATCTAAGTTCAAACATATAAAAATGTTTGTCCCGAACTCCATTTTCGAACGAGAAGGATTGACCGCCCCTTCATTTAGTCGATAATTGTGAACAACTATATCCAACAATTAACCTATATCTAGTATGGTGAAAGAAAGAAGGATCGACCGACCCTACTTGCATTCTAGAACTATTATGAATAGAATATTGGTCAAAAGAAGGGTTGGTCGTCCCTTCATTTATGAGGGAATTGTAAAAGTATTCAACCTACGAAGGCTAAGACATCAATTCATATATATCTAAAATGGTTAACACCGGAAGAATATTGAGCACAACAAGGGTTTCCCAACCCTTCATTTACGAGAGAAATGTAAAACTATTTGATCTTGGAAGGCTAGACCGACAATTCTCGACTTCTGAATTCCACAGTAAATAGTAGGGACCGAAAATCAGATAAGTTATTATGGCTTGGGTTTTCACCGAAACATATGCTAATGAGCACCTACTAACTTGTAGCAGCAATCTCAATTAAAGCAATAAAAACTAATGTAAAACAAATGTTAATCTAAGATGTGCAAGAAAAGTAAATCTGCAGTAAATAGTAAAAACTCTAATGATCCATGTAAAACAAATTTTTTATTTGTGAAAAAATAGCTTTACAAATAATATATTACCTCAAAGGGTGAGGATGGTTGAGCTTGAGCAGCTGCAATGGTGAGGTGCTCCAAAGCTTGAATGATCTCTTCTTCTCCAAGATGCTACTGGGGATCTTCAAACTCAAAAATGAGGCTAGGGCTCTCAAGAAAGAATTTGGCAGCATAAGGATAGGATGAATGTGGATGAATAGTGAGGAGCCTCTATCACCTTTTTATAGCTTTTAGGTGATGGAGAATACCATTATGGTTTAAGGAAACCAATGGTATTGGTAAAAATGGTTTAGGTTTCTTTTTCCTCTGTTTCCCTCTTTTTTCCTTTTTTGAATATATTTTTGAGTTTTATTCCCTTTTAATTGATTTTTGGGAATTTTGGTCCCTTTTTTAGGGTTTTTTTTTTTAATTTTTTGAGGAAAATTAAATATTTTTATGAGAAAAAGATGGATTTTGGTCTATTTGGTGACCTTTTGAAGGTTTTAGAGGCTAAAATGGTAGGAAAAGTGGACAAATGGGTCATGTGAATAGGGAAATGAGCTAATGAGCACTTTTTGGGTGTTAACATATTGCCCCCTAATGTGTCAGGGAAGGAGCGCATCATATGGAAGATAGACATCAAATTTTGTTTGTCTTTTTCCTGGGGTTTGGAGGAGAGAAGAGACCAATTGGAGATTGGAAAAATGGGCCCATGCAAACTACGCAAACAAAAAAATACATGTCCTCAAAATGGATGAGGAATAATCTCCGATAATGGACGAGGTGGGCATACCCATGCTCGTATGACGACATATGATTAACAATGAGGCCCAAAAAGGGGTACCTGAATAGTACATATAAACCTGTTGTGTACATCATAATGGTCTAGAGGGGACACAATGCTGGGACATACTCATGGTCATACCATGACTAATCTGAAGAACTGATACACTGGAAAAGAGCAACAACCGTTCTGAATGAGGTGTCAAAAGGGTTGATGAACTGTTGAATCTGAAGGTATCCAACAACTATGAGGACTCAATAACTATGAGTCATTATTTGAAGAGTATATGGATTTGTATACTTGAGAGAGTATAAAACTGGGGTACTTTCGAATATTGTCACCAAGTGCAACCCGGATATCCATAGGAACATGTAACTGGTTGTTCTGAAAGTAGACTCACTAATGTCCTGGAGTCTGGTGACATCCGCGGTCTTCGACAAATAACTGGAACGATCGATACCCTATACAAAACTCGATTATGTGATCAAGGTGTTGACATCAAGAATGTGAGAAATAATCATTTGGAGAGGCACTAAGGACTCCTTTCAAAATGATCCATAGGCACTCACCACTAATGGTGATGAGTCCAATGCACAGGGACCTCTAGGTCTATCCTCTGGAATAGATTGGTTGTCATCGACAAAGGGAGACCTGCAACTATCAAGGGCATGATGCTTCCTTAACAGGAACGCGAGGTGTACAACAAAGAGGTGATGGTATTGATAGTTGTACTGACATACTGTGGGGATGGGGAATAACTGGGGTCATAGAGTGGTGGAGACTCAAACTTCCTTTATTCAGAGCATGATGACATGGATGACCTGGCAGCGTATGAAACTGAATTTAGGTATAGGGGTCATAGCTTAAGGGATCAGGGGTATGTGTGGGGTATGTACTGCAATGGCAGAGGCTGAGTAGGGAAAACTAATGTATGGTATCGGGAAACTCTCAAAGTGGCATATTGCAGAATACTCTAAACAAAGGCGACCAAATTGGGGAAGCTTCCATAATAGTGTGATTATATATGTTTTCCTGTGGCACCGAGAGGCACCGTTGGGGCCTTATTCATGGTTTAAGGAGCTCAAAGAAGGGATAAAAGTGTGATAAAAAAATGGTACTGTCGTGTGGATTTGTACAAGCCTAGGACAGTTCATGCTCGTGGTTGCTTTCAGTTTTAGAGAGTCTAAAAGCAATAAGTAGACTCCGAGGGGGTTCTTTTTCATGTGTTAGTCTCCAAGGCCTGAAAAAGAAAAAAAGGATGCAATAAAGAACTCTTCTAGCTGATGTGACTAGAGTATTCCTTTTTCGTAATTAGTCTACAAGGTCCGAAAAAGGGGTAAAATTATACCAGGTAGACTCCCTTTCAAATACATTTAATGAGCATGAAAGGGAGTAAGATTACTCGACGATATTTTCTTTATTTTAGGAGTCAGAAAATAGCTTAACGAAAACTCCCTAAGTGTATTTTTCGTAAAGGAATTGATCGGCCCAAAAAAGCGATAAAATTATACCGAACAAAAGTAATGGTGAGGCAAGGAGGAAGTGTTCAATCAAGGGATGAATATGGGGATGCAGCATGGTGATAGGTGGGGAACACTGATGGAGCCTCCTTGCAGGTTGATGAATGATAGCGAAACAATGTCATAATTGCAGTATGGATGGAGTGGAGGGCTCATGTAGAAGTTGTGATGCACAAACTTTGTAACATTCGACAGCTGCCATGTGGCATGCAAATCAAGGCAACAATGAGTATGTGAAAAGATGCCCAAAAAAAATGGTGGTGAGGGCGATAAACTGAATCTGGTGATATAAAATTTGTCAAAAATGGACAATGACCGATGTGGCATGGAAACTGAGGTGACGAGGGTGTGTGCAAAAAATGCCTGGAAATGGGACTAGTGAAATCGGGAAACTGACTAGACCACCATGAAGTTCTCACCGTGCTGATTCCAATGGTATAAATGGTTTGGAAAATGGACGTCGTATGGCTCCAGAATGGCTGACTGAAAAAATGGGTCAAATCTCTATAAATAACAAGTGGACCCATAGTGACATGTGTCATTTTCACGGTTGAGTTTAACAGGAGATTTTAGTTGGTCAAAGCAAATTTCTCTTTTGCGGGAGAACCGATCATTGAATTTTCATTTCATTAGTTCCAGGTAATCCTATTGTCCTTAAACTTTAACTCTATTTACTTTTGGGGGGAAATGGGGGCCTCGGGAGCGGTGCATTGGTCACATTGGGTGACCAATGAAGGATATAATGGGTTATGAGGCTTTTTGTGTGATCTGGATCGTGGCTTTGGTCTCCACAGTCGCGATGTGGATCGCGGATGTGGTCTCCATAAGAGCGATGTGAATTGCGACTGTGGTTTTCATAGTCACGATGTTCATAGTGACTGTGGGATTCACAGTTCCGATGTGGATCGCGACTGTGGGCTCAACAGCCACGATGTGGATCACAGCTGTGGCTTCTACACCCGTGATCTCAGATCGTGACTATGGGCCCCACAGCCGTGATCTGGATCGTTGTTGGGGGGATTTTTTAGCATGTTTTTAATTGAAATTTTCTTGTTTACTTGGCAGGATGCTCAGGCTGCCGAGGGCGTCATGGAGGGAGAGAGAGATTCTGGATGCTCTGATGGAGATCATATGTGAGTACCATCACGCACAGGCTACTTTGGCTTTGGGCAGAGTGCTAAAGTTCACCCAGATTCTCGTTATTCATTCACCAAATTTGTTGTTGAACAAGTTGATCGATTTCTGGGACCCAGAAATGCAGGCATTTAGGTTTCAAGGTGAGAGATTGGATCTCACTTTGAATGATGTTTATTTTTTGACAAGACTGCCCCATTTATGTTAGATAGGGGACACTCAGCCGAGGACACCGGGGGGTGTTGATACAGAGGATCTACTAGAGATATTTTTCTGTCTGGGGTCTCGGGTGCAAGCTAGTGCTTTGCTTGTTCGTGACTTGCGAGATTCAGTGATGCGGGTGGTTGCGGCTTGCGTACTATGGTTACTTGGGGAACATGTGTAGATGTTCCTTTCCTGTGTTTAGTGTGAGCTAAGCAAGGTGAGGCTACAGGGGGGAGAGTTTAGTTATGCGTCATTCTGTGTTGCTTCTTCTTTGAGAGGGTGCCTACATTACAGCCTCATGTGCCAATCCAGGATGGTTTGATCAGTGAGTTGCAGATGGTGCGGTGGGGAAAGATGATGTGCTGGAGTGGTGGAGGGACAAATGGACATTTTTTTATTACAACAATCTATGAGTAGTGGGAGCAGATGCCGGTATTATTTGATGATTATCCATACTGGGATATGGACTTCCAAGGGGATATTGAGATGCCACGAGCTCAAGGTCAGGCCTGGGGGGCAGATGGATTTTTTTTGTTTTTGTTTTTCTCTTTTAGTAGATCATGTTTGTATGTTTTTCTATGATGATAGCTTAGATGTGTTTTCATGATGCTGATGTCATCTAGTGTTGGTTATTGTAGATGTGGGTCCGTGGGCTCCACCAGAGCATCATGAACGTAGTGTTCGTGTGGTGGTGGTAGTATCTCCACCGATGGTGGCACCCCCATCTCCTGCGTGAGGAGTTGTATGTCATTGGGAGGATGATGTTGAGGGCATACGTGAGATCATTGACGAGTTGTTGGATGGTGTGCCAGATGAGGGTTGGATAGATTTGGACTAGCATGTGTTAGAACGATGTTACGATGCTCCGCGTGAGTGGAGATTGATTTTGCAATAGATAGATGTGTTGCCGATGGAGGGGAGGGCTACGGACTAGTATGATCCATAGGAGGAACTAGAGGAGTTGGTGGGCCATGATGATAAGGATTAGGTTGTCTTTTACTTGCCCCCAAATGTTGATGAGCATATGGGGATGTTTTTGTGGATATGTGTTATGTACTGTTGATGTACTTTTTGTATATTCAGGTGCTGAGGGTGCTCTTGATGTTGGGCCTGGCCCAAGTGGGGCAATTTGAGTAGGAAGGATTTTGAGAACTACGGAGCTAAGCACAACTAAGTTGGAACAATTTTGTGATAAGTTTTGGTATGATGCGAAGTTGGATGCTGTGCAATGTGGGAAGTACTGTGAAGATAGTGCTGTGAGGAGAATAGTGCTGCGATGTGTTCGGTCAACAGAAGTACAATCTAAGTAGAGTGTTGGATGGAGGACAACACATGTTCCTGTTAGGTCATCGAAGATCTATTTTTGGCAAAGATATGCGATAGCTGCCAAGCGGTGGGTAGGTGGAGATCGGGAGGAAGGTGATTGGCCGTACACATAGAGAACTACTACTTGAACCAATCATCTAAAGGCCGTGAAAGAAGGAACAACTCGACGGGAGCAACCTATTGGCATGCATGTGACAGTTTTGTAAACCTAAGAGTTTCTGCTTTCGAGATGTAAAGACATGACCTACGGGTCTTGATCTATATATAAGGCAATTTTGTAAGGGAAAGGGTGACTCTTCATTTTTTGTTGATCAGTATTGAATATTGTTAGAGTCTATAAGTTTGAAGCTATTGTAAAGGCTCTACAAGTGAGTGCACAGAGACCTAATTTTGAGAGAGAGAAGAGCATCTGCAATTGAGTGTGCAGACGAAGAACTATTGTACCCTTCCCTAAAAGATATAAAACAACGGTTCTTGTGGACATAGCCTTCCATCCGGGGGGTGAACCATGTTAAGTACCATGTTATGTGATTGATTTGTGTGTTTTCCCATTGATCGATTGCTCAATATGAATGCTTGATGTTACAGTTATCTGATAATTGTTGCTTTTATCTGTATTCACTGTGGAAGAGATGGGAATATGATGTTAAGTAGTGCATATATGGATGAATGTTAATGATCAACATCTATAATCCTTTGAATGTCTGGATCTGCTAAATAATCACAGAGTCAATAGTTAGAAGTTGAAGTGCTACACCAGGGTGCGCAACATTCTATAATTCATTCCCTTACATATGTTTGAAATCAGTCTAAGTGTGGATGACTGATTAAGATTGTTAAGTAATATTGGTTAGTTTGATTGAGTCTTGAAGTGAACGCGTGGTCTGGTTAGCGCGCCGATCTATTATAAGTACTTCGAGATAAGCTGCTGATAGTTTATCATCATATCACCAAGTCTAAGACTACGTAAAGAGAGATATGCATGAAGCATATATCTGACCTTTGCATTGTCTTGTCGCGATAGACTGGTAGTACCACGCAACCCAATTGACACTAAGTATAGGGCTTTGCACAGTTCCTTGTCCATAGCATGGAGGCCCTCTACCGCGGTGCATATTATTCAGCTAAGCACTTGCATAACCAGGTTGTGGAAACTTGATTCCGCAACCACCCCCACAACTTCGCCTCGGGTGAGACCTCAGGCTGCTCACAGCCTGTTGCTGAAAGGGCCAGTGAATACGGGTTTTGTTGGTATCTTGCACCGTGAAGTACCTGGGTCTACATTGGAAAACCTCTAGATCATATTGGAGACCAACAAATGGTTCCGTTTCCACGCTAAAACTCAGTGATGTGATAGTGTGTTTCGAAAAAGAATGTGCAAACAAGAACACGAGTTTCCATTAAGGTCAAACAATTGGAATCCAGAACAGAAAGAGATCTGGGCTTAGTGCTATAAGATCGAAAGAGATTTTGCAAAGAAACAAAACAAACACATGCGTCCATCTGACGTAGAGTGGTTGAATAGATACTTGTGGAGGGACATCCACAAGATTTTCTGGGCGTTGTTTCCAAATGAGTTGCATGAGTGGATATCGTTCCTAGTAGAAAGAAATAATTGTTCTCAAGGAGTACCTATAGAGTGGACTCCGGAGCTTACTGCAGAGCTCAAAGCAATAGACAGCCCACTATCGCGAGCATTCGACTTCTGGGTTGATAGTATACTTGATGGATTTGTGACTAAGTTTGCTGTAGACATGCTCAAATCCTACAGCCAAGCTGAAGCATACTTTTTAGAAGGATTCAGAGGTAAGTTCCTGAAAAATATCAGTCTACACATTAAAATGCTTCTAACTGAGAAAGGTGTTTTAAGAATGCAGTAATGATTCTAAATCTATCATGGTAGAAAATAAATACATTCATTATGATGAAGAAAACCATACTTTGAGAAGTGGAAAGAGATATAATTTCAGTAACGAAAAGAATCCCAGAGGATCTGGAAACCGTATAGATACTGAAATTCCATGTGACCTCAATAATCAGAAGACGTAGTTATCAACCACAATCCACCATATTATAGCTCAGAATCTAGTGATCCATAGGCCTCCCACTGTGAGCATCGTGCATCCCATTCCACAGATCATCAATACTAGTAACACCGCAGGAGCGACTGCTCAGAGCACTACGACTCATCCCATTCCACAAAATACTATCCCTAGCACAACCCAACAGCCTACATCTACTTTTGTTGCAAGGAACCTATCCCAAAACCATACACAATCTGGAAGGAGGATGACTGATAACGATATGAAGCTGTTGATATTCAAAGGAATGGGTCTAGAAGACCTTGATCATCATTGGTTTCTTTTCAAAGCTATATGGAGTGTAAAGCAAGTTCAGGATCATGTTATGAAGAGAGAACAGCTCATCACTAATTTTAGAGATAGAGCATTACACTATTTTATGCAGTATTCTCAAGCACAGCCGAGAACCTTAGCAAACATCAAAGCCGAGATGTTTATAGAATGCAAGAAGCTGAAATGAGAATCACAATGCATAACAGAGTTGAAAGAAATCAAACAGAAACATAGTCGATCGGTCTGGGAATTTGACAAAAAATTTAAGACATTATTGGACCAAGTGAGCTTTGTTATAGCTCCGCAACAACACCAAGAGTGGTTCATTGCTACGTTGTTGCCCCATATAAGACAGCCACTAATGCAACAAATATCTAGAGAATGTACTAATCCATGCACCACATGCAACTACTGTAAATCATTTCATCATGTGATTGAAGACTACCCCATGCTTGAGGTAGAAATACAGAAGCGGAGAAGAACAGAAACACCGAACCCTAACATTCAGTTCATCGCAGCAGAGAAAATACCTACAGATCCGAGTGTAAATGTAGTAACACGAAGTGGCCCTGATATAGGAAGAGACAAAAGCGCAGAAGCCTCCACTTTTGGAACAACTGATGCTAAGAAGACCCCTGGAGAATTAGGAGGGATTAGAAAAGCTCCTAGGAAAGCACCTCCCTTGAACTTACAGAAAAACAAAGAAGTATTTGAAGAAGCATAGGACATGTTCAAACAACCACCACCTACTTCACCAAGGATCCTGTTGTGCAGTAAAGTACCTAAGATAGAAGACATGCCGCTGGCATATCATCAGACGTGCGCTGCACTAGATACATCCACTTTTGTTGCACAGTTCATATGGAGATGTATCAAGTTGTTAAAGAACAAAGACACTCTTATGGAATTTGAAAAATTAATAAATCAATATGAATCACACAGTGAGAGGAGGACTACCAATGGCGCAGTACATAACATTAGGAGTCCCAAAAGAACCAGGAGGGAAATGTGGTTCACTGCACAGATTGGAGACTATGAGATGGATGAGATCATTCTATATCTGAAGTAAATGTCTTGACTAAGAAGACATGGCAGCCGATGGGGAAACCAAATTTACAGTGGTCACCTATACAGTTAAGAATGGATAATCAAGGCATAGTTATACCGTTAGGGAGGTTACCCAATACCATTGTCAACATTGACAAAGTACGAAATTATGTACACTTCGAAGTAATTGAAATTGTGGATGATAGAAATCCTTATCCGGCACTGCTGGGTATAGATTGGGCAATGACAAACTCCACCATCATCAATCTGAAGACAATGAAAATGATATTTGAAGGCAATGACATAAGGTTCGTCACACCATTGGATCCTTTGCAGGGGAGTGATATGTTGAACCAATTCAAGAAAAGTATAGAGCTCAAGATCTCGACTGTATCTATAAGATGACAACAAATGCTGCCGTTTATACTCATCGTACTGCGGATGGAACACTTAGCTGGTGCTATGATAGTTCTTGCATCTCAGACTTTAAGGAAGAATTAGAAAAATGGCAACATAGAATGCATGAAGTATCTGCCACGAGATGAGCGACAATTACAAAATCACTCTGCTAGATTGGAAAGAAGGTGAGTCCAATTCCCACTTATGATGGTTCAACTAATGTTTATTCATTTATCAAAGAGTACACTGCAGTATTTGTAGATGAACACCGCATCTTAGCATTAGATATGGCACTACGAGAGACACCTGCTAGATGGTGGGCTACACATAAGAAGACACTCACAACTTGGGACCAGTGCAGAATCAAAATGCAGATCAGGTTTGTTGATAAAGTTACACTACCTTTTGAGAGATACAATGGCCAGACGGATCCAGGGGATCATATTGCAGCCTGTGTGGAATCCTGGAAAGAAAGAACACAGACGGAATGGGTACACCTTTTTGTACATACGCTGGAGGAACCTATTCCAAAGAAATGGTATCCAGAGGCAGAGCTGCGCAAGCGAACTGTAGAATGGTCTATACTCACTGCAACCTTCTAGAAGGACATTAGCTTTGAAGACGACCATCCGACTATCAATGACATGTTAGGATATTCCTATACTCCATCCTAGTCCGACCAGTATTTTGATCATTTACATTTTCAGTCATTCATGCACCTTTAGGGTTTGCATGCATTTTGCATGCATACCAGTCATCAGTCTAGCACCTAGCCCTTAGTTAGCCAGCCCCCAGGAGCTTCTCACTATTCAGTTTTAGCCCTCCAGTTGCTTAATGCGCCCTTCTTCCTTGATTTTAGGAAGCAACTCACCCTACTTCACCTACGAGTCCAGTTGTCACTTAGTTACACTCAGTTACACTTAGTTACACTCAATTACACTCAGTTACACTTAGTTACACTTAGTTACAGTCAGTTACAGTCAGTTATACTTAGTTACACTTAGTTACACTGAGTTATACTCAGTTACACCTACCAGAGTTAGTTTGACTGATGGTTGATTGTTACTTGAGCATTGATGACTCCACTGATGATGATGAAGACTTCCAGTTGTGCTCCGATAATCATGAGGACACCTAGTTGTCCTCCGATGACACTCTATTGATCTTATGATCACTCTAAGAGGCTAATTCGAATTTCCACCTTAGGCATTCAAATCCTCTCTACCATTGTACTATTTATTTGTCCATATTGTGATTAATTAACTAGTGTGTGTGAAGTATTATTGCTTCTATCTGAGTTCTACTGTACCATATTATTCTGTTGCTCATTATATTGTATTGTTCACTCTTCTTCTATTTTCCTGCTTAATCATACTTACTCTTGTGACATATACATCATCTCTTAGATCTGCTGTGAGGATTTTCACATGGTATCAGAGCATGTTGAGAGTATTGTTTATCTCCATTCTTGAGAGTTTTTTGCAGGTTATTACCAAGATTTTGAGTGCAGCAGTCGCAGCAGTTTCTGCATCTTTGCAACAGTATTCTCTATTGCTTTTGCAGGTCTTCTACAACTTCAATGTATCCAAAATTAGAAGAAAACACTCCTCTTTCTCTATTCAACTATGATGAATGGAAACCAAAAATAATAGCATATTTGAAGAGCCATGATTTCTTTGATTATTATTTTGAAAGAGAGTTCGAATCCTCTGAAGAGAAGATTGACTGGATGAATAAAGGTGGCATGCACATTGGAAGAATGAAGCTTACTATGCTAGATTACATATTGCTCCCAATCATTATTGATATTGGGACTCCAAAAGAGTTATGGGCTCACCTGAAGGAAAAATTTGGCAGAAAGAATGAAGGACTTGGTCCTAACCCATTCGAAAGCCAGCAAAGTGATGCATTAGCTCCTCTTGATGGTCTCTCAGATCATGAACCAGTATCATCTCATATTGAAGTTGTTGACAAAGAACTTGTAGATTCTCTACTCATGCTCAAACTTTCTTCTCTTTCTGTGCCAACTCACACTCTAGATATTGCAGAAGGTCCTAAATCCTCTCTTGCACCAGAGTTTGTCGGTTTGCATCATGATCACATGATTATTTCGAAGGTCAAAACAACTATTGAAGGTAATGCATTCGCTCCTCTCCAGCTATCTCCTCTTTTATACTACTATATGATCATAATTCCATGCTTTTAGAAGGTCATTGAAGAATATGGCAATTGCCATTCGCTTGGGAATATTTCTCATGCATATGATAGTTTTGATCTCACCCCTGCTGGTTCAAAGGAGATCTCAAGAAACTGTTTTGAAAGTCTTAAATCTGATTTTGATTTCAAGCAAACATGTAATAGTTATTTTTGGCATAATCTCACCCATGGTGGTTCGAAGGAGAAGACAAAAGACTATATGCACTTTCACAGATTTGATCCTATCTCAACTGATTCGAAACACAGGTTCAAGGATCATTCTCATACTGTTGGATTTGTTCTCATCGCATTCGATCTAAAGAGAAAGTACAAGCACATGCTTTTTAAACATGATCCACTTCTTCCCAAGAAGAAGATACCTCCAGACATATGACCAAGCATCACACCTGCTTGAGTTTGGAGCATTTATTTTTCTGTGTGCCTTACAGTCTATTTTTTGAGGAGGGGGTATGTTTCCCATGAAAATTTCCCACTTCCTTGGTTTATTGATTGTTATTATTCATTGTATTGGGTGACCTTTGGTCTTAGTTACCAGGGCCCAGGATGGATTAAGGGGGGGGGTTAGGATATTCCTATACTCCATCCTAGTCCCACTAGTATTTTGATCATTTACATTTTAAGTCATGCATGCACCTTTAGGGTTTGCATGCATTCTAGGGTTTGCATGCATCCCAGTCATCAGTCTAGCACCTAGCCCTCAGTTATCGAGCCCCCAGGAGCTTCTCACTATTCAGTTTTAGTCCTCCAGTTGCTTAATGCGCCTTTCTTCCTTGATTTTAGGAAGCAACTCGCCCTTCTTCACCTACCAGTCCAGTTGTCACTCAGTTACACTCAGTTACACTTAGTTACACTCAGTTACAATCAGTTATAGTCAGTTACACTCAGTTACACTTAGTTACACTCAGTTACACCTACCAGAGTTAGTTTGATTGATGGTTGATAGTTACTTGAGCATTTATGACTCCACTGATGATGATGAAGACTTCCAATTGTGCTCCAATGATCATGAGGACACCTATTTGTGCTCCGATGACACTCTATTGATCTTATGATCACTCTGAGAGGCTAATTTGAATTGCCACCTTAGGCATTCGAATCCTCTCTACCATTGTACTATTTGTTTGTCCATATTCTGATTAATTAACTAGTGTGTGTGAAGTATTATTGCTTCTATCTGAGTTCTACTATACCATATTATTCCGTTGCTGATTATACTATATTGTTCACTCTTCTTCTATTTTCCTGCTTAATCATAATTACTCTTGTGAGGTATACATCATCTCTTAGATCTGCTGTGAGGATTTTCACATGACGCGCTGCAGGTCATCAAGGAAAAGATATTTTCATCAGATTGCATGCATGAAGATATAACATTAGATGAATTATTTGGAACAAACAACATACTTGCGAGTCTACAACCAAATTCGAAAGAACAGATAGAGGAGGCCTTGGACTATTACAACTTAGCTGAAGAAGTTGGAGATAAGGAAGACAACGACAAGGAGGACCTTCACAATGTAAATATTCCTGAATAAGAAGGAACACGTGAGATAGATGGACCTCCACTAGAAATTCTAGATATGAGTGGATCGGTTAAAACAAAGAAAGTGAACATTGGCACCAGTGAAGAGCCAAAGCTCGCAGCAATAGGAGACTATTGGGATGATGATACAGTTGCAGAGGTCACAGGTATATTACAGGAATATCAGGAAGTATTCCCAACCAAGTTCATAGAGATGAAAGCCATTCTAGGAGACTTAGGAGTGATGAAAATTCCTCTTAAGCCTAGCGCTAAACCTTTGAAGCAAAGGCCATATAGATTAAATCCGCGGTACAAAGAGCGCATTAAGGAAGAACTCGACAAGATGCTCGATGTAGGGATCATTGAGCTAGTTGAAGAATCTGAATGGATAAGCCCAATGGTTGTCCAAGATAAGAAAACAAAGGGTGAGATCAGGATCTGTGTTGATCTCAGGAAGCTGAATGATGCTTCAGTACATGACCCATTTCCTACTCCTTTTACCAATGAAGTACTTGATAATGTTGGAGGGATGAGGCATACTCTTTTACTGATGGATTTTCTAGATACCACCAAATAAGAATTGATCTGACTGATAGGCACAAGACCACTTTTGCAACAGAATGGGGTTCATTCCAATATACAGTAATGCCTTTTGGTCTGAAGAATGCACCAGCCATATTTTCTAGAGTGGTGATCGCAACATTTATAGAATTCATACATACTTTTTAGAGGTTTACTTTTATGATTGGACCATTTTTGGGTTACTAAAGAACCATGCCGAGAACCTCATGATGATGCTAGAAAAATGCAAACAACATCAAATTTCTTTGAATTTGAAGAAGTGTATTTTTTTTGTTCCTTATGGGATTCTGCTATGACACATTGTGTGTAACCAGGGTTGACAGTTGACCTTGCGAGGATCACAGTTATTGTAAATTTTCCTACACCAAATTCAGTTAAACAATTGCGCACTATGGTAGGGCATACCAGTTACTACAGGAAATTCATAAAAGGGTATGCACAAATAACCGTAGCAATGGAGAAAATTTTAAAAAAAGATGCACTGTTCATTTGGAATGAGGATTGTGAGAAAGGATTCGACACATTAAAAGAGAAAATGGTCATTGCGCCAATCCTAGCTTTTCCAGGCTGGGAAAAGCCATTTCACGTCCATGTTGATGCTTCATGTATAGCATTGGGCATTGTTCTTACATAGCTAGGAGAAGGAGGCATTGATCATCCCATTGCATTTTCGAGGAGAAAGCTGTCATCTACTAAGAAGAACTATACCATTACCTAAAGAGAAGGACTCTCTTTTCTATCTGTACAGGAGAAATGGCTCTAGAAAACATATACAGATTGAAGTCAAAATCAGGGAGCGCACACCCCCCTAAATGTGCATCACTCTCGGAATCGGAACTGGAAGTTGAAGAGAAAGAGGGATCACATTTAGCTAGCTGTGGAGGGATGTCAGAATCTGAGGTGGAATCCTCAGAATCAGGAAGGTAAACAACTTCATCATCAGACGCAGGAGGCGTTGATGAAACTTTACACAAATCCCACCAAGTTGGATCAAGAGAATTGCAGAGTGCGGCCAACCTAGGGCGAGATTTTCTGTCAGGACATTTAGATGCCCAATGTCCTTTCTTTCCACAAATAAAACAAACATCACCAGAACCCTTTTCTTTCCTGCGTTTGACATATTTTTTACCATAAGCATATTTCTTTTTCTTGAACGGATTTCTAAATCTAGACTTATGCTTATAGGGTTTATCTGGATGGTATCTTTTTTCAGAGGTGTAAAATTTCTTCTTTTTCTTACAATGGCATTCTTTGCCAAGATGACCTCTGTTATGTGCACCACACCCCCAATCAGGCATTCCTGCAACTTCTTTGCAGAAAGAGGCTGAAAACATTTTCTGATGCCGCTTAATATCTTTATTAACTCTTATCTCTAAGCAATGTTCTTGCCACGTTTCCATAATATGTTGGTGAAGCTGAGCTAGAGATAAAGTTCTAAGTGGGATATTCTTATCTTTAAGCGCTTGTTCTACTGCATCAGGGACATGTCCAGGGTAACTACGGAGGTAGTGCTTTAAGTAGGCAGGATCACCGGACTTACCAGAAGAGATTAGTAATTTCTGCATATAGCAGAAATAATCATCAGCCTTACTTAGATCACATAACCTAGCAGACATAAATAATGAGGCTAAATGATCTGTATCTTCTTGATCTTCTGGTCCATAGAATTCTCTCCCAAGGGCAGAGAGAATCTGCTCATCGGCTTCATTTGAAGCTAGCATTTCATTTCTTGTTTCTTGTGGCAACCAACGCCACCACTCATATGCTAATCCTGAGAGACCAGCAACTAACTGGGCACCAAGCATCTGGCCAGTTACATTATGGTCTTGCTGCTTTTTATATAAGATCCAATGTGTCAATAATTGAATAGCATTTTTTATTTCCTCACGACTCTGACATTGGATATTTAACACAGGCTGTTCTGGCATCTGAGAAATCAGATTGTTCATATTATTAATTCCAAAAGTAAAAACCTTTGGAGCAGAAGATACTCCCTGTGCATCTGGCATATGAGTATCAAACTCTAGGCGAGGCGAAGTCCTCATATTTGATGATTCTGCCGCCATCATATCTACATTTCCTATGTGCTTAACATCTAGGACAGGCTTCATGGTTTTGAATTCAGAGATCCAATTTTCTATTTCTTCCTTCTTCATATCTGATTCACCAAAATCCCATTCTGGCTTTTCATCCTCTGGGATGAGGGATAACGCTCCTAGAGAAGCTGACTTTGAATGTCCTTTGCTAGCTAATTTAAGAACATGATCAGGAACTATATATTCTTTTTTCTTGAGTTCTTGAGCTGTTCTAAGCAAATCTTCCAATACTAGCATTCTCCTTTGTAGCTTATCAGAAGCTACCTTAATAGCTTTCTCTATCTCAGTAGTATCATGGAGCAGATGGTCTAACAGATCTATTTTGGTGGACACTCTTTCTATCTGAACCTTCTGATTTTCATGGCTGGTTTTCAAAGCCAAAATATCTGAAGCCATATCGTCCAAATTTCTTGCAGTACAATACTGCTGCAAATTTCCCCAGTTTGCAAGCTTAACTTCATCAGATACACTCTGATCTGCCGCGGAGGATTTTATGGGCAAAAACTCACGACGAGACTGGCCATCAGGAGTGTATTGTCTAAAAGGAATTTCAGGAAGGTTCCTTCCAGGGACATAGGATTTTTGACCAGCTATTGTGGTTTCAATAGCAGAATTTTGTCGAGGCAGGGAGAACATACCTAGAGTAGGAAACGCATGATGAGATTCATGTTTCTCTTTTTGTTTTAATTTCTGTTTTGTTTTATTGCATGCAGGGCAGTTTGCATGCTGACCTCTATGCTCAAAATCAGACAAACCGGAAAAGGATTCAGAAGAATTATCAATAGGAGAATTAATATTAACAGAAGAGGATTGTCTAGGCAACTCATTAGACAGTGCTTGACGCCTTGCATTATGATAAGAGGATAATGATGCTGATTTAACCAATGGAGGTTGGAATCTTGGAATAGGTTCCTGCACAGGAGATCTGAAGGAGGATGAGGCTTCGTCAAAGACTAGAGGTTTATGATTTAACAATGCTTTGACTCTTTCTTGATGACGGAGTTCACTATACTTCAATTCCCAAGACTGTGGATATTTTAGACCGGTCCAATTAAAAGTAATTGGAGTTGCATTTTTAGAACGGGAATTGGGTGTTTCCACCATGCTACAGTCTGCAGAACTCTGATGGACATGGGATCGTAACTGAGGCAACGTATCGTTACCAAAATGGACACATACTCCCCCTTTGAGTTGGATTATCTTGGAACCATTCAGCATGTCAAAGCCTTTAGGAAGGATGTAGGCTTTCAAGATATTGTAAATATGAGGGTCATCTAAACTTACAGAAAAGCGAGGATAAATAGTGCCAAAAGCAGGGCCATCATGGAGTGGAGCAGTAAATCCACCTATGACTGCATCTGCAAATTTATTATGTCGAGTATCTACTATACAACATAAGGAAGAAACAGAAAGACGCGGACGCACCAGGGGACCTAAACCAAGCTTAACTGCACCAAAATGTGCATATTTAAAATTTCTTTGTTTAGCCCAATCTATCTGAGATTTATCTAACAAAGATATGTGGATTGGTTCTTGGTTATCGGTAAAGGAGACATCAATACTGGATACTTTAATTTGTGTGACAGAAGTAAGATTCCACCATCTGAGTCGATATACGTCTTTGGGCAGGATTTGAGGTAATTCCCAATTTGCAGAGGAATCCTGGTCATCTATTGTTATGTAAGAAGCATCTGCACTATCAGAAGTGGATGGATTAAAAGAACTATTCCTCCTATCTGCTAAGGAGACTTCCACGTCATTTGCTGATTGGCACTCCAGTGTTGTCAGCTGAACTGTATCCATAGTAGGATCCATGCTGAATAAGGTGAGGGCTGACTTCTACGCTGCGGGCAATAAGTAGACTTACTCCCTTTGCCACGGGCCTTACTGCTACGACTTCCGCACTACGCTTACACCTTAATGGCCACTACTATTTCCTCATCGGTCATTTCCACCGACTACAAGATACATTTGTTCCTTAGGAGTTGTTAAACCATTCAACAAAGCATTCATAAACATGTACAGTAAAATAAAGCTTCTTGGAAAATGAGATATAGATAATACCAGACAAATATGAGAATTCGCCTCACTGGCTCTGATACTATGGGTATAACATTGCACCAGAAAGGTGAGGACTCCCTCTGTCAAAGTCTGTAAGTATGCTAGTAAGCATATCTTGGGACTCCCAGGAGCTTGAAAGTAGCTATATGCCTTCGGGAAATAGTGAAATCTAAATGGACCCAAGACATTGTGCTTAGGCATAAGTCCAGAGTGAATATTGTGGTGACGAACTTCGCAATCCGAGGTCGATCCACTGTGTCTGTAATGTTGTGGCATAAATAATAGCAGCAATTGTAATCTGTATCGTGTTGATGGCGTTTCTCTCAAAAGCTGTTATTACATTCCCAATGTGTTGAATAATTCTGCTCAAGCAATGTTTAATTCCGCAAGATAATTCTGCAAGATCCTGATACTGGTATCAGAGCCAGTGAGGCAAATTCTCATATTTGTCTGGTATTATCTATATCTCATTTTCCAAGAAGCTTTATTTTACTGTACATGTTTATGAATGCTTTGTTGAATGGTTTAACAACTCCTAAGGAACAAATGTATCTTGTAGTCGGTGGAAATGACCGATGAGGAAATAGTAGTGACCATTAAGGTGTAAGCGTAGTGCGGAAGTCGTAGCAGTAAGGCCCGTGGCAAAGGGAGTAAGTCTACTTATTGCCCGCAGCGTAGAAGTCAGCCCTCACCTTATTCAGCATGGATCCTACTATGGATACAGTTCAGCTGACAACACTGGAGTGCCAATCAGCAAATGACGTGGAAGTCTCCTTAGCAGATAGGAGGAATAGTTCTTTTAATCCATCCACTTCTGATAGTGCAGATGCTTCTTACATAACAATAGATGACCAGGATTCCTCTGCAAATTGGGAATTACCTCAAATCCTGCCCAAAGACGTATATCGACTCAGATGGTGGAATCTTACTTCTGTCACACAAATTAAAGTATCCAGTATTGATGTCTCCTTTACCGATAACCAAGAACCAATCCACATATCTTTGTTAGATAAATCTCAGATAGATTGGGCTAAACAAAGAAATTTTAAATATGCACATTTTGGTGCAGTTAAGCTTGGTTTAGGTCCCCTGGTGCGTCCGCGTCTTTCTGTTTCTTCCTTATGTTGTATAGTAGATACTCGACATAATAAATTTGCAGATGCAGTCATAGGTGGATTTACTGCTCCACTCCATGATGGCCCTGCTTTTGGCACTATTTATCCTCGCTTTTCTGTAAGTTTAGATGACCCTCATATTTACAATATCTTGAAAGCCTACATCCTTCCTAAAGGCTTTGACATGCTGAATGGTTCCAAAATAATCCAACTCAAAGCGGGAGTATGTGTCCGTTTTGGTAACGATACGTTGCCTCAGTTACGATCCCATGTCCATCAGAGTTCTGCAGACTGTAGCATGGTGGAAACACCCAATTCCCGTTCTAAAAATGCAACTCCAATTACTTTTAATTGGACCGGTCTAAAATATCCACAGTCTTGGGAATTGAAGTATAGTGAACTCCGTCATCAAGAAAGAGTCAAAGCATTGTTAAATCCTAAACCTCTAGTCTTTGACGAAGCCTCATCCTCCTTCAGATCTCCTGTGCAGGAACCTATTCCAAGATTCCAGCCTCCATTGGTTAAATCAGCATCATTATCCTCTTATCATAATGCAAGGCGTCAAGCACTGTCTAATGAGTTGCCTAGACAATCCTCTTCTGTTAATATTAATTCTCCTATTGATAATTCTTCTGAATCCTTTTCCGGTTTGTCTGATTTTGAGCATAGAGGTCAGCATGCAAACTGCCCTGCATGCAATAAAATAAAACAGAAATTAAAACAAAAAGAGAAACATGAATCTCATCATGCGTTTCCTACTCTAGGTATGTTCTCCCTGCCTCGACAAAATTCTGCTATTGAAACCACAATAGCTGGTCAAAAATCCTATGTCCCTGGAAGGAACCTTCCTGAAATTCCTTTTAGACAATACACTCCTGATGGCCAGTCTCGTCGTGAGTTTTTACCCATAAAATCCTCCGCGGCAGATCAGAGTGTATCTGATGAAGTTAAGCTTGCAAACTGGGGAAATTTGCAGCAGTATTGTACTGCAAGAAATTTGGACGATATGGCTTCAGATATTTTGGCTTTGAAAACCAGCCATGAAAATCAGAAGGTTCAGATAGAAAGAGTGTCCACCAAAATAGATCTGTTAGACCATCTGCTCCATGATACTACTGAGATAGAGAAAGCTATTAAGGTAGCTTCTGATAAGCTACAAAGGAGAATGCTAGTATTGGAAGATTTGCTTAGAACAGCTCAAGAACTCAAGAAAAAAGAATATATAGTTCCTGATCATGTTCTTAAATTAGCTAGCAAAGGACATTCAAAGTCAGCTTCTCTAGGAGCGTTATCCCTCATCCCAGAGGATGAAAAGCCAGAATGGGATTTTGGTGAATCAGATATGAAGAAGGAAGAAATAGAAAATTGGATCTCTGAATTCAAAACCATGAAGCCTGTCCTAGATGTTAAGCACATAGGAAATGTAGATATGATGGCAGCAGAATCATCAAATATGAGGACTTCGCCTCGCCTAGAGTTTGATACTCATATGCCAGATGCACAGGGAGTATCTTCTGCTCCAAAGGTTTTTACTTTTGGAATTAATAATATGAACAATCTGATTTCTCAGATGCCAGAACAGCCTGTGTTAAATATCTAATGTTAGAGTCGTGAGGAAATAAAAAATGCTATTCAATTATTGACACATTGGATCTTATATAAAAAGCAGCAAGACCATAATGTAACTGGCCAGATGCTTGGTGCCCAGTTAGTTGCTGGTCTCTCAGGATTAGCATATGAGTGGTGGCGTTGGTTGCCACCAGAAACAAGAAATGAAATGCTAGCTTCAAATGAAGCCGATGAGCAGATTCTCTCTGCCCTTGGGAGAGAATTCTATGGACCAGAAGATCAAGAAGATACAGATCATTTAGCCTCATTATTTATGTCTGCTAGGTTATGTGATCTAAGTAAGGCTGATGATTATTTCTGCTATATGCAGAAATTACTAATCTCTTCTGGTAAGTCCGGTGATCCTGCCTACTTAAAGCACTACCTCCGTAGTTACCCTGGACATGTCCCTGATGCAGTAGAACAAGCGCTTAAAGATAAGAATATCCCACTTAGAACTTTATCTCTAGCTCAGCTTCACCAACATATTATGGAAACGTGGCAAGAACATTGCTTAGAGATAAGAGTTAATAAAGATATTAAGCGGCATCAGAAAATGTTTTCAGCCTCTTTCTGCAAAGAAGTTGCAGGAATGCCTGATTGGGGGGTGTGGTGCACATAACAGAGGTCATCTTGGCAAAGAATGCCATTGTAAGAAAAAGAAGAAATTTTACACCTCTGAAAAAAGATACCATCCAGATAAACCCTATAAGCATAAGTCTAGATTTAGAAATCCGTTCAAGAAAAAGAAATATGCTTATGGTAAAAAATATGTCAAACGCAGGAAAGAAAAGGGTTCTGGTGATGTTTGTTTTATTTGTGGAAAGAAAGGACATTGGGCATCTAAATGTCCTGACAGAAAATCTCGCCCTAGGTTGGCCGCACTCTGCAATTCTCTTGATCCAACTTGGTGGGATTTGTGTAAAGTTTCATCAACGCCTCCTGCGTCTGATGATGAAGTTGTTTACCTTCCTAATTCTGAGGATTCCACCTCAGATTCTGACATCCCTCCACAACTAGCTAAATGTGATCCCTCTTTCTCTTCAACTTCCAGTTCCGATTCCGAGAGTGATGCACATTTAGGGGGGTGTGCGCTCCCTGATTTTGACTTCAATCTGTATATGTTTTCTAGAGCCATTTCTCCTGTACAGATAGAAAATAAATTGGCTGATATTGATTTGCAATTATCTTCCATACCGGTCTTCAGGCATCAAGAAAGAACAACGTTAAGAGAAGAAAAGAAAGCTTTACAAAACCAGTTGCAAACTTTGGGGAAAGAAAAGGGAAAAGAAAAGTTTGATATCAGTTATAACCCTGCAGCTCTATATCAAGACTATCCAGGCAGCCATAGAGATAGACAGTTACACAGAATGGATAGAGAAAATCTGCTTAAGATTAAATTGAAAGAAAAACAAAAGCAGATAAGAGCCTTGGTAAAAGAAGCAGATGATATCAAAAGTGCTCTCACAGCTCTAGCTATGGAAAGAGAACAGTCTTCCGAAGAAGAATTGTCAAATGAAATTGAAAGAGTTTGTGGTCATGAGTCTCCTGAAAGATCTCCTCCACCAGAGAAGTCTCCTTCTCCCCAGTCCCAAAGTGTTAGTTTATTAGGTGCTGTTCAAGGTCCCAAACTATTCATAACTCTGAACTTTTGTCCAAGTGAGTTTAAAGCTTATCCTGTCCAGTGTCTCCTTGATTCAGGATGTCAATTTAACTTGGCTAGAGGAAATGCTATACCTAGTTTTTATTGGGAAACGGCTGAAGAATTTGGGTCAGCTATTCAAGGTACCCCTGTATATATGAATGGCAAGGTTGATAATTTTCCCATTTCTTTGTCTGGTTTGAAAACGTCATTATCCTTCTTAAGGCTTGATTTAATAAAAGAAGACTGTGTGTTAGGTTCAGAATTTCTGCAAAGCATAAGTCCTTTTTCTGTAGATACCAAAGAAAACACTTTTAAATGTACAGTCAGTAATAAAGCTGTTTCTTTGCCTCTGAGTTATTCCTCTGTACAGCGTTGTAAACCTATTCCTAGTCCTCCCAATGAGTCCAAAAGTCCTGCCTCACTACATAAGATGGAAAGGTGTATGCAATTTGCAGAATTGCACAGTGACAAGTTCCTGTCTGGTATTGCCGAAAAGCTGAAGAAAGATTGTTGCTCAGAAAGTCCTAATGCTTTCTGGACAAGGGAAAAATACTTTGTGTCTTTACCCTTTGATCCCATGAAAAAGATAAAACCCATGAAAGCTTCAGCTAGATTGATGAGTCCCAGTGAAAGAGAGTTCTGTTCTAATGAAATTCAAGATCTCCTGAAAAAAGGCTTAATTGAACCATCAAAGAGTCCATGGGCTTGTAGAGCTTTTGTGGTTAACAAGCACTCTGAGCAAAAGAGAGGTAAGCCTCGTTTAGTTGTTAATTTTAAGCCGCTGAATGCAGTCCTCCAGAAGATCAGGTATCCTCTGCTTGATAAAGCTAGTCTTTTACAGAAAATAACTGGATGTACTATTTTCAGTAAGTTTGATTTAAAATCAGGATTTTATCAGATTGGAATAGAACAGAAAGATAGGTATAAAACTGCCTTTGTCGTCCCTCATGGGCAGTATCAGTGGAAAGTCCTTCCATTCGGGATTAATAATGCACCTTCAGAGTTTCAAAAGAGAATGGAAGACATTTTTAGGGATATTCCTTGGCTAGCTGTATTTATTGATGATATTCTGATATGTTCTAAAAATTTACAAGATCATCTGAAGCATTTACAGAAGTTTTATGAGCTAGTCTATAAACATGGTTTGGTTTTGTCCGAGAGTAAAATGGAAATAGGCAAAACTGAAATTGAATTTTTGGGTCTACATATCAAAGGTGGTCAGGTCATTTTGCAGAAGCATGTGTTACAATCATTTGAGCACTTTCCTGATCAAATT
The DNA here is from genome assembly GCA_027924585.1 of Larix kaempferi. Taxonomy (NCBI): domain Eukaryota; kingdom Viridiplantae; phylum Streptophyta; class Pinopsida; order Pinales; family Pinaceae; genus Larix; species Larix kaempferi. The sequence goes on from BSBM01000884.1 coordinate 213,060, forward strand.
ACTGAGAAGACCCAACTGCAGCGTTTCTTGGGTTGCTTAAATTATATCAGACCCTTTTATAAAGGTCAAGCTGCTGATATTCATTGTTTGCAGCAAAGGCTTAAGAAGAAGCCATTTCCATGGTCTGAACAGATGACTTTGGCGGTTCAACAGATTAAGGCCAAAGTAAAGCAACTTCCAGCTCTCAGTCTCCCGCAAGGAAATGGTAAATTGATTATAGAGACCGATGCTTCCAATACTACATGGGGTGGTGTATTGATTGAAGAAATTGAAAGCAGAGCCAATATTTGTGGCTATGCATCAGGTTCATTTAAAGGAGCTGAGATTAATTATCCTTCAAGTCATAAAGAGATTCTGGCTGTAAAGAAAACAGTCGGCCATTTTATCTTATATTTAAAGCTAGTTAGATTTGTAATTAAAACAGATCTAAAGATCATGCCTGGTATTTTTAAAAATGAAAATCTGATGGCTGAGAATAGTAGCAGAATTTTAAAATGGTTTCTCTGGTTAAGCAATTTTGATTATGACATTGTTTATAAGCCTGGTCATTTAAATTGCTTAGCTGACATGTTGACTCGTGAGACTGTGCAGAAAAGTACTCCAATTCTGAACATGTTTTCTGCTGGTGCTTCCGGATCTGGTTCTGGAGATCATCCAGGATGGCTACCTATGAAGGATAAAATTGTAAATTATAAAGGCAAAACTCCTATGGCTGAAAAGGAGTTAGAAAGGCGTGCTCCGCCTGAATCCTTGTTTCTTGCCCCATGGGATAAGGATATTTCTGAAGAATAACGACAGCAACTGCTGGATTATGCCAGCAAAGAAGAAGCTGATAAATACCTAAGTCTAACTCTCATCAAGCAAATTCAGTCAAGTCCCTGCAAACTACAAATTCTTGAACGATGGGAAAAGGAAGCATTCTTTGGTTTGACAAAGGCTCAAGAACAATTAGTCAATTGCGGTGAACTCTGGCTTGATGGTAATGAAGAAAAAGATGGCTGGGTATGGTATGTTGATATTGGGCAAGGGGATCTAACCTGGAGATCCTATAATTTAATTCTTCAATTTTGCCGAGAGCAAAAATCTGTGATTATTTGTGCAGATCCAGGAAACATGAGAAATAGAAAATGGTCAGGATGGACCCAAGTCTTTTTGGATAAGTTCTGTCCAAGACATGAATGGGTTGAGCGTAAAGCTAATTTTATTCTCCATCTTGAAGCCGACATGCAAGCTGCTGATCAGGCGAATCAGTGGTTTAAATTTCTTTTAAGACACCATGGAGGACGTTACACTCCTCTGGAACATTATGTGACTGTCACCCAAAAGTTTATAAAAAGAGACAGTCAAGGCCGAAGGCTAGATGCAAAAGTCCATCGAAGAACTTTGCCACTCAACTACAGAGTTGAGTCTAATTTTGCTTCTGAATTTATCTTTGGTCCTAATGAAGCATTGAAAGGATCAGATGTTGATCAATGCTTTGGAGAGAAGCTTTATCCAGACATGTTTGATGATGAGCCTGAAAATGAATATTGGCAGTTTCCTGAAACTCAACCTGATTTCATTGAACAAGAATTGGTTCGCAGAGAAATTGAGGAGAGCAATTATGATGATGGCACGCTTGATTGCGTCTGTGGTGGTGTTCCAGCTCCTGGAGGTGAGACACATTGTGTCTGCGGCTCCGGCTATTATTCTGATTAAGAATCCCGTTGACATTTTCCGGGAATGAAGCCACTCGGTCCAAGTTGATATTCTCTTTTGTATATATTCTGCTTTTTACGGAAGCCGTTGGTGGGCCTCTCCGCTTTTGTATTTGCCGCCTGTTGGTTTGATTCCTCGGGATGATTGCTGTTCCCCGAGATGCTTTGTAATAGTGTGGTGGCCCTGGCCTTGTCGGCCATAAGATTCTCCTTTAGATAACGGTTGTCATTTCGTCCTTGTCGGTAGTACCGGGTCCCCACATGGCGCTGCCTGATGAAGGGAGGAGATAACATCGTGTGGTCCCACGATGCCCCGGGAATCCAGTTAGTACGCCACTTTAGACTGGATGGTGTAAGTTCCAAGTGACCGGATGACCGGCTTTGGGATTATAAATAAGAGACCTCAGAGCTCATTGAAAGGGGGTCGAGTCGCATGAGCAAGTAGGCCGCTCTGCAAGTTAGAGAGTCGTCTGAGCAAGTAGTCCGCTCGACAGCGTCTAGGTGTCTGAGAGCCGAGCCCGTATGCTCTGCAAGTTGCCCATTTGGGTATAACATTGCACCAGAAAGGCAAAGACTCGTTCTGTAAAAAGTCTGTGTCTGTAAGAGCCGAGCCCGTATGCTCTGCAAGTTGCCCATTTGGGTATAACATTGCACCAAAAAGGTGAGGACTCCCTCTGTCAAAGTCTGTAAGTGAGGGTATGCTAGTAAGCATATCTTGGGACTCCCAGGAGCTTGAAAGTAGCTATATGCCTTCGGGAAATAGTGAAATCTAAATGGACCCAAGACATTGTGCTTAGGCATAAGTCCAGAGTGAATATTGTGGTGACGAACTTCGCAATCCGAGGTCGATCCACTGTGTCTGTAATGTTGTGGCATAAATAATAGCAGCAATTGTAATCTGTATCGTGTTGATGGCGTTTCTCTCAAAAGCTGTTATTACATTCCCAATGTGTTGAATAATTCTGCTCAAGCAATGTTTAATTCCGCAAGATAATTCCGCAAGATCCTGATACTCAGACACTATTTGCTTTGTGCACACTTCTCTATGTTTACTGACCATTCTGCATTAAAATACCTGGTCAATAAGCCAGTGTTAGGGGGGCGGATATGCAGATGGTTGTTACTCTTCCAAGAGTATGATCTCGAATTAGTGGTCAAGCCAGGCAGGTTAAAATTAAGACCTGATCATCTGTCTAGGATTGAGTCAGGAGAAGAGCCTATGAATCCTGAAGATAATCTCCCTGATGCATAGTTGTTCTCTATACAGGTCTCCAATGATTATTATCAAGACATTATTGACTTTCTAACTACAGGGTTCGCACCTGAACAATTCAATATGTAGCAGAAGAAGTAATAGGTAGTGCAAGCCGCAGACTTAACCATTATTGCAGGGAAGCTATACAAGTTAGGACCTGATGAAGTACTGGGAAGGGGCATATTGGAACATGAGAAGCCATATATATTGGCCGATGCACATTCAGGAGTAGTAGGAGGCCACTATGCAGGAAGGGCTAATGCGCATAAGATATTGCACGCAAGACTATGGTGGCCAACAATCCATAAAGATTCGAAGGAACGCTGCCAGAGCTACGATGTTTGCCAGAGGACAGGGAAACCGTCAAGAAGAGATGAAATGTCATTGAATCCTCAATTGACCTTGTAGGAATTCAAAAAATGGGCAATTGATTTCGTGGGACATATCAACCCACCGGGGAAAAGAACTGGTGCGAGGTACATTATTACTGCAACTGACTACCTCACCAGATGGGAAAAAGCAAAACCAATAAAAAAATGCACCGCAACCACAGCTGCTGAGTTTATCTTTGAGAACATCCTTACACGATTTGGATGCCCAAAAATTTTGATGAGTGATCAAGGCACTCACTTTCTCAATAAAGTTATTGAAGCTTTGACCGAATATTTTTACATCCATCATCAGCGCAATACACCTTATCATCCACAAGCGAATGGAACTGTTGAAGCGTTCAATAAAGTAGTCGAGAATGTGCTAACCAAGATATGCAATGTAAACTGCGATGACTGGTACCTGTGCATTCCATCTGTATTATGGGCATACAGAACAACATGCAAGAAATTAACTGGACATACACCTTCCAGATTGGCTTATGGGTAGGAAGAAATAATGCCAATGGAGTACGTAATTCCCAGCTTGAGAATATCTGCATTTACAGGGATAGTAGATCATGCAACACTGGAAGAAAGGTTGTTACACTTGGTTGGTTTGGAAGAGGATCGCTTCATCGCAGGCCACCAACAAGTACAGAAAGAACATGAAAAAGCATGGCAGGATCGCCACATCAAGAGAAATTCTTTCCAGGCAGTTGAACTAGTCCTCCTGTACGATATTAAATTCATGAAGTTTTCGGGGAAGTTTAAAATGTATTGCCTTGGTCCATACACTGTTATCCATGTTACTAATGGTGGCACAGTCTAGTTAGCTACTTTAGCTGGTGATACATTACCTAATTTGATAAATGGAAGTAGACTAAAGCTTTACTACAATAGTCCTGCTTCACAGCATCTAGTACGATTAAGAGGAAGATGAAAATTTCTAAGTGCCAAGTACAGTTGGAATTGGGCACTAGAAACTACGGAAGAGTCTGTACACAAAGTTGTAGAAATAGATCTATGTGTCGCGCAGCATTGTTGAAGCTGCGTGTTTAAAAAAAAAAATTGATGATAAGAAAAGAAAACAAACAATGTGCTGTTGTGACATTCAAAAGGAAACCATGAAGAGAAAAGACATTAGACACAACGAAGTAACTACGCAGGACCAAAGATGACCTGCCGTGTAGTTCGATGCAAGGCTCCATAAAATAGTCGTTACAGTGTCGGTCAGAAATATAGTCGTTATGTCGTACTTTCCTACCGACTGCTCGGGCATTGAAAGCATAGATAGCAGTTCTGAATGACTTAATGATGGAATTGACCGAAGCATCTGCCGGAATCGGCTAACAAATACTACATTTAATGCTTATTTAACCGTTAAGGGGCGCGGAGGGGGATCAGTTGCAGCTATAAATAATGCGGCAGTTAGACTTGTGGGCGTTACCAAAGCACTTAGAAATTCTTGTGGACATTGTTTTTTGAGTTAGTTCTGCAAGTGATCCACTAGTTTGTCGAATAGTGTGCAAGTGAATGTCATAGAGCTCCTTTGTTGACAAGGAATTCACAGTCGAAGAGACTGTGAGGTTGTTCCAATATCGAGGGATCGACGGGTTAATGAGATCTCCAAACAAGAAATTCGTCACTAAACTAGAACATGGTCCAAGAAGATCACTGAGACACGGCCCCTCAATGCAAGACAAAGGTAAAAATCTAGTAGCGCCGAGATCAAAACTACCGGAGACAAGTTCGGTGGGGCCAAATACGCCCATTGCCGATAAGGAGATACCTTTAACTATGACCCCATATTATATCTCACCGCGTGCACTAGATGCACCGGCCATTAAACTACTGAAGAGTCCAAAGTATGAGATACCACTCTCGCTGATATCAAATCATATCGAGGTGGACACAAATATGTTGGGTAAGATTCCGGGATGTAAATGGGAGAACTATGATATTCTTGCAATGCAGAAGGAGAAGCCCAGTGAGTTGACGTTCCCACAGTTCCATCCCGACAAATACATGTGTTGGATGAAGAATTCAAAGGGTGACCTCGCTTTGATGGCGGAAAGCTGGTTGTCTGGAGTATCTAAGTCGGGGCTGCTCAACCTGCTCAGGCTCCCACATTTTGACAGATCACTGGAGCTCAATGCAGTGGTGTGAACTTTGATGGTATGCATCCACCAGGGATATTTATGGCTTGACCAGAATATCGACCTGATGATTGACTTATTCCATCGGATAATTGGGCTGAGCAAAAAGGGAGCAGACCCAAGGAAGTTTTTCTTGGGGAAAACCAAGGTTAAAGATGTAGCCGCATTGATGAAGAAAACGCAGTCTGTCATCAAAGGGAAGCGAGGATTTCAGATGGATGACATAAGGGATCAAGCAATAAGGTTTGTCACGTAGCTGTTAGCAGGAAAAATTTTCAGAAAGTGCAGACCGTTAGAAGTCTCTACAGGCGCAGTACTACTCGGCGTCGCAGCTGCCGAGGGAGAAGAATTGAATTGGTGTTAATACCTACTGAATGAGTTCCTAGAGGAACTGAATGACATGCAGATCAATGGTGGATACTTCAATTTCACCTGGAAAATAGTGTTGATTGCCTTCCTGGGATGGAAGGAACCGATACGTTGGAGTGATCACGGACACTACGGACTGCAGAGGTGCTCGCTATCAGAACCTTTTGGAAAATTTTAATCCCGAAAGACAACACGAGATAACACTGGTCTTTTACACATATTATGACCAGCTGCAAGGGGCCATCATGCTTACGCCTCGAATACCAAAGCAAGTAACAAGCAAATATATACGCATTGTCAACTTTTATGCTGCGATGAAATGCATCTCGATTTCAGCTGAAGCACAGATGAACAATCCTGACTGGTACCCAGGAAACTACCATATGTACGAGGAAGATAGTGAGAATATCATGAAGGAATGGCCAGTTGAATTCTGAGTTGAGGTTGTGGACATCCAAAGTGATTTTGGCGAGGATAATCCTATCCCGTGTCCTATAGTAGAAGACCAAGAAGCAGGAAAAAGAAAGGAAACTGGGAGTCCTTCAGGGCGCAAGGAATCAAGGAAGAAATAGAAATCAAGTAAATACCAATTGGACACAGTGCTTCACGAGGATGACTATCTAATGATCACCGCGAAGGTCACTGAGCAAATGGAGGAGCTCTTGACCGACAAGGAGAAGCAGGAAAAGGTGATTCAGGACAGTTTGGACCAGAACCTGACTACACTTGTAATACCCAATTTTGACTCTTATGTTAAATTGGATTTTATGTAAATATTGTGTACATGCGTTGTATGTTTCCTTAGCGTGGAGCTCAAGGCCAAGGCCCCGCTAGTGTATGTTCGGATTTTATTAAAACAAGCAAGTATTTGATATTTTGATATCCATGTGCTATTAAGCAATGGAATGTTGTAAATTGATGTAAATATTAACATTGCAATAAAATACCAAAACTGGCTATGGAAGCAACCAATGAGAAGGAGCCATGTGTATCCACTAGGGAGTGGTGAGGGGGTTGTGGGGATGAACCATACATTTCCAAATGTCATTGTGAGAACCCATTTGACTTTGCTTGATGACATTTATTTAAGTAGTTGAGGATTTCGACGCATGGCTTCAATGGAGCATGGGCAGCCCAAAAATTTGTATTTGCAGATATGGGCTCTGTTTTCTTGTAACACAACTCACTCTACCTCATGGGGATTGCTTCTTCCTCATCCCCATTCCATTGTGGAAGCCACCAGCATCATTTTTCCCCAAAAACGAATTGCCAGTAGTGAGAAAAACCAGAAATCGCAACTTTGAAAGAACCCACATTTTGAAGAGCCAAAAATGCCCAGATTTGGTATTGGATAGTGAAAACCAATGGGAAATCCATTGATATGAATCTTGGGGCGAAATTGGGAGTATTGACTACCTCGAAATCCATAGGAAAACCCAGTTTTTGCAGCCCAGAAAACCAGTGACGGATTTGAGTTATTGAATGACTGAATTGGGAGAAATCCAGTTATGAACAATGGGACAGAGGTTGGGTTTGCTTGATAAACCCAGTGAAGGCTAGAATCTCAAGAAGCTAGTAGCTGGACCTTTCTATGCCCATCCTGAAGAGCACTGGAGGGAAAGGTTACCTGAGGGACTGTGTAGCAGAGAAGGGGGCCTTGTGTTGGATGTGGCAGGTAATGTGAGTGCCTGACTGTTGAGTTCATTTGAGATGCATGTAGCTCTGCTATTGAGCTCACTGGCTTAGCATTACCCTCCTCTATCTTTTTGTATGTTTGATAAACCCAACTGTGTGTTGGCTTAGCAAAGCTGTTAAGTGAAACCATGGCTGTGAGTGAGCCCAACTAGTTACTCCTTAGTGGATACACAACCCAGCTCGGGGGTGATCTCTCAGCTGAAAGAATACAAGTTGGATAGAGATCTATGGTTGGGTGGAATGTTGCTCTCACATAGCCAGTTGGTTGGACTGCTTCATCTTCAAGATAAGTGTTATCTATGTTATAAATTATTTGCATTTTGTGTTCTGCAATATGTTAAATTGTCCATGTTTAATGAAATGAAATGATTATCTTAATATGGGATCTATGCATGGCATTGGAACAAGATTGAGTCTCTATATGTTGAATCATCCTCTGCTATGATATATATATGTTATGCATTACTATTTATGTGTGTACAAATATGAGTTAATTCCACTATACTTAGTTAATTTGAACCTACAAACATTAAGGTTTAATTATTAACCATTATTGAGTAACATATGGAGCTGAGATTGTAGAATGAAGCCCGTATGTTTGGTGATGTTCTCTCCCTTGCATTGGGATGATGGGAGGGGACATTACAACATTGCAAGGGATTTCCCAAAAAATTGATGAAGTCAGCAAAATATTACCCTTTCCACGGGAATCAAAGGCTGAAGGGGAGTCGGCAGGGACATTGCAGTAGCAAATCATCGTTCCTGTGAGGACCCATGCTGTCCATCTACAACCATTATCTATAAGGTTTCCATTACCTGATCAAGTAATGCTAGATACGAAGAATGTAGAGTGCATGGAGCTTGATCTTGAAAAGATACCATTTCCAGGCCTACATTACTTGCAGACCCAAGTTTGTGAAGAAATGCATGACAGAACCATAGATGCGCTGAAAGGACAGGCTGAGCTGCAAGCAGCTAACATGCAGCTAGAGGAAGATAGCTCATGGAGAACTATGCAATTGCAAGATGAGTAGGATCGTTGGCTGAGATTGGAGTCCACAATCACTGTGGTTGCAGATAACATAGATGAATTTGAAGTACAACTAGAACCAATAGATACTATTGTCAAGATTGGCAATCTGATCACTAGTCTTAAGATGGAAACGGAAGGCATGGAGATTCTCCATGAATCCGAAATTGCTGCCTTGAAGGCGTAGATCAATCCACAGACCCCACCAGATGAACAACAATTAAGATAGGGAGCAGTGAAGACCGTAGCACATAATATTGCTACCAAAGTGGCTAAGTGCCAGAGTCTATTGGAAGTAGTGTCGAAGGCATTTAATTCCCTCGAGAAAGATCAACAATTGCTGGAGGTAAAGTAGGAAGTGAAAGAAAAGCAAGAATAGCTAGAAATGTTGGGCGAAGAAGTTAAGGCACTGCCAGCAAGAGATAAGCTGCTAAAATACAGAGAAATCAACACCCTCAAGAAGGAAGTGCAAGCCTTACGTGAGAACGAGACATAAATGGGAGATAAGTTGCATCCATTATTAGAGGAGGCTGGAACTATCTCGTACGAGATCGAAGAAAAGTTAAAGGAGCTACATGATAATCACGAGCAGGTGGAAGGCGAGATCGGCCATGAGATAACACATGAGATGCTGGAAAAAGTTGGGCAAATCGAGTAAGATATGAAGACCGCGGTAGAAAAGCTCATTGGCACATTCAATGAGTTTGCTGCAAAGCTCACCCCACAATCAGTAGAACACCTTGAAGAAGTTGCAGGTGACTCGGGGGTGAGCCACATGTAAGTGTTAGGGGCCTGCTGGGCCTGGCCCAAGTGAGGCATGTTGAGCAGGAAGAAATTTGAGAACTAAGGAGCTGAGCGTAGCTAAGTTGGAACAATTTTGGGATAAGTTTTAGTATGCTGCAAAGTTGAGTGCAACGCAATGTCAGAAGAACTGTGAAGACAGTGCTGCGAGGAGAAAAGTGTTGCGATGTGTTCGGTCAACAGAAGATCCAGCTAAGCAGAGTGTTGGACGAAAGACAACACATGTTCCGGTTAGGTAATCGGAGATCTATTTTTGGCAAGATATGCGATAACTACCAAGCGGTGGGTAGGTGCAGATCAGGAGGAAGGTGACTGGCCGTACACACAGAGAACTACTACTTGAACCAATCATCTAAAGGTCGTGAAAGAAGGAACAGCTCGGCAGGAGCAACCTATTGGTGTGCATGTGACATTTTTGTAAACCTAAGGGTTTCTGTTTTCGAGATGTAAAGACATGACCTACGGGTCTTGATCTATATATAAGGCAACTTTGTAAGGGAAAGGGTGACTTTTGATTTTTTGTTGATCATTATTGAATATTGTTAGAGTCTGTAAGTTTGAAGCTATTGTAAAGGCTCTGCAGCTGAATGCGCAACGACCTAATTTTGAGAGAGAGAAGAGCGTCTGCATCTAAGTGCGCAGATGAAGAACTGTTGTACCCTTCCCTAAAAGATATAAAACAACAGTTCTTGTGGATGTAGCCTTCCATCCGGAGGGGTGAACCATGTTAAATACCATTTTATGTGATTGTTTTGTGTGTTTTTCCATTGATCGATTGCTCAATATGAATGCTTGATGTTACAGTTATCTGATAATTATTGCTTTTATCTGTATTCGTCGTGGAAGAGATGGTAATAAGATGTTAAGTAGTGCATATATGGATGAATGTTAATGATCAGCATCTATAAGCATTTGAATGTCTGGATCTGCTAAATAATCACAGAGTTAATAGTTAGAATTTGAAGTGCTGCATTAGGGCGCGCAACATTCTATAATGCATTCCCTTACATATGTTTTAAATCGGTCTAAGTGTGGATGAATGATTAAGACTGTTAAGTAAGATTGGTTAGTTTGATTGAGTCTTGAAGTGAATGCGCGGTCTGGTTAGCACACCGATCTATTATAAGTACTGCGAGATAAGCTGCTGATAGTTTATCGTCATATCACCAAGTCTAAGACTCTGTAAAGAGAGATCTGCAGGAAGCATATATCTGACCTTTGCGTTGTCTCGTCATGGTATCCTGGCAGTACCGCGTAGCCTAATTGATGTCAAGTATAGGGCTTCACACAGTCCCTTGTCCATAGCATGGAGGCTCTCTACCGCACTGTGTATCAGTCAGGTAAGCACTCACATCACCACGTTGTGGAAACCTAATTCCGCAACCACCCCCACAACTTCGCCTCGGGTGAGACCTCAGGCTTCTCTTAGCCTGTTGCCGAAAGGGTCGGTGAATAGGGGTTTTGTTGGTATCTTGCACCGCAAAGTACCTGGGTCTACATTGGAAAACCTCTAGATCAGATTGGAGACGAACACTTGACATTATGACTATATGATGATATATATATATATATATATGCACATGGATGCATTTTTTTATTATACAGTCGTGTATGCACATGGATGCACATCTGTCATTTCTTTTATGTTTTGTTGCACGTGGATGCAATACTATGATGGTTTCTTTTGTTTGTTTATTTGATTATTTGTTGCCTATGTGATGCATGTTTTGATGTCCTACATGGTCTGGTTGACATTCCAATCTAGAATGTTGTTAGCCATTTGGTCTGCTACATTGTTAAGATTTCTTGGGACATGAGCGAATGAAATGGATTCAAAGTGTCTAATCATTTTTTTAGTGCACAGGTATTTTCTAAAGAGATAGGGATCGCGTAATTGGTAACAATTGTTGAGTTGGGAAATAAGAAGCTGGGAGTCGAGGAATATGTGAAGGTGACTTATGCCCATCTGGAGGGCAGCGGTTAAGAGACCGATCACAGCATCGTACTCAACCTGGTTATTGGTAGCAGCTCCTATACATACTCCATCGAGGTGGATCAACTCGTGTGAGGGGGAATAGAGTACCCAAGCTGCGGAGGCGAGATTTGGAGACCATCGACTTGCACTATTAGCAAAGCCAACAAAATAAAGTGGAACATGATCAATCTATCGTCATGCAGGAAAAAATGAAAATGTAAGGTTTTGAAAGTTTATGGTGAAAAAATGAATTAAAACTATACAATATGGACTGTGGTGTCCAGAAGATTTTTATGGATAAAAGCGTTTGAGGTATAACCCGTTACGAGCACTGCACATGGGGTTACCTTCTGAGTCTTTCAGAATGTATGCCCCATGTCCAAGGCAAGTGTGTATGATGTATGGGCCTTGCCACATGGATTCAAATTTTCCTTTGCCATTTTTTTCATGGGCTTGATCGTAAACAAGTACAAGGTCTCCTTCATTAAATGCTCATGGCGGAACATGTTTATTGTACCTAACTTTTGATCGGTTCTTTGCGGCCTCAATGGTTTGGAGGGCTAAAAGGAGATCTTCATTGGCTTTCTCCAAAAGAAGTAAGCATTGTTCAATTGGTGAAGTATCCGGGAGGAGTTCGATAGCGATATGCAATGTCAGGATTTGACACTCAATGGGGAGGATAGACTCCACGCCATGAACCAAATGGAAAGGGGTGAAACCGGTGGTAGTTTTAGTGGATGTACGGTAAGCCCACAGTGTGGGGAAAAGCATGTGATGCCAATTGGACTTATGTCGTTCGACAGTGCACTGGAGGATGGTCTTCAAAATTTTGTTAATAGCTTCGACTTGGTCGTTCCCTTAGGGGTAGTAGGCAGAGAATTGGTGTTTGAATTTAAGGAGGGTTGACAATTCTATCCAAACAGAGTCCTTGAAGTGAGAACCATGGGCTGAGATGAGTTTCTTTGGTAGTCCAAAATGAGTAATAACATGGTTGAAGAAGAAGCAGGTTGTAGTGTCATATTTGCAGTTAAAAGTAGGCATGGCTTCTACCCATTTTGTAAAGTAATCAATGGCCACAATGATGTATTTATGGCCGCCGGTTGATGCAGGATTACACTCCATGAAGTCGATGATCCATTTGCAAAAGGGACAAATGGTTACGACTGGATGAAGGGAGGCAGGGGGGGTCCTTGCCTTGGGGGGAAAGAGGTGGCAATTTTGGCAATGTTTGACTGTTGTGATGCAATCAGTAAATAGTGAGGGCCAAAAATACCCTGCGCGGATCATCTTTTTGGTAGTGGCCATTCCAGAGAAATGGTCGTCGCAGGCACTGCTTCTTCTTGAGAAAGGAAACGTCGTAGGATTGTGTCGACACCACGTTAATAGATGACATCACCTAAGAGGAGATAATGAGAAGCATGGTGGCGGATGTGACTGCTTCCGTCATGGTCGACATCGGGTCGAAAATTTTGTGTACGGAGGTAAACCAAAATGTCTCCGCACCAAGGGTCGTCTAGCAAGATGATAAACAAATGGTTGCCAATTAGATCAGTATTAACAGATGGTGATGGCGATGAGGTTGGTAGGTCTGTAATGAGTTGAGCAAGTGCTAAGGCTTTGGTGCTCTTCACATTTTTGAAATTCAAGTCGTATTCTTGTAGGATAATCACCCATTTAGCGACACGAACTTGCAGAAGGCGATGATTCAAGAGATAGACCATTGGGTTGGAATTTGCGATTATTGTAGTATGGCTTATGAGGATGTAATTTCACACCTTCTGTATTGAAAAGATGATGGCGAGGGCCAGTTTCTCTTCGTATGGGTACCATAGCGGTGGGCTAGATAAGGTTTGTCTCACATAATAAATGACGTGTTCTTGACGAGTAGTGTCTTCTTGAACGAGAACTCCTGAAACGGCATAGTCGGATGCCGAAATGTAAAGAATGAAATCTTTAGAGAGATTCGGAGGGGAGATCAAGGGGGCATTGGTGAGAGATTTCTTCAGGTCATCGAAGGCTCCTTGCGCTTGATCGTCCAACACAAAAGGGATGTGGGTACAAATCAAACAGAGGAAACCATGGACCGTTGTGGCATAATCAGGGACAAAACGATGAAGGAAATTTTATTTTCCCTGAAGGCTCTGTATTTCCCGAAGCGTATGAGGTGATGGGAGGTATAAGTTGGCTCGGACATTGAATGGATCAACTATGATACCTTTCTGTGAAATAATGAAACCTAACAACCGGCCTGCTCGAATGCAAAATACACACTTGGGGGGGTTCAAGCGGATTTGGTATTTGCGACAACGTATGAATACTTTCCAGAGGTCATTAAGATGATCAGATAATTTTTTCGATTGAGCCGTGAGGTCATCAAGGTAGACAAGGATAATGTCGACCAAGTCATGGAAACAATATGTCATGGCTCGCTGAAAAGTGGCTCTAGCATTTTTAAGACCAAAGGGCATAACCCGGTAAGCAAAAGTGCCCCATGGGGTGGTGAAGGAAGTTTTGTACTGGTCTTCCTTGCGAATGTGAATTTGGTTATACCTGGAGAAACCATCCATGAAAGATAGTATCTCATGCCCTGCACATGCATCAATAAGTTGGTCGATAAATGGTGTTGGAAAGTTATCTTTGGGGAAAGTGAGGTTTAGGTCGTGGAAGTCGGTACAGACATGGATAGTTCCTTGCTTCTTGTTAACTGGTACTGGTTTAGAGACCCAGGTGGTGTAGGCTATGGGGTTAATGAGCCCTACTATGTGAATCTTCTCAATTTCTGCTTTGACGACAGGAAGCTTAGATGGATGGATGGGTTGTTTCTTTTGGCGGACAGGTGGTATGTTGGGACACGTGTCAATATGGTGTTCTACAATAGTGGGATCAAGATCCGGCATATCGGTGTAGGACCATGGAAATATGCGTCTAAGGAAATAAGTTCGGGTATTCCGGACTTAGTAGAGATGTCAATTTTAATAACGGGTGAAATGTTGGACATATTGCCTTCCCCAAAGGCATCAGGGGCTGGGATTGGATCCTTAAACCAGTCGACCTTAGTAGTAAGCAAATATTTGGATTCAACAGAGAATTGATTCACCGTGGAAGAGGTAGATGCTTCAGGGATGAAGTATGATTGATGGTGCATATCATCCCAGGGGTGCTCTGGTGCAGTAAGTGCTTCAAGTATTTCTTCATCATTACAAAATCATTGTGTTGTCAAATCGACTGACTAGGGTGCCCTGGTTGACGAGATCATATAAATGGTATTGATCTCTTCCAAGGAGGAATATTTTAGGGGATATATTTCCTCAATGAGGGGAGGGGATATCTCTATGTCGACATTATTCAATTCCTATAGAGGTGCTCTATAATATAGGAAATCAGGGAAATGATGTGAGTAATGGCCATAAATGTTGCATATCGCACAAGGGTGGTTGGTACACAACGATTTATCATGACCCTGAGGGGGGCAGTTCTAGTTTGACAACTAGGATGTTAGTGTTATTATCCAACATTTGCATGTGCTCTTGAAGTGCTAGTAATTGTGGAAATTGATCAGTAGCATGGCCTATATCGTCACAAAAAGAGCACTTGGGGGGAGCATGGATTGTTGGGGGATTCTTCGTCAACTTTGGAGTCAATGGAGCGGTGTGGGTTGTAAGTTCAACGGTGTTGGTTTGTGGGCCTATGCCTCCATTGTAGCAGAGTTTAGGGGGAGCATTACTAGATGTTGATGTAGTGGCCCCTGTTGGAGGTGGTCGGTTTTGGATGTTCGCTACACAAGGGGGTGGATGGTTAGAAGTATTGATGGGTTGCACCGGTTGTAAAATGGCATTCGGTGTCGGGGGATTAGTTGGGGCAGGTAGGTACCACACAGGTAGTCTTAACATTAACCCTAGAATATTGAGCGTAGCCATTACTGGTGTGATGATGACTCATGAAGGAGGAAATAAGAATGGGATAGTGTGAATCTGTGTTGCTCCGATATGACGAGGCACTACGGGTGGATGTGGTAGTAGTGGGGGATTTTGAGTAGGTGGCTATGTGTTGTATGAAAGGGTGCACAAATCAGATATTTCAGTTATCCGCAAAGGGGGTGGGATAGATTGGAACGTGGAAGTCATGGGAGTATCTAAGTATATCCCGGGTCCGAATGAGGAGACGAATGATGTGGGTGCACTCTGAATGGGTTGTTCAATTATAGGTAGAACATTTTCAAGTGCGGCGGGTGTATTAGGATCGTAGTATGTTATCCGATCGATTTTGACTACATGTCCTTCATGTGGAAACATCATGAGGCGGAAGATGGATGAAGCAAAACGTTCATGGCATACATGTAACTTCGTCCTAATAAGAGGTTGTAATCAAGCTAGGAATTGATGACCTCCATGTCTATGATAACTGTTTTGCCACCTAATTGCATGGGTATGTTAGCTAAAAGGCCCCGCAGTAGAGCTGAACAACCATCGTAAGCTCGTCATGTGGTAGTCGATGGCTGCAGTGTGGGGGATTCGAGTTTCTGCCAGACAAATGTCGACATTACGCAGGTGGAGGCACCTTCATCGATGATGCATCGATGAACAACAAGGTTTCGAATGGATACAGAAACCTGAAAAGCTAATGTCGAAGGAAAATGTGGTTCGGCTTGGTCTAAGTCAAATGCCATCATACGTGAGTCGTTAGGGTCTATGGAACCAATGCTGGATAACAATAATTTCCTCTATGCAGGACATTTTTTTAGGACATCCAGGGTGGACATAACAGCGGGGGACTGGGCTAAGTCTTCTACAATATTATAATTTGAGGCTGCACGAGCATTAGGATTATTGTTGATCTGTCTTAGGGGGAAGCGAGGGGCTTTAGGACCCCCATCCATTGGAATATTAGGTATGTGTAATGGCTAATTATTTGGAAGGGTGCTTTTGGATGGATCAGTAGACATGGTTTCAGGGGATGAGATGTATTGGTTTCGACGAGTTTGGAGGTTGATATCATTTGATGACATCATTAGTAGATGGTGGGTTCCCAACTCTGTATGCTAGTAATCAGTCGTAGCATAGCGGATTTGCTACTGTGGTGCAGCGGATCCTTGTGGGGAATCCATTTCACGGGTGTTTACTATTCCTTGGTTGGGTAAAGAATTATGCAATATCATGCATTGTGGTTGAGGAGGTGGCGCTGGCTGTGCAGCGTGCCCTTGGCGTTGGGCATCATCGGTCCAAAGTTGACGTGCTTTCTCCAAATGGGGACAATTATGTGTGTAGTGACCGTATACTGAACAAAAGGAACATGGATGATTTTTTCTTAAGTTAGTATTTTTACCCTATTTCGGTGGACGACCAGGTTTGTGGTTGGCGGGAGTAGCATTATTATTATTCAGAGGATTGGGTGGTTGACCACCTTGGTTTTGGGGTTGATTGTTCCTGCGGTTGTGTCCTCTTCCGCGGTTCTGTTGACCTCCTTGATTACACTGGTTGTTCTAGTTTTGGGGTTGGTTTTGTTGTGCATATACTTGCCCTTGGGCAGTAGGTGCATCTTGAGGTTGTGTAGGTGCTTGAGAAAGCTACGGTGGATAGTAAGCGGGAGGGTTTAGAAGTGGTCCAGGTGCTTCTTGTGGTTGTTGGTAACCTTGAGCTATTGGAAGTTTAGGGGTAGCAGGTGTTTCTTGCGGGGGGTAATAAGCCAATTGGGCTTGTGAGTGAACAGGAGCATGGGTGGCTTGTTGGTGATAATAGGAAGGGGGTATGTAAGCTGATGGTGCATGCCCGTAACACTATGGTGGACATGAGGGTCCATGAGTGTGATTAGAGTGTGCCATGGAGGCATATGATTTTGTGGCTCCAGATTGGGATGTGGCACGTGAAAGGTCAGGGCCAGTATTATTAGTCATAATTGCAAATGGTTGATTGTGTGATACAAAATGATTAATGATACCATCGACAACATGGGATGCCCCCAGCACATCATTCCGGGATGGATCGTCTCGGGGGGTGTCAGGTAAAATTGTGTATAGAAAGCCTGACTGAGCATAGATTAAATCGAATTGCTAGGATTTTAGAATGGCTTCTTCTTCCGACTGGGTTCATTCAGAAGCCACATGTTTAGCAATGTGCGAAAGGAGAGATTTTAGGAACCAATCTAGGAAAATACGGTCATCAAGCTTGATCTTGCATAGACTACGGTGCTTACGCCACTCATGGATATGATCTGTGATATGGGTAGCTATGTTCTGTCTATAAGATAGTAGGATTTCCACTCCCGCATCATAGCGTACGGGTAGTTGAAATAAGTGTAGGAAAGTTGAGGCAAGGGATGTAAACATAGGGTGTGTCCCATGGGGCTGCTCAGTATACCATTTGGCTGCCGTGCTAGTGAAAGTTCTTTGCAACAGTCGTAGGAAAATAGAGTCATCAACTATGGAGTTAGAGGAACACCATATATGAAAAGACATGATGTGGTTTTGTGGGTCCTCACTAGCCTTCCCCTCAAACTTATGGATGTTAGATGGGAGTTTAGTGGGCATGTGAGGCCAAATGGGATCATGTATAATGGGATCATTTGTTAATCTTGCCAAGTCTGGTAGGTTAATACTAGCCATAAATGGAAAACTAGAAGTTGAGTTGGACATAGTCAGTGGGGCATACATGTTATTGGTAACATTATTGATTAGGCCACTACCTCTGAAGGGGATATTTTTCGTGAGGGGGACGTGACCTCCAAATAGAGGTGTGGAGGTAGTATGGGAGGGTCCTACACTTCCAACTGTAACATGGGTTACAATTGGGGTTGGATTAGGTATGGGAACTATTGGGTTTGGTATAGTAGTAGGGATGGTAGTTGTAGGTCCCATCGAAGGAATGCATAGGGTGTGTCCCGTGGAGGGCATACCCAAAGTAGGTGTGGGTTGCATTGAAGGCATACCTAGAGTAGTTGTTGTAGTTGTGGCTACCATGGTGGCCATTGTGGTGGCGGGGGTGGTTGATGTTCCACCAGTAGTCCCTATGAAGAAGGGGTCAAAAGTCATACCAGCCATGGGGCTAGTTGGTGCTGTGTATGTAGGGTTTTCAGATTCTGCCTCAGAATCAGATGTGAAATGAGGAGCGTCAGAATCGGATGCCGGGGATCTATGTAGATGACGTGTGGAGTCAAGTGACAATGCTTCATGTCTATGGTGAGTGGTTTCTAGTGAACCATACTACGGGGGTTCACCCTGAAAGCGTGGAGAACATCTCGGAAACTCAATAGTGACAGTCGACTAGTGAAACAAATGGGTAGTCGTGAGTGAAAACCTCAAAAACTCTAATGCAACTGTGTGTGCAGGAGAGGAGCATAAAAAATAATGGCACTCTGGCCAACAACCAAACTCAAAACACTTACTACAACAGCTGTGCTGTAGTAAGTGGAGTAATAAAAAAATGTGGTCAAAATACCAATAAACAAACAGCTCCCAAAAAATAAAAATGGTGGACTCACTAATACCAAAGGGAGGTAAGAGAGCATGCAATCACCTAACTAAAAAGGTATTATGGTTCTAACAAGACGCATCCTATGCAAGGTGATGAAATCCATGTCACACAATATGAAACATAGACCCAAAGGCTATGATATCCCCCTAGCAGGTGTTGATGTATATATAACTTTGGAATGTATTTCATATATGTATATTGTACTCTTATAGAGATGGTATTATTCCTCTATACGGAAGTGTTTGTATTCCTATAGAGATGTTATTATTCTTCTATACGGAAGTGTCATCATTTATAATGTAAGTGTTGTAACTTATACTTGATGGGTTATTAGACCACCTTGTTGGGGTCGGCCCTGTATAAGTCATGTGGGTCGAAGGGTTATTAGACAACCCTATTGGGGGTCGGCCATGTGGGTCGAAGGGTTATTAGACCACCCTATTGGGTTTTGGCCCAGTCAACATGATGTTATGTCATTAAGTTAAGGCCGACCTAGTAAAGGTTATTAGGCAAGTCAAGTCAAGTATAAATAGAGTACAGGAGGCACTCTATTTCATCATTCTATTCTCTCACACACTTTGGAGAGTGGCACACTTGTGGAGGAGGAGAAGCTACTACTAGGAGATGTCTATCTCTTATGCTTGGGTTGTATCATTGCTCTATCTATCTCTGAGGAAGTTATTGGGGTTTTTCACCTTTATGGTTTTCCCCAAGTAAACTCTATGTCTCTTGTGTGCTTGCATTATTGTGTCCATGATTGATATACTGTAGATATGATGTACATGTTGTTCTCTCAGTTAAGATCCTAGATCATATCGAAGTAAATTCTGAAAAAATAACATGGTATCAGGACTAGCCTGAAAGAAGGCATGGCATGGCATGTATGACACTTGTTGCACTTGCGATGCTAGGGCTTGATATATCAAAAACCAATCGTCGTAGTACTTTCCCTTTAAATCCATTTTGGTGAAGTTTTCAGATCTAAATCATTTACAGGTCGAATCTCAGATCCCCATGTACCTTGTGTCCAAAGGACAACTTCTAATTCATTGTACTTTGTGTTTTATTATCTGTACAATCTAGGGTTTCTGCCTCTTCCAGATCTTAGTCATAAACAGGTGACCTCGAAAAAAAGGTCATAACTTGGGATAGGAAGCTCCAAATAAAATTTCGTATAAAGTGATAGGTAGTGCATGGAATTTAATTTTGCAGGTAACTTTTTCAGAGGCCGAAATGGAACCAGTGACACATGGCACACCGTACAAGTTCGATCTCCTATTTTATCCCATAAACAGGTCATGTTGCGACACTTGGAATAACACTCTCTAAGAGAATCCAATTGAGGTCAGACCTATGTGGTTGGAAAGATGACAGGTCGGGCTACCACAGGTAGAAGTTTTAGACCTTGTGGATTAGAAAGTTCGGAGTTACACCAGAAACAATCAAGTGCATACTTCTATCAAAACATAATTATTTTTGAGCACCTTCATTCATGGCTTTGGGAATTTAGGGTTTTGGAGAAAGTTGAAATTTTTGTAATCAGAGACCATGGCTGGGTGCTACTCATCAAAATCAAAATTTAGAGACCAAGATCATAATTTTTGGTTGGGAAGAAGACTGGGCTTGATCAAATCCTAGTTCGGGACTTTGATCAGAAAGATGGAAAATTAGAGCTTCTGCAAAAGTTGGAATTTTGGAACTCTATGACCACGGCTGGAAGCTCCTCAGAAAAATCAAAGTTTAGAGCTTTGGATCGAACCTTTTGGTTGGGAAGAAGGATGGGATTTATCAAACCCTAGTTCGGGATCCTGTCTAGAAGATCCGGAAGGTTCAAAGGCAATTTTGAGGGGTGAAACTTTGCAGTTTTCAAATTCTGAGTATATCGGCTTGATCATCTCATCAAGGTGCATCTTTCTATCCTTTCAGAAGTTTGAAATTCAAAGTTTGAATTTTTAGGGTTTCTTTGACAAACTCTAATCCAATTCCAGATCTAGTTCCTACAAATCAAGTGGATTGGGTTAATCCTAGAAGAAAATGAATTGGTCAACTGCATAAGTGAAGAAGTTCCTGTTTCAGAGGGAGATGAGGCTAAGGCCTTACATAAGAAGATTACAAGCAATCTCGATAGGTATGACTTACAAGTATGTTTCGTATTTTATTCATGGTTAAGTTTATGACATGTTTGTCTTCATATCATTACGGTTAGTACAATCTTGATTAATTACTAGACTTGTCATATCACCTTAATAAAATTATGAATACATGATAGAAGATATTCATTGATTAAGGTTTTGACATTTATGATTGTACTAATGCATTGTGATGTTGTATGAGGTTTATGTTGCTTGCTAACATGAAACGTACACCAAGAAATACAAATCATGTTCTACTTCAATAACATATGATCATGGTGACATGAAGACAAAGATTCATCCATTGTCATGGATCACATAGAAGATCTACTTACAAGGTATGTATAACTTGGTTCTACAATGGTTAAATTATGAGACATGCAGGTTACTAGCACAAGTCATTGAAGAGAACTAGAAGACATCATGCGGGTATGTTAGACATAACTAGCTAGCATAGTAATCCAGGTATGTTTTTCCTATATCAAGTTAGAATCTTACCTTGTGTTAGGATACCTTATATAAGTATACTTGGTATGATTGGTTATGTTTACTCATAAAGTTAGAAATGTAAGTAATCAAGGGTTTATGCATATTATGTCTCTTATCTTGATTGATGATTTGACTAACCAGAAGAGTCCTATGATCAAATAAGAATATGCATGAGTAAAAGAAGTCTTCCCTAAAACCTTGAATACCAATGTTTATTATCTGTGTTTGAAATGATCATGACTATACATGTTTAAGATTATTGTGTTTTGATAGTATTAAGATTATACTAATGAATGTGTGATTATGTATGAGACCTCGAGGATAACACAGTGATGATACTAATAAGCATTCATAGTGATTAAGGATGGATATAAGTTCAAGGATAGGTAATCCAGGAAGCAAAGATCAAGAGGGAGCACACTTCAGTAGTTTCTGCAAGGATGCAGATATTCAGAGGGAGTTGACCACTTCTCACAATCCACATCAAAATAGAGTTACAGAAAGGAAGCAAAGATTGAGAGGGAGTCAACCCAACAAACAGACAAAGATAAGTATTTGAATTATCATTTCTTGCATATTTGATTGTTTAAATAATACTGTTCAATAATGTATATACTGATGTTCCTAGAATTATGTTGTGCATAGTTGCATTGATGAATAGTATACTACTAATATAAATGGGTAAGTGGACTATGGCACTATACAACATTCCATTGCTACTTATCTAGAATGAAACCTCTTTGCTGACATGTTGGGAGTTGTGCACACTCTTAACAATGTTCTGGTAGAGATTGGAAGGCATCTAGAAAGTTACGGGATATGGATAAATGTTGTATTGAAGCATTGGCTAAGATAATTGCATGATTGTATGACATATTTATTTATGTGTAAGAATTTGTTCTGAAAACTATGATATGTTTTCTAATCATGGAATTTAACTTGTTTTGTAGGAAAGATCATATACCATCACCTACAAAAGAAGGACTACAACATTTGTTCAACAACAAAGTTATCTATTGAAGATATTAAAAATATTGAAGTTCCCAGGATTTGGGAAGAATGCCATGATCGAGGAGTACTAGTCGATCATGAAGAATGATGGTTGGGATGCAGTCCCAAGACCTGAAGGAAGTCTGCTATGACTTCCAAATGGATCTATAAGATCAAGCATGCTGTAGATGGTAGCATGGAGAAATACAAAGTGAGGTTTGTAGCTCATGGCTTCTCCCAGAAAGAGGGATTGAGTATGAAGAGACTTCTACACCTATAGCCAAGCATACTTCCATCAGATCAGTACTTGCTCTGGCCGCAGTGATGAAAGGGAAGATACACCAGATGGATGTCAAGATAGATTTCTTTAATTGTGTAGTCGAAGAGGAAGTGTATGTGGAGCAGCCACTTGGGTTTGAGACACATGACTGAGAGTCACATGTGTGCAAACTGAAGAAAGACCTATATGGTTTGAAATAGGCATCCGGGACCTGGTATGGTAGGATAGATGGCTTTCTATCCATTTTGGGATTTACCAAGAGTAAATTGGATTCCAACCTTTACTACAAGGTTGAGGAAGGCAATCCAATGATACTACTTTTTTATATGGATGACTTGTTTGTTACAGGTGAGGATAGATTGATTGCTGACACGCAGTGGAAGCTTGCTGCTAAAGTTTGAGATGAAGGACTTGGGGATGATGCATTACTTTCTAGGTATGGAGGTGTGGCAGAGTGCAGATGGAATCTTCCTTGGACAAGGAAAGTATGCAGTAGAGATCCTGAATAGGTTTGGGATGATGGACTGCAAGGCCATGGCCACACCTATGGCATTGAAGCTGAAGCTTCTGTGTGATGCTTCATCTGATCCGGTTGATGTCACTGTGTATCGTCAGATGATTGGGTTGTTGATGTACCTGGCGAACACGAGACCAGATATTTGCTTTGTGGTGAACACATTGAGCCAGTTCCTAACGGATCCCAGAGGTGTTCACCTAGTTCCTATAAAGCATATTCTGAGGTACCTAAAGGGTACGGTTGACTATGGGCTCAAGTATGATGTGAATCAAAAGTTTAACCTACAGGATTATGTTGATTCAGATTGGGTAGGCAGTGCTGCAGATGGGAAGAGCACATGGGTGTTGCTTCAGTATGGGATCAGGTGTGATCTCCTGGTTCAGCAGGAAGCAGTCCTGCATAAAACTGAGTATAGTCGAGGCAGAGTATGTTGCAGCCTATTCGGCTAGTTGTGAGGAAGTATGGCTTCGGAAGCTACTGTCTAAGTTATTTGATCTACCACTGGAGGCTTTGTGACAACTAGAGTTGTGTTAAGCTATCTGAGAACCCAATGTTTCACGACAGAGATCAAGGATATGGTACAGAGAGGAGCAGTGAAGCTCCTGTATGTTGCAACGGATGAGCAGATTGTACATGTACTGACGAAGCCACTAGCCAGATTGAAGTTTGAGTACTTCAGAGAGAGGCTTGGTGTTCTTCAGATCGATGACACTTTGAGGAAGAAGTGATGGAGACATTTGTTGAAGCCATTCCAAGCATGTTGGAAGGAGGATCCTTCACATGGATGTGGATGAAAGTGCTGGATGATGAGCATTAGGACGATGCTCCAGTTACTGCTCTATATGTCTACATCATGTTGGATGCTAGATATGATCACTTGGATCATTTATATGTATATATGTACGCATCATGTTGGATGATGGATATGATTAGTTGGATCATTTATATGTATGTATGTATGCATCATGTTGGATGCTGGATATGATCAGGTGGATCATGTATATGCATCTTGTTGGATTCTTGGACTATGTATCTATGTATGTATTAGGTGGATAAATTGTATGATCTGGTATATCATGTATATTGATATGTATCAGGTATGATTAGGTATTTGTAGATGTATCAGGTGGATACATTGTATGATCAGGTAGATCATGGATGATGATATGTATCAGGCAGATACTGTTTATGCAGCAGGTGGATGCATTATATGATCAGGATGATCATGATGACGAGCTTTAGGATGTTGCTCCAGATGATATGTATCAGGATGGTATAGTGATGATGATCAATATGATCATGAGCATCAAGATGATGCTTCGTGCAATGATGATCAGTTGGATCATGAGTATCAGGTTGATACTTGGAGGTCAGAGATGATATGTGGCAGATTGTGCAAATAGCATGTAATCAGTTCTCAGAGATCTGATAGGTTGAGCTGTGTGCTCGTAATCAGTCCTGGGATGAGGTATTGCTATGTAGTATGTAATCAGTCCTCAGAGATCCGATAGGTTGATCTGTGTGCTTGTAATCAGTCCTGGGATGAGGTATTACTATGGAGACATGTAATTAGTCCTGGAGATCCAATAGGTTGAGCTGTGTGCTCGTAATAAGTCCTAGGATGTTCTTTAGAGATATTGTCGATCGTGCTTGCAACACATAAATGTTCCTGGGATGCTCTTTAAAGGTATTGTATATTCACATGTAATTAGTCTTGGAGATCTGAGAGGTTGAGCTGTGTGCTCGTAATAAGTCATGGGATTCTCTTTAGAGATCTTGCCTGTCATGCTGCGGTACATAAATGTTCCTGGGATGCTCTTTAAAGGTATTGTGAAGGGGATGTATGTAATCATTCCTGGGATATCTTGCCAGTTGTGCTTAGGCACATAAATGTTCCTGGGATGCTCTTGTCAGGTATTGCATGAGCACATAAAATTAGTCTTGAAAAACCACCTCTAGCAGACCGTTCGCACAGATGATGAAGACCTATAGGTAGTGGGCCTACATCCAGTATGAAAAAGGCCTGGCTCTGTAGAACTTCCTATAATGAGTAGATTCAGATATTGATTGAGATAGCAGCAATAGTGACTATGACAATGACTCACTGATGATTATCTAGTGACAATGATCTAGAGAAGAAGACTTGTGCTAGAAGACCTGTGTCGAGAAATACCTTCCTAGTTAAGAGGGAGTGTTGATGTATATGTAACTTAGGAATGTATTTCATATATGTATGTTGTATTCCTATAGAGATGGTATTATTCCTCTATATGGAATTGTTTGTTTTCCTATAGAGATGTTATTATTCCTATATACAGAAGTGTCGTCGTTTATATTGTAAGTGTTGTAACTTATACTTGATGGGTTATTAGACCACCTTGTTGGGGTCGGCCTTGTATAAGTCATGTGGGTCGAAGGGTTATTAGACCACCCTATTGGGGGTCGGCCATGTGGGTCAAAGGGTTATTAGACCACCCTATTGGGTGTCGGTCGAGTCAGCATTGTGTTATGTGGTTAAGTTAAGGCCAACCTAGTAAAGGTTATTAGGCAAGTCAAGTCATGTATAAATAGAGTACGAGTGTTCGGATATCCACATCATCTTTTTCGGGATCTTGCATGCAATTAGGGTTTGCATGCAGAATCTAGGGTTTGCATGCACCTGCATGCACTTGCATGCATCCCAGTCACCAGTTTGATGCCTCCAGCACCTTAGCCACCTCATTCTAGCACCCGGGAGCCACTTACTACAGAGTTTTAGCCCTCCTAGGATGAAAGGCACCCACTTCTCACCTACTGCTAGAGAAGGGCACACTTGTTCACCTACCACTGCAGTTCCACTTTAGTTACACTCAGTTAGCTCCGATTCTCCCTGATTTGAGGCTAGTTTCACTCCTGACTGACTGTTTCACTTCCGTTGGACCTCCAGATTGACTAGATGACTTGTTCTGACTTCAGTTAGCCTCCCATGCGCCCCCACTGATCCTCCCTCTCCTTAATCAGTGCTACACACTTTAGTTACACTTATTACACTCAGTTAGACTCAGATTGACACCTGGATGACTGGTTCTTGTGCATTGATGACCACCACCGATTGATGATGAGGACTCCTAGTTGGAGTCAAGCTACTCCACTCAGTGATTCGAATGGCCTACTTAGTCAATTCGAATTGCTCATTGACAGATATTGTATTCTATTGTAATTCATTCACCCTTTCTGGGATATTGAGCACTGCTGCATGTTTTGCACAGTTTTGCACCATATTTTCTATGTTCATCTGTTGTGATTGATTTACTTGTTCATTAGATCTATTGTGACTAATTTTACATGGTATCAGAGCCATTGCAGGGACAAGATCTCTTTTCTACAGGTGTTTCTACAAGAAGATTTGACTGAATTGCTCAAATTGCAAAAAGTTTTGGCATGAGATATCTCAAGGGCATTCGCTCCTATGCATGCAAAGCTTAAAAATACTTCCAATACCACTCCAGAAGCTTGAGTTTCCACATAATTCCTGGATCTGATACATTGGACCCATTCAACATTGTTTGATCTCCAATCCCAGGTGTGATGCAACTCTAAAAGGGTGGATTGTTCGACCTTACAGTTCTTGGTTTGATTGTAATTTGCAGGTTATCAAGCTCCTCTTTTGCATTCGCTATACTGTGCATGCAAACTCCTCTTTTGCATTCGCTACTCTCTGCATGCAAGCTCATCTACATCAGTTTGACTCGCTCCTAGCAATGGAATACTCTTCTTCAAAGCCTATCCTCACCCCATTCAACTATTTTGATTGGAAAGATGATATGGAGATCATATTACGTTCAAAAGGTTACTACCGAGTCACTCTTGGTCTTGAATTGGAGCCAAACAATGTGTCAGATCGAACCAAACACTACAACAAGCTTGATGAAGCTTATGGTCTTCTTTGTCTCTCCATCTCCAAAGATCTTCACTTCCATCTCAGCGGATTGAAGACTCCAAAATCCATATGGGAGCAACTTGAAACACTATTCGGCAAGCAGGATGAGCTTAGGGCTTTTCAATTAGAGAATGATTTGATTGGCCTTAGTCCTGAGAATTTCGAGACCATTAATGAATTCTTCACCAAATTCAAGAACTTGAACATGCAATTGAAGAACAGTGGAGTTATCAAAGAGGATAAGCAATTGATCCTCTCCATTCTCAGCAAGCTTGGTAAATATTATTCGGTATTTGTCTCTACTTTCAATTCCGGTCGGCTAACTACCCCGAATTGGAAGATGCCTACCTTGAATGCCTTCATTGAGTCCATCACAAAAGAGCATGACAAGTTGGTTCAAATGGGGTCCATAAGCTCCAAAGATTCAGCCCTATATGTTCAAGGACCCAAGATCCCGAATGGTAAAGGAAAGCAGAAAAAGGAGAAGCCCAAATTCGAGCCTAACAAGCAAAAGGAGAAAGGCAAACAAACGGATGCACCATCCGGTTCGAAATCCAAGCAAAAGGGAAAAGAAGGTAACCAAAAATCTAAATGTACTTATTGTAACCGTGGATTTCATCCCGAAAGTTCATGTATGAAGAAGACTATAGATCAAATGGCCCTCCTTTTGGAAAAGAACAACATAACCCTTCCTGACGGTGCAAGGAAGAAGGATAGGAATGATGATCATGAAAGAGGACAAGCACTCATGGCAACGGTTTCGAAGCCCACTACTCTCTTGATAGATTCGGGTGCATCAAATCATATGGCTGAAAATATTGATTCTTTTTCCTCATTCGATCCAAACAGCTCCATCCCCATCCATTTGGGAGATGACTCAAAAATTTCTTCAAAGGGCAAAGGTACGATTCATGTAGAACATGGAAGCTTTCAGAATGTTCTCTATGTGCCTTCCTTGGCTTCAAATCTCCTTTCTGTGTATCAAATGACACATACTGGTGAACCAAAGTAAGTTACATTCAGCCCTAATACAATTGAAATTTCTGATATCAAAAGTGGAAGACTAGTTGCAGTCGGAAAGGCAAATCACACTGCAAAATGCTATGAGTTTTCACACTTTATTCCGCTTGCAAAGCCCACTGCTCTTCGCACACATGGTAATGAGGTTAGTAGGATTTGGCATGAAATATTTGGACATCTTAATTATAAGTATTTGCTGCTGTTATCAAACAAATCCATGGTAGATGGGCTTCCACAACTCCGTTCCTCGAAGGGAATATGCACTGGTTGCATCATTGGGAAGCACCCCGAGCACAGATTCGACCGCGGCAAAGCTAGCAGAGCTTCTACTATTTTGGGATTGATCCATTCTGATATCAGTGGTCCGCTGCCCCATATGTCATTAAATGGTTCAAGGTATGTTTTGACATTTATTGATGATTTTTCTCGCTTTACATGGGTATTCTTTCTCAAAAACAAGTCAGAAGTGCTGGGAAAATTCAAGGATTTTAAGGCTTCTGTTGAGACCACCACTGAGAGAAAGATCAAAGCTCTTAGATCGGATAATGGTGGGGAATATATCAAGTCCGAGTTGCTTCAACTTTGTGCCCAAAGCGGAATTAAGATCCAACATACAGTTCCCTACACACCCCAGCAGAACGGTGTAGCGGAAAGGAAAAATCGGTCACTGAAAGAGATGGCTACATGCATGATTGAATCAAAAGGTTTGGCTGCAAATATTTGGGCTGAAGCAATCAATGTTGCTGCATATATACAGAACCGTGTTCCACATTCATCCATGAAAGGTATGACTCCTTTCGAAGCATTCTTTGGTCACAAACCGGATGTGTCAAATTTGAGAGTTTTTGGCTCTACTGCATGGGCTAGAATTCCTTCTGAGAAGAGACGAGCTTTGGATCCACAAAGTATCGAGTGCATATTGATAGGATATGGGGAAGAATCAAAAGCATATAAACTCATGGATATCAGATCTAAAAAGATATTCATAGAGCGCAGTGTGCAATTTGAAGAACCGCTTCAAGAATTGCAACTAGTCGAGGAGAAGACTGCCGATTCACCGCCTTCACCAGAAGAAGATCCGAGCAGCGATAATGAAGGTATGAGTTTTGATATTTCTGATATTGTAGCAGCATATGATGATCATGACATATCAGGTTCGGAATCCGACCATTATGATCCTCCTCAGTTACCAAAGTGGGCCCAAAACACTCTACATTCTGCTGGTTCGAATCTTGGAAATCCTGCTGATCCGAGACGAACAAGAGGAGACTTTCAAAGAGCAGGTATGGCTCTTTCTATTGCTGATCCATTTCTTCCTGAGATTTGTTATTTGATGGCTGGTTCAGATCCTACATCATACTATTCAGCTCATCGAGATCCGAGATGGAAAAGTGCCATGGACGAAGAGTACAGTTCTCTTCAAAAGAACAACACATGGGAGCTAGTTTCTCTTCCACTTGGAAGAAAATTAGTGAAGTGTAAATGGGTCTACCGTACTAAAGTTGATGCTGATGGCACTATCAGCAAATATAAAGCAAGGTTGGTGGCAAAAGGTTTTTCCCAAGTCCAAGGAGTGGACTACACTGAGACCTTTGCACCGGTTGCAAAGATGGATTCCATCCGCCTTGTTTTAGCTATTGCCGCATCCAAGCACTGGGAAGTGCACCACATGGATGTGAAGAGTGCATTTTTACATGGAGACCTTGCTGAAGAGGTCTATATGCAGCAGCCAGAGGGTTATACATCAGAGCCATCACTGGTTTGTAGATTGAAGAAATCTTTGTACGGGTTAAAACAGGCCCCAAGAGCTTGGTACGCAAAGATGGACTCCTTCCTTCTTTCTCAGAATTTCCAAAGGTGCAAATCTGATCCGAATGTGTATCTTCAGCGAGTTAA
Organism: Larix kaempferi; assembly: GCA_027924585.1. Lineage (NCBI taxonomy): Eukaryota > Viridiplantae > Streptophyta > Pinopsida > Pinales > Pinaceae > Larix > Larix kaempferi. The sequence continues at coordinate 243,118 of BSBM01000884.1, forward strand.
AGGTAATTTGTTGGTTATTGTACTTTATGTTGATGATCTGCTTATTACTGGTAGCACACTTACTTCAATAAACAAGCTAAAATCTGCCTTAAATCTAGCTTTTGACATGAGCGATTTGGGCTTGCTGAGTCACTTTTTGGGCTTGGAGATAGCTCAAAATTTTGATGGGATCACTATATCTCAGCAAAAATATGCTTCCGACCTGTTATTGAAGTTTAATATGGCTGAATGTAAGGCATCCCCATTCCCATTCCTCTCAGGAATCAGTCTTGAGGAGGGAGATTCTACACCGCTTGCAGATTGCAGCATGTATCGACAGTTGATTGGTTCACTACTTTATTTGACACACTCACGGCCTGATATCTCATATGCCGTGAGTGCCGTTTCAAGATATATGCAGCAGCCACATGAGATTCATTGGCGAGCAGCCAAGCAGATCTTACAGTATGTGCAAGGTACGAGACAGTTTGGCATACATTATGCTACAGATTCTGAGCTAGATTTCATTGGTTTTACGGACTCAGATTGGGCAGGTGATAGCATTGATCGGAAGTCCACTTCCGGTTATGTTTTCATGATTGGTCATGGTGCTATTTGCTGGTCTAGCAAAAAGCAAGCAGCCATTGCACTTTCTTCAGCAGAGGCAGAGTATCGAGGGGCAGTCAATGCCTGCATTCAGGCAGTTTGGTTGCAGGGTATTCTTTCCGAGTTTGGTTTTGGTGGCACTACTTCGACTGTCCTATTTTGTGACAATCAAAGTGCTATCAAGATCTCCACAGATCCAGTTCAGCGGCAGAGGACCAAACACATTGAGATTCATATGCATTACATTCGACAGTTGGTGCATGACCGCACCATCATTTTGCAATATTGCCCTACTGATGAGCAAATTGCAGACATCTTCACCAAGAGCTTCACTGAGAAGAAGTTCTCTTACCTCCGTTCACTGTTGGGGGTGAGTTCCATCATGGTGGAGATAGATTGATTCATTATTATGCTTTAGCTTGAGGGGGGGCTTTCTTCCCACTGGGTTTTCCCTCTTTCCTCACTTAGTTTATTTTCAGCATTTTTTTTGGATTATTGTATTGGGGTGATCTTTGGTCTTAGTTACCAGGGCCCCACATTATTTTTGTTGGCACATCATAGTCTATCTTGAGGGGGGGTGTTCGGATATCCACATCATCTTTTTCAGGATCTTGCATGCAGAATCTAGGGTTTGCATGCACCTGCATGCACTTGCATGCATCCCAGTCACCAGTTTGATGCCTCCAGCACCTTAGCCACCTCATTCTAGCACCCGGGAGCCACTTACTACAGAGTTTTAGCCCTCCTAGGATGAAAGGCGCCCACTTCTCACCTACTACCAGAGAAGGGCGCACTTGTTCACCTACCACTGCAGTTCCACTTCAGTTACACTCAGTTAGCTCCGATTCTCCCTGATTTGAGGCTAGTTTCACTCCCGACTGACTGTTTCACTTCCGTTGGACCTCCAGATTGACTAGATGACTTGTTCTGACTTCAGTTAGCCTCCCATGCGCCCCCACTAAGCCTCCCTCTCCTTAATTAGTGCTACACACTTCAATTACACTTATTACACTCAGTTAGACTCAGATTGACACCTGGATGACTGGTTCTTGTGCATTGATGACCACCACCGATTGATGATGAGGACTCCTAGTTGGAGTCAAGCTACTCCACTCAGTGATTCAAATGGCCTACTTAGTCAATTCGAATTGCTCATTGACAGATATTGTATTCTATTGTAATTCATTCACCCTTTCTGGGATATTGAGCACTGCTGCATGTTTTGCACAGTTTTGCACCATATTTTCTATGTTCATCTGTTGTGATTGATTTACTTGTTCATTAGATCTGCTGTGACTAATTTTACAACGAGAGGCACTCTATTTCATCATTTTATTCTCTCACACACTTTGGAGAGTGGCGCACTTGTAGAGGAGGAGAAGATGCTGCTAGGAGATGTCTATCTCTTATGCTTGGGTTGTATCATTGCTCTATCTATCTCTAAGGAAGTTATTGGGGTTTTTCACCTTTATGGTTTTCCCCAAGTAAACTCTATGTCTCTTGTGTGTTTGCATTATTGTGTCCATGATTGATATACTGTAGATATGCTGTACATGTTGTTCTCTCAGTTAAGATCCTAGATCAGATTGAAGTAAATTCTAAAAAACTAACACCGAGAGGGACACCGGGTAGACAATCCTAGAAGAAAGGCCACTAAGATACCCCATTCATGACACGTCCAGAAAGGTTAATCTGCAGCTCATTTTCTATCTTCATTGTACGCCCATATGGGTAGTACACCGGGAATAACGAGTAAGTATCCTTTGGTGACTGAGTGGATTGCGATAGTACACTCAGTCCTCCGGAACCAGTCTTGCTACTTCGACCCTCCTAACGGAGAGGCCTTTCTGACAAGTTGGTGTATAACCGTGCCAATAAGTACTAAGGGATTTTGGTACCCTAAATGTCAACCACTATGTATCAAAATGAAATTGAGTGAGGGGTGTTATTTGAATACCTATCCCCTCAATATTACCTAAGTACAATATTCTTTTGATGTTCCCCAAGTGGGGTTAGAATGTTGGTTGAGTTAAATAGATTTTAAGACTCACTTTGATTAATGGTGACAAAGTGTGTGTGGGTGTGGTTATGTACCAAAAAATAAAATGCCTCACTTGGGAGAAATATCAAGCAAATTAAAATTCTGATTTCAACTTCCAAAATATGAAATTTCTAACTAAAAAATGATTTAAAACTTTTTCTTTCAATAAATTGAATTTTTTTCAAAATGATGTAGTAAAGAAAATAACTGAAAAGGAAAATGAATCTCAAAGGCTGCAAGTAAGATAGTGGGCTGTGAAAGTGCAGGGGAGATGGCTGGAAAAAATGGGCCGAAATGGGTGACAAAAACTAAAATGGAAAATTGCTGGGTTTAGGACGAAATCGCGGCTGTCTATGGCAAAACCCGCGATCTGGGCAAAACTCGCGATCTTTGTCACGGCTGGGGGGTTTTAAGTCACGATATGAAATTAAGGTTGTGGGTAAAAAACCACGCAATGTGGATCCCGGCTGTGGGTCAAAAACCCGCGATGTGGATCATGGCTAACAGGCAAAAACCCGCGATATCGAGGGGAAAACATATTTTTAAGATCGCGACTTTCGACAGAAAACCCGTGATGTGGATTGCGATTGCGGGTGTAAAAGCCTGCAATTTTTGGGATGGAAAAAGTTGCCGAAAATGAAAGACAAAAATTAAATTTATGGACTGTGTGGGCTATAGAAAGGGCCAATGGCTAGGATAGTAAGCTATGGGCTTAGTAGTAGGCCAGATTTACAACAATAAAGCTACATAACAACAAAAATAAGAAGAAATCTAGATCTTAAGAGAGATTCAAATATTTGAAATAAAGCGAAGTTGCCAAAAACTGTTGCTTGGGTTTTCACCCAAGCATGTGCTAATCAGCACCTACTAACTTGTAGTAGCAGTCTCGATTAAAGTAGTAAAAACTAATGTTAAACAAATGTTAATTTGAGATGTGTAAGAAAAGTAAATCTACAGTAAATAGTAAAAACTCTACGGATTCATGTAAAACAAATTTTTTATTTGTGAAAAAATACCTTTACAAATAATATATTACCTCAAAGGGTGAGGATGGTTGAGCTTGAGCAGCTGCAATGGTGAGGGGCTCCAAAGATCGAATGATCTCTTCTTCTCCAAGATGCTAATTAGGATCTTCAAACTAAAAAATGAGGCTAGGGCTCTTAAGAAAGAATTTGGCAGCATAAGGATAGGATGAATGTGGATGAATAGTGAGGAGCCTCTATCACCTTTTTATAGCTTTTAGGTGATGGAGAATACCATTATGGTTTAAGGAAACCCATGGTATTGGTAAAAATGGTTTAGGTTTATTTTTCCTCTTTTTCCCTCTTTTCTCCTTTTTTGAATATATTTTTGAGTTTTATTCCCTTTTAATTGATTTTGGGGAATTTTGGACCCTTTTTTAGGGTTTTTTGTATTTTTTGATGAAAATTAAATATTTTGAGGAGAAAAAGATGGATTTTGGTCTTATTGGTGACCTTTTGAAGGTTTTAGAGGCTAAAATGGTAGGAAAAGTGGACAAATGGGTCATGTGAATAGGGAAATGAGCTAATGAGCACTTTTTGGGTGTTAATAGTTATAACATATACCAATTGTTTGTCCCGACTTGCATTTTTCGACAAGAAGGATTGGACGCCCCTTCATTTAGTAGATACTTCTGAAAACCATTATCTACTAATTCAACAATAACAAGAATTGAGAATACAAGAAGTATTGACTGACCCTCATTGCAATCTCGAACTATAACAAAAAGAATATTGGGAAGAAGAAGTGTCGGCCGCTCCTTCATTTATGAGGGAATTGTAAAAATAGAACTTGGAGAAAGAGTGACCGCTCTTTCTCAGTGGATATTTTCACTTTCCAGCAAAATGTGCGAAGCAATGTTCATATGAAGTTTGTGTCAGAGTTCCAATATCTACATTCGTCACTCCTAAAAAATCATCCCTGGAGGAAGGAGTGGACACTCTTTCTCCTCAGCATCTACTTCCAACACCCCGGAATAGAACAAACTTATGAAAGAGCGACCTCTCTTTCTATGACAAAATTTTGATTTGCCAACAAACTCTTTGTAGCAAAACTTCTATAAATTTTGTTGTTAAAATGTCAATATCTGGTTTCCCAGGGTGACATGTGGAATGCTCATATTGTGCCACGTGGCATATTTGATTTTTAAAATTAGTCTAAATATTGTATAAATGAATACTAAGGATATTAATGGTACCATTTCAATATAAACATATGGATTTAACTTACATAATTTTTTGGAATAGGTATCAGTGATCAAATTTTAAAGGCTGAACTTAATTTCAGGTTGAAGGTTATACTTGTAAATTCATCTTTACCCTCATACATCTTCAAGGGGAGACGTGATACGACTATAATATTGAAATGGATAAAAAATAAGAGGGATTAATGGGATTGGGTACCAAGAACAGAGAAAAATTAAATGATGCATTATAAATCAAGGATTAATGGGATTCAAAACGAAGAACAAAGTAAAATGATTTTAAAAAAGAAGATGATTAAAAGGGTTTAATGGGATTCAGGGCCAAGAACACAACAAAAATATTTGAAAACATTATAGATTGAGGCTAGGTAGTTACTGTAGGAGACATAGGAGAAATAAAGTTGGAGGTGGAGGTACTGTGCATTTAGACACCAAGTGACCAATTATTTCCGATACAAGATCACTCTTTCTATTATTTAAGGAACCTTTTGTCCAATTGCGACATAGACAAAGTTTTTCTATTTTCTCTTTTCAAGCACAAAAATGTTTCATACTTCATGCATAGAAAATTCTATAAAGAAAAGTCTCTATATATAAACAAAAGTTTCATACTTCATGCATGGAAAAGTCTATAAACAAACAAGTATATAGAGACCAACGATACATGATATATAATAATCAAGATACACAATATATATGGAATAGTTAAGATGTCAAGAAGTCTTCTCTTACTCATGACCAAGTACAATACAATACAATGTCTCAATGTTGTGTGGAGCTAGATAAACAGATGAACTTCACATTGGCTTATCTTGTAACTAAGTGTAGACAGTTGATGACTCTGAGAATCCTTAGGTCTAGAACCCTGTCCATGTCGGTAGACGGAAGCTGGAAACATGGTCTGGTACCAAACAAATTTTGACGACCAACTACTATCGTGGCCATTCTTGCTATCAACATGGGTGTTCCTGATGTCAACAAGTCTACTCTTGCTATCAACCTGGCCATTCTTACCGTCAACATAGCTACTCTTACTATCAAAAAGGCCATTCTTGATGTCAACATGGATCTTCTTGTTGTCAGCATGGTTGTTCCTCCTATCAACATGGTTTTCCATGCTATCAATAGTTACCTCTACCACTAAACCTGATTGATCGAAAAATAAAGAATGACAAATCTTGGTCTTGGGGCTTCGAGAGTGCTCTAAATGCCCATATATCATGGTGTGGTGAGGATTTGTCAGGTAAGATAAATCGAAATTCTCATATATCACAAGGAGAACTCGGTAGCGACCACAAGACTCAAGTATTTATGATAAAACAACAAATGAAACGGAACAGAGATGGTAAAGAAGGGTGCCATTACTTCTCGAAGATTCTATTTTGCTGCGATATGGGGTATGGTTTAGGCTATATATAGTGAGTGGCTAGCAAATTGGTCAATTTCCTAGGATGGGATGGATGGGGAGTGGTAATTACCACAGTATGGTGAGACGGTTATTTTATACTTTTTCATTTGAAGGGAAAGGAAATTTACTATATTATATAACACTTTTCATTATTTTTATAAGATATTTTATATACACCATTGCAATAAAAAGTAAAATGTTTCTATTTAAAAAAAAAACAAAAAGAAAGAATGCTTCTCTTTAAAAAGTAAAATGTTTCGATTTAAAAAAAACAAAAAGAAATAATGTTTCTCTTAAAAAGTAAAATGTTTCTATTTAAAAAAAAAAAAAAAAAAAAAACAATGTTTCTCTTTAAAAAGTAAAATGTTTCTATTTAAAAAAAAGAAAGAAAGAATGTTTCTCCTTAAAAAGTAAAATAGTGAGGTTACTAATTTTTTATTACGGATTTAAACTTATAAATATTTATTTTTCCAAAATTAGTAATGAGGACCATATTTAAAATAGTCATTTTCAATCAACAAGAAAACAAGTGGGGCACATTGAGAATAGTAAGGTTACTATTTTTTACTATTTAATTGTACTAGGATGGGACAGATGGGGAATGGTAATTATCATAGTATGGCAGGACGGTGGTCATAGATATTATCTTTGTATATTTTGGTAGAGTAAATGTACAATTATATGGAAGTTTGTGACATTATGTTTGGTCACGAACTGGAGTAATTGTACAATTATATAGAAGTTCATGACATTATGTCTTGTCACAATCTTTTACTTCTCCAAGGACTTCACTTCGACAGGAATTTACTTCGCAGAGTAAAATTTAATTCTGCGACATCTGTATCATGGTGTATATTTTGTTTGTGACAAGACTAATGTGGACTGAAGCATGCTGAGATTATTTTCTTCACACAAGTGATATCTACGATTACTCCAAAAAACATTGTTGTCGCTACAGATGATATCTATGACCACCATCCCGCCATATTGTGCTAATTACCATTCCCCATCCATCCCATCCCATTCAATCCATCAATTCACTAGCCACTCACTATATATAGGCTAACCATACCCCATATCGCAACAAAATGAAATATTTGGGAAAGCCATGGAAATTTTCTTTACTACCTCTGTTCTCTGTCTTTTGTTGTTTTTTGAGAAATGCTTGAGGCTTATGATCACTTCCCAGTGATCCTCGTGATATATGAGAATTTCGACATCGGATCCCTGGAAAATCCACACCACACCATGATATATGGGCATTTCGAGCACTCTCGAATTACAAATACATGGTTTTGTCATTATGTTCTCTAGAACCAATCACATTTTCGTCAATCTTCTTTCTGTCACTCTCCTTTCAATAATTGATTGGTATGCAAGCCGTTGTATTGGAATCTTTCCTCTCTAACACAACATGCGCTGTCACAGTCGTGAAGGATAGGCTTGCAACAATCATCGAATTTTTTTTATTACTAGACCATGTTGTCATCTTGTTCATCCTGCATGGACATGTTTCCACACATGATGACCCATTTCCATCCAAGGGAGAAGCTGGTACCATCTCAAACCACAGTGAAGTATATCTGTTCATTCCGCTCGAGTTATTTTCTGATTTCTCCAGGACGAAGAAAGGTCTTGTTCGTGGGGGAGATGTCGAAAGATCCTAGGTCATCCTCCCAAATAGTTCCCCTGTTCTACCACTCTGGAGAAGGCGCCAAACTGTCGTGCTGATCATCACATGTCAAGTCAGTTAGTCACGTTAGCTATTGAACCGATGGGTCGTTATGTATCCATCTATAAACTCTATGTATAGGTTGTTGAGCCGGATATAGTCAGAAATTAGACATTGTATTGTATTGTACTTTGTCCTAATTAATAAAAGAATTATTGACTATGCTACCATTACTTTTCTTTTGTTCATATATATATACTTGCTTGTTTATTATATATATATCATGTATCACTAGTATCTATATACTTGCGTGTTGATAGAATTTTTTGTGCTTGATGTATGAAACTTTTGGCTTTGCAATTAGTTGATGGATAATTGTTGTTATAGGAATATGTAATCAATGAAATCCCTTTGAGGGGCATTAAAATATTCAAATTTGATGTGTTCTTTATTTTCAAAAAGTTCTCAGAATTTTATTTGTTCTCTTTTCAAACATACATATTATATAATCAAATAATAGAGAAATCACAACATTACAAGTAACAGAATATAAAATAATATTGCACTACATTTAGGAAACCAAATCACAAGATAAGTTAGAACATAAAAAAAATGTTTGTTCCAGATTCTGTTTTCCGACAAGAAGGATCTGTCACCGCTTCGTTTTGTAGAAAATTGGGAACACCTATATCTAGTAATTCCCTATATACAGAATGGAAAACTGAAGAAGGATCAACAGACCCTTCTTGTAATCTAGAACTATTAGCAAAAGAATAGTGGGCAGAAGAAGGTTCGACCACCCCTGAATTTATGAGGGAATTGTAAAAATATTCAACCTACAAAGGCTAGTCCATCAATTCATGTATATACAAAATGGTGAACACAGGAAGAATACTAAGCTCACCAAGGGTTGGCCAAACCTTCATTAACGAGATAAATGTAAAAATATTTAATCTAGGAAGGTTATGTCGACAATTCCTGAATTTCAACTTCCGCTATAAATAGTAGGGATACAGACATCATCTAAGTTATAAAATATAAAAAATTTTGTCCCGACTTCCATTTTCCGATGAGCAGGATCGACTACCCCTTCGTTTAGTATATAATTATGAACAACTATATCCAGCAATTCACCTATATCTAGAATGGCGAAAGAAATAATGATCGACCGACCATTATTGCATTCTAGAACTATTATGAATAGAAGATTGGGAATAAGAAGGGTAGTCCGCCCCTTCATTTATGATGGAATTTTAAAAATATTCAACATGTTAACACCCAAAAAGTGCTCACTAGCTCATTCCCTTATTCACATGACCCATTTGTCCACTTTTCCACCATTTGAGCCCCTAAAGCCATCAAAAGGTCACCAAAAAGACCATAATACCCATTTTTCCCCTCAAAATATGTATTTTTTCCTCAAAAAACATAAAAAACCCTAAAAAAAGGTCCAAAATTCTCAAAAAATATTAAAAGGGAATAAAAATATTCAAAATATTCAAAAAAGAAAAAAGAGGGAAAAGAGACCTAAACCATGTTGGTTAATACCATTGGTTTCCTCAAAACCATAATGGTATTCCCCATCACCAAAAACTATAAAAAGGTGATAGGGGATCCTCACTTTCTATCCACAATTCATCCTATTCTTATGCTACCAAATTCCCTTTGAGAGCCACTGCCTCCCATTCCGAGTTTGAAGAATCCCATTGAATCTTTGGAGAAGAAGAGACCATTGGATATTGGAGCTTCTCAACCTTGGAGTTGCTCAACACCCATCATCCTCACCATTTGAGGTAATACAAAAACAAATTCTTTTAAATCTCTTGTCTTATTTGCTTATTGTTATCAATCTAGTTCTTTATTTCTCTTATACATGTTAATGTTAGATTCGATTAAGTTTATTGTTATTTTCTTTTCATTCGAGACTGCTATTACAATTTAATAGGTGCATCCTTGTACATGCTTGGTTGAAAAACCAAGCAGCAGTTTTGGCGACTCCGCTGGTATTCAAATTTTTGAATCTTACACTTTTGATTTAGATCTTCATTTTTTACTAGTTTTTACCATTCCAATTTGCAGATCTACCATACAAGACAACATATTCATTGCTGCCCTAGCTTTTGGCCCTTTCTGTAGTCTTTAACAGCCCGAAATTTCACTTTTCGGTTTCGTTTTCGACGACAATTTTTCTGTTTTTGCATCGCGCTTTTTCACCCGATAGTTGCGCGGCTCATCGCGACCTCGCGGCCTTTTTCCGCACTGAGCATCGCGGACTCGCAGCCTTTTTCTGCGCTGCGCATCGCGGCCTTGCAGCCTTTTTCCGCGCTGCGTGCCACGGCTTTTTCCCGCACTGCACATTGTGGCTTCGCGACTTTTTTCCATGCTGCATATCCTGGCTTCGTGGCTTTTTTCTGCGCTACACATCATGGCTATGTGCCTTAAACCCACGATAAACATCATGGATTTTACCCATAAACCCGCGATGCCACTATTTTTCGCCCGGCCTAGTTTTAAAAAAAAAAAATTGCTGCGTTTTTGCCCATTTAGCCTATTTTCGTCCAGCATTATTTTTTATGCAATTTTTTCTAGCATTCTATCTTAATTATTGCAACAATAGTAAATCATTTTCTATTACATATTCTCAATTAAAATCTTTTTAAAAATTTTCAACAAGTGAAAGAAAGGTTTTTTAGCACTTTGTTTAGATCATAGATTTCACTTCTTTGCAAATTTCGAACCATCTTTCCGATTTGCTCAATAGTTTTGCCCAAGCAAGTGCTTAGAAATCCATTTATTTCTTGCAAATTTTACGATATTTGCTTTTCTTTAAAGAATTATTTCAAAAGTCCATAGTTTTTGAATTATTTTTTGTTAAAGCATTTACATTTGAGAAAATTCCTTTTATTTTTTGCAAATTGAAATCATCTTGTTTTTAATTCTAATCAATCGCCCAAGCGAGGCAAATTCTTTTTCAGTTAAATAATCACACTTGCACTCAATCTGCCACATTTTTAATTAACTGAGCCTTAAAATCTGCCTAAACTCAACAAACACTTTAACCTCACTTGGGGAACACTTAAAGAATCTTGTAGCTAGGTAGGATTGGGGGGATAGGTGTTCCAATAACACCCCTCAATTATTTACATCTCAGACATAGTGGTTGACATTTAGGGTACCAAAAATCCCTTATTATTTATTAACACGGTTATACACCAATTTATTGGAAAGGCCTCTCCCTTAGGAGGGTTGAAGTAGACAGACTGGTTCTGGAAGTCTGAGTGGAATACCGCTATCCGTTTAGTAACCAAAAGATACCTTTCATAGTTCTCATTGTACCACCCTTGTGGGAGTACAGAGGTGATAGAACCAAACTGCAGATTCATCCAACTGAACGTGTCATGAACGAGGTATCTTAGTGGCCAATTTTTAGGATTGTCTACTCGGTGTCCCTCCCGGTAGGGGGATATCTAGCCTTTGATTCCATAATTTATATTGTCTAACTCGGATTTCATCACCTTGCAGAGGATATACCTTGTTGAGTCATAATACCACCTTTAGTTAGGCGTTTGCATGCTCTGCTACCCCCCTTGGTCTAGTGAGCACCACTTTTTTCTAGGAACCGCTTGATTTTTGGTATTCTGACCACTTTTCTTGATTACTCCACTTACTATAGCACAACTATTATAGTAAGTGCTTTTGAGGTTGGTTGTTGGCCTACGAGCCATTTCTTTTTCACACTCCCCTCCTGTACACATCATTGCACTAGGGTCTTGAGTTTTTTATCTCACCACAATCCATTGGAATTTCTAGACATCTCTCACGATTAAGAACTTAAGATGATCCCGGTGTTTGCAGGGTGAACCCCCTCAATTTGGTACACTTGACTCTACACGTCATAGACGTAGAGCGTTATCCCTTGACTCAACACGTCATCGGCATAGAACTCAGTCATCTGATTCTGACACACCTCATTTCACATTTGATTCTGAGGCTGAATCCAAACACCCTACCGAGAAATCACCAACCAATCCCATGGCTGGATCACAATATGACCCCCTTTTCACCAGTCCTGTTGGGGCTACATCAACAACCCCCACTACTACCGTGACAACCATGTTAGCTGCAACCCCCTTAGGCATACCTAATATGGGGGCCACACCCGCTTTAGGCATGCCCAAGACAAGACCAACACCTATATTAGGTTTTCCCAACATGGGGGTCACCCCCTCCCTCATCGCCACTACCTAGATCCCAGTGATTACTAGAACCATTCCTAACCCATCTGCAACCCATGTTGCACTTGGGAGCGCACGCCCCTCCCACACCACATTGGCTAGAGGACACATCCCTTTCACACCTAGCATACCCTTAGGGGGCACTGGACCAATCCATAATGCTACCATTATCAATTATGCCCCAGTGACCATTCCACACCCATCTGCCAGTCTGCCATACATGGCTAGTCTAAACTTACCAGACCTGGAAAGGTTAACCAACGACCCTATTAGAAACGACTTTTCCTGGCTCCCCATGCCCACAAAGCTTCCCTCAGATATCCCAAAATTTGAAGGAAAAGCTGGGGAAGATCCCCAAAACCATATCATGTCCCATTCCTCAAAATCCATAGTAGATGATTCTATTAGACTAAGACTTTTACAAAGAACTTTCACTGGCTCTGTAGCCAAGTGGTACATTGAGCAGCCACATGGGACCCACCACACTTCTACATACCTCGCCTTAATGTTCCTTCAGTTCTTTCAACTACATGTACGCTACGATGCAGGAGTGGAAATACTTTTGCCTTGTAGACAGAACACCGCCACACACATCACTGAGCATATCCATGAGTGATGTAAGCGTTGTAGCCTCTGCAAGATAAAGCTTGATGATTGTATCTTTTTGGATTGGTTCCTCAAACCACTCCTCCCCCTCATAGCCAAAGATGTAGCTTCTGAATGACCCCAGTTGGAAGAAGAATCCATCTTAAAAGCCCAGTAGTTCGACCTCATATATGCCCAGTATGGATATCTATAAACCATTTTACCGAATGCCCTATGCGGCGATCCATCCCGCCATGACATGTCGGGGGCATCCCATGCTACCGACGGTATTATCGGCCAGGTTATGGTGCAAAACAAACATTTTACCATGATGAGTACAAACAACGCCCCAGACCTTTCTAGGGCTTCATCTCATTCTGGAGATACAACTTCATATGCTCCAGTAACGCACACTCACCACACTCATGGACCCTCATGTCCACCATAGTGTTATGGGAAAGCACCATCAGCTTATGCACCACCTTCATACTATAACCAGCAGGCCCACCAAACTCTCGTTCAGCCACAAACCCAAGTGGCTTATTATCCTCAATAGGCAACACCTCTTACTCCAACACTTCCAGTAGCTCAAGGTTACCCCCAACCACAACAAGCAATAGGTCCACCTCATAACCCTCCTACTTATTACCCACCAAAACCTACTCCAGAGCCTCCACAACCTCAAAACCCACCTACTGCCCAAGGGCATGTCTATGTACAGCAAAACCAACCTCAAAACTAGAACAACCAGTGTAACCAAGGAGGTCAACAAAACTGCGGAAGAGGACATAGCCACGGAAACAACCAGCAACACAACCAAGGTGGACCACCACCTAACCCTCTAAATAATAATAATTCTACTCCCCCCAACCAAAACCCTGATTGTCCACCGAAACAGGCCAAAAATAATAACTTGAGAACAAACCATCCATGTTCCATATGTGGAGTCTATGACCATTACACACATAATTGTCCCCATTTAGATTGAGCGCATCAACTCTGGACTGATGACGCCCAATGACAAGGACATGCTGCATAGCCAACACCTCCTCCTCAGCCACAAACCATGATATTGCAAAATCCCTTACCAAACAAAGGCATGGTAAACACTCATCCAAATGATCCCCCTCAAGGATTCGCTGCAACACAACAGCAAATTACTTACGCGACAGCTGACTACCAGCATACAGAGTCCAACACTCACCATTTGCTAATGATGTCAATCTTCAAACCCGTCGAAATCAATATGGCTCTGCCCCTGAGGCCACACCTACCAACCCATCTTCGAGTACTCTCCCAACTAATCAACCACTTCGCATACCCAATATGCCCATGGACAGGGGTCCAAAAGCACCTCATTTCCATTTGAGATGAATTAACAATAACCCTAATGCTCATGCAGCTTCCAACTATAACATTGTAGAGGATTTAGCTCAGTCCCCCGCTGCTATGTCCGCTCTCGAAATCCTAAAAAATTGTCTTGCACAGAGAAAATTTTTGTTATCTGCCATTGGTGCTATAGACCCTAACGACTCCAACATGATGGCTTTCGACTTAGAACAAGATGAACCTCACATGCCTTCATCTCTAGCTTTTCAAGTTTTCGTCTCCATTTGCAACCTCATTGTTCATTGATGCATAATCAATGAAGGGGCCTCTACCTACATTATGTCGACTTTCATATGGCAGAAACTTGGATCCCCAATGCTACAACTGTCAACTACCACATTACGAGCTTACGATGGCCTTATAGCTTAACCTCAAGGTTTGCTAGTGAATGTACCCATACAACTTGGGGGCAAACTAGTTCTCATAGATATAGAGGTCATTAATTCCCAACTTGATTACAATCTCCTTCTGGGACAAAGCTACATGTATAAAATGAAAGTGTTAGGAACCCATGTCTTTACTTTGTTAGTATGTTGTTGTTGGACGCATATGCTTTGTAAGTCGTCCCGTAGTATTTGTTGATCAATAGTTTATGTTATTGTTGTTGGCGCATATGTTTTGTAAGTCGCCCGTAGTATTGTTGATCCATAGTTTGTAACGGCCCATGGTTTTGACCCATAGTATTGGCGCCTAGAATTAGTATATAAGTGTGTGTTGAGACCTATGAAGGCACCGTGAAGTTAATTGTATTGAGCTTGCTCAAAGGAGGTTTCCCCCTCGAAGTGGCCTGTGATCAATATAAAAGTGATTCTGAGTTCTGTCATTTCTGCTATTTCGCATATTCTTGTTAATTAATTGTTGCAGGTGCATCACATCTAGTATCAGAGCACTTTCTTGGGCTCGCTGGGTGAAATTTCTGCCAAATTTTTTTTTTGCATCTATTGCAGGTTCGGATTTGGGAATAATCCCTATCCGCTTAACTATGGGAAGTACTTGGGCATAAGCCCTAAAACTCATTGTGAGGAGTACCACAGGAACCTCGAAGTAGCTGGCCCATTGAGAGGACCTGCCAGCGAAAAGGGCAATGACCCCTACCTGATTGACCAGTTCCCACCCGTGAGGTAAACCAAGAGTTGTCATTTGTGGCAAAGCAGTTATCAATTTTACCTGAGCCGTGGAGTGAGGGGTACTGCACCAGTACACAAGCCGTCAGACAGCATTGGTGGCCGAGCGAAACCCCTGAACTGTTAGGAAGCTGCACATACTTGGGGTCCATATCTACTTTCAGCTAAACTATTGTCGATCACTGCTGCGCCATTTCAGATCCATTTTGCAAGCTGTTCCAGATTCAGCCGTTTTCAATCCATTCAGCACTGTTCGAGATCCCTTTCGAGCCGTAGCCGCTCCAGTCTGAAAAAAAATAAAAATAATAATAATAATAAATAATAAATAAATCCTGGTTATGGTTGTCACCCGTGCAGGAGCAAAAACCATGGAGGACACACTTGCAGCCATCCAAGCAAAACCCCAGGATCTGGATGAAAAATTTCTCAGTCTCCATCTTGAACATTCAGCTATGAACAACAAATGGCAGTCCGAGTCTTCAGCAAACAATGGGTTCTCTTTTTCCAACAATTTCCGTGGTCCGAAGGTTGATTTTCCTCGCTTCAATGGTACCGATCCAACTGGATGGATCTATCGTGCAGAACAGTATTTTAGTCTGCATAATACTTTTGATGTCAACAAAGTTCCATTGGCATCCTTTCATTTGGAATAGGAAGCTCTTCAATGGTACCGTTGGTACATCAAGGCTCATCCAGAGCCCAAATGGCCAGACTTTTGCTAGCTCCTTTTGCAATGATTTGGTCCTAGTGCTTTTGATGACTTCACAGGAGCCCTCACTAAACTTCGCCAAACTGGCACTGTGAGAGAGTTTCAAACCGAATTTGAGAATCTAGCCAACCACACCGAAGGATTGTCTGATGACTTTTACCGGAGTTGTTTTATCAGTGGTCTAAAGGATGCCATCCGCTCTGAGGTCAAAATGTTCTGTCCCAACACAATGATGGAAGCACTAGGCTTGGCTAAGTTGGCAGAAGACAAGATTGCAGCCCAACAACGCTCCAAGCCCACTTTTGTTCCCTTCCGAAATATGGGTTCTCAGCGACGACCTATACTGCAGGCTCCTCGACCGACTACTATCAAGCGTTTGTCTAAAACAGAGATGCAAGCACGCAGAGAAAAGGGGATTTGCTATAATTGTGTTGAGAAATTCACTCAGGGACATAGATGTGTTCAGCAAAAGCTCTATCTCTTGGATGTGGAGTCTCCGCCTGCCTCTGAAATTGGTGACAAAGATCCAAAAACATTGGATACTCCAGTCGACATTCAGGAACCGCCTATTGACCCTCCGTCTCAGGATGACCAGCCAGAGATATCTCTCCATGCTTTAGCTGGAATCACCACCCCCCAAACAATGAGGGTTAGGGGTTACTTCAAGAAGCTTCCTCTTACAATACTCATTGATTCTGGTAGCACTCATAATTTCATTGACCCTCGGATCGCCAAACAAGCTGATTGTTTTATCCATCCTTGCTCCAACTTTGAAGTCATGGTTTCCAATGGGGGCACCTTACCTTGCAAAGGGAAGTGTCGAAATGTGTGTATCTCTATGGGAGATTATACCTTGTGCTCTGACATGTTTTCCTTTCCCTTAGGCGGATGTGATGTGGTTTTGGGCGTTCAATGGCTACGCACACTTGGCCCTATCTTATGGGATTTTGCTGAACTTTGGATGCAGTTTTCCCTCAATGGACACAAACACACATTGACAGGATTACAACCAGGTTCTCTCAGCATCATCAGTTCACATCGCATGGAAAAACTCCTCAAGAAGAATTCACATGGTGTCATCGCTCAGATCCATTCCATCCAGATGCAACCATCAGCAGTCTCAACTACTCCTTTGGATCTACAACAAATTCTGGATCGATATACAGGTGTCTTTGCTAAACTAGTGGGATTGCCACCTTCCAGGCTAGAAGACCATCGTATTCAGCTCCTTCTTGGCAGCGTTCCTCCCAACATCAGGCCCTATCGCTACCCGTTTCACCAAAAAACAGAGATCGAAATGCTCGTTCAGGACTTATTGAAGCAAGGTATTATTCGCCGAAGCACTAGTTCCTTTTCTTCTCCAGTTATTCTTGTCCGCAAAAAAGATGGGTCATGGCGCCTCTGCATTGACTTCCGAGCACTTAATCACCTCACCATCAAGGATAAGTTTCCAATTCCTATTGTTGATGAGCTTCTTGATGAGCTTCATGGGGATCACTTTTTCTCCAAGTTGGATCTTCGTTCTGGGTATCATCAAATTCGGGTTCATGAGGATGATATCCCTAAAACAGCTTTCCGCACACATGATGGCCATTATGAGTTTTTGGTCATGCCCTTTGGCCTCACTAATGCTCCTTCCACATTCCAGGCCTTAATGAATAAAATATTTCGACCCTACTTGCGGAAATTCATTCTGGTATTCTTTGATGATATCCTCATCTACAGTAAAACATGGGATGAACATCTCCAGCATTTGAATCTTGTCATGCAACTTTTCTCTGACCATCATCTCCATGCCAAGTAGTCTAAATGTGTTTTTGGATAGAAGGAAGTTGAGTATCTCGGGCAAATTATCTCAGCACAAGGGGTTTGCGTGGATCCTACCAAAATCGATGCCATGAACAATTGGCCGCATCCTCAGACACTCAAGAGCCTTCATGGTTTTTTGGGGTTGACTAACTACTACCGCAAGTTTGTCAAGGATTATGGGAAGATTGCAGCTCCATTAACTACTCTATTGAAAAAGGATGCCTTCACATGGACACCTGCTACTCAGTGTGCATTTGACAAACTAAAACAAGCTATGTGTACTACACCTGTGCTAGCTATGCCCAATTTTTCCAAGCCCTTCACTATTGAGAGTGATGCTTGCGGCAATAGAATTGGTATTGTTCTCCTTCAAGATGAACACCCCATTGCATTCACCAACAAATCCCTTTCAGGTAAGAATCTAGCTGCCTCTACCTATGAGAAGAAAATGATGGCTATTTTGCATGCAGTACAGAAGTGGTCCCATACCTATTAGGGAATCATTTCTGCATCAAGACTAATCACCAGAGTCTGAAATATTTCTTGGACCAGCGTGTCTCCTCCCCATCACAACAAAAATGGGTTAGAAAACTCATGGGTTATGACTATGAGATCACTTATAAGAAGGGTAAAGACAATATTGTAGCAGATGCTCTTTCTCGCACATTTGAGGCCCAAGGTTCTCTTTCATCTATTTCTATGCCTGTTCCAAATTGGTTGCAATCTGTTCAACAGGGTTATGTCAATGACTCCTCCTTATCTCAAATCATCCAATGCTTGACCAACAACCCTTCTGCTATACCACATTACTCTTGGGATGGTGCTTCTCTGCGATACAAGGATCGTTTGGTGCTTCCCCAGAGCACAGATCTTCAACAGGCTGTCTTCTATGAACTCCATGCTTCTCCATCGGCAGGGCACTCTGGGTTCCTCAAAACATATGAACGAGCATGGCATAACTTCTTTTGGCAGGGCATGAAAAGGACAATTCAACAGATGGTGGCCGAATGTGATAATTGCCAGCGCAATAAGGGTGAAACAACACTCCTTCCAAGATTGCTTGAACCCTTGCCCATACCTACATGGATTTGGATAGATATTTCTATGGATTTCATTGAAGGGATCCCTAAATCTGGCGGGAAGACAGTGATTCTCGTTGTGGTTGATCGCCTCTCCAAATATAGTCATTTTTGTGCTCTCAGCCATCCCTATACAGCCTCCTCCGTCGCTCAAATTTTTCTGGACCAGATCTTTCATCTTCATGGCATCCCTTCTTCCATTGTCTCGGATCGTGATGCGACTTTCACCAGTCATTTTTTGACAGAACTATTTCACCACACTGGCACCAAACTGAAGATGAGTTTAGGGTATCACCCACAAACAGATGGTCAGACTGAAATTGTCAATAAATGCTTGGAAACTTATCTTCGTTGCTTCACCTCGGAACACCAACATCAGTGGGCAAAATGGCTCCCTCTCGCTAAATGGTGGTACAATACCTCTTACCACACTACCTCTAAAATGACCCCATATGAAGCAGTCTATGGTCAGGCACCTCCAGCTCTTCTTCCATACACCCCCACCAGTTCACCAGTTCAGGAAGTTGACACGGTCCTTCGAAACCGCGATCAAATTCTTCGCATTTTGCGGGATAATCTTCACATGGCAAGAAATCGCATGAAGCAACAAGCTGATCAACACCATTCTAAGCGCACTTTTCAAGTCGGCGATATGGTTTTTCTTCATCTCCAGCCGTACAAACAATCATCCTTGAAACTCAAAGGGCGTCATAAGCTCGCTCCAAAGTTCTATGGGCCATATGGGATTCTTCAGAAGATTGGGTCCATTGCTTATAAATTGGAACTTCCTCCTTCTTCCTGCATTCATCCAGTATTTCATGTCTCTTGTCTGAAGAAAGTTCTTGGCACCAACATCAGTGGACAAATGATTTTACCTGAACTGGATAATGAAGGATCCATCCTTTTGGAGCCAGAGGCCATCCTCAATCGGTGCATGCGTCAGCTTCGCTCTCACTCTATCACAGAGGTCTTAATTCAGTCGCACGGCATGCAACCAGAGGATGCTACATGGGAACCACTCCTTTAGATTCAACAACAATTTCCACATCTAAAGCTTTGAGGACAAAGCTTTCTTTAAGGGGGAGGGGATGTTAGGAACCCATGTCTTTACTTTGTTAGTATGTTGTTGTTGGACGCATATGCTTTGTAAGTCGTCCCGTAGTATTTGTTGATCAATAGTTTATGTTATTGTTGTTGGCGCATATGCTTTGTAAGTTGCCCGTAGTATTGTTGATCCATAGTTTGTAACGGCCCATGGTTTTGACCCATAGTATTGGCGCCTAGAATTAGTATATAAGTGTGTGTTGAGACCTATGAAGGCACCGTGAAGTTAATTGTATTGAGCTTGCTCAAAGGAGGTTGCCCCCTCGAAGTGGCCTGTGATCAATATAAAAGTGATTCTGAGTTCTGTCATTTCTGCTATTTCGCATATTCTTGTTAATTAATTGTTGCAGGTGCATCACAGAAAGCTATCGCTTCTTCAGTTTTCTGCCTCATGATGTTCCCCCATGAAGGATGCGTAGTCAAAATTGACCAGATTACATACTATGATCCCAATGCCCCCGTAGCACCTGAAAATGTTCTTCCCATGATTGAACAACCCATTCAAAATGCACCCACATCGTTCATCTCCTCAGTCGGACCCGGGATATATTCAGATAATCCCATGACCACCACTTTCCCTTCCATCCCACCCCGTCTCCCAGTAACTAAAGTATCCGATTTGTGCACCTTATCACACAATGAACAACAACATCCTCAGCAACCTCAACCACCACCACAAGCACCCATATTTCCTATTCATATCGGAACAACACCGATTCATACTATCCCATTCTTGTTCCCATTTTCAGGAGTTGTCAGCACGCCAGTAATTCCTACACTCAACCTTCTAGTTTTAATGTTAGGATTACCTGTATGGTACTTACCTTCCCGAAGTCCCCCACCGACTCCAACCGTTGTCCTACAACTGGTACAACCCATGAATATGTCGAACCATCCACCACCTAGCATACCAAAACCCCAAAATCGCCCACCACTAGGTGTTTCGAACCCCCAAAACCGAAAACCTCCAACAGGGGGCACTACATTGACACCTAGCTATGTCCCCCTTCAATCCCGCCACACTGGGGGTAGAGGTCCACAAACCTACAACACTTCACCCACAACTCACACCCCCCCAGTGACTCCCAAATTAGCTAAGAATCCCCCAACCCTTGTGATCCCTAAGTGCTCCTTGTGCGATGATATTGGCCATGCTGCCCATCTATGTCCACAACTACCGGCACTTCAAGAACACATGAATATGTTGGATGACGACACCAACGTTCCAGCAGTCAAACTAGAACTCCCCCCTCAGCCTCGTGATAAATCATTGCGCACAAACCATCCTTGTGCAATATGCAGCATCTATGGCCATTATTCACATCACTTCCCCGATCTCCCAGATTACAGAGCAACAATATACAAGTTGAATAATGCCGACCTAGAGATATCCCCACCACTTATCAAGGAAGTATTCCCCCCAGAATCTTCCCATTCAGAAGAAATTAATACCATTTATATGATTTCAACTACCTATAAACACGGACCAATTAATTTAATGGAACACTACTTCTGTACCAATGAAGAAATCTTAGAAACACTCACTACACCGGACTACCATTGGGATGATATGCACCATCGATCATACTTCCTCCCTGAGGTGTCTACATCCACCTCAGCAAACCAACTATCTGTTGATTCTAAGGACTTCTTACCAACCAAGGTCGATTGGTTCAAAGATCGAATACTAGCTCTAGAAGCCTTCGAGGAAGGTAACATGGCTAACATTTCACCCATTATAAAAATCGACATATCCACCACCCCCAAAAAAATTGAGCTTATCTCTTTGGGCACTTCATGCACTTAGAAAGAAACCCAAGCTTATAAGAAACTTTTCCAAGAATTTTGAGATGTCTTTGCCTGGTCTTATATCGAGATGCCTGGTCTTGATCCTACCATCGTAGAACACCACATAGACACTTGGCCCAACATATCACTGGTCCACCAGAAACAACATCCCATTCACCCATCCAAGCTTCCAGCCGTCAAAGCAGAAATTCAGAAGCTTCGAGTAGCAGGTTTCATATACCCTATTGCATACACCACATGGGTTTCAAGCCCAATACCATTCAATAAGAAAGTCGGCACCATCCGTGTATGTACTGACTTCCGTGACCTCAACGTAGCTTGTCCCAAACACAACTTCCCCACACCATTTATTGACCCGCTAATCAATGAGTGTGCGGGTCATGAGGTACTTTCTTTTATGGACGGTTTGTCCCGATACAACCAAATCAAAATCCGTAAAGAGGATCAATACAAGATCGCTTTTACAACCCCATGGGGCACTTTCACCTACCACGTCATGCCTTACGGTCTCAAGAACGCGGGAGCCACTTTCCAATGTGCCATGACTTATTGCTTTCACGATCTGCATAAAATCATATTAGTTTATCTAGATGACCTCACCACTCGATCTACAAAACGATCTAACCATTTAGATGATCTTGGGCAAGTTTTCTTGCGTTGTCGAAAATACAACATCCGCTTGAACCCACTCAAGTGTGTCTTTTGCGTTCCAGCAGGTCACCTACTGGGGTTTGTCATTTCAGAAAAAGGGATCACCGTTGACCCTCTAAATGTTCAAGCCATAGTGGACCTACCATCACCATGTACATTAACACAGCTTTAAAGCCTCCATGGGAAGTCCAACTTCCTTCGTCGTTTTTTCCCAGACTATGCCACCACTGTACATGGTTTCCTCCGCTTGCTAAGTCTTCATACCCGCTTCGTATGGGACAACCAGGCAGAAGGAGCTTTCACAGATCTGAAAAAAGCTCTTACAAGCACCCCGTTGATTTCTCCACCAGATTTCACAAGAGACTTTACCCTTTACATTTTGGCATCAGATTACGCCGTATCTGGAGTTCTCATCCAAGAATACTCCGCTCGCCAAGAGCATGTCATTTACTATGTGAGACAAACTTTATCAGGCCCACCATTATGCTACCCGCATGAAGAGAAAATGGCCCTCGCCATCGTCTTTTCCGTACAAAAGCTACGACATTATATTCTCCTCAGCCATACCACAGTTGTGGCAAATTCCAACCCAATGGTCTTGTTATCACCTAAACTATAGCTACCCCTGTGGATGTATCCATTAATGGATGGAAATAGGGAAGGGAAACTCAAAAGGTGCAACCACGATCACCTTGACCTCCAATATATGGTTGTCACGCCAGTCGAGGCAACCTTCGCTTTATGTTATCTAGCCCATACAACAAAGGGGGAGACCCGATCTACTCTCAACAGGAGAGATCAAACCAAGACACCAAATCAAGATAAGACTAAGTGAAGTATTGAAGGTGTATGGTGTATCCTAGGCCTAAAGATGAAGTCACAAGATGAGTGAGGGGTTCAAGAATCAAACCACAAGTTAATCCAACAATCTAGGAAAGTCGAATTGACTTGGAGAGAGATCAGTGCCTTGGGAATTGGGATTAATGGAGTCAAGAAGAGATTAACTTATGGTTGATGACTCCTATGGCATAAGACAAGTGGGCTATTAAAGGTTTGATAGATGAATAAGTCTAGATCCAAGAGTTGATGGTTTGACCTAAGTGGACTGCAATCCCTTAAAACAAGGAATGTTATCCCTAAGGCAAGATTTCACAAAGTGACCCACTAGACCTAGGTTTTGAATTATGCTCGTTCCAAATCGACCAAAATCTCATGTACCCATGTCCTAGAAGTGGACCAACTCCAATCTCCTAGGAAAAGCGACTTTGTCCAAGGAGGGTAAAATGTGGGATAAAAGGATCAAGACAAGTCCAATGGCATCCAAACTTTAGATCTAAGTAGCTTAATCAAGTGAGAATGTGGATCTACAGTTTCAAGGCAATCCAACGGTTAGATCTTATTACATCTGAGTTTAAAGATACCAAGTGGTCCAAAATGGGGATTAAATCCCTTAAAATGTGGAATAGGGCCCACAAGGTAGAAATTGACGAAGTAACAGTCTGGGGGTAGGTTTTAGGATGTGTAGATCATGAATCAATTGAAATCTCAACTACCCATGTACTAGATCTAGGTCAACTCACCCTCACTAAGAAGTGCACCGTTACTTGGAGAAGCTAAGTTGGCTTGGGAAGAGGGTCAAATGGAGGCCAATCCTCACCAAACTATAGATCTGGGATGCCGTGGATACTATAGAGGTGGGTTTTAAATATCTTTCCCAAGGGGCCACTAGATCTTAGTATATCTGAGAAAATGTAAAAATGGGGGTTTTGATTAATTAGGGTTTTATCAATTATGTGTTTGTGCCAATGGATTAGAATCAAGATAAGAGAAACAAACCTGTGGGTCTTACCTAGGTAACCTTGTAGATGCCTTGATGATGATGATCTATGCAAACCCGATCAATTTGAGAATCTTTGAGGTAGTTTTCTATGATGGCGATTTAGTCCAAGAAGCCAATGCGCCCTCTCTCCTACACAACAAACGTCAACAATATCAGATTTGATGCAATCAAGAGATAAGACTAATGCCACAAGAGAAGTAATAGAAAGATAGCATAGATCACAATGATACTAATGATAACCCCCTGATACAAGCGAATGCCAAAGAGATCGGTTTGAAGAAGCCTTGCAAAATCGCCCTAGTTGAAGTGACCCTCCTGTAGACAAGACAAAGATTTCCAAAAAAGATAGATCTTACCACAAATTCCCAAATGCTAGGATGCAATAGACTTTCCAATCACCATCTAAGAACACCAGATGCAAAGGAGACCACAAGAATTTCCACAAGAGAATTTTTCTATATCAAGAATCCAAGAGCCAAAGACCCCTTTACAATGAGAAGCTCTCTCCTTTAAATAAGAAGGAGAGGCATCAAAACCGTAACCAATTTTTGAATGAGTGGTTAAGATTAAAATATACAAATGTCTAATCAATGGTTGAGATGAGCTCAACAATAAAAAACATGGATCACTAATAAAATATAACATAAGTGGACAAAATCGCCCTAGTAGAGGGAAATCCCACCATATCATGATGACAAAATATAATAAGAAGCTTATGGTGGGTCCAAGGGGTAATTTTAGCCACCCTTGGTCAATCCCCATAGCACAATAATAATAAAATAGTCATCAATATACCAAATCGTGCCTCTATGGACAAATCGTGGGCCTTAAGAGGCCTCATAAATCATCAGAAAATGCCATAAGTGATGGATGCAGGCCCTAATGAAGCTGAATCTGTTGGAAGAGGTGTGGAAGATATCAACCCATCATCATTGATCATCCCATGCCAATACATTGCCTCAGTAGCCCAAATCGAATTCCTCAATAGCAATTTCTACCAATCCTGAAATGCCTCAGGAAGCGTGAAACTGCCCCAAACTACATCCTAGTGTGCTTGTGCTGTCAAGGTGAGGGAACCAGTGTGTCACGAAGGGCGGAAATATGGTAAAAACAAGTGGCTGGACCACCCCCTCAAAGCACAATGCCCTAGGTCAACCAAATAAAAATCCTCTCTACTCTGAAAGGGTCTCCGACAGACCAAAACTGCATTGGGTTAGCCTATTGAGGCTCAATCATCACTGTAAGCGCCTTGAATTGAAAACAGACTATCTCATTGAACTCAGAAGATCCAAATCCATCCAAGATGTGTACTCATACACCATATGAGTCTCTGCATGATCATATAACATATCCAATATACCAGAACAGGTGAAGTAATAATGATCTGTAAATGACCAAATAATGTTGTAAACCATGAATCATCATCATAAACCTATATCTGATGCATAGAATCATCATGTACATGTACATAGAACATATATCATCTATCCATATCATCACAAGGTCCAACCATCTCATGTCCTGTGGTTGACCTTGGTCAAACTAGGTTTGACCAAGTCAACATGACCAAATATAACTCAGACTATCATCAAAAGCTGCTGCAAAGTGTCAAAGGTTAATGCATGCTCTACAACTTATTCAAATAGCAATTATAACACAAAGTAATGATTGCTGGTGATCTAAATCCAAATATATAAAGTCATTAATTATTATTATTACTCAGACTAGACTTTCAAGACCATACTCACTTCATAGTTGTGATCAATTTGCTAGTGAAGGGTGAAGGCTAAAATAAACTGGCTAGGCTAAAGGATGACTTGACTGACTCAACTTTGTGACACTTTGGATATTGGAAAGGGAATACACACCATAGTATATATTGAATGAGCAACAACACAGGGAATGGCGGTGTCTCACAAATGGATAAGTTGTTCAAAGAGGGTTTATTCACCTTTAACAGATGCGCACAATCCATAATACAAATGAGCCCAGCAATTATTTTGATATAGCATTTAAGTTCCATTTCTTTTTGGGCCTGAATTTTCCATAGCCTTTGATCTATGTGTGTTTATAAACGCATTGCATAGATTTACATTTATTTAGGCTTTTTGCTGCAGGTGTGTTTTTAAGGCACTTGTTTACCTAAGCACTTCTAGGTGTGTCACAGACAACTTGTTTACCTAGGTATTTACATTTCGAAAAGATATAACATTTTATTTTATGGCCGTTTTCATTTGGCATGCCTTTCATTCATGTGTGTTGAAAAACACATTGCATGAATGGGCTTTTCATACAAGATATAACAGTTCATTTTTCCATATTTTGTATTCATGGCAGCACTAAAAGTTTCAGGTTTAACCAACACAACTTTAGTGACTAGGGGGGATTCACAAGGAACTCCAACTCACCATAGGTAAGTTTTGTCACCAACTCGGAGACGAGACACAATAAACATGGAAGCTCATCCAATATAAAGGCTACAGTGGGGAAAAGGTCCTCCATGTCACTAGTAAAGTAGTAAGTCAAGGTGATAAACTAAAAGGTAGGCAATGGATGGATGAAGACAATGAATAATCGAGCCAACACTAGCAAACCAAGGTATGGTGGAATGATCACCTCTATTCTCCCTAAGGAGGGTAAAACCAATGAGTATGAATAGTGAACTTCTAAGTCTAAGTAGGGACAATCTAATATATATAATAAGATCAACCAGGTCCACATATCTATATGATCACTAGATCATGACACTAGGTGCTAAGACATACTATAAGAATAAATATAAAAGCAATATAACCAAAACACTATGATATACCTGTTGAGTCATATACCTAAATGCTCATAATCTAAACCATCATATGTCCTCTGAAACTATTACTGTAACTCTGGGCACTACTGACTGCTCTGTACAAATGGTATAATTGCTACATCGGTCATCTATCTGAGTGTCCTAAGACTCTGTCATGGCATGGGGAATAAAACTGCTGCCCAAATCTAATAGTGATCCAAATATAGATGCTCATCTCAACATCTCAATGTAAGGGAACTAGCTGAATAATGTACTGGAATCTGACAAAAAATGTATGATAGCCTAGCTACTATATATGTGATAACATCTGGCTCCAGCTAGGACAAGTTCTCTGCTGAAATGAGCGCTTGAGAACCTCAGAATCTCTGGTCCTCAAACTCTGCTACTCGAATCCTTGATCCAACAATCTACCATTTTGGTTCCAACTTTTTATTTTGCACCTATTTCTGCATTCACAAACATAAAAAATACCTCATGCAGCATGTATGGGAAAAATATAAAATCCAACTGAAATAAAATCTATTCTATGACAGAAATATAAATGCAAAAAGGAAATTAAATTACTAACATAACTTGCAAAGTTTTAAATTTATTGTGCAGGAAAAAGAAAATGACAGGTACTCAGTTAAACTAGGAGCTTAGAAAAAGAAAATAAAAAGGTGCCAGACTGAAATGGCTGAAAAGACTAACTACTGCCCAGGCAGGCTTATTCAGTTCCTACCTACCCTAAACTAACTAGCTAGCACAAATGTTAGTAAAATCATAGATCCAGTGCAACCATTAATCAATTTGACTAATGATTCTTCCTTTATGTTTTTTAACATAATAAATCAGGATTAGACTAAAGCTTAGTGAAATGAAAATCAATACATTCTTGACTTGTTCAAAATTTGAGAAAGCATTGGAATGGTGCAAGATGAAAACATGCAAAGGGGGAGCTTGATTAATGTAAACATCCTCCATCAGAATATTAATCAGATCATAAAAATTGTGCAAGTTATTATTCAAAATGTATGGAGGGAAAAGATGTGATAACAAATTTAACTCCCCTTGTTTCAAATTACTTTCCTTATCTACCTGACTAGGACATTCAATTATGAGAGCTCCAGGAATGATGCACAAACCAAGTAGGGATAAATTGTGAAATAAAATTAAGGTTGAGATTAGCCCCACTTGTTGTTTAAGGATGGAGAAACGATGAAATTGATCTTTATATACCCCTTCCAGCCACCAAGAATATTTATTTGTTAAAGATAACTGAAAGGGAGAATAAAACACTGTATCTCCATTTATGCGACAATATTTAGACTCTGGTTTGAAAATTTCAACAGTCAAAGATTTACAAGACCACAAATTCAAAGAAGACTTAGAAAATTGGGATGGGGGGGTGGATTGAAAATTGATTGACCCAAATTTTTGAGAAAAAGGATAGAACTTATTGTGAGCACCCAACCCCAACAATTGAAAAAGACAATCCTGATTAAAAATTGAATTGGAAAAATTATAAACATTGGATGAGTTAAGTGAAGGATTATTTCCAAGCTTCCCATAAACATTAAGATATTGGTTTGAGGATTTGATTAAGGAAAAATATTGATTAGTTTGATTCACCAACCCATCCCCATCGTGAGATTTCTCTTCAATTGATTTATCACTAAATTCATATGACAATAATTTATCTGGAATAGCATCGACCAACTGATTAACAACCATTTGATCATTTTCATAAAATCGATCTCTAAAAATAGGATGATCATTGGTTTCTAAAGAAACTCGGTTGTTGTCCCTACTTTCTTATTCTTCAGTGTCATGGTCAGAAAAATCATCAATCACACAAGGCTAATGAAAAGGGATCTCAAGAATATTTTTAGAAGATTCATTAATGGAAGACTCAACCATGGATGCTTCTTGATGGAAATCATTGGAATCATCCCCTTCATCTGAGACTTCTTCAGGTAATGAGAACAAGACCTCACGAGGCTCAATTTGCTTAGGAAAATGGGAATCACTTTCATAAGGACAATCCTTAGTTAATTCATTATTGGTGTTTTGATCATCTATATCAAATTGATTTTCATCAAGACACTCATTTTCTAATTGTTCTTCCATAGCTTCATTAATGTTTTCTCCCCACTCATTTATTAACAAATCCATGAACATGTCATACCCAGTGATGGATCCTGGGGATAAATGATTAAACCATGGTCGGGCATCCCCTTCTAGGGAAGCACCAAGGGCTCGCATATAGACATCCTCACCATTAGCACCCAGAAATTCCATATGGTTCTAGAGGGCATCCAAATGACTTTCAATAGATGTTCCATTACTTCCATCAAAATGAGGCAACCCCCTGATGTATCCATTTGACATAAGATGAGGTGCCCCATATATTTCTGAAAAATCGAAAGGAGATGGCTTGGGTTTCCTAAAAGTTCTAGTTGTTTGAGCTGGGCAAGGATCATCTACCAAAAGCCTTGACTGAGTTTGATATTTTCGAATTGGTTCACTTGGGATATTTGGGGAAAAATTATTAGATGGATGAGGTGAATGATAATCATAAGAATCTTGATATGCAGGTTCATACCTATAATTATTTTGATAATTATCCTCATACCTAAATCTCGAATTTCTTTCAATAAAATCTTTTAAAAATTTTGAGTCCATTCCAAGATCTCGAGGAATATCTGGGTCCATTATGAATTCTTAGGATTCTTAGTGGATTATATACATGGGTCCGCTTCCCAACAAAGTAATGATTTAAGATTTGTCTTACTTCTAGTGTTGTAAGGATGTAAATTAGCTCGCTCCTTAGCGGAGTCACAATTTGGAGTTGCAAGGTAGATTTTTTAAACTCTTCTACCAAGATATGTGTCGTTTAGAATGCAGGAGAGAATGAGTAATGACTACTAAATTGAACCAAGGTAAGCCTATGCCCTCCTTGGCAGCGGCACCAAAATGTTAGGCAAGAAGAATGGGAGTAAGGCTTGAGAAATATATGTCAAACCAGAGTAAGCCTATGCCCTCCCCAGCAGCGGCGCCAAAATTGTTATCACCTAAACTGTAGTTATCCCTGTGGATGTATCCATTAATGGATGGAAATAGGGAAGGGAAACTCAAAATATGCAACCACGATCACCTCGACCTCCAATAGATGGTTGTCATGCCAGTCGAGGCAACCTTCGTTTTATGTTATCTAGCCCAAACAACAAAGGGGGAGACCCAATCTACTCCCGACAGGAGAGATCAAACCAAGATACCAAATCAAGATAAGACTAAGTGAAGTATTGAAGGTGTATGGTGTATCCTAGGCCTAAAGATGAAGTCACAATATGAGTGAGGAGTTCAATGAGTATGGCTTTGTTTCATTGTTGAGTGTGAGAGTGAGTTATATTATTTGAAATCATGTCCAGGATTAAAGTACTAGTTCAATGTGAGAAAATCCACTACCTTGGGAACCATGTCTAATGCAGGGTAGTTTAGGGGTTGAATTGGGGCTAACTAGTACAAGTGACAAGCTTGATCATTAGATATGATAACATCAAAGGGTTTAGTCCACCAAACAAGGATCAAACCACAAGTTAATCCAACAATCTAGGAAAGTCGAATTGACTTGGAGAGAGATCAGTGCCTTGGGAATTGGGATTAATGGAGTCAAGAAGAGATTAACTTATGGTTGATGACTCCTATGGGATAAGACAAGTGGGCTATTAAAGGTTTGATGGATGAATAAGTCTAGATCCAAGAGTTGATGGTTTGACCTAAGTGGACCGCAATCCCTTAAAACAAGGAATGCTATCCCCAAGGCAAGATTTCACAAAGTGACCCACTAGACCTAGGTTTTGAATTATGCTCGTTCCAAATCGAACAAAATCTCATGTACCCATGTCCTAGAAGTGGACCAACTCCAATATCCCAGGAAGTGTGACTTTTCCCAAGGAGGGTAAAATGTGGGATAAATGGATCAAGACAAGTCCAATGGCATCCAAACATTAGATCCAAGTAGGTTAATCAAGTGAGAATGTGGATCTACAGTTTCAAGGAAATCCAACGGTTAGATCTTACTAGATCTGAGTTTAAAGATACCAATTGGTCCAAAATGGGGATTAAATCCCTTAAAATGTGGAATAGGGACCACAAGGTAGAAATTGCCGAAGTAACAGTCTGGGGGTAGGTTTTAGGATGTGTAGATCATGAATCATTTGAAATCTCAACTACCCATGTACTAGATCTGGGTCAACTCACCCTCACTAAGAAGTGCACCGTTACTTGGAGAAGCTAAGTTGGCTTGGGAAGAGGGTCAAATGGAGGCCAATCCTCAGCAAACTATAGATCTGAGATGTCGTGGATACTATATAGGTGGATTTTAAATATCTTACCCAAGGGGCCACTAGATCTTAGTAGATCTGAGAAAATGTAAAAATGGGGGTTTTGATTAATTAGGGTTTTATCAATTATGTGTTTATGCCAATGGATTGGAATCAAGATAAGAGAAGCAAACCTGTGGATTTTACCTGGGTAACCTTGTATATTCCTTGATGATGATGATCTATGCAAACCCGATCAATTTGAGAAGCTTTGAGGTAGTTTTCTATGAAGTCGATTTAGTCCAAGAAGCCAATGCACCCTCTCTCCTGCACAACAAATGTCAACAATATCAGATTTGATGCAATCAAGAGATAAGAATAATGCCACAAGAGATGTAACAGAAAGATAGCATAGATCACAATGATACTAATGATAACCCCCTGATACAAGTGAATGCCAAAGAGATTGATTTGAAGAAGCCTTGCAAAATCGCCCTGGTTGAAGTCGCCCTCTTGTAGACAAGACAAAGATTTTCAAAAAAGATAGATCTTACCACAAATTCCCAAATGCTAGGATGCAATAGACTTTCCAATCACCATATAAGAACACTAGATGCAAAGGAGACCACAAGAATTTCCACAAGAGAATTTTTCTATATCAAGAAACCAAGAGCCAAAGACACCTTTACAATGAGAAGCTCTCTCCTTTAAATATGAAGGAGAGGCATTAAAACCCTAACCAGTTTTTGAATGAGTGGCTAAGATTAAAAGATACAAATGTCTAATCAATGGTTGAGATGAGCTCAACAATAAAATACATGGATCACTAATAAAATATAACATAAGTGGACAAAATCGCCCTAGTAGAGGGGAATCCCACCATATCATGATGACAAAATATAATAAGAAGCGTATGGTGGGTCCAAGGGGTAATTTTAGCCACCCTTGGTCAATCCCCATAGCACAATAATAATAAAATAGTCATCAATATACCAAATTGTGCCTCTATGGACAAATCGTGGGCGTTAAGAGGCCTCATAAATCATCAGAAAATGCCATAAGTGATGGATGTGAGCCCCGATGAAGCTGAAATTGCTGGCGGATGTGTGGAATATATCAACCCATCATCACTGATCATCCCATACCAAGACATTGCCTCAATAGCCCAAATCGAATTCCTCAATAGCAATTTCTACTAATCCTGAAATGCCTCGGGAAGCATGAAAATGCCCCAAACTGCCTCCTGGAGTGTGTGCGCTGTCAAGGGGAGGGCACCAGTGTTTTCGGGAGGAAGGTAATATGGTAAAAACAAGTGGCTGGACCACCCCCTCCAAGCACAACACCCTAGGTCAACCAAATAAAAATCCTCTCTACTCTGACAGGGTCTCTGACAGACCAAAACTGCACTAGGTTAGCCTACTGAGGCTCAATCATCACTGTAAGTGCCCGGAACTGAAACCAGACCATCTCATTGGACTCAGAAGGTCCAAATCCATCCAATATGTGTAGTCATACACCATATGAGTCTCTACATGATCATATAATATATCCAATATACCGGAACAGGTGAAATAATAATGATCTGTAAATGATCAAATAATGCTGTAAACCATGAATCATCATCATAAACCTGTATCTGATGCATAGAATCATAATGTACATGTACATAGACCATATATCATCTATCCATATCATCACAAGGTCCAACCATCTCATGTCCTGTGGTTGACATTGGTCAAACTAGGTTTGACCAAGTCAACATGACCAAATATAACTCAGACTATCATTAGAATTTGCTGCAAAGTGTCAAAGGTTAATGCATGCTCTACAACTTATTCCAATAGAAATTATAACACAAAGTAATCATTATTTGTGATCTAAATCCAAATATATAATGTCATTAATTATTATTATTACTCAGACTAGACTTTCAAGACCATACTCACTTCATAGCTATGATCAATTTGCTAGTGAGGGTGAAGGCTAAAATAAACTGGCAAGGCTAAAGGATGACTTGACTTACTCAACTTTCTAACACTTTGGATATGGGAAAGGGAATACACACCATAGTATATACTGAATGAGCAACAACACAGGGAATGGTGGTGTCTCACAAATTCATAAGTTGTTCAGAGAGGGTTTATTCACCTTTAACAGATGCGCACAATCCATAATACAGATGAGGCCAACAATTATTTTGATATAGCATTTAAGTTCCATTGTTTTTTGGGCCTGAAGTTTCCATAGCCTTTTTTCTATGTGTGTTTATAAACACATTGTATAGATTTACATTTATTTAGGCTTTTTGTTGCAGGTGTGTTTTTAAGGCACTTGTTTACCTAAGCACTTCTAAGTGCGTCACGAACAACTTGTTTACCTAGGTATTTACATTTCCAAAAGATATGACATTTTATTTTTATGGCCATTTTCATTTGGAATGCATTTCATTCATGTGTGTTGAAAAGCACATTGCATGAATGGGCTTTTCATACAAGATATAACATTTCATTTTTCCATATTTTGTATTCATGGCAGCACTAACAGTTTTAGGTTTAGCCAACACAACTTTAGTGACTAGGGGGAATTCACAAGGAACTCCAACTCACCATAGGTAAGTTTTGTCACCAACTCAGAGCTGAGACACAATAAACAGGGAAGCTCATCCAATATAAAGGCTACAGTGCGGAAAAGGTCCTCCATGTCACTAGTAAAGTAGTAAGTTAGGGTGATAAACTAAAAGGCAGGCAATGGATGGATGAAGACAATGAATAATCGAGCCAACACTAGCAAACCAAGGTATGGTGGAATGATCACCTCTATTCTCCCTAAGGAGGGTAAAACCAATGAGTATGAATAGTGAACTTCTAAGTCTGAGTAGGGACAATATAATATATATAATAAGATCAACCAGGTCCACATATGTATATGATTTTCCAGATCATGACACTAGTTGCTAAGACATGCTATAAGAATAAATATAAAAGCAATATAACCAAAACACTATGATATACCTGCTGAGTCATACCTTAATGCTCATCATCTAAACCATCATCTGTCCTCTGAAACTACTACTGTAACTCTAGGCACTACTGACTGCTCTGTACAAATGGTATAATTGCTACATCGGTCATCTCTCTGAGTGTCCTGAGACTCAGTCATGGCATGGGGAATAAAACTGCTACCCAAATCTGATAGTGATACAAATATAGATGCTCATCTCAGCATCTCAATGTAAGGAAACTGGCATAATAGTGTACTGGAATCTGGAAAAAAATGTATGGTAGCCCGGCTACTATATATGTGATAACAGGTCTATCTCTTGAATCGTCGCCTTCTACAAGGCTATGTTGCCAAATGGGTGATTATCTTACAATAATATGACCTAACTTTTAAAACACTGAAGAGCACCAAAGAATTATCACTCGCTCAACTCATTACGGACTTACCATCATCATCATCATCACCAACTATCCATACTGATATAATTGACGAACATTTGTTCATCATCTCGTCTGATGACCCTTGGTATGGCGACATTTTGGTATACCTCCGCACACAGAAATTTCGACCCAACATCGACCATGACAGATGCTGTTGCATCCAACACCATGCCCCCCATTATCTCCTCTTGGGTGATATCCTCTATCAATGTGGCATCGACACAATCTTACGACGATGCCTTTCCCAAGACGAAGTAGAACAAGTCCTTAACGACTGTCATAGCGGTGCCTGCAGAGACCATTTCTCTTGAATGGCCACCACCCAAAAGGTAGTCCATGCAGGTTATTTTTGGCCATCATTATTCACTAATTGTATCACAGTAGTCAAACATTGCCGAAATTGCCAACTCTTTGCCCCAAAGGCAAGAAACCCCCCGCCCCCCTTCATCCAGTAGTCACTGCTAGACCATTTTGCAAATGGGCCATCGACTTCATGGATTGCAATCCCACATCAGCCAACAGCCACAAACACATTATTGTGGCTGTTGATTACTTTACCAAATGGGCAGAAGCCATGCCTAATTAAAATTGCAAAGCCGACACTGTAGCCCATTTTTTCCTCAACCATGTTATTGCTTGTTTCAGAGTACCAAAGCAACTCGTCTCAGACCACGGCTCTCACTTCGAAGACTCTATTTGGAGAGAATTGTCCCTACTCCTTAAGTTTTAACATCATTTCTCCTCCGCCTACTACCCCCAAGGGAACGGCCAAGTCGAAGCTGTAAACAAAATTTTGAAGACCATCCTCCAACGCACTGTCGATAAACATAAATCCAATTGGCATTACATGATTTTTCCCGCATTATGGGCTTATCACACATCGACCAAAACCACCACCGGCTTTACCCCATTCCATTTAGTTCATGGCATGGAATCTGTTCTCCCCATTGAACGCCAGATACCAACATTACAAATTTCCATAGAACTTCTCCCTGATACATCACTAATTAAAGAACGACTACTTCTTCCAGAGAAGACCGACGAAGATCACTGCGCAGCACTCCAAACAATCGAAGCCGTGAAGAACAGATCTAAACTCCATTATGATAAACATGTTCACCCATGAGCATTTAGTGAAGGAGACCTGGTCCTTGTTTACGATCAAGCCCATGACAAAAAAGGCAAAGGAAAGTTCCAATCTATGTGGCAAGGCCCATATATCATACACACTTGCCTTGAACATGGAGCATACATTTTGACCAATTCAGAAGGCAATCCCATGCGCAACCCCCATAATAGGTTGTACCTCAAAAGATTCTACCCATAAAAAGCCCCTGGACACCATAGTCCATATTGTACAGTGTTTTGATTTTTTTTACTATAAATTTTCGAAATCTTACATTTCAATTCTTTCCTGCATGAACACAGATGGATCCTACCCCACTCTACTACATCGGTTTTGCCAATGGTGCAAGCCATTGGTCTCCAAATCTCGCTTCAGCAGCATGGGTAACTTATTCCCCTTCACATGAGTTGAGCCACCTCGACGGAGTGTGTATATGTGCTGCTACAAAGAACCAAGCTGAGTACGATGCCGTGACCGGTCTCCTCGTTGCCGCTCTCCAAATGGGAATAAGTCACCTTTGTGTTTTCCTGGACTCCCAGCTCCTTGTTTCCCAGCCCAACAACTGTTACCAGGTATGTGATCCCTGTCTATTTAGAAAATTCCTGTGCACAAAACAAATGATTCGACATTTTGAATCCATCTTTTTTACTCATGTCCGAAGAAATCATAACACTATAGCAGACCAAATGGATAAAAACATTCTAGATTGGCACGTCAACCAAAACATGCAGGACATCATGACATGCATCACATAAGCATTATAAAATTATCAAAACATTGCATCCACGTGCATAAAATATGCCTCCACGGGCGTACAAAAAAATCTAAAAAATTGCATCCACGTGCATACACGACTATATACCAAAACATATATATATATATATATATATCATAAAAGTCATAATGTCAGGAGTGCCCTCAACACCCAAATATACAAAAAATACACTAGCCATACGAAAAGTGTATCAACAAAATCATCCCCATATGCTCATCAGCATTTGGGGGCTCATATAAGATCACCTAATCATCATGATCTCCGAGATCCTCTGGCTCCTCCAGATCATACTAATCCTGAGCCCTCCTCTCGGCCATCACAATAGCTACTCTGAGCAGGATAGACTGCCACTCATGGGGAGCATCGAAACAACGCTCGATAGTAGGCCGGTCCAAATCCCTCCAACCCTCCTCTGGTGCTCCCACTAGAATCCCCTCTAAAGTAACGCATATTCCCTCCAGGGCATCATCTCGAGGACGCACAACTCCTCGAGCATGAGGAGGCGGTGCCACTACAGGTGGAGGTGCCACCACCAGCATCCGTCCCCGACAGCCTATATGATTAGTTGGTGGCCTCGGATCAATATCTACATAATCACACAAGTGAACCAAGTCAATATCATATAAATATATCTGGCTATACTCATAACAAAAACATCTAAACATGATATAACAGAGAACCAAAAACAAAGACATACTGTCTAGACCCCAGGCCTACCTTGAGCCCAAGGCTTCTCAGGATCTCCTCGGAAGTCCATACCGGCATACGTATGGTCTACCATCATCATTTTTCCCCAGACAAACGATGTGGCTCCTGTGCACCAAGCACCCACAGAACACAAGCCTCAGCTGCCTGCATCTCTAGCTCCCGTAGGTCCGGAATACTCAGTGCGTTGTTCTATGTATGAGCCCCAGGAACACAGAATCTTTCTAGTAGATCCTCGATGTCCAAACCAGCCGGAATCCTCGGCTGCAACTCCCCAATATCCCCCAAACGGGGCAAGCCAGTAAGGAAATAAACATCAGTAAAAGTGATCTCTAGTCGCTCACCCTGCACCATGAAGGCACCCTCTGCCAGAACCCAGAAATCCACCAATTTGTTCAGCAGCTCTCTGACTGAACGCATAAGAGGAACCTGAGTGAACTTTAGGAGTTCATCCTTAGCCAAGGCCGCCCGCACACCCGAGTCATCATGAA
This sequence comes from Larix kaempferi, assembly GCA_027924585.1. Classification (NCBI taxonomy): domain Eukaryota; kingdom Viridiplantae; phylum Streptophyta; class Pinopsida; order Pinales; family Pinaceae; genus Larix; species Larix kaempferi. The sequence continues at coordinate 281,029 of BSBM01000884.1, forward strand.
TCTGACCCATCAATCCCACATCTATCTCTCTCTCCTGCCATGACACTAGTGGCCTCCTCAGCATCCTGCCAAAAAACAAAGGAAATTTTTTTAGAAACAATTTTTTTTATCAAAAACCCCATCGCGACTTTCAGGCTCTTAGTCGCGATGGACATCATGACTTTTAGCTTTAAATCCGCGATGCACATCGTGGGTATCAAACCCATAGTCGTGATGGGCATCGTGACTGTTAGCCTCCACAGCCGCGATGAACATCGCGACTGTCAGCCTCCACAGCTGCGATGAGCATCGCAACTGTTAGACCCCACAACCGCGATGCACATCACGGCTATCAAGCCCATACCCGCGATGTGCATCGCGGAAAATGAGCCAAAACCCACGATATTCCACGTTGGGAAGCCAAAATGGAATTTCGCAGCCTCCAAGGCCCCGACACTAACCAAAAAGGAAATAATTTAAAAGGCTAAGGCACATAGGCTTACCTGAAACTCGCAGAATAAAAAACCAACAGTCGAATCTACCACAAATCGAGAAAATGCTCTGACCACCTCAATTACTCTGTGAAATTCAACAGTGAAAATGAAACTTGTCACATTGGGCCCACTTGCTATTTATAGAAATTTGACAATTTTCAATCAACCATTTCGGCATCATATGATGTCTGTTTTTAAAACCGTTGTTACTGTTGGAATCAGCGCAGTGAGAAATTCACGACAGTCGACTCCTTTTCCCGATTCCACTAGGTCCCTTTTTCAGGCATTTTTTCCATGCCCCTCATTGCCTCGATTTGCGTACCACATCATCCATGGTCCATTTTTGATGAGTTTTATATTGCCGGATTCAGTTTTCCGCACTCGTGATGATGCTTGAGGTCATTTATCGCGCTCACCACCATATTTTCTGGGCATTTTTTCCCATGCCCCTTATCGCCTCGATTTGCATGCCACATCGGACGTGATCCATTTTTGACGAGTTTTATATCAACATATTCAGTTTTCCATGCTCATGATGATGCTTGAGGTTATTTCTCACTCTCACCATCAGAATTTTTGGGCATTTTTTCCCATGCCCCTCGTTGCCTCGATTTGCGTGCCACATTAGCCGTGATCCATTTTTTATGATCTTTATGTGACTGGATTCAGTTTTTTGTGCTCATGACGATGCTCGAGATCATTTCTCACTGTCTCCAATACCTTCTTGTTTAGTATAATTTTATCCCTTTTTCGGGCCGAGCAATTCTTTTACGAAAAAGGCACTTAGGGAGTTTCTGTTAAGCTCTTTTCTGACTCCTAAAACAATGAAAAGATCGCCAAGCAACCTTGATTCCTTTCATGCTTGTTAAAAGTATCTGAAAGGGCGTCTACCCGGTATAAGTTTACCCATTTTCCAGACCTTGTAGACTAATTACGAAAAATGAATACTCTAGTCACATTGCCTAGAAGAGTTCTCCATTTGCATCATTTTATCCTTTTTCGGGCCTTGGAGACTAACATATGAAAAAGAACACCAATGGAGTCTACTTATCGCTTTCAGACTCTCAAAAATGAAAGCAACCACGAGCAATCACTGTCTTGGGCTTGTACAAATAAACAAGACAGTACTCCTCCACCAATTTAGAGTCTTCTTATCGTTTTCAGACTCCTTAAAAATGAAAGCACTCATGAGCATGAACAGTCCTAGGCTCACATAAATCCACAGGATAGAACCATTTTAGAGCACACTTTTATCCCTTCTTAGAGCTCATTAAAACTATGAAGAAGGACCCAAAGGTGCTTTTCGATGCCACAATAGATAATGTCTTCTCATAAGGCAGCTTCCCCATTATGGTCTCCTTTGTTCAGAGTATTCTGTAGTATGTCACCCTGAGAGCCCCCCAATAGCATCCATCAGCCTGTTCCCCAAAGAATTACTCTAGTCTGCAATACATATCCTTGATCCCTTAAAGCTATGGTCCTCACACCTAAAAGTCAGTTTCCTATGCTGCCAGGTCAACCATGTTATCATGCTCTGAACAAAGGAAGTTTGAGTCCACCCACTCTATAACCCCAGTTTTTTCCACATCCCCACAGCATGTCAGTCCTATTATCATAGTTTTGTTGCACACCTCGCACTCCTATCAAGGAAACATCATTGCCTTGGTAGTTTCCGGTCTCCCTCTGTCGACACCAACTAAATCTATTCCAGAGGATAGACCCAGAGGTCCCTGTGCCTTGGACTCATCACCATTAGTGATGAGTGCCTACGGATCATTTTGAAAGGAGTCCTTAGTGCCTCTCCAAATGACTCTTTCTCACATGCTTGACTTCAACACCTTGATCACATCTTTGAGACTCGTATAGGGTATTGGTCCTTTTAGCTTTTTGTTGAAGACCCCAGATATCACCCGACTCTACCACATTTGAGAGTCTAGTTGAGGAAACCACCAACTACACATTCCTATGGATATTTAGGTTGCACTCGGTGACAATTTACAGATGTACTACATTTTTACACTCCCTCGAGTATACAGTTACATATACACCTCAGAATTGACTCACAGTTATTGAGTCCCTACAGATGTTGGACACCTTCAATTTTAGCAGTTCGTCAACCCTTCTGATAACTTATTCAGAACAGTTGTTGCTTTATTCCATTGTATTAGTTATTTAGATCAGTCATGTCATGATCATGAGTATGTCCCAGCATTGTGTCCCCTTTGGACCATTATGATGTACCAACATATTTTTATGTATTATTCAGGTCCCCCTTCTTGGGCCTAATTGTTATGTATATATCTTGATACGAGCATGGGTATGCCCGCCTCGTCCATAATCAGAGATTATTCCTCATTCATTTTGAGGCCATGTATTTTTTTTTCAATTTTTGCAGCTTCCAAGGGGCTGTTGTTTCAGTCTCCAATCAGTCTCTTCTCTTCTCCATAGCCTAGGAAAAAGACAGAATAACTATGATGTCTATCAGCCATACGATGAACTCTTGCCCTCACACATCAGGGGGCAATCTGTTAACACCCAAAATGTTCTCACTAGCTCATTCCCTTATTCACATGACCCATTTGTCCACTTTTCCACCATTTGAGCCCCTAAAGCCATCAAAAGGTCACCAAAAAGACCCTAATACCCCTTTCCCCCCTCAAAATATGTATTTTTTCCCCAAAAAACCTTCAAAAAGGGTCCAAAATTCCCCAAAAATATTAAAAGGGAATCAAAATATTCAAAATATTCAAAAAAGGAAAAAGAGACCTAAACCATGTTGGTTAATACCATTGGTTTCCTCAAAACCATAATGGTATTCCCCATCACCAAAAACTATAAAAATGTGATAGGGGCTCCTCACTTTCCATCCACAATTCATCCTATCCTTATTCTACCAAATTCCCTTTGAGAGCCATTGCCTCCCATTCCGAGTTTGAAGAATCCCATTGAAAATTTGGAGAAGAAGAGACCATTGGATATTGGAGCTTCTCAACCTTGGAGTTGCTCAACACCCATCATCGTCACCATTTGAGGTAATACAAAACAAATTCTTTTAAATCTCTTGTCTTATTTGCTTATTGTTATCCATCTAGTTCTTTATTTCTCTTATACATGTTAATGTTAGATTAGATTAAGTTTATTGTTATTTGATTTTCATTCGATACTGCTATTACAAGTTAATAGGTGCATCCTTGCACATGCTTGGTTGAAAAACCAAGCAAAACAACCTACAAAGGCTAAGATGTCAATTCATCTATATCTAAAATGGTGAACACCAGAAGAATAATGAACACAAGAAGGGTCGGTTGACCCTTCATTTACGAGAGAAATGTAAAAATATTTTATCTATGAAGGCTAGGCCGACAATTATCGACTTCCAATCATCTAGTTGCATAGAGTTCACTAAGAACTTTCCAATGATACCGGACTTTCCCAAATTGGACTTAGGATGAAGAAGTTATGGGCCTGAGAAGTTGGGAAGTTGGGGCTTCCAACTTTCCGAATCCGCATTGCGGATTGCGGAAGATAGAAGGGCGACTTTTCCGGATTCATGAATTTGGGATTCCCCATTTCTGAGTTCCGCATTACGGATTTGGGATTGCGGAAGTCGGAAGGGAATTTTTACAAAGCAATGGAATTGGTGTTCCACATTCCCAAGTTCCGCATTGCGGATTGCTTATTGCAAATTAATGTTTTTGGTGAAACGGTGAGTTGGTGTTCCACACTCCTAAGTTCTGCATTGCAGATTGTGGATTGCGGATTGATTTTTTTGGTGAAATGGTGAATTGTGGTTCCACCGTTACGGATTCTGCATTGCGGATTGTAGATTGCAGACTGAAGGTCATTGCGGTTGTGGGAAGGTGCAAGGTTGCAGAACCTTTGGAAAAGAAGAAAAAACAATAGTTTGTGTTTCAAGGGCTGCCTCCCATCACCTCTAAAGGGAACATAGGTGGTCGGGGATGTGATAACATTGTATCAGATACAAGGTTTTCAACTTTGGCTCTGCATGGGTCGAAGTGTGAATGAATGTATACATGGAAGGGTGCCAAGGGTGCCGATTTGACGAAAATTTGTTCTAGTCCATGTGGGTAATTTCCAGATTTGCATGGATAGGGAAAAAAGGGAGAGAAAGCATCATCGCTCTATAAATTGTTCCTTGTGTTGATTTTGTTAAATTTGGATGCTTTATGTTTTATATGCATTCCTAAAATGTCTAATAAATATCTTTTATAATGCACAGTGGTAGCAGTTGATAAAACTTGAATAGTTGTAGCAGAGGCATCATACAGGGAAAAAAAAATGGTGACCGAGAATGATGCCAAGAACCATTATGAGCATGATGATGATGTACTAGGAGAAAATGTGCAAGGAAGACATGATGAGACTGAATCCAATGGGAGAAGGGAACAAATAACTCCTCAAAATTTGGTTGAAACCATGACAAGATTTACTGAAAGACCGATGAAGGCTCAGGAAGAACACAACCAGCTCAATGCTGCTATCTTGCAAAGACTCATTGATATGTAGAAGAAGATAAACCTTGGGTCCCACCCAAGCAATGTAGGAAAAGAAGGAAGAGATGAAGGGATGCGTTCTAGAGGTCGTTCTAGGAAGAGGACTCCAAGCCCAAGAAATATTTTTTGAGAAAAATCATAGAACACCCTTCTCAATATCTTCTTCCAGTAGGGTTTGTGACTCCAGAGGGTATCCGAGAATTCCAAGGCATACTTATAGTAGCTTTGGGGAAAGAAAAAAGTTCAGAATAATTCCAGAGGGAAAGTTCAGGAAGGCAAGGCCTCCCACATTTGATGGAGAAGGTAAGACTGGGCAAGAGGCATAGGCATGGTTTCTTGAGATGAAGAAATACTTTAGGATTCATGATTACTCTGTAAATGAAAAGTCTATAATTTCCATTTACAATCTAAAAGAAAGATATTCAATTTGGTGGGAACACCTCATGCAAGTAAAAAGGATCAGTGAAAGGAGGATCAGTTGGGAGTAATTTAAGAAGTAGTTCAAGGAAAAATACCTTTCTGCTATGTATTATGACATAAAGAGGAAAGAATTCAATGAACTCAATTTGGGATAGAAATCTATGGAAGAACATGTCCATAAATTTTTGGAACTGTAGAGGTATGTGGACTGCATCCAAGATGAGAGGTTAAAGATCCAATGCTTCCTTGGAAGTCTACCTCAAATTTTTAGAGATAGGATTGAGATTTTTACCCACCAAGTCTTGATGAAGCCATTAGGATGGAAGTACATTGCTATGAGCAGAGCAAAGGAAAATCATAGGTCAGTTGGGGTCAGATAAATATTTCTCATGATCAGCCTCATCTATAGGTACATATTGATAACTATCTTGGGTTGTGAGGAAATCTAAGATCTATCGATCGTCATCAAAAACCTTCCAACTAGTTACATTGTCAGGAATAGAAGGTCTATATACTAACTCAATGGAGAAAGTATTAGGAGACAAACATTCTATAGGGGTCAATTTGGAGGCAGTGTTGGCCAATAGATCTGCATCAAAATTTTGGGACCTAGGGACTGACTTAATATTGAATGCATTAAAAGAATTAGTCATAGCCCTTACAAGCTTCTGATAATTAATCAAATAGGGAGAGATATAGTGGATTTTATTCCACACCTTTTTTACAATAATTTCTGAGTCCTTGTAGCATTCAATTACCTGAGCTCCGAGATCAATTTCCTTCCTAAGTCCATGAACCAGAGCCTCATATTCAGCAATATTGTTGGTGCATTCAAATTCTAGTCTGCAGGAAATCATTATTTTGGTCCCCTTTGGGTCTATTAGGAGACATCCTGCACCAACTCCATCTTTATATCTTGATCCATCAAAGAACAAAGTCCATGCATTTGAATCTATCCTAAAATTAGTATTCACATTATAGACATTATGTACAACAGAACCAGAGAATGGGATAGAAGTAAAATTAATGATTCGGGATTGATTCTGAACATTTTGAACAGGTGATGAATCTGCAGGTTAATTCCCAAAGAATGTGTCAAAAGTGTAGTGTTCTATGTGTGAACTATAATAAGCAGCAGGCTCATTGGAATCATTCAAATCAGTTACAGTTTGTTTCATGTAAGGTTCTCTGCTGATTTTGATTCTATTAGGACTTCCATTATAAGGAATCCACAAGTGGGACCAATCAGTAGAAAAATAACCTTTAAGATTTTCTGACCAATCCCTACTTAGCCACATTCCATATTCCTTAGGGATATCAACCACAACTATGTCGATGGTTTGGTGGATCCTTGGATCAGCAAACAGTGTCAGAAAAACATTTTTCAATTCTCCCACTACCCTAACCCTTGATTGGTCAAGTTGAACTATTTGGGTAGGGAAAGGTTCCCATGTTTCATTCAGTTTCTTTCAAATAGATAGAGGCATCACATTAGATGAAGCACCTGAGTCTAACATGCAATTATGGACATTCCTATTGAAAATTTCGAAACTGATCAAGAAAGGAGTTGTATTCTTCATGCCAGGATTTTGGCCAATGGGTTTAGGATATGTCTCCAAGTTTTCATTTTGAATTTCCCTATATTTGTTCACAATCATGTTTATAGGAAAATTGTCTCTCATGGCAGGGATTTTCAAAAGTTAAAAAAGAGAAATGTTTTCCTTCACTCTTTTTAAGTCCTCAATTAAACTATACTCAATCTCAGGAATGACAGTTTCTTTTTGTGTCACTGCTTTTCCTCTGTTTGGAGAGGTGTAGAAGTGGAATGTTCTTGTGTAGACTATCCTTTGCTTCTTGTATTATAAGGATGTTGGACATTAAAAATAGTCTTAGGCTCTTCCTCCTCTTCAGCCATAGGGAATTCTGAAAAGTAACTGATTTGGTGGTCCTCTTTTTCATTTGGTGGTTTAGGATCCTAATTGTCTTTTGGATTTTCATCAGGGTAATCAAGAGGATTGTGAGATTCAGCAACCAAAGATTTAAAAATGGGAAGGATTTATTCAGAATTTAATCCCTCATTAGGATTAGGTGGAACTTGGTTCTGTGTCGGTTAATAAGGTCTCCTATAAGGTGGTCTTATGAATCCTATAATGTTGGTTTGGTTTTCAGTGCTGGTCTTTTTTAAGTCCACCATTTCATTAGAGATATTTTGAAGAAATGTTTTCACGTCATTCATTTCAAAAGGATCCTTGTTTTGCGCAATGGGTTTAGGAGGATTTTATTTTTTTTGCGAGAGGTAGAAGGTTGATCAGATGGAGTGTCAGGATTATCTTTTAAACAAAACATGTCCTTCTCTACCTGGATAGCATCAACAAAAGCCTCCTGCAAGTTATTCTTGTGTTCTCTTTTGACCCAAATGTCTATGGGGATAGGTAGACCTTTAATGTAATATGCAACCAATAATTCTTTCGCAGGAAGAACAGTGGTAGGGATTATGTTTTTTTATGTAGGAGAATCTCTAGTTGTAATCTTTAACCCTTTCTTTTCCGTTAATTTTCATTTAGGAAAGATTAATGACCAGATCCTTAGGGGTTTTATCATCTCCAAATTTTTGGATAAAGATGTTTTCAAAATCATTACAGGAAAATATTGATCGGGCTTCCAGGGAAAAATACCAAGTGGATGCTTTCCCATCAAAGGTGTAAGGGAACAATCTACAGACTACATCTTCATGTATGACATTCCTAAGCCTAATAGCCTGCATGAAGGTTTTAATATGATCTAGTGCAGGTGATTTATCATCTGGATTAAATTTAGGAAGCTACTTTTCTGGGTTTTTGGGAAGTCTATGTTGATCTCCAACAACGGATACAACATCCTAGTCTAGCCAAGGTCTGTTTTGGCCTTCTACCATTCATATATATTCTGAAGAAGAACTTGAGGATTATTCATTGTCCAATGATTCCTCATATGAGGATGATGATGAAGAAGGAGGTGTTGGTGGTGGTCCACCAGTTTCAACGTTGGGTTGTGGGATTTGCAGATCTTGATCTGTTTATTGAAATAATGAGTCGATGTGGAAGTCAGGAAACAGTTCCTGTCGAGTTGTGTTCTGATAATTTGTGTTTTGATTATCAGAATTCTGATTATCGGTGTCAATCCAAGAATTTTTGGCTTGATGTTGCTGGGATAATATATGTCTCAGGATCTGATGGTCTTCAAGTCTTTCTTCAACCCGAGCAGTGATATTATGAGTACCTTTTCTCAATTGCTCAAGGGTGAGAGGCCCTCTAGTTGGTGATATAAAAATAATTTGAGGCCTAGTTGTTTCTTGTCTTGTTACAGGAATAGTAGGAACTACTAGATCTTGAACTAGTTGTTCCATGGATGTAGATGCTTGAGTGTGGCTCCTGGTAACAACCGTTGATCTTGTTGGAGGAGGATTACTAGTGTTATGTTTAGGCATGACTGATCAATGGCCGGCATTCTAGTGCCATTTGTTGAATCCTTGGATATGTTAATGCTGGAATGTTTTCCAAGGCAAAAAACAGAGGGTGGCAGCCCAATCTGAAAGGCTTCAAATAGCTTTGTGCAAGAGCAATTCTATCCCCAGACTGTTTGGTGTGGTTGAATCCCACGGATATTAGGCCTTCGTTGGCAGTTATGTGCGTTGATCCGTATGGATCTATATTCCTGTGATGGAAGATCAAAGTTGTTCCATGTCTAAGGGTAAGTAGTGTTTGCTTAAGGGAAATCTAAGTAAGTTAGATCTAATATTGAGAAATATGTTTTAATGTGCAGGACAATCAAATATGGAATTTGGTTAAGTGTTTCACCAACAGATAGACATACTAATTTGATATATATTAACCAACTTTAGATAAAAGAAGAAATGAAAATTGAATGATATATTCCAAAGAATTAAACACATGTAAGAGTGTTCTGTTATGCTCTGCCAATTAACAAACTATCAGTAATGAAACTATAACTGTTAATCATTTGTAGAAATAGATAAATGAATTAAATAAATAAATTCTCTTAACACATAATAATATCTAAATTGTAAGTTCAGACAAATCCAACCTACAGATTAGATACATTCATAAAGTTGAAAAGATAAAATAGATATGATTAAATAAAAAAGGTAAGAAAATCAGAAATTATCAAATAAATTTGATGAATTACACAAAGAATATAAAAAAGAGAAACTGACTATGATTGATTAAGCTTGCAAGAAATTACAGTGTCTACATAGAAACAAAGAGTCTCTAGTTCTTCTCTGGCGATTTCTTCGCCCCCCTCCCCTACCCCTATGAGATCTCTACCATTTAAATAATAATTACATTGAATTACATTGAATTACATCAGATAGATCCCCCATAAGATAGGCATTTTTCAAACTGTTATAATCTAATAATGGCCAAGAGAAATTCACCACTTGGCCCATACATATAACAATTCTTCCACATCTAGATATTTGGCCAACTCAAGTGCCAACTAAGTGTTGCATGTGAAAGACTTGATCTCATTTTTCTTGATCTTATGCCATGCACGTAGGAAAAGGTGGATCTTTATCCCTTGACTGACGGGTTTCTTTATCAAATATTAAACCTCATAAACCTGAATGTATTCTAGCTGCTGAATCTCCTCCTTGGCTCATGCACATCTGCTATCAACCTGCTTGATCATCAAATTGGGTGGACATGCTTTCTTTATGGGGACCAAGGTTGGAAAATATAGCATGACCATCAAGTTATCAACAACATACCATCTTCTGCCACAAATTGCTTGTGCTTTCTGGATTGTTTCCTCAGTTGACTCACAAGCATGTTCCCATGCACCTAAAGAGATTCTAATTCTCTTGAACTTGAAATTATCGTGAACATGAACGTCTTTGGGTTTTTCCTTGATGTATTTTGTCCAGTCACTCACATCTTCTATAGCTATGGTTGATTCTTCCCTTTTATCATTATGGTTTTCCAGAATAAGAGAATGTCGCTCAAATACATTGTGTGTCTCTTGAATGTCATTCAAGGATTCAAATAGTTCAGTCAAAAGTTCCTTATGATCTTCATTGATTTTAAGGGCCAACTCTTTGAACTCTTTGTTGGAAAATCTAGAGAAGTATAAAGAAGATGCCTTGTTCACTAAATCCTTCAGATATTGCTCAAGTAATGTGATATTCTAAGCATAGCCAAAGTTCAACACTTGTGCTTATTGTAGCTACTGCTGGAGAGATTCATTCTGTGACTGTAGGTCTCTCAGCTGATTGCCATGCTCATCCCTCAACTGTTGAAGTTGAGATTCATGTTGTTCCTTGGCTTCAGACTGATCCTTCCTGAGCTTCTGCAATTCTTCTTTCCTAGCCTCACTCTTTATTTAAAGTGGTAACTGAATCATAATTAGCCCCTACAAAGGCTCCCATGGCTGCTGCAGTTTCCAATTCTTCTTGCTGGGAATCAATAGATGTTTTTTGCCATATAAACCGATTGGGGACATGGATTTGCATAACAATCCCTCCTCTTTGTCTCTTAGCTCCTCTTTTTACCCAAGCATTCTCAGATTTGTTGTAGAAGTATTCCCCCAAAGAAACTATAGCATCCTCCCTGAACTCTGCCACCATGTCCACTGTTGAAGTTGATATATCAGACTTCGAAACTAAAGGATGAGTCTAGGAAACAACAGAATTTGGGATTGGAAAGTTGATTTGGGTGGTGGACTTGTAGGGTTAAATGATGTTTGAGACCAATTGTAAGGAAGGGGAAGTAGAAAGTGGAGATATGAACTCTGGGAGTGATAGGTGGTTGTAGAGATGAAACAAAAATAGGAGTAGTAGCTAGCTCTAAAGATGTGGTGGGAAGTTGGGTTTCAGCATCCTGTGTAAGTGCAACCAAAATTGGGATCATAACTAGCTCTTGTGAAATCACCACAGGGGTTAGCAGTGGTTCAGTCATTGTGAGTAAAGGACTTATGGTATCAACGAATGAGAGGGAAGATGAAATGACTAGTATATCCAATGATGTAGTGGATGTTGCAGCTATGGAAATGGTAACCTTTGGTAAATGAAGATCAGAGACTGAGCTATCAACATTCATAACTTCCAAGGGGTTAGAATAAGTTGATGTGACTGAAATCAATTCAGGAAAAATATCAAGAAAGGTAACAAAACATGAGCATTTAGCGGGAAGATTTTCCTCATCCTCATCAATGTCTTAAATGTTAAGCATGGTTACCTTGGGCACATGTTTTTCAAAATTCTGCTTCTTTGGTGGAGTGGTTGCAGCAACAGTTTGAGTTTACACAACTGAAGTTAGTGCTCCCAATTCTTTTTTCATCTCATCAGCTGACTAATCACAGCATTGAGATTTTACAAAGGCCTGGACTGTGATGTGTCTTCAACAGGGGTTTTTCCCTTGTCATTACCATCGTAGTTCAACATCAATGGAGTATTTGATTTCTGATCCTCCTTTTCTGCCATTTCTTTATGAAATTTATCCTCAAGTGACAATTCAATTTTCCTGTAATTCAAGAACTTAGTCTTGAGCTCTTGTTGATATTAAAAGATGAAACTTTGTTCTTCCTTTGAAGCATTTATGTTCATGATTCAGCAAAAGAGTCAACACCCTCGTAGATATAATCATTTGGTTCAATTTGGTGAGCATATTCATTCTTCATGTGTTCCTATGCAAAATGACTAACCATAAACTCCTTGGGATAATGCATTCTTTTAGGATCTTTCCCAAGCTTAATAGAAGCAATTTTCTTACCAAGTAACCTAGCATGAGTTGAATTATGAGTTTTCAAAGGTCTGAGATGAAGTGAGAACTTGGGCCACCCTCTTATTTTGGCTCCTATGAGTTTGGGAAAGACACCATCAGTGACAGTTTGGAAAGAAATCTCATCTAAAAACAGTCTGTCTAGGACAATACTGGGTAGCAGATGTACAGTGTTGCCACCCCAAATCATGACATAAGAAAAGTATTCTCCCATGTACCACTCCCCCATAGTAGAGACCAATGCCTTAGCATATTGAGAGAAAGTGGGAGCATTTTCCTTAAAAATCATCAAATGAATTTTACCAATGAAATGATCAAAGATATCATATATCATAGGCATGAAATTGCCTTCCCATAATGCATAGGAGTAGATATGCACAGCAGGCGCAGACAAGGTCCAATTCCATCCCATGGAAAGAAACTGAAAAGTAGCATAGAAGATATCCATGATGTATGTTGATTAAAAGAATGGAGGATTTTTGGAGGAAGAAATCTTCTGGTATTTCTCAATAGATGACTTAATCTCCACTGATAGTATTCAAATCCCATTTAAAGGACTCGCCTATAGTGAGTACATGATGAGAAAAGGGTTCCCATTCAGCTTTGAATACAAAACTATCGAGTAGCCCATACAGTCTACAAAGCATAGCTGCGAGTAAGGAGAATGACTCTTTGAAATAGGAAATAGGGTAGGATTTATCAGCCTTAGGCGTGAAGCTTGTTAGGTTAATCATCCAGTACTTAAGCATCTCATCAAAATTGAATTGGGTTCTGGTTGTGTCAAGGAATTTGGCATTAAGCAAGAGGTTGGGTTGTCTCAGGGAATAATCCCTAGCAAAGGCTTCAGGCCAGAAGGAAGTTAACTGTGCCCCCTAATTGTCATTGAAAGAATGGTCTTGAGGGTTGGCATGATATATAATCCACTTAATGGAATTCATATAAGCCGTAAGGGTCGGTCTAGCCGCAATGGCATGTAATTGGGAATTGCTAATGTTTTTGTAAAAGGACTCGTTTTGTTGGATTTCCAAAAAGTTCATCATTGTCGAATATGGAATATATTCAAAACCAATCCAGGTGAAAAGTTTCAGACATTCAGCCACTCGTATTAGAAAGAATACCACTGTTCGAGTCTTTGTTCTTGAGCTCTCTTAAGACAGTTTTTGAACACGTATTTCTCGACATGTTTGGGAAAAGATTAAACAAATCTAATAAATAAGCAATAAACGATTAATATGAATGATTTAAACCTTAAATTATCATAAATATCATAGAAAAAGTGTCGGGAAATCAACCTGAGCTGAAAATGAATGCAAATTGGGAGAACTGGTAAGAAATCCGTACTGAATTCTTCTCCTATTTGGAATTTTGCAAATTCAAAAACGATAGAAAAATAGTAGAAAGCGGAATATTTAAGCAATGGTGAAATAAATCTAGATCATAGAATTCAAACCAAATAAACGACTAAGATTAAAGGATGAAAAGCAGAAAAGAAATTGCGGAATCGATTTTTTTGCGAAAAATTGATTGAGGCTTATGCAATGCATGTTGTGGGTTACGGAAGTGCAAATTTAGACATACACAATTACATGTTTATGCAATCCGTAATCCGCAATTGGATCATGAAGCAGTGTTTAAATAACAAGAAAAGTGAATCTTTCTGCAATCCGCAATGCTGGTTGTGGGCTGCAGAAGTAAAAATTGAACTCATTTATTATGGTTTCTGTAATCCACAATGCGGATTGCGGATTTTTTTTTTTTTATTTACAATGACAAAGGGATTTCCGCAATCTACAATTTGCAGGTTGCGGGTTACGGAAAGAAAAACTTGTTTTATTGAACTTAAATGACTTATGCATTCTGCAATCCACACTTTGCGGGTTGCGAGCTGCGGAAACAATAGTTTATTTTCCGAAAATTTATGACTTCCACAATCCTCATTGCGGATTGTGGATTGTGGATTGAAGGTTGTGGAAAGGATGTAAAGTTCAAGAAAAAGCAAGTTTTCCTTAATTTTCAAAACGCACAAAGGAAATATTTTTTAAGCAAATTTTATTCAATCTAAAGCATGGGAATAAGAAAAAAACAATGACAACAATAAAAAACATCCCCAAACATAAGTAAAGGAAATTCGATTTACCTTCAAAAATAATAGTGGGGCTCCCATTTTATCAATAAAAAATGGGATCTCTTATGGCTACAAAAGAGACAAAGTGATAGAGATTGCGGTTGGAAATGGTTGTAGGGGTTTAACGAATAGTAGTTATTTTAGAGAGAAGGGTGGTGGAAAAGAGAGTGAGAGAGGGGGTGTTAGGGGGTTAGTGGAGAGAGTGAGGGGTGGTAGTTAGTTGTAGGTGGAGGAATAGGTGGGAGAGTGAGAGAGTAAAATAGTAAGGGCTATGTTGAAAGGGTGAGAGTGAGATAGAGAGACAAATGAGTGTTAAAGGTAGCGTGATGAGTATGATGGTGAGAGAGTGAGATAGGGTGTTAGTAAGGGTTAGAGAAAGAGAGAGAGTATTCAAGTGAATATGAGTGTTATTAGGGAGAGGGAAGAGTGGTTAGGGGTAGTGGGATTGTGTGAGAAAGAGTGGGTGTGCTAGGGGGTTACGGGGGAAATTGTGGGGTTGGTGTTAGGAAGATATGGAAGAGTATGGAAGAGAGAGATGAGGAGGGGGATTTTTTGGGTGATGAGTGAGTGATAGAGGGTGTTAATAAGGTTTAGGGAGAGTATGGGAGAGAGAGAGATAGAGATAAATGTTTAGAGGGAGGGGGATATGAGGGTTATATGTACTGAGACTATGTGTGAGAGAGTGGGGGGTGTTATTGGGTTTTAGGAGAGATAGGTGGGTGATTTAGGTGGAGGTGGAGGCATAGGGTAAAGAGAGAGTCAGAGAGGGGGTTAGTAAGGGTTAGGTAGGAGAGAGAGAGAGAAAGAGAGAGGTGGACAGGGTGTTAGAGGAAGGGTGAGGAGTAGGGTGTGCAAGATTAATAGAGGGAGTTTGTAAGGGTTTAAGGGGAGGATGGGGGATAGAGAGACAAGTTGGAGGGGGTTTTGTGGTTGGAGGAGGAGAAGAGGTGAGATAGAGAGAGAGAGAGAGAGATGTTAGGGATGCAGTAGGTCTGTGTTTGGTGGTTAGGAGAGGGAGAGGTAGAGGGATGTGGGTTAGGGGTAGGTGGAGGGGTATAGGGGTGTGTATGTGTGTGTTAAAGAGAGAGGAGAGAGGGGGGCTATATGTAGGGGCGTTGTAAGGGGAAGAGAGAGTGTTATAATGTTTAAGGAGAGAGAGAGGGGGGAAAGGTGTGTTAGAGGGAGGGGGAGGAGTAGGGGTTGAAATAGTGAGAGAGGGGATTAATAAGGGTCAGGGAGAGGAGGGGATTGAGAGAGAGAGAGAGAGAGAACCAAGTGTTTGTTTGGGGGTTGGGAGAGAGAGATATAGGTGCGGGTTAGGGATAGGTGTAGGAGTAGAGGCGGGTGTGTGTGTGTGTGTGTGTGAGAGAGAGAGAGAGAGAGATCATAGAATCAGAGTTAGGGGTGCAGTATGGTGAAGAGAGTGTGAGAGAGAGGGATAATAATGTTTAGGGTGGGAGAGAGAGAGAGAGAGAGAGAGAGAGAGAGAGAGTCGTTGGGTGGTAGGGGAGGGCATGGGTTATTTGGGGTATGGTGAGTAGGTTCGTTAGTGGAGAGAAAGGGATAGATATTGTGTTTGGGAGAGAGTTGTAGGGATTTAAGTAGTATTAGGGATTTTAGAGATAAGGGTGGGTAGAGGTTTGGGGCAAAGAGAGTGAGAGTGAGAGAAAGGGGGTGTTAGGGGGTTGGTGCAGGAAATGAGGGGTGGTGGTTATGTGTAGGTGGAGGAATAGGTTGTAGAGTGAGGGAGAGGTGATTAGTAAGGGTTAGGTGGAAGATATGTGAGAGAGAGGCATGGAGAGGAATGGGGGTTAAAGGTAGGGTGAGCAGTCTAGTGGCGAGACAGTGAGAGAGGGGGTTAGTAAGGGTAAGAGATATAGATGCTTAGGGAGAATATGAGTGGGTTTATAGATAGAGAGGAGGTGTTAAGGGTAGTGACAGTGTGCGAGAGAGAGTGGGAGAGTGTTGGAAGGTTAGGGGAGAAAGAGTGGACTGTTGGTTAGGTGGAGGTGGAGGAGTAGGGTAGAGAGAGAGAGAGAGGAGGAAGAGGAGTAGGGAATGAGTGAGTGATAGAGGGTGTTAGTAATGCTTATGGATAGTTGGTGGGAGAGAGAGAGAGAAGGGATTTAAGTGGTAGGGGGAGGAGTACATGTATTTTAGAGAGAGAGATATGTTAGCGGGTTGGGGGACATAGAGACGGGTGTGTGGTAGGCGGTAGGGGGTGGGGTATTAAGAGAGAGAGTGAGGAGGGCTAGCAGGAGGAAGAGTACAAGATAGCAATAGGGGCTTGGGGAGACTATAAGTTTGTTTAGAGAGAGGGAGGGGGGTGTTAGCACTCATATTTTACCCTTTGGTTGTGGAAGCATAAACCCAAGGTAACTATTTCAAAACCAACCTTTCGGAGGAAAATTATCCTTTTTCCTACCAGAGAGGGCTCTCTCAAAAATATGTGAATGGATAAAGATATATGAAAATTATTAGGATTTTTTAAAACAAATATATGGTTGAAATACCCACAAAGACCATTGGGCATGGAGTCAAAACTAGAAAATTTTACGGACCAGCAAATAAACAACAGTAATGATTTTTAGAGAAGCAAGATAGTTGTCACATTCCAGTCAAAGTCTTTTGCAGGTGATAAAGAAAGGAAGATAGATATTCCAACAATAATGGGCACCAATTTCCAGATGAATCCACTATCAATTTTGAAGAAAAAATGAATACTCAGGCCCGATAAATCAAGGCATAAACATATGAATATGGACTTATTTAACTTTCATCCAAGCATAGAATAGATAACATAATGGAAGAGATAACAAAGAAAGGAATACATAAACATAAGAGAAGGGAAAGTACAGACTCTAACTTCGATCAAAACATGAATCTTTATTCTGGAAAATATGTTATTCTCTACATGGCTTTTCGTATTATAAGAAAGAGCAACTCAATACAAAAAGTCTCTTGCTTTTCAAAAATTTTCCAACCCTTTCAAAATGATTCTCATTATCTTTTATACAAAATATTTTGAAACAAAAGCTAACTGCTTCTTTTAAAAAAAACTTAAAATAACTTAACTAACTGCCATATGTCTTCTTGAGTTAAAGCTAATACATAGAAATATTACAAATTCTTTTCAAATAAAATTCTTCATTTTTTACGAGACCCAATGGATACTTTCATGAACGAAGATTATATTTCATTCTTCCATATTTTTCGACCATTTCCCATTGATCTGTTGTTATAAGATCATAGCTTGTCATCTCTTTCACTAGGACCTTCATATCAATATGATCTGCATAGGAAATTTCTGGAATTCTTTTGCCGATGGAAACTAATTTACTCATTATTTCAAAATCTTCTTCAGTCTTTTCCATCAAAATATTTCCTGTAAGGAGATGATTCAAATGCTGAAATTTTCCATGATCCATTCTTATATCAAAGAACAATTTCCTATAATCATCTTGGGAAATCAACTCATTGTTTTCATCCCAGAATGCAGGAAACCCTTTTTCAACCAATTTATCAAACTGTTTTTTAAACTCGGTCACTTGTCTCTTCATTGCTCCGGCTCTAGATTCAACTATTTCAATATGTGCCTACTTCCCTAGAATTCTCCTCACCTAGGTAATAATGGCTATCTTGTTTTTAATGGCCATGGTCTTCAAGTCTTCTTCTATCAAACCATTCAGGAAATTAATTGTATTTTGCACTGTGTCTTTTGGCTTCTTATTCATACTCTCTCTCATTGCAGTACAACTTTCCAAAGATTCTTTAGCCACTTTCCCCTTTATCTTCATGAATTTCAAGTATGGCTTGAATTTTTGTCACATACCCAAGTTATAAACATTTTATGTTATGCATAAAACATTATGTTTTATTTTTATTGTAAAGTTGTATTACTATTGACCAAGTGGAGTCAAGGATGACTGTAATTAATTACTTTGAATATTTTATTATAAATAAATAAAAGTGGAGACAAACATCCAAAGAATACTGTTGAATGAGTGTTCACTGACCCACTAGGAGGAATGGACGGTGGTGGAGAGCAATCTGACACTTGGCATCATCCTCAACTCACTCTAACTGTTGCAGGCGGCAACTTCCCTACTTTTATGGTCATGTTCCCCAAGAAGGTTGAGCTGAGCAGGTGGCTCATTTACTGAAATAAACTGACCAAAAGACCTAGGCATTCTACTTATCTACCCATCGAATTCAGTAGGAGGCTGTTCATTCTTACCTTGTGATAATTTTTTAGCACAAGAGATTCAATGAGGGGAAAGTTAGAAGTGATTGAGTGAACTAAGATTGCATTCTGAACTAGTGCAACCACATTGCTAAGTTTAATATTGCTAAAAGTAGGAAGTACTACTGCTGAGTGCTACTGGTGCGTTGAAAGGGAATTTATTCCATTACTCCACACCACATCTTCATCTTGGTGGTTTAGTGAACATGCTTGGTGGTCCCAAGGAAAGTAACTTGGCTGTCTTTAGGAGTTGGTTGGGTGGAACGAGATCCTTTGGCTGTTTGTTTCTTCTACAGTTATCAGGTTCAATTGTGTTATCTTATTTTACTTCAGTTAAGATTATTATTACAGTTCTGATGTTATTATGCTGCCAGTTTTCTATTGCTTATTAAATATTCTGATATGTCAATAAATATTTCATTTATGTAAATTTATTTTTGTTGAAGTGCTGAATAGTCAATTAAGTTTAATTGGATAAATGAATATTCAATCATTTTTTAAATGAATGATAGAAATAATTTCTTCCCTGCATTTTTCCACACACTATTCCTAGTGTCGTACTCTAGTATAGGGAGGATAGAATTAAAATAGATGTAAAATGTAGTACTGTAAATAGATTCGAAATATTGAATTTATAAATAAATCTATTTCATTTCAAAATAGACACATGATTTATTTCAGATAAACACATTGTTTCTTTCAGATAATTGCTAACTAGGAAACTTAAATATATATACATTTAGTATAGTCACGGAAATACCAACATATACATTCGAATGAACTCATACATTAACATTTATATTCTATCTATAGTAATACATTATCAAAATCAAATAAATTTACTTTCTATGTATTGTATCTGGTCTCTTTTTCTATTTTAGTATTTCGAATAAATATTCTCATAATGCATTATACTTTTCAAGAAAACACTTATAAGTTAAAACAATAACTTATAGCTTCAAACATCGAATTCATAGTCCTAGCTTTAACCATAACAGAGTTTAGTACTGCAGTAAAGAAGTATTAAATTCACAATATTATTATTATTTAGACATATAGTACTAATTATACTTTAGCATTCGAATCTAGTATAGATTTACAGTATTAAATAAATCTATTTTTATTTTGGGTTTAACACCACACAATTATTTATCAAACAAAAAAAATGCATTGAGAATAGGGTTCGAAACACTCCATGTTTTCGTTTACACAAAAACGTATGCTTTGGCATTTCAACCATGATGGGGTTACAACTAGCTTACGGCTAGGGTGGTCAAACAAAACCCTGAGTAGTTAAACACAGCATCACGCTTAGCCCTAGTTTCATTATCACAATATACTCAACTTTAACCTGGAGGTGCCGAAAGCATTTGTTTTAGTTGTTTATCAACTTTCCACTTGTAAACCAAAATCGACTTAAAACTTGCCATTTAAACAATCTACGAAATAATCGAAACTAGAGTCGAGACGAATGTTTAAAACCCCAAACCAAAACTTCAAAACATTATCATTTTTCAACAAACATTTCATCTAGTCTTATGAAAAAAACATTTTTGATTTAAGACAAACAGTTAACACTGGCTTTTCATATTTATAACAGTGTTCACATAAGACTTCGAATTTTAAAGCTTCAATAGCAAACTGTAACAGTAAGCGAAGCAAAACATATTGGAATGTTGTGACCTATAGCTCAAGGGGAAAAGCCCTCATAAACATAAGCCTTACAGATTCAAGTTGATAATACAACCAAATGCAACAACTATGTTTACACCTTCAAATCTCGGTGAAACTAAAAACAAACAAAGCCTTTGCAATTGTTGGAAATCCCCTGAAGGATGTCAACAAGGCTTACTAGGATATCAAGCATCCATTTTCCTTGTAGGCCATTATCAACATCTTGCCGAGAAGAAAACCTGCCAAACATTACATGATACGCAGGGTTAAAAGCTTGGAGTGAAAACCTAAACAAAAGACAGTGCCAATGGTTAAACTATAGAAAAACGCAATTGAAATCTAACACATCACCCAATCTTTCCAGAAGCACGTTCGAGTATGCCAGCTTCTTCAATCTATATAGTATGTTCTCAAAGCACCACTTCATATCCCTAGAAGAGCCAAAACTCTGTCGTTAGTTTTTTCCGAAGCACACCGGAACCCTCAATACCTTTAAACACTCATGATGCTATGAGTTAGGTTCAACATTGTTACACTCGTAGAAGTTCGGACTGTAAAACACTAAAAACCATCAAAAGACCATTAAAACCCTACCAGCAATAGGTCATGGTATCAAAACTTCAACGCATTACACTATGGTTCCAACCCTATACATTGTACTCTCATTCTACATCACTTCTACGACAAGTTGCAGGTAGCTTGGTCACACCATCGAATCCCTGCAGAGGCAAAAAGAAGTTTTAGTTACAAACCCTGAAAACCAGAGAGACTGTCGGCCTACCTCCCCACTTGCTCATGCAAAATGAACGCTACAAGCATAGTCTCGACGGTAGTGTATGGGAAGGTTAGGGTTTATCCCAAAACCCAAGACCAACCACGAAATCAACGACACAGATCTCGCCACCAGGACAAAATCCTTTCACGATCACAATCTCATTTAATGGCAATTAATTTTACAACTTTCAACATACAACTTACTGTCAACACGGAGATCCAACTAGGATCCTACCATGCCATCCTTGCACA
This sequence comes from Larix kaempferi, assembly GCA_027924585.1. Taxonomy (NCBI): domain Eukaryota; kingdom Viridiplantae; phylum Streptophyta; class Pinopsida; order Pinales; family Pinaceae; genus Larix; species Larix kaempferi. The sequence continues at coordinate 302,280 of BSBM01000884.1, forward strand.
GCTAAGCTAGTTTTACACTATGCATTTAAAGATTATCACCAAACTCCAAAACTTTTCACGTGAAGATTTGGCCACGAAAGAAACCATCAAGATATGCACCAGGATAGCAGTTATGGAACCATTAAATACCTTAGCTACTGGTTCACAGTGCATGCCAACACATCCTCCCCTATAATTTAATACGTTGTGTATCTTCATAGTTTGGGAGGATATAGTAAGGTTACAATAGATTACATTATATCAAGCTTCCCACTTTCAATTAAAAGATAAGGTGATAGGTTATACACATAGTGTCATACATATGGTTTATGAACATAGATCCAAACATATAGTTTATGTAGATAGATTTAATGCATATCATTCTCATATAAAGTGTATGCATATAGTGTTGATGTATATGTAACTTCGGAATGTATTTCATCTGTATATTATATATATATTTATTGTACCCTTATAAGAGATGTGTTATTCCTCTATAAGGAAGTGTCATCATGTGGATTGACAAGTGTCGCAAGTGTGTGTACTTGCCGATGGGTTATTAGACCACCTTATGGGGTCGGCCCTGATTAATATATAATATAATGTGGGTGTATCAAAGTAGACAAGTCGGCCCCAGTAGGTCACTGGGCAAAAAGGTGAGTATAAATAGAGATAGGAGATCTCTATTTTACTCACTCGGAAAAGTAACTATCTCTCTCTCTGAAAAGTGGCACACTAGTGAGGAGGAGGAGGATCATCTGCTAGGACACTATCTCAGTGTTATTTGGTTGTATTTTGGTTGAGCCATTGCTCTCTCTATCTCTGAGGAAGTTGTGGGGTTTTTCACCTTAGGGTTTTCCCCACGGAAACTCTGTGTCTCTTGTCTCTATGCATTTGATTCTTGTGATGCTTGTCATATTATGATTGTCATGCATTGATATACTGTAGATGTTATTCTCTCAGCAAAGATCCTATAGTATTGTGATTTAATACTGAAAATTTAACATGGTATCAGAGCCTAACTGAGAAGAAGACATTTTGCAGTGACGGAAGCTTGTATTCCTTGTTTATTGGGTTTCTCTCCACAGATTTTTGAAATTCAGTATAGTAGATTGGATCTACTCATCAAGGCGCATCTATCTGTCCAATTAGAATTCAGTTCCGAGCATTTTCAGATTTGGCCCTAAAAATTAGGGTTTCCACAAAAATAGGAATTTCTGGAAACTGAAGGCACAGCTGGACGCTCCTTGCAAAAATCGAAGGTTTGAGCTTTGGATCGAGATTTTTGGCTAGGTAGATCTCCGGGAAACTCAAACCCTAATTCAGGGCTCTCCCTAGTGAACCCAGGAGGACAAAAGGGCAATTTTGAAGGGCAAGACCTTGCTGATCTCTAATTCTGAATGTACTAGGCTGATCAGCTCTCCAAGGCGCATCTTTCTATCCTTTCGGAATTTTGAAATTCACATTTTGAATTTTTAGGGTTTCTCTGACAAACCCTAATCTGGCACCAGATCCAGTTTTCAGCACTTCAAGTGGTAAGTCCTAAATCTTTTCTATTTCCATTTGAAGTACTCTTAAAGATGTCTCTCCACACTAAGCTTGAGGATAAGCTTGAAGGGGCTGATAACTTCCGAGCCTGGAAGTATAGGATTGGGTTAATCCTGGAAGAGAATGAGTTGGACTCATATGTGAAAGAAGACATCCCTATCCCAGAGGATGAAGAAGCCAAGGCATTGCACAAGAAGAACTTGGTCAAGGAAAAGAGAATCATTGCTGATTCTATCAAAGACCATCTCATTCCTCATGTGTCTTCTCTTAAGACACCCAAAGAGATGTTTGAATCTTTGACCAAGCTATTTGAAGGAAAGAACATAAATCGGAAGATGACCCTGCGGAACCAATTGAAAGCAGTGAAGTTTCAGAATGGAGAAACCATTCAATCTTACTTTTCAAGGGTCTCCCAGATCAAGGAACAATTAGAAGCAGTAGATGAAATGGTGGAGAATGGTGAAGTGGTGATGACCACTCTAAATGGCCTACCCAGGTCATGGGATTCTTTTATTCAAGGAATTTGTGCAAGGAAGAAGTTGATCTCCTTCAACAGACTGAGGGAAGAATGCTCTTAAGAAGAAGCTAGGCTTATAGCTCGTGAGGAAAATATGGGAGGAGAAGATCAAGCCCTTGCAGCTCACACCAAAAGAAGCAAAAACAAGAAGGATCACTCTCACCACAAAAGATCTCATCAAAGGAGTAAGAAGGACCTAAGATGCTTTACATGCAATGAGAAGGGTCACTATGCTTCAGATTGTCCCAAGAACAAAAGGGATAATAACAACAACTTCAGTAAGAAGAAGAAGGGCAACAAAAGAAGATTTCATGCTCATGCTGCCGAAGATGATGAACCCCCAAAGAAGAAGGCTAGGGCATAAAGTGATAGTGATGATGTCTCATCAAGTGAAGAAGAGTATGTTCTGATCTCTGCTCTTACAGGTACCATCTCCCATGGATGTAATGATTGGTTGATTGATAGTGGGGCTTCCAAACACATGACTGGGTTTAAAGAATCCTTTGTGAACCTATCTGAACATGAGTCACCCCATAAGGTGAAACTTGGGGATGATTATCAATACCCAATCAAAGGAAGTGGTGAAGCCTCCTACAACCTAGATTCTGGAAAATCATTAAAGATGAAAGAAGTACTTTATGTACCTGGGCTCAAGAAGAACTTACTCTCCATCTCTGCATTGGATGCAAAAGGTATGAGGGTTGCATTTGTGGATGGCCAAGTCCTAATGTGGCCAAAGGGAAAGACCATAGATGATGCAGTAGTGATTGGAGAGCAAGAGGGAGGCTTGTATAAATTGAAGGGACAACCTGAACATGCCATGGTACATGAATCCATGGAGCCAAGTGAACTTTGGCATAGAAGACTTGCTCATATGCACTATAGGGCACTTCCAATTGCAAGCAAGGTAGTAGAGGGTCTTCCTGAAATCAAGACCAAACATGAAGGTGTTTGCAAAGGATGTGCAAAAGGTAAGAACATTAAGAAGGCTTTCCCAAGCAGTGAAAGCAAGGCAAAAGACATCCTGGAAATCATCCACTCAGATGTATTTGGCCCTATGTCATCCAGATCCCTGAGTGGGTATGTTTACTATGTATCATTCATTGATGACTTCTCCAGGAAGACTTGGGTATACTTCTTGAAGGGAAAAGATGAGGTGCTTGATAAATTCAAGGATTTCAAAACCTTGATGGAGAATCAAACTGACAAGAAAATCAAGACATTCAGATCTGACAATGGTGGAGAATTCACCTCAAATGACTTCAAAAAGCTTTGCAGTGATTCAGGGATTAAGAGGGAGTTGACTGCTCCTTATAATCCTCAACAGAATGGAGTTGCAGAAAGGAAGAATAGAACTATCATGGAAGCAGCAAGGGCAATGTTGCATGACCAGGATCTTCCTATGCATCTATGGGCAGAAGCAGCTAGAACAGCTGTATATGTGCAGAACAGAACACCCCACAAGATATTGGACAACAAGACACCAGAAGAGGTCTTTTCTGGTAAGAAACCTGAAGTCATCCATCTCAGAATATTTGGTTGTCCAGTATATACTCATGTCCCAAAAGAGAAGAGGACTGTTGGGGCCAAGGTCGCAGCTATAGTAAAAGCTGCGAATTTTGGGAAAAAGCACGAGTATGGAAGGAAAGTGCTAATTTTGGGACAAGCACTAAGTTTTGGGTAAGAAGGAGACGGTGCGCAGTACGGTGCCAGATGGATGATCTCAGCGCAGATCACGGACCGGAAATTGCGGAGCTCGCGCGCACGTCATCGAAGAATGAAGGTGGCTCAGCTACCATAATAAATAAGGTGATGGAGTAGAGGGCTCAGCTACCCTCATTTAAAGGCCCAGTACAGAAGTTATGGTTGCTCGGATCAAGGAGGAGCAACGGACCAAAGCATTGAAGGCGAAGGACGATCGCCCATACCCACAATCTGCGCCAGAATTCATGGAGCCTGCAGGAAGCGGCGATGTGACTGCAAGCGGCGCCTACAGTACACCTAGCCATGTGCGTGGTTAGGGTTTTTGGGAATCACTGTTGGGAAAGGCCCACAGTTTTGTAAAGGTGTGACCGTCATGGCCACCTATATATATGAATAATTGTAATGGATAGAGGTTGGGTTAGAGAGTTAGAGAGAGCTAGATGTTAGACTGTTAGATAGCCAGTCTAAAGGATAGATCATGTGTTGATTATCCTTCACTGTATTTTCTACCCAGTGCGTAGAACTAGAGAGGAAATCGGATAGCCGAGGAGCTAATCCCTGAGTTGCCAGACAGTCTGAGTCGACGTCTGTGCCTTTGTAATCTCCATAGAGAGGAGACTTGATTGAGAGAAGGGCTCCCAGCTGTGTGCATGGAGTTTCCTGGAAGGATCTAAGGCTGCAGCTGTGTGCGCAGCATATTGTATAACTCTATCATTTTCTGGTTAATATAACACTCCCGTGGACGTGGTTTTCCTCGAGGAGATGAGCTTCACTTATATCTTCTTGTTATAATGTTTGCGTGAATGATAACTATTTAGAGTTCATTATTTGTGTATGCAAGACTTCTGTCTTATCTAGGTGACTGTTTGAGCGAGTTGGAAAGATCCCTTGATAACTATAAGTGTCTTAAGTACTAAAGAAGTAGTAACGCACGGTCGCTGCGGCGAGAGCAGACTGCGTTACTGTGCTGGATGTGAAGGACGAGGAAGTGTTTAGCGCGTCGACCCAAGGGATAGTTGCCTGCTGCGTTAGAGAGGAGAAACTGCGCAGTAGACCTGCCAAGGAAGGAATCCACGCAGCTGCGCCGAGCGGCCTGCGGGAAGGTCCGACCGCCGAGTTCGCAGGAACCATTCAAGGAAGAGCTATCTCTGCGTCACCCAGGTTAAGGAAACCTGATTCCTTAACCCCCCCATAGCCACTTCGGGTGAGACCTCGAGCTGCCGCGCAGCTCGTTGCCGAGAGGGCCAGTGCGCCAAGGGGTTTTGTTGCTGCGCTTCATTAAAACCCGGGTCTGCCCAATAGAGCAGCCAACAAATGGTTCCGTTGCCGCGTGAGCGAGACTTCTTATTCCAGTGACGCGCGAGATCGAGGAGCCAACAAATGGTTCCGTTGCCGCGTGAGCGAGACTTCTTATTCCAGTGACGCGCGAGATCGAGGAGCCAACAAATGATTCCGTTGCCTTGCGACTTCTTGTTGTAAGACTTACTAGTTACGCGACATCTGAGATTGTTGCTGAAGACAACATAAGGTTCTGTTACACTGAGACTTGCTCAGTTAACAAATGTGTTACTGGAATCCTACAGCTAAGGAAATTGGAGATTGGTTTGATTTAAAGGCTAAAGAGTTCGCTGAACAAGAAAATAGAAGCCTTATGTTTCAAACAGAAGACTGGTTACAGAAGTATATTTATGCTGACCTTTACGAAATTTTCTTTGTTACGTTTGCATTGGAGTTACACGCTTGGATAGCCAAGTTAGCAGATTCTACACCTACGCTGCATGTTGATCGACCCGTCACGTGGACGCCTGAGCTAGTCAGTACTGTGAAGCGGATCGACAATTCTGTTTCCCGCGCAGTAGACTTTTGGTTGAATAGTCTACTGAAAGGTTTCATTACTGAATTTGCAGTTGATACATGAAAGAGTTTCAGTGAAGCTGAGAGGAGTTTCTTCCAAGTACACAGAGGTAAGTTCTTAAATTCTCTGAACTTATGGATTAAAATGCTTCTGTATGAAAAAGGAAAGCTATGTATTGCTTCTGATGAATAGCATAGTCAAGTAATGTCCGTAGATTCTGATAGTGATCCTGAAGTTATTGGTTGCACTCGTAGTGGAAAATGATATAAAGTAGGCCTTGACCAATATTCTTTTGAGTCTAGCCCAGACGATAGCCAAGTCCCTAGAGCAAGCCATATAGAACGACAAGGGAGTGCTCATATCCCTTATCACCCCTTTACACCGCAAAAACCAGACGGAGCTCAGTATAATCCTACAGTAACACCTTCTAGTAGCCCACACGGTACTTCTAGTACCTCTGTACCACCTTTGTTTAACCATCCCGGAGGCACTGCTACAGTACCTCCACCTCAAACCCGTGCAAGAAGGATGGGTGACGACATGAAGCTACCAACTTTTAGAGGAACAGGGATAGAAGACCCTGAGCAGCACTGGTTCTTATGTGAAGCCATTTGGACAATTAAGCAAATTAATGACGATGCTGTTAAACTGGTTCAGTTAGCAACCACACTAAGAGAAAGAGCCTTGACTTGGTTCATGAAATACTCAGCAGCACAGAATAGGACGCTTGCTGAGGTAAGAAATGCTATGATTCGGGAATTTAAGAAACCTAAGTCAGAATCACAGTGTATAACAGAGCTCAAAGACATCAAACAGTTACCTACAGAATCAGTATGGGACTTTGACCAGAAGTTCAAAGCCTTGATAGATCAAGTAGGCTTCGAGTTTGCACCACAGCAACATAAAGAATGGTTCATTGCTGCGCTGCTCCCACACATAAGACTTCCTCTTATGCAACAAAATCTCAATACTCAGGAACAAGCTCTAGAGATGGCTATGAAACTAGAAGCTTCACCAATTGCAGGAACAAGCAATGATGTTGCGCATTTACAGAACCAATTAGCAAACTTAACCTTGCAAGTGCATGATATTAAGAAAGGCAAGGAGATCAAGGAAGAAATTTGGTGTACAAAATGTAAAGCCCAAGGTCATTCAAAGGACCATTGTCCTGTTTTCATAGACTATATTGCAACTGGAGCACCTAATCCTTTACCACAGGCACAAGGGCCTTGGTGTGAAATCTGTAGAACTAGAGGTCATAGACCACAAGAATGTCACTTACTCCAGAAATATGTGCAAACCCCAAAGAATCTATATTGTACTTTCTGTAAATCAGTAGGTCATGATGAGAACAATTGTAGAGCATATGATCTTATGATAGAAAGAAAGCATGATGTTTATAGGGTACAAGCAGAGACACAAGGATCCACAGCAGGACCACCTTATGACCAAACTCGGGACGCCCGAGCAGCAAATTACAGAGGACGCGGACGCACAACAAATTTTGGTCGCGGAAGAGGACAGATCACTTGTTATAATTGCGGAACACAAGGTCATTTTGCTAGGGATTGCCAAAATCCTAAAACCCTCTGCAGGTATTGTAAATCTTCTGACCATATCATTGAAGAATGCCCTCAGTTACAGGCTAAGATGCAAGCAAAGACACCACAGGTCAATCAGAATATCCAGTTGATTGGAGCAGAAAAAAGAGAACCAGACCCTACAGTTAATATAGTGACACGCAGTGGAGCTACCACTGGTGCGCAAGAGATGGGAACGGGAAAGCAAGCGATGCAATGGGTGCGCCGCGCTAACATTAAACCAGCCCCACTTAACCTACAGAAGCAAAAAGAAGCATTTAAGCAAGCTCAAGAGTATTTCTCAGATCCGAGAGCTTCAAGTTCTGCCGCAATTCCGCAGACCATTAGTAGATCGCAAGTGCTAAGACAAGACAACCTGGTACAAGAACAAGCCACTACAGCTGGAAGACCTGATGACGATAAGGAGCATGCACTAGGCAGTGTTCATGCGTTCCTGCGACAATGTTTAAAATTGTTGCGCAATGAACAAGCAACTCTAGAACTCCAACACCTGTTGGATCAGTGCCAACACTCTGCTTCGACGAACACACCGCAGTGTGCTGTTCACCAGATTAGGAGTCACATTAGAACAGGAAAAGAGATGAGGCTCACAGCGCAGATTGGAGCATTTGAAATGGACGAAGTTATGTTAGATTTGGGCTCAGAAGCCAATGTTCTCACTATGCAGACATGGGAACAGATGGGAATCCCTCAGCTTACAAGATCCCCTATCCAGCTAAGACTCGCAAATCAGCAACGAGTCTCTCCATTGGGCAGATTACCCAATGTACCTATTGATATTGAAGGAGTAAGAAGCTCTGCAGATTTTGAAGTAATCAAAATTATGGATGATAGTAGACCATACCCAGCGCTGTTAGGAATAGACTGGGCACTTGATAATTTGGCTGTCATTAACCTGAAGAAAAGACAGATGACCTTTGAGGATGACCAGATCAGGGTCATCGCACCTCTTGATCCTATTCAAGGACCAAGATATATAGAACCCATTCGCGCAGAAGAGGAAGCGCGCCACATGGAAAGCTTGTATCAGATGACCACTAACCACAGTGACTATGTCAACCCCACAGCAGACGGCCATATCAGCTGGCGATGTGATAGCTCGTGCACATCAGATTCAGATGCAGGATTGGAAAATTGGCAGAATCGTCTACATGAGGTTTCTGCAAGACGTTGCGCCATGATTACTAAATCCATTCGATGGATTGGCACAGAATTAACTGACACTCCAACTTTTGATGGTCTAACCGAAGTAACTAAATTCATACAGGAATATGAACAAAAGCTTCCAGAACCGCAGCGCATACAGGCACTGGATATAGCATTGCGCGCTACACCCGCAAGATGGTGGATTGCGCACAAGGAGAATATTCATACATGGACAGACTGTCGCAGATTGATACTGCACAGATTTCAGGACACCACAGCCGAAGCGCTACGCAAATATGAAGGACAGAGTGACCCCAGGTCACACATTGAAGCATGTATCCAGCAATGGTCAGATATTCCGGAAGATGAATGGGTTCACCAATTCATCCACACATTGGATACAATTCCAAGGAATTGGTATACTGAAACAGAATTGCGCAGAGGCACTCTTACTTGGGCTCTTATGATAGAAAGCTTTCAGCTTACCTTTAGCTTTGAGTCAGAACATCCAAGCATTGATCAGGCTTTGAAGTGTATTAGAAAGAAGGTATTTGAACACTATCCAGTACCAGAGTATTCCCAACCAGATTGGGCTGTCCAGATGGAACATGCCCTAGAATGTTATAACTTCACCGCCGAAGATGAGGAGGACGATCCTCGCAACCTCAATATCCCAGAATCAGAAGGGACGCGCAATATTGAAGGTCCTGAGCTTGATATTCCTGCCATCACAGAACACGTCAAGCTCAAGAAAGTCAACATTGGCACAGAAGCTGACCCAAAGTTTGCTTCTATAGGAGATTATTGGGATGATGAAACTGTTGCGCATGTTTCAGATTTATTACGTGACTACCAGGATATCTTTCCTACCAAGTTCATAGAAATGAAAGGCATCCTAGGAGACTTAGGAGTGATGCGCATACCTCTCAAACCAGATGCCAAGCCAGTAAAGCAGCGCCCATACAGGTTGAACCCGCGCTACAAAGAAAAAGTCAAAGAAGAAATTGATAAGATGCTTGCAGCAGGTATTATTGAGCCAGTAGAGGAAAGCGATTAGATTAGTCCTATGGTGGTCCAAGAAAAGAAAACGAAAGGTGAAATAAGAATTTGTGTCGACTTGCGCAAACTCAATGATGCATCAGCGCACGACCCATTTCCCACTCCTTTCACAGATGAAGTACTTGATAATATTGGAGGACAAGAGGCTTACTCTTTCACTGATGGTTTCTCGGGATATCATCAGATCAGAATCCATCCGGACGACCGCCACAAGACTACTTTTGCAACTGAATGGGGCTCATTCCAGTATACGGTAATGCCCTTTGGTCTTAAAAACGCACCTGCTATCTTCTCTAGAGTTGTTGTTGCTGTTTTTAAAGAATTTATCCACAAGTTTTTAGAAGTCTATTTTGATGACTGGACTGTATTTGGTTTACTAAAGAACCATATTGCGAATCTGCGCATGATGCTAGAAAAATGTAGACAGCATCAGATTTCCCTTAACTTGAAAAAATGTATATTTTGTGCGCCCTTTGGTATTTTGTTGGGACATATTGTATGCAGACAAGGACTTCTGATGGATCCTGCGAAGGTTGCCATCATTGCTAATTTACCGGCGCCCAACTCAGTTAAGCAATTGCGCACTACATTGGGACATACAGGATACTACAGAAAATTCATCAAAGGATATGCAAGGATCACAGCACCTATGGAAAGATTGCTGAAGAAGGATTCGAAGTTCTACTGGACAGAAGAATGCCAACAGAGCTTGGACACACTTAAAGAAAAGATGATCACAGCGCCTATTCTAGTTTTTCCGGACTGGAGAAAACCTTTTCATGTTCATGTTGATGCTTCTTCCATAGCACTAGGAATCGTGCTTACACAGTCTGGAGAAGGAAGTATTGACCACCCAATTGCTTACTCCAGCAGAAAGCTATCTACAGCTGAGAAGAATTACACCACTACAGAAAGGGAAGGACTAGCTATGGTGTATGCCCTACAGAAATTCAGACACTACCTGTTAGGAGCTCACTTTAAAATGTATACTGACCATTCTGCTCTGAAATATTTGGTCAATAAACCAGTTTTAGGAGGAAGAATTTGCAGATGGCTACTGCTCTTTCAAGAGTATGATTTTGAGGTTATTGTAAAGCCAGGCAGATTGAATGCAGGGCCTGACCATCTATCCAGAATAGAGTCAGGAGAGGAACCTACGAGTCTGGAGGACAATCTGCCTGACGCACAATTGTTTTCTATCCAAGCAGCAGACGAATATTATTCTGATATTCTTGAGTTTCTCACTACCGGACAAGCACCGGCTGAGTTTACAATCCAGCAAAAGAAGCAACTTGTTGTTAGAGCCGCAGACTTCACTTTGATAGCAGGCCAGCTTTATAAGTTGGGCCCTGACGAAATTTTGCGCAGATGTATCTTACCACATGAAAAGAGCTCTATCATCGCAGAAGCGCATTCAGGTATCGCAGGAGGCCATTTCGGAGGAAAACCGACTGCGCAAAAGATATTAGCCGCAGGTCTTTGGTGGCCGACATTGCACAAGGACACTAAGGAATTCTGTAAATGTTGCGATGTGTGCCAGCACACAGGAAAACCCTCAAGGAGAGATGAAATGCCGCTAAGACCCCAGATCACACTGCGTGCTTTTGATAAATGGGCCATTGACTTTGTAGGACCTATTAACCCACCAGGAAAAAGAACTGGCACAAGATATATCATTACAGCTACTGAATACCTCACCAGATGGGCTGAGGCGAAGCCAGTTAAGAACTGCGACGCTGCTACTGCCGCGCAGTTCATTTTCGAGAACATTATCACTAGGTTTGGATGCCCGGTGATCCTCATGAGTGATCAAGGTACACACTTCCTCAATGAGACTATAGAGGCCCTTACTCAAGAATTTCAAATTAATCACCATAAGAGTACACCCTACCATCCTCAAGCTAATGGTACGGTGGAAGCATTCAATAAGATTCTTGAGAATGCCCTGACGAAAATCTGTAATCAACAAAGAGATGATTGGGACCTTAGAGTCACAGCTGTATTATGGGCTTACAGAACTACTTGCAAGAAACTAACAGGTCACACACCTTTCAGCTTGGTGTATGGACAAGAAGCAGTTATGCCCATGGAATACATTGTCCCCAGTCTCCGAATTGCGCAAATTATAGAAATGGCAGACCCTGATACTATGAATGAAAGACTTTCGCAACTGCTCTCCTTAGAAGAAGACAGACTTTTGGCCGGATTTCATCAACAGGTACAGAAGGCAAGACAGAAAGCTTGGCATGACAGGCACATTAAGCATAAGCACTTTGAAGAAGGAGACTTGGTACTCCTTTATGATAGTAAATTCATCAAGTTTCCAGGAAAGTTTCGCGTGCATTGGTTAGGCCCTTTTCAGGTAATAAAAATAACAGACGGAGGTGCAGTTCAGCTTGCCAAGCTGGATGGAGAATTCCTACCTACAATGATAAACGGGAGTCGGCTTAAGCTTTATTGCGACGGCCACTCCGCCCTGTCGACATAATATATTGCTATAGTGCAGATGTCCGGTGTAGTTGAAAGAGACATCGCATTCAGTCTACACGGAAGCTGCGACACACCCTCAGTTTCCAGCTTCCTGCGCAGTTCCTTGAAATATCCGCGCATCCTGAATAAAAATTGCTTGAACAAAGCTTAGCGGTCCGCTCTGGCGAAGTTTTGCTTTGTGGACCATTGGACTATCGCTCTTGCGAAGTCCCCTTTCATAATTTGCCGCTTAAAAGAGTTTTGTTGTGGACCCATAGAGGCACAGTTTCCTAAGCTGAAATGACCCGCCGGAAATTTTGAATTACAGCAGTTATGTAGCCGCGTTTGAATAAATGAAGGATAAGGCAGCTATTTAATTCTAGCCGTTCTGACGGATTCGGCTTAATCTCCGAAAGATTTGCATTTAACCCAGGCGCCGAAAGCATTAGCTTCTCCCGGAAGGCTGTCAGAACCCGTCAATCACACTAAATGCACCGCTACGGCAAGGAGGATAGCGTGTTGTCAACTTACGTATAGTCACCTACAGCTACGTAACCCCACTTGGTCGCATTTACTATCCCCGCTGGCTATAAATACCTCACACTTGTATCATTTTCGGGTTACTGTCTCGAGTTGCATAAGTTGTGTTTGAAGATCTGCATTATTGTTTTCAGAGCCGAGTGTGCAGAGTATTTTCCCTTGTTTTCAGCATCCATACCCTACGCAGGTCCGCCATTTACTGTCCAGAGTTTTGTTATTTACATTGGTTCACGACGGAGAATTTATCGACTAAAGAAGTTGTTCGTCAATTTCTACGCCGAGGCTTAGATTTCGGCATGGCCACTCCGGTGACGCCGTCGACCTACGTACACCCTGGTGCTACTGATCCCAGAACATCTCCAGGCACAAGAGCATCTCAGCAGCAGCCGGAGGAACCTGTTCCAGAGCTGCTCGCGTCTATGGTGAACTACATCCCGCCGCGTCCAGATGATGCGCCGGAGGTACATATTCCGAAGAATGCAAAATATCCAATTCCGCTACCGCCACTACCGGCTAGTGTGCGGGTAGAAGGCCAACTATTGGGAAACATTCCATTGGTTAAATTCTCTGATTTTAACCTTGGAGACTATAAGACATATCCTCAGTTCCAGTTGGACCGATATCTGGATATCGTCCATAATCCCACCAGAAAAGTTGATGAGTTTATCCCGAAGGGATTTGCAGCAAATCTTGAGCGCCCTGGACTCTTGAATTTGTTGAAGCTACCGCACTTTGGGCGTAGCAATGAAGTGAACGCAGTCGTTAAAACACTGCTATCCTGCGTTCATGGAGGTTACCTTTGGCTCGGGAGGCCAATTGATCTAAATGTTGATTTGATACACCGTATCACCGGTCTATCTAAGGTTGGTAAGGATCCCAATATCCATTTTGTGGGAAAGGAAAAGGACCGAAAATTGGCTGCAAAGCTGGTCCAGAAATATAACTTGACAAGAGGAGGTCGGGCTTATGACCTCACGACAGTCGAAGATGAGGCACTTCGCTTCACAGGAAGTCTGCTTGCAGGCAGACTTCTCACCAAGTGCCGACCAAAAGAAGTTACTGGAGCTGTCGTAGAGCTCGCTATCGCAGCTGCGGAAGGAGAACAGTACAACTGGTCTCTCTTCCTGCTGAATTCTTTTTTGGCTGATTGCCTGAATGTGCAGGACAATCCAGCCCAATCATTCCATTTTTCGTGGCTTCTAATTTTATGCGCTCTCGTCGGGTGGAAGGAGCCCCCGAATACTCAGTTCCTTCCGCGCCGCGCAGGAGAGGTTGCCGGCATGCGCTACATCAACCTCTGCGATTCCCCTAATCCCGCGAAGCGCAAGATGAATCGCGCTGTCTTTTGTGAGTACTACTATCTCCTCCGAGATACCATACAAGATATGCCAAGGCTGAGCGAGGAGACAGCCACATTGTATGAAGGCAAGTTGGCTTTTACTGCCGACATCCATCAAATTTACCTTCGGCCTTGCGACATTCCAGGCGACTGGGCGCTAGGTCTTTACAGAATGACCACAGAAGATGTCGAAGAAACCATTAAGTCATTGTCGGACGAATGGAGAGCAGCAGCCGACATCGCATCTGCGATGCCACCCGCCGCTGCGAAAGAAAAGGATAAGGGCAAGGAAGCCCCTGAGCAAAGAAGCGATGAAGCCTCAACAGAACCAGCCACCAAGAAGCAGAAAGTGTCGCATCCCACTGAGGCCATTCCCTCGGAGATCGACAAATATTTGAAAGAGCAATTTCGTGAGATGCGGAACACGCATGCCCACATCCGAAGTGCTCTAGAATTACAGTTTGTAGAATTGAAAGGTCTCGCAGGAAGGATTGCGCAGACCCATGCGCCAGCATCTACTTCGCAGGCGCCACAACCAGTTCCAAGTGATGAGCGAGTTGAAGAACTCACAGAAAGGCACACTGTCGTGCATATTCCGCCTACCAGCATGACACTTCCAGATCCTCTAGCTGAACTACAGGTAAGCACAGTTGGACCTGTAGAAATTAATTTGTCTATAATTCCTATAGAGACTTTACAGCTTGTACAGGAAAAATTTTCTGTTGAGTTGAGAGCTAGAGAGCTCTCTACTTTCCAGGCAAACCAACGACTGCAATCGCAGGAGATAGCGCTGAAAGAAAGTCATAAGAATATCTCTGCGAAGCTTGCACTCTATGAGGCGCAAGACACCGGCATCAGAAACGCAATAGAAGAGATTGCCCAGGATCTGCCGGCTTGCGAGATTCAACCAGACCTCCCTCTGGTTGCAAAAGTTCAAATTATTGGCGAAAGGGCGAAAACCCTGGAGCAAGAAGTAGTTGCTATGGCAGAAGGCCATAGAAGCCAGATTGCTGAGCTAGAAGCTCGCGTTGCTGCGCATCTTACGGATGATGCGCAGGTACAATTTGAAGCATTGAGCAGAGCTTCCACACGGATGAAAGATCGAGTACAGGAAGCCAAGAACTTGATGGACCAGGCTATGGAAGCTTGGTCAGAGCTTGTGAACCTCCCTTTTAAAGTGGGACTGTCAGAACAGGTGCAAGCTGCAGAACAGTCTCTCACTGTTCTCAATGAAGAAGCTAAGGCCCTAACAGGCCTACCAAAAATGAAGAAAATGGCCGAAGTGCGCAAAATGCAGCAGCAACTGCACAAGCTCAGAAATGAAGATGAGAAGCTCACCAACAGCATTCAGCCATTCATGGATGAGTATGCTGAAATCGTTGGCCAGATTGAGACAAAAATCAAAGAGATTGCCGAGTCTCAAGAGATCATTGATACACTCACTAAAGGCGAAGCAACCGCAGAAACAGTGCAAACAGCTGATCAGTGTATTGAGGAATTGGACTCCGCTATTGCGAAATGGCAGAAAACATTCGCGGAGATTCAAGCAAACGCAGATGCGCAAATCCAACGACCACGCGCTAGTGCGAGTGGCTCGAGGGCGAGCCACAAGTGAGTGTTGGGGGCCTGTTGGGGCCAAGGTCGCAGCTATAGTAAAAGCTGCGAATTTTGGGAAAAAGCACGAGTATGGAAGGAAAGTGCTAATTTTGGGACAAGCACTAAGTTTTGGGTAAGAAGGAGACGGTGCGCAGTACGGTGCCAGATGGATGATCTCAGCGCAGATCACGGACCGGAAATTGCGGAGCTCGCGCGCACGTCATCGAAGAATGAAGGTGGCTCAACTACCATAATAAATAAGGTGATGGAGTAGAGGGCTCAGCTACCCTCATTTAAAGGCCCAGTACAGAAGTTATGGTTGCTCGGATCAAGGAGGAGCAATGGACCAGAGCATTGAAGGCGAAGGACGATCGCCCATACCCACAATCTGCGCCGGAATTCATGGATCCTGCAGGAAGCGGCGATGTGACTGCAAGCGGCGCCTACAGTACACCTAGCCATGTGCGTGGTTAGGGTTTTTGGGAATCACTGTTGGGAAAGGCCCACAGTTTTGTAAAGGTGTGACCGTCATGGCCACCTATATATATGAATAATTGTAATGGATAGAGGTTGGGTTAGAGAGTTAGAGAGAGCTAGATGTTAGACTGTTAGATAGCCAGTCTAAAGGATAGATCATGTGTTGATTATCCTTCACTGTATTTTCTACCCAGTGCGTAGAACTAGAGAGGAAATCGGATAGCCGAGGAGCTAATCCCTGAGTTGCCAGACAGTCTGAGTCGACGTCTGTGCCTTTGTAATCTCCATAGAGAGGAGACTTGATTGAGAGAAGGGCTCCCAGCTGTGTGCATGGAGTTTCCTGGAAGGATCTAAGGCTGCAGCTGTGTGCGCAGCATATTGTATAACTCTATCATTTTCTGGTTAATATAACACTCCCGTGGACGTGGTTTTCCTCGAGGAGATGAGCTTCACTTATATCTTCTTGTTATAATGTTTGCGTGAATGATAACTATTTAGAGTTCATTATTTGTGTATGCAAGACTTCTGTCTTATCTAGGTGACTGTTTTAGCGAGTTGGAAAGATCCCTTGATAACTATAAGTGTCTTAAGTACTAAAGAAGTAGTAACGCACGGTCGCTGCGGCGAGAGCAGACTGCGTTACTGTGCTGGATGTGAAGGACGAGGAAGTGTTTAGCGCGTCGACCCAAGGGATAGTTGCATGCTGCGTTAGAGAGGAGAAACTGCGCAGTAGACCTGCCAAGGAAGGAATCCACGCAGCTGCGCCGAGCGGCCTGCGGGAAGGTCCGACCGCCGAGTTCGCAGGAACCATTCAAGGAAGAGCTATCTCCGCGTCACCCAGGTTAAGGAAACCTGATTCCTTAACCCCCCCATAGCCACTTCGGGTGAGACCTCGAGCTGCCGCGCAGCTCGTTGCCGAGAGGGCCAGTGCGCCAAGGGGTTTTGTTGCTGCGCTTCATTAAAACCCGGGTCTGCCCAATAGAGCAGCCAACAAGGACTAAACTAGATCCTTCAGGAAAGAAGGGCATCTTTGTGGGTTATAGTGAAAGCTCAAAGGCGTACAGAATATACTTTCCAGGGTTCAAGAAAATTGATGTCAGTAGGGATGTAACATTTGATGAAAACTCAGCATTCATCAAATCAAGAAAGACACCTACCGAAGTTTATGAAGAACCTAAGGAAACAAGATTTCAGGACACTACCATGACTGAAGCAGTTCCAGAAGCTGTTCGTGAGTTTGAAGATCCACAAGAACCTGTAGATCCACCCCGTGAGGATAACTCTCACAAGAGGAAACCTATATGGGCTAGAGAGCTCATTCATGATGCAGAAAGATTTGGCATTCCAGAAGAAGAACACAAAGCAAAGAAGAGAACCAGATCACACACTAGTTATGTTGCTTTACTCTGTGACATTATGAACAAAGAGCCTTCCAGTTATCAAGAGGCAGCAGAAAAGAAGGAATGGAAGGATGCTATGGTTGAGGAATACCAATCAATAATGAAGAATGATGTTTGGGATGTTGTCCCAAGACCTAAAGAGAAGTCTGTTGTGACTTCCAAGTGGATCTACAAAATCAAGCACGCTGCAGATGGCATTGTAGAAAAATACAAAGCAAGATTCGTAGCTCGTGGTTTCTCTCAGAAAGAAGGAATAGATTATGAAGAAACCTTTGCACCTGTAGCCAGGTATACTTCCATCAGAACAGTACTTGCCCTGGCTGCAGCAATGAAATGGAAAATACACCAGATGGATGTCAAGACTGCTTTTCTGAATGGTGTAGTAGAAGAGGAAGTATATGTGGAACAGCCACTTGGTTTTGAAATACATGACAGGGAATCATATGTATGCAGATTGAAGAAAGCCTTATATGGCTTGAAGCAAGCTCCTAGAACCTGGTATGGTAGGATGGACAGTTTCCTATCTAGTTTGGGCTTTACCAAGAGTAAAGCAGATTCCAACCTTTACTACAAGGTTGAGGAAGGGAATCCTATGATTCTACTACTGTATGTGGATGACCTATTTGTGACAGGAGATGACAGACTGATTGCAGATACTAAAAGGAAGCTTGCAGCTGAATTCGACATGAAAGATTTGGGAATGATGCACTATTTCCTAGGAATGGAGGTGTGGCAGAATGCAGGTGGGATCTTCCTTGGTCAAGGGAAGTACACAGTAGATATCCTGAAGAGATTCGGGATGATGGATTGCAAGGCCATGGCCACACCTATGGCATCGAATCTGAAGCTTCTATGTGATGCTTCATCTGATCCGGTTGATATCACTATGTATCGTCAGATGATTGGGTCCTTGATGTACCTGACGAACACGAGACCAGACATTTGCTTTGCTGTGAACACATTGAGCCAGTTCCTGACGGATCCGAGAAGTGTTCACCTGGTTGCTGTAAAGCATGTTCTGGGGTACCTGAAGGGTACAGTGGATTATGGGCTCAGGTATGAGGCGAATCAAAAGTTTAACCTGCATGGTTTTGTTGATTCAGATTGGGCTGGCAGTGCTACAGATAGGAAGAGCACATTTGGGTGTTGCTTCACTATGGGATCAGGTGTGATCTCTTGGTTTAGCAGGAAGCAGTCCTGCGTATCACTGAGTACAGCTGAGGCAGAGTATGTTGCAGCCTGTTCAGCTAGTTGTGAGGCAGTATGGCTACGGAAACTACTGTCTGAGTTATTTGATCTCCCGTTGGAGGCTACTGGTATCTTCTGTGATAACCAGAGTTGTGTGAAGCTTTCCGAGAACCCAGTGTTTCATGACAGGTCGAAACACATAGAGATCAAATATCACTATATCAGGGATATGGTGCAAAGAGGAGCTGTGAATCTCCTGTATGTTGCGACGAACGAGCAGATTGCAGATGTGCTGACGAAGCCACTTGCCAGGGTGAAGTTCGAGTACTTCAGAGAGAGGCTTGGCGTTCTCCAGATCGAGGACACTTCGAGGAAGAAGTGATGGACACATTTGCTGAAGCCATTCCAAGCATGTTGGAAGGAGGATCCTTCACATGGCTGTGGATGTAAGCGCTGGATGATGAGCATCAGGATGATGTTCTGGTTTCTGCTTGGATATGATCAGTTGGATCATTTTTATGTATGTGTGTACGCATCATGTGGATGCTGGATATGATCAGTTGGATCATTTTATGTATGTATGTACGCATCATGTGGATGCTGGATATGATCAGTTGGATCATTTTATGTATGTATGTATGCATCATGTTGGATGCTTGGACCATGTATCTGTATATGTATCAGGTGGATACATTGTGTGATCAGGTGGATCATGTATGGTGATATATATCATGTATTTGTATTTGTATCAGGTGGATACATTGATGATCAGGAGGATCATGTATGATGATATGTATCGGGTAGATACTTGGTATGCATCAGGTAGATGCATTAATGATCAGGATGATCATAGATGACGAGCTTCAGGATGTTTCTCTAGATGACATGCAGCAGGATGTTGTAGTGATGATCAGGATGATCATAGATGACGAGCTTCAAGATGTTGCTCTAGATGACATGCAGCAGGATGTTGCAGTGATGATCAGGATGATCATAGATAACGAGCTTCATGATGTTGCTCCAGATGACATGCAGCAGGACATTGCAGTGATGATGATCAGGATGATCATGGATGCATCAGGATGATGTATGGTGAGTATCAGGATGATACTCTATGGCCATGGATCAGGTTGTGCACATGAGCATGTAATCCGGTGCCCTGGGAGATTTGCAGATGGTCTTTCGAGTTTTTGCCTATGGCATGTAATATCGGTGCCCTGGGACATCTGGAAAATGCTCTTTCGAGGTTTTGCTCTGGGAGGACATGTAATTCGGTGCCTGGGAGATCTGCAGATAGTCTTTCGAGGTTTTTCCTATGGCCTGTAATAGCGCCCTGGGATATCTGGCAGATGCTCTTGCGAGGTTTTGTCCTATGGCATGTAATAGCGCCCTGGGAGATCCGATAGGTTGGGCTGTGTGCCCGTAATCAGTCCTGGGATGCTCTTGCGAGGTTTTTCCATGACCACATGTAATAGCGCCCTGGGAGATTTCAGGTCGGAGTTGTGTACCCGTAACATCCTGAGATGCTCTTGCGAGGTTTTGTGGTGGACCACATGTAATAGCGCCCTGGGAGATTTCAGGTCAGAGTTGTGTACCCGTAACATCCTGAGATGCTCTTGCGAGGTTTTGTGGTGGGGTCACATGTAATGGCGCCCTGGGAGATCCTACAGGTCAGAGTTGTGTACCCGTAACATCCTGGGATGCTCTTTCGAGGTTTTGTGACGCACGTAATAAGTCCTGAGGATTCCACAGTATGGCCAGTGATGACGAAGACCTGCAGGTGGTGGGCCTACATCCAGTATGAAAAAGGACTGGCTCTGTAGAACTTCCTATGACTAGTAGAGACAGAGATTGGTTGAGAGAGTAGCAGCAGTGACGATGATGATGACAATGCATCGATGATGATGATCCAGAGAAGAAGACTTGTCTAGAAGATCTATGTCGAGAAATACCTTCCTAGTTAAGAGGGAGTGTTGATGTATATGTAACTTCGGAATGTATTTCATCTGTATATTATATATATATTTATTGTACCCTTATAAGAGATGTGTTATTCCTCTATAACGAAGTGTTGTCATGTGGATTGACAAGTGTCGCAAGTGTGTGTACTTGCCGATGGGTTATTAGACCACCTTATGGGGTCGGCCCTGATTAATATATAATATAATGTGGGTGTATCAAAGTAGACAAGTCGGCCCCAGTAGGTCACTAGGCAAAAAGGTGAGTATAAATAGAGATAGGAGATCTCTATTTTACTCACTCGGAAAAGTAACTATCTCTCTCTCTAAAAAGTGGCGCACTAGTGAGGAGGAGGAGGATCATCTGCTACGAGACTATCTCAGTGTTATTTGGTTGTATTTTGGTTGAGCCATTGCTCTCTCTATCTCTGAGGAAGTTGTGGGGTTTTTCACCTTAGGGTTTACCCCATGGAAACTCTGTGTCTCTTGTCTCTATGCTTTTGATTCTTGTGATGCTTGTGATGCTTGTCATATTATGATTGTCATGCATTGATATACTGTAGATGTTATTCTCTCAGCAAAGATCCTATAGTATTGTGATTTAATACTGAAAATTTAACATATAGAATGTGCATTTGCAATATAAACATAAAGTATAGGTTTATAAAAACTGTATTATATTGCTTGATATAGGTAATATATATATAATTTATGTAATGGATTAACAATACAATACTTCTCCATAGTTTTGATACAAAACATATAATGTAAAACTATGAAATTTTTCATAAGTATTGATACAAGAAATTATGTGGTATTAATACATAAATTTTTCTCCATAGTAAACATGGAGGAATATGATATAGTGATCATAACCAAATAATTAAGATAAAATACCTGAGTTGAATTGCAGAGAAGATAATCCTCTACACATTCATATTTTTAATTTAAAAGGCCAATTATAGTGTTGTAAGATAAATTGAAACACATCAGAAGGCTTTGTTGGGAATTTCTCTATCTTACCTGTTCTCTGCAAATAGAATTCAGGAGTGTTAGCTAGCGATAGCTAAGTAAGCCTCGGGGCTATTCAGGGACCCCTTCATTTCATCAAGACAAACATTTAGTCTCTAGAAAACAAAATGCATAACATAGAATGAAAGTGATGATATGCATACTAACAATTAGGCACATTATGTAAGCATTATTCAACATCCTGACATTGACTTGACGATAAATGACTTACGACTTTTTAAGACACTTTTTAAACAAACAGTTGTTAAGACATCTGTTGCGATTCAGAAGTAATTTAAACTCTTAGTCACTAATGTTAAATGTTATGAGTTGTTATCGTGAATGTTGGCTATAAATGACCCAGAGGTTTTCTATAAGACCCAGGTTCTTTGCGGTTTCCCTTTGACCAACAAAACCCCTTCGAACCGGCCCTTTTGGCAACAACCTGTGAGCAGGTTGAGGTCTCACCCGAGGTGTATCTATGGGGTACTATGGAATCCGGTTTCTATAGTAAGTGATAAGTTGTTTGGATGGATGTACTGCGCAGCACAACAGATGGTATGTGCTACGAGGTGAGACTATGCAGTGATGGAAAACACTGCAGTCTACACCACTATGCTCTTCTACCACAGGAATTCTACTAAAGCTGTGAACGATCCAACTTTATTCTATACTTGGATTATCGTGAAGACACTTAAGGCACTGAAACGAATATCACTCATCCACTCATTCAGGAACTTAACTGACTACTCATCTAACATTCATTCGTTAAGTTGGGGTGCTGCGATTTGAACATATATGACTATACAATCCAACTATTAAGCATTCTTTTACTGCATATAAGAAAGTGTTTAACTAAATGAATGATTCGCGGTCTCCAAACACAACACTAAATATTTATCATTCATCTGTTCATACAGAACTTAACATATCATCTCCATACTTCTTCTGAAGGAAAATGCATATCAAAGTTCTCTCATAATAGCATGCACCGAAACATCTAGACATTCATTTACAGGAAATACAAATAAACATTCATTCATAAAACACAATCACACAACACGAGATTTAACGTGGTTCACTCCCCCGGGTGGGAAGCTACGTCCATAAGAACAGTTGGTAATATATATTTTTTAAAAGGGATGGGGACAACCGTTCTTAGTCTACGCACTCAGTTGCAGACTCTCCTTCCTCTTATATAGGTCTCTGCACACACAGCTGCAGAACCTTTATAATCTTCTCGACTCAGAGGTTTTACAATACAATAGTCAAAATTGTAACAACAAAAAGTAGAGAGTAACCCCCAAAATGTAACAACCCCATTCCATACAAAATTGTATTCCTTAAATAGATCATGACTCTAAGGTCATGTCTTTACAAAGACGAAGACCTAAACCCAAATACCATTAGGGTTTACAAAATGTGCTAGTTTCCCTAAACTGACTTGCTGGCATCTAGTAGCGTCTACTTCACCATGGAGATTCTCCACGTCTTCATTCTGTCGCTATTGGCCTCCCTGTCGCACGGGTGCCAACAAGTCGCTTTCACTGAACCATTCATCTCTAACGGTTTTTCCCACCAGGCATGCCAAGCCATCGCTTTCCCTAATTTGTCCTCTCCTTAACAAACTCGTGCATTGGCCGCCTGCCTGCCGCTCAGTACTCCTGGAGCATCTTTCCAAAATTAGACCATTACTAGTCCATCCGATACCTACACCTGATCCTTTCCTAGCACTTCGCTTTGCTTGTTCCACGTGGCCTGAATGCTTCACAGCACTGCTTCCTCGCAGCGCTGGTCTTCGTGGTGTCTCCAAAATTTGGATGCTGTGCACATCTTCGGAGCACCCTCAACACTTAGACAAAATACCATCTTTTTCGGAGCTGTGCCCAGCTCAGCTTTTCCTGCTTGTCAAAAATGTTACCAAAAATTTGTCCCAACTTGGGCCCAACATGCCCCTAACACTTACATGTGGCTCGTCGCTGAGCCACTTGTTGCTTCGGTTGTCTCACTCTGCTCTGCGATCGATAGAGCTAACTTGGCCGCGAAGTCGTTATATGTACTGAACAACTACTCCACTGCTTCTCTGGTATATTGCTCAATTTGTTGTACTGTCTCAAGCAGTGCTAGAGTTATCTCTTCTCCAATCTGTCCCTGTACCTGCTCCTGGTTGTCGCGCATTTCCTTCAGCTTATCTTTTATCTACTGCGACACTGCTGTAGCATCCTCCAGCAGTTGCTGTGACTGATTATCCATCTCAGTCTCTTTCTCTCTCAATGCCTGGACTTCCTTCTTCAAGCCAGATATTTCCTTATACCTGGACAACCTCTCCCTGGGTGGTAGAGCCTTGAGCTCTACGTCCAACTTCTCTAGCGTGGTCTGATTTTGTTTCACCATGGTCTTTACCTGCAGTATCCCTTGATCCTCTTCAAGGGCAGTGAATGCCTTTCAAACTTTTTCCAAGAGATCTTGGCACTGAGCCATGCCACTCGTTATGTTCTACGCGGGGACACTGATGGCTTGCTCTCTTAATGGCATCTGCTTATTTAGTTTTTCCTTCAATGTGGCAATATCGGCCTCATAAAAAATCTCTTTATCCTGCATCTCCAACTTCAAGGATCTCACCTTATCTCCGATCATCAGAACTTTGTATGCAGGATCATCCTAGATTTCTATACCTTCAATATCCTGGGCAGTAGTGGATATGGTATTCTCCAATTGTTTCCGACGGTCCTATTCATTGCGCAGCTGCATGTCTGCACACAACTTGAGCTTCCTGTTTGCTGCAGTGAGCTCCGCTTGTGGCTTCATTGACTCTACCATTCGTTCATGCATCTCCTTGACGATCTGTGTGTGGATGAAGTGCAAGCCCGGTAAGGGAATTTGTGTCTTGGACGATCTGTTCTGTCATTGGCAATGCAATAGCCAATGGGTCCACATGGACAATCCTGGTCTTTGACAACAGCGTTATGGCTAGCTGCAGCGACGTTTTCTGCGAGGTTCCTGCTGACCTCCTTTCAGCTCCTACTTCACGTGGCAAGGTTATGCTCTTTTGGACCTTGTCCACTTTCTTCATTAGGCCTTGCAGTACGAGCCTGGTCTTTTGCAGGTCATCCTAGATGACCTGATCCTTTTTTCTTTGTCAGTCATGAGCTCCTGCATTTGTTCTGAGACCCTTTCTACTATCATGTCAAAGTCATCTTCCTTTAGCACTGTCTCAGCTTGAGTCTTTGTGGCCTTCATCTTAGTCCGCGCCTTCGGCTTCTGCGAGGTCTTAGGCTCTTTGCGCTTTCTTGTTTCTTCAACAATCGAGCATGACATCAGGATTGGTTCGTCTTCATCAGAGTCTGTCTCAACATCCATGAATTCCACACGAAAGTTGGCGGGCCAGTCCTTCATGAGGACTTCAATGTCGTCCTCATACATATGGTAGTTACCTGCGTACCATTCGGGTTTCTGCATTCTCACCTTGGGTGAAATAAAAATACATCGCATGTCAGCCTGAAAATCAAGAATACAAATGTATTTCAACGTTACTTGCTTTGTGATACGGGTTGTTTGGGTGATCACATTGCACAGCTAAGTGTAATACTGCTAGAAAAATTTATCTTTCGCGTGCTGCCGTTCTGCTTTGATGTTTTCCCAGAGGTTGGCATGATGGAACCTTCTAGGATCATTGGTATCTGTAATGACACCCACATAGTCATTCGGCTTCTTCCATCTGGAAAAGGCGATAAGGATGATCAACCATGTGAAGTGGAATTGTCTGCCATTTTCCTGGGTATCATTAAGTTCATCCAAGAACTCATTAAGAAGATACTGACACCAATTGAACTCGGTGCCTTCAGCCACTGCGGCACCAAGTAGTACTACGCCCGCAAGCACCTTCGGTGGCCTAGCTGCTCTGAGGATTTAACCTGCAAGCAGCTGTGTGACAAATTTTGTCGTTCTGTCTTCAATTTCTTCTATGGAAAAACCTCTTTTCCCTTTCACCAATGCATGGCTTTTCTTCATCTTCTCGACAACTTCTTTTTCCTTGCTCTTCCCTTGGAAGAACTACTTGGGATCCTTACTGCGCTTGCTAAGGCCTGTTATGCGGTGGATCAAAGCAATGTTGACATCAATATTTTTGTCTAGCCACAAGTATCCCTGGTGGATTTGCGCCATCAGCGTGCAAACCACGACATTAACTTCCGGTGAGCAATCAAAATGTGGCAATATGAGGAGGTTCAACAATCCTGACTGAACTACTGGTGTCAGCCAGCTTTTGGAAACCAAGTTAAGTGCGCCCTTGGCATCTTTATTCCACCATATGTACTGGTCGGGATGGAACTATGGGTACTTAGGTGCATGGGGCTCTTCCTTCTGCATGCCTAGGAGGTCAAAATCTTCCCATTTACAGTCTGGAATCTTTCCGAGCAGGTTCTTGGCAACCTCTACATGTTTTGAAATCGGCGACAATGGGATTTCATATCTAGCATTCTTGGTCAACTTAAAGACTGGGCCATCCAACGCCCATGGTGATATATACTCAGGTGTCAACTTCAACGGTTCCTTCTGAGTGGCTGAAAATATTTGCGATGTCTGGCCCATCTTTAGAATTTTGCTTCATGGTGTTGTTACATCTTTCCCTTTATCTTTCCCTTTGTCCTGCATGATTGGAGTATGGAGAGGTGATCTACGGGATCCTTGGCCTTGTTCTATTACAACCTTCTTAGCAGGGGTTTTCATTAACTCTGCAATTCCCCTGTGCTAAAAGACTTAGATTGCTTCTTGAAGCATAAGATCTTCTTCTCTATCTGGTGATTTGGACATTCATTGTCGAGAGTATGTAACTATTTCTGAGATATGACTAAGGATTGCTGACACAGGAATGGAGTATGAAAAATTCTAAGTGTCTGGTAACGCCCGCAAGTCCTTATGCGGCATTATTTATAGGTGCAACTGAGTCCCCCCCGCGCCTTCCAATGGCTAGATGAGTATTTAATGAGGTGCCCATTGGCCAATTTGAACGAATCCTTTGGTCCCTTCCATCGTCAATGTGTCCAGAATGGCTATATTTCCTTTAAATGCTGAAGCGATTGTTGTAATGGTCATCTAATAGCTATTTTCTCAAAAGTACTCTAACGGTTATTTTTCTAAGTGTTGCACCGAGCTGCGCGGCTAGCCATCTGTGATCCTGCGCAGTTACTTTGCAGTGCCAAAATTTTCCATCTTCGCGGTTCCTTTTTCTTTTCTTACTTCTTCTCTTTTTCTTTTTTTTTTCCTTCTATGCAGCTTTAGCGGTGCTGCACGGTACACACATTGTTCTACTTATCATACATGTACAAAATCCTTTACCTCTCCAGTGTCCAGTTTCAACTGTACCTGACACCTGGAAATCTCTTCCTCTGCTTATCATTCAGGATTCTGTGAAGCAAGGCTGTCATGATACAACTTTATCCTGCTTCCATTTATCAAAGTTGGTAGAGTACCGCCAACTAAATTGGCCAACTGGACTGCACCAGCGTTAGTAACATGTATTACAGTATATGGACCAAGCCAATGCATTTTAAATTTACCAGGAAACTTCATGAATTTTCTATCATACAGGAGGACTAGGTCACCTACCTGAAAGCACTTGTTATTTATATGGCGATCATGCCAATCTTTCTCGTGGTATTTTTGAGCTTGCTAGTGGAAGCTGACAATGAAGCGATCTTCCTCCAACCCAACAAGGTGTAGAAACCTTTCTTCTAATGCTGCGCGGTCTGCCATCCCTGTGAACGCAGCGATCCTTAAACTAGGGACAATATACTCCATTGACATTATAGCTTCCTACCCATAAGCCAACTGAAAAGGTGTATGTCTTGTCAATTTCTTGCATGTAGTCCTATATGCGCATAACACAAAGGAGACGACAAATCCCAATCATCTCTATTTACATTGCAGACCTTAGTCAGTGCGTTCTCTAGTATTTTATTGAAAGCCTCAACAGTGCCATTTTCCTGTGGATGATATGGAGTACTGTGCTGATGACGAATGTGAAATTCCTCTGTAAGTGCCTCAATGGTCTTGTTCAAAAAGTGAGTACCTTGATCACTCATCAAAATATTCGGGTAGCCAAATCTTGACAATATTTATTCAAAAATGAACTGTGCAGTAGTATTGGCACTGCATTCCTTTACTAGCATTCCCTCTGCCCATATGGTGAGGTAATCAGTAGCATTAATAATATACCTTGCACCAGTTCTCTTTCCTGGTGGGTTTATAGGACGCACAAAATCAATTGCCCATTTTTGGAATGCCTGCAAGGTCAACTGTGGATTTAATGGCATCTCATCTCTTTGTGAGGGTTTCCCTATCCTTTGACAGACATCACAGCTCCTGCAGTATTCTTTGGAATCTTTGTGGATCATGGACCACCATAGCCCTGCGCGCAATATCTTCTGCGTAGTGGCCCTTCCTGCATAGTGACCTCCCGCGACCCCTGAATGCGCATCTACTAGAATAAATGATTTCTCATGATCTAGTACGCATCTGTGTAGGACTTCATCCAGCTCGATTTTGTATAACTGACCTGCAATTATAGTGAAGTCTTCGGCGCGCACCACTAGCTGCTTCTTCTGTTGGACAGATAATTCCTGCGGTGCCATCCCTGTTGTTAAAAAATTAATGATATCCTTATAATAGTCATCGGCAACCTGTATAATAAATAACTACGCATCAGGCAGACTGTCTTCAATGTTCGTCGGCTCTTCTCCTGAGTCAATCCTAGAGAGGTGGTCAAGTCCCAAGTTCAACCTATCGGGCTTAACAACAATCTCAAAATCATACTCCTAGAATAACAACAACCATTTGCATATGCACCCCCTAACACTGGCTTATTGACCAACTATTTCAACACAGAGTGGTCAATGAACATAAGGAAGTGCACACCAAGCAAGTAATGTTTGAATTTCTGTAAGGCATATACCATTGCAAGGCCTTCCCTCTTAGTAGTAGTATAGTTCTTTTCTACTGTTGAGAGCTTCCTGCTAGAAAATGCAATAGGGTGATCAATACCTCCTTCTCCTAGCTGATCTAGTACAATTCCCAAGTCAATGCATGATGCGTCAACGTGGACATGGAATGGCTTCGTCCAATCTGGAAAGACTAGAATCGATGCAGTCACCATCTTTTATTTTAGTGTATCAAAACCTTGTTCGCATTCCGCGTTCCAAATGAATGGTGTGTCTTTCTTAGTAGCTTTTCCATTGCTACGGTTATCTGTGCGTAACCCTTTATAAATTTCCTGTAGTATCCAGTATGGCCTAAGGTAGAGTGCAACATCTTGACTGACATTGGTGTTGGCAAGTTCACAATAATGGTAATCTTCGTAGGGTCCACCATCAGTCGTTGCTTACAAACAATGTGCCCAAGTAGAATGCCATAAGGAACACAAAAAATACACTTCTTCATATTCAAAGAGATTTGATGCCATCGACACTTCTCAAGCATCATTCTGAGGTTCGCACAATGGTTCTTCAATAGACCAAACACAGTCCAATCATCAAAATAGGCTTCGAGAAACTTATGCATAAACTCTTTGAATGTTGCGATGACCACTCTGGAGAATATGGCAGGTGCGTTCTTCAGGCCAAATGGCATTACTATGTATTGGAACGACCCCCATTCCATAGAAAAAGTCATCTTATGCCTATCTGTGGGATCAATCCTCATCTGATGATACCCGAAAAAACAATCTGTAAAATAATAGGCCTCATTCCCTCCAAAATTATCAAGCACTTCATCTGTGAAAGGAGTAGGGAATGGGTCGTGCATGGAAGCATCATTCAATTTTCTGAGATCAACAAAAATGTTGATCTCACCCTTCGCTTTCTTGTCTTGAACGACCATGGGACTAATCCATTTTGATTCCTCAACAGGTTCAATGATTCCTGCTTCAAGCATCTTATCCAGCTCTGCGAGTACTCTTTCTTTGTAGTGCGGTTTTAGTCTGTACAGTCTCTGCTTTACAGGCTTTGCACCTGGCTTCAAAGGTATTTTCATGACTCCTAGGTCTCCCAGAATTCCTTTCATTTCTGTAAATTTTGTCGGAAACAACTCCTGATACTCATGTAAGGTATCTGCGATCTCTGCAACAGTCTGGTTGTCCCAATAGTATCCAATTGCAGTGAACTTCGATTCTTCTTTTGTGCCAATATTCACCTTCTGTGTCTTTACTGGTCCGCTCATGTCTAGGATTTCTAACGCAGGTCCTTCTACATCGCGCGCACACTCCGACTCTTGTATGTTTATATTGTGCGGATTGTCTTCATCATATTCCTTGCTATCCCCACCTTCTTCAACTAGGTTATAACACTCGATAGTATGTTCTTCATGTTTCTTCCATTCCAATTGTAGGTTCGCAGGAAAGGTATCTGCCCCGAAGAATTCCTCCAATGTCATATTTCTGTGAGGAGTGTCTTCCCTGAATATCTGTTCCTTAATTATTTGCAATGCCTCATGGATTAGCAGGATCTTATCCTCAAAGCTGAAATCCTTCCGGAAGTTGGCAGTCAACATTTCCCAATCATTGGTTTCTCTGCGCAACTCCAGGTCTAGGTACCATTTCTTTGGAATGTCGTCCTCTAGGGTATGCACGAACAGGTGCATCCATTCTTCACGTGGCCTTCCCAGCCATGCCTGCAAATAGACTTCAATATGCTGACTAGGATCTTTCTATCCATTAAACTTCTGAAAGGGTAAAGTAATCCTGTTGGCAAACTGAATCTGCATCTTAATCTTGCATTGGTCCCAAGTGGTCAATGTCTGCTTGTGCGCATTCCACCATCTGGCGGGTGTGTTGCACAGTGCCATATCCAATGCTAGTAATCTATGCTCATCTGCAATAGCTCTAGTGTATTCTTGGATGAAAGTATAAACATTAGTAGAACCATCATATGTGGGAATAGGACTTACCTCCTTCCTGATCTAGCGCAGTGATTTTGTAACCTGCGCACATCTTCTTGCTGATACTTCATGCATCTGGCTTTGCAAATTTTCCAGTCCTGCCTCCGAATCAGAGACGCAAGAGCTATCACATCTCCAGCTGATTGTGCCATCTGCAGTAGGATTAATGTAATCTTCCTAGTTGGCTATGAGTTGGTATAGTCTGTATCGGCTCGTTGTATCTGTCGCCATCTGCAGGATCCAACGGTGCGATGACCTTAAGATGTTTTCCTTTAAATATCGTCTTCTTTGTCTTTAATTTTACGATAGCCAAGTTATCCATAGCCCAGTCAATTCCTAGCAGTGCAGGAAAAGGCTGACTATCATCCACAATCTCGATAACTTCAAAGTTTGCATGACTTTGGACTCCATCGATGTCGACTATCACATCAGCTAACTAGCCAAAAGGTATGACTTTTTCTTGGTTATGCATTCTCAACTGGATAGGTGACCATGACAACTTTGCTTGACCCATCTTCTGTTAAGATTTAATATGCTCAGACATAAAATAGAAGCATTACATTCCATTTCACAATAATAGCATATACAGGATCACTGAAGAAACAACAAGCATAGCATAAACACAAGAGACACAGATTTATCCTGGGAAACCCTCATGGGGTAGAAAACCCAGCAAAGATTCCTCAATATAGATGACCAACAATATACAAAGATGCAAACCAAAGACATGATCTCCTCCTCCACCATAGCAGACCTCTCCTCCACAAGTGTGCCACTCTCAAGTGAGTGAGTGTGTAAAATGAGGAATACATCTCCTCTATTTATACACTACTCCGACTTATCTTTTACACAAAACATGTAGGCTCGTATTTAACCAATGGGTTAAATACCCCACTACAACTAACTGGGCCGACCCCTCTAGGGTGGTCTAATAACCCTTTGACCCACATAACACATACAGGGATGACCCCCACTAGGGAAGTCTAATAACCCAAGTTACCACATTTCGACGGAGGAATAAACATCTCCGGATATACAATAAGGTCTTCAAGGAGGAATGAAACATCTCTAGAATAATAAAGTACAAATATAATATTCTTTGAAGTTACAATATCTCAACACTCCCCCTTAACGAGAAGGATATTATAATAGCATCTGCATAAGTAAGGAGTCATCAACATCATACATGATACATCTATAAATCATTGGAAGCTTTCTCAACATCATCAGTAACTCAAGCAGTTATTGGAACATCTTCAATACTGGAACATCAACATCTTCAGTACTGAGTCTTCATCTTATGCAGCACTCAAACAACTACAACAACATCAACATCTAGATCCTCACGATCATCAGCATCGTCATCATACGATCATCAACATCGGGATCATCTTGATCTACAACATCTGGATCATCACGATCTACAACATATGGATCATCTCGATCTACAGCATTTGGATCATCTCGATCTACAACATTTGGATCATCATCATCTAGATCAACACAATTAGCAGCATCGTCATCTAGATCAACATGATCAGCAGCATCGTCATCTAGATCAATACGATCAGCAGCATGGTCATCTAGATCAACAGTATTAGTATCCACACCAATACAAGTATACACATCATCAATACAAGTATCCACACAATACAAGTATACACATCATCAATACAAGTATCCACACAATACACGTATACACTTCATCAATACAAGTATCCACACAATACAAGTATACACATCATCAATATCATATTCCCTTCAATACATATGATCATTTTATAGGATGATCAATCCTGCTCCTTTTAGGACATAGATCCATGGATGATGCAATCCTGTCATGTACCTTTTGAACTGAGGTTCAGGGACGATCCAGTCCTATCATGTACCTTTGGAACTGAAGTCCAGTGACGATCCAGTCCTATCATGTACCTTTTGAACAGAAGTCCAGGGATGATCTAGTCCTATCATGTACCTTTTGAACCCAAGTCAAGGGACGATCCAGTCCTATCATGTACCTTTTGAACCGAAGTCCAGGGACGATCCAGTCCTATCATGTACCTTTTGAACCGAAGTCCAGGGACGATCCAGTCCTATCAATCCATTCTCGGAGACCTCTTGTCTATGGCTCAATTCACAGGACTAAAGTCCGAGGACGATACAATCCCCTTACCTGTTCATTCAGGATTTTGTTCTCGGAGACATCTTGTCTATGGCTCAATTCACAGGACTAAAGTCCGAGGATTATCCAATCCCCTTACCTGTTCATTCAGGATTTTGTTCTCGTAGACATCTTGTCTACGACTCAATTCACAGGACTAAAGTCCGAGGACGATACAATCCCCTTACCTGTTCATTCAGGATTTTTTTCTCGGAGACATCTTGTCTATGGCTCAATTCACAGGACTAAAGTTTGAGGATGATACAATCCCCTTACCTATTCATTCAAGATTTTGTTCTCAGAGACATCTTGTCTACGGCTCAATTCACAGGACTAAAGTCCGAGGACGATCCAATCCCCTTACCTATTCATTCAGGATTTTTTTCTCGGAGACATCTTGTCTACGGCTCAATTCACAAGACTAAAGTCCGAGGACGATACAATCCCCTTACCTATTCATTCAGGATTTTGTTCTCGGAGACATCTTGTCTACGGCTCAATTCACAGGACCAAAGTCTGAGGACGATCCAATCCCCTTACCTATTCATTCAGGATTTTATTCTCGAAGACATATTGTCTACGGCTCAATTCATAGGACCAAAGTCCGAGAATGATCCAATCCCCTTACCTATTCATTCAGGATTTTATTCTCGGAGACATCTTGTCTATGGCTCAATTCACAGGACCAAAGTCCGAGGACGATCCAATCCCCTTACCTATTCATTCAGGATTTTATTCTCGGAGACATCTTGTCTACGACTCACTTTAGGACTGAAGTCCAGGGATGATCCAATCCCCACATGTCCACCAAGGACTTCATTCTCAAAGACATATGTCTACAGATCCTTTTAGAACATATGTTCAAGGATGATGCAATCCCTCTTCTTTCTCGGAGACATCTGTCTATGGATCCTTTTAGAACATATGTTCAAGGATGATGCAATCCCTCTTCTTTCTCGGAGACATCTGTCTACGGATCCTTTTAGAACATATGTTCAAGGATGATGCAATCCCCTTGTCAACTTAGACCCTATCTAAGGACCATCCACCAACCTCTCTATTGGCATCACTAATATAGGTATCCTCATCATCGACCTCACTGTCGATGCAGACAATCTCATCATGAGTGATCACATCACTCCCCCTTTCGAGGAGGGTCCTTTTGAACTATATTAAGTTTGTCTCGGAAAACTTTACTTGAGGTAGAGGTTTGGTTAGTACATCAAATCAGTAGAGGTTTGGTTAGTTCATCAGATCGGTAGAGGTTTGGTTAGTACATCGGTAACTTGTTACAAATTCAAACTTTATAGTCCTTTTCTGCACCATATCTCGTATATAGAAATGTCAGATCTCTATGTACTTTGACTTATCATGGAACAATGGATTCTCTGCCATCTTGATACAACTCTGTTTGTCACATAGTATCACAGTTGGGTCTATCTCTAAGTCAAACAATCCTGTAGCCATACTGCTTCACAACTAGCAGAGCAAGCAGCCATATATTCCGCTTGTACTAAGAGCCATACTGGACTGCTTCCTACTAAACTACAAGATCATGGCTGATTCCAGACAATAACATCTTTTCGATGTGCTCTTCCTGTCTGATACACTTTATACCCAATCAACATCTGTGTAGTCATCTGAAGTCATGATCTCCAAGATAGCATAGATCAAAGTCTATCATATCCTTTAGATGCCTCATCACATGCTTTTGCCACTATCAGATGAACATATCTAGTTTCCACTAGATACTGACTAAAGGTGTTCTCTGCAAGGTATATATCTAGCCTGGTATTCGTCAGATACATCAATGATCCAATAATATGTCTGTACAGAGTTATATACACTAACTCTAATGAGTCATTCACTAACAGCTTCAAGTTGGAATCCATGAGAGTGGTCATTCCAACATATCAAGTCCTTTTAATATTTCTCGGCATACTTTCCCTGGTTGAGAAGGATTCCTTCTGAGCCTTTCCATACTTCTAGACCTAGAAAGTAATGCATCAATCTGAGATCTTTCATTTTCATTTATGCAGCCATCTATCTGTGCCATCTCTCATTAGATGGGTCTACTGATATGAGCCTCAACATCATTCGAACTTTGTGGTGAGTTCCTTCTTGCATCTGAGTATAGAAATCATATTCAACCTTGTAGCAAAGGTTGAGATCCACATCACCCATGGTGATCATTAAGCTCATCAATTTACTATCGATCCTGGGAACCCATATAGAACCTGATTCACACTTCTTCTTTAATTACACCATTAAGAGAATGGTCTTATCTAGCCACTTGGAGCAAACATCTCATCATGATTCTCTTCCTCTTTCTAAGAGAATCTTCTAGCCACAAGCCTTCTATAGTGTGTTTGATTTGAAAATCTTTTTGTTGAACATCCATCGCTTGTTCAGTGTTCATCATTCATCATGATCTTTCCTACAAATCAAAATTAAGTACATGATTAGTAATACTTCATAATCATCAAATCATATTGACATGATAACCTATTATGCATACAGATATCATTTACATAGTTATGCAACTATTTTGACCAATACAATGGCACAACACTTTCCCATATCCTGTATGCATACAGTGGCTATCTAGATGGCTTCCATCTCTACCAGAATATACTATCGAGAGTGTGCACATCTCTCAGCATGTTAGCAAAAAGGTTTCATTCTAGACAAGCAACAATGGAATGTTTGTCCAACTTACCAATCATATGCATATTAGTAGTATATTGTTCAATGCTCTATGAATGTTTACACTCAGCATCATATATTCTAGGAATACAAATATGCATACAAGCAATATCATTTACTATTTCAAATAACAACTCAAATACTTATCTTTTATGTTTGTGTGGTTGCCTCTCGTTTGATCTTCTATATGTATTTTGAACTTCTATTCATTTTGTACCACTGTGCATGCTCAAGTGTGCACTAGTGTCATCATCATGATCTCATACACAAACATACATTCATTAGTATATTCTCAATATTATCAAAACATTCTAATTCTAAATAATCTTGAATATGTATAGTCATGATCATTAGTATTCAGGGTTTCAAGGAAGTCTTCTTTTACTCATGCATATTATTGTTTGATCATAGTACTCTTCTGGTTAATTAAAGCATCAAGATAAGAGACATAATATGCATAAACCCTTGATTACTAACTTTATGAATAAGCATAACCAATCATACCAAGTATACTTATATAAGGGATCCTAACACAAGGTAAGATTCTAACTTGACATAGGAAAACATACCTGGATTAGTATACCTGCTTAGTTATGTACAACATACCTAAACAATCTCTTCAATGATTTAGAGATCCTGAGTTAGAACCTACATGTCTCATAGGTTAAGCATAATATAACAAATTCATACATACCTCGTAAGTAGAACAAAGATTATGGATGAGTCTTTATCTTCATGTTGTCATGATCATGGAACTTGATTTGTCTTTTGTGATGTACCTGTATCTTGTTAGCAGACAACATCAACCTCACACAACACCATAATGCATTAGTACAATCATATAGCCCTAATCAATGAATGTCTTCGATCATTCACATGCATTCATACTATTATTAGGGTGATAAGACAATTCTAACATTAATCAAGATTGTACTAATAAATAATATGAAGACAAACACATTATGAACTTAATCAAGAATTAGATTTCAAGACATACCTGAACCTCCTTAAGTCATACCTGTCGAAACTTCTTGTAGTCTTCTTATGTCAGGCCTTAGCCTCAACTCCCCCTGAAAATTTATCTAGAGCTTGATTAGGGTTTGCTAGAGAAACCCTAAAAATTCAATCTTTGACTTTCACACTTCTGAATGGATGGAAGGATGCGTCTTGCTGAGCTGATCAAACTAGCATACTTCAACTTTGAAATCTCCAAAATTTGACCCCTCAAAATTGCCTTAGAAACTTCTGGATCTTCTGGACAAGAACCCGAACTAGGGTTTGATGAAGCCCACCCTTCTGTCTAATCACAAGGTTCGATCCAAGGCTCTAAACTCTTATTTTTCTGAGGAGCTTCCAGCCGTGGTTACAGACTTCAAAAATTCCAACTTTTGCTGAAGCCCTAATTTTCCATCTTTCTGATCAAAATCCTGAACTGGGGTTTGATCAAGCTCGATCTTCTACCCAACCAAAGAATTTGATCTTTGTCTCTAAATTTTGATTTTCCTGAGTAGCATTCAGCCGTGGATTCCGATTCCAAAAATTCTAACTTTGTCCGAAACCCTAAATTCCGGAAGCCATGAATGAAGGTGCTCCAAAAATAATTATGTTTTGACAGAAATATGTACCTGATTGTTTCTGCTGTAACTACGAAATTTTAGCTCCACAGGGTCTGAAATTTTTTTCTATGGTAGCCTGACCTATCATCTTTCCATCTCGACGGGTCTGACCTCAATTGGATTTTTTGAGAGAGAGTTATGCCAAGTGTCGCAACGTGACCTGTTTATGTGGTAAAATAGGAGAGCGAACTTGTACGGCATGCCACATGTCATTGGTTCAACTTAGGCCTCTGAAAATGTTTTCTGAGATAGTGCAGTCTATTTACTACCTGTCACTTTTTACGAAATTTCATTTGGAGCTTCCTAGCCCAAGTTATGCCAAGTGTCACAACGTGACCTGTTTATGGGATAAAACAGGAGAGCGAACTTGTATGGCGTGCCACGTGTCACTGGTTCAACTTCGGCCTCTAAAAACATTTTTTGTGATAGTACAGTCTGTGTACTACCTGTCACTTTTTACTAAATTCCATTTGGATCTTCCTAGCCCAAGTTATGCCAAGTGTCGCAACGTGACCTATTTATGGGATAAAACAGGAGAGCGAACTTGTACGACGTGCCACATGTCACTGGTTCAACTTCGGCCTTTGAAAAATCTTCTTGAGATAGTACAGTCTGTGTACTACCTGTCACTTTTTATGAAATTTCATTTGGAGATTCCTAGCCCAAGTTATGCCCTTGTTTCCTAGGTCACATGATTTTGACTGAGATCTGGAAGAGGCAGAAACCCTAACTTGTACTGATCATAACTTACAAAGTACAACGAATCTAAGGGTGCCCTTTGGACAAACAATACCTGGATATGTTATCTATGACCTGTAAATGTTTCAGATCCTAAACCTTCACCAAAATGTATTTATGGTGAAAGTTCCACGATGACTTGTTTTTGCTATATAAAACTCTAACCTTCAAATTGTCGTAAGTAAAGCAAGTGTCGTAAGTGCCATACCTTGCCTTCCTTCAGGTTAGCTCTGATACCATGTTAAGACAGAAAATAGTAGTATTACATTCCATTTCACAATAATAGCATATACAGGATCACTAAAGAAACAACAAGCATAGCATAAACACAAGAGACACAGATTTGTCCTGGGAAACCCTCATGGGGTAGAAAACCTAGCAAAGCTTCCTCAATATAGATGACCAGCAATATACAAAGATGCAAACCAAAGACATGATCTCCTCCTCCACCATAGCAGACCTCTCCTCCACAAGTGTGCCACTCTCAAGTGAGTGAGTGTGTAAAATGAGGAATACACCTTCTCTATTTATACACTACTCCGACTTATATTTTACACAAAACATGTAGGCTCGTATTTAACCAATGGGTTAAATACCCCACTACAACTAACTGGGCCGACCCCTCTAGGGTGGTCTAATAACCCTTTGACCCACATAACACATATAGGGTCGACCCCCACTAGGGAAGTCTAATAACCCGAGTTACCACATTCTGACGGAGGAATAAACATATCCGGATATACAATAAGGTCTTGAAGGAGGAATGGAACATCTCCAGAATAATAAAGTACAAATATAATATTATTTGAAGTTACAATATCTCAACATCTGCTGCCATGTCTGCTTAGTTAAGACATTTACTTCTGATCCCACATGAAGGATGACTTCATCCATTTCAAAATCTCCTATCTGCGTGGTAAGCCTCATTTCTTGGCCTGTTCTTGTATGCTTCCTTATGTGATGTACTGTGCTATCAGAAGTCTTTGTTTCGGTCTGTGGCTCATATTGGTTTATGAGCTTCTGCAACTCTACTATGGCATTTTCAATTTTGAGTAGCTTCATGTAGCTTCACAGGAACTATGCTAAGTTGCAAGGGAATTTATTCCATTACTCCACATAGCATCTTCGTCCTAGTGGTTCAGTGAACAGGCTAGGGGGCCTAAGGCAAGTAACTTGGTTGTCTTCAAGATTTGGTTGGGTGGAATGGGCTCCTTTGGATGTTTGTTTCTTCTACAGTTATCAAGTTCAATGTGTTATCTTATTTTACTTTAGTTAAGATTATTATTACAGTTCTGACATTATTATGCTGCCAGTTTTCTATTGCTTATTAAATATTCCGATCTGTCAATAAATATTTCATTTCTGCAAATTTATCTTTGTTGAAGGGCTTAACAGATGATTAAGTTTAATTGGATAAATGAAAATTCAATATCTTTTTAAATTAATGATAGAAATAATTTCTTCACTGCATTTTTCCACACACTGTTCCTAGTGCCGTACTCTAGTAGAGGGAGGATAGAATTAAAATAGATGTGAAATGTAGTACTGTAAATCGATTTGAAATATTGAATTTATAAACAAACCTATTTCATTTCAAAATAGACACATGATTTATTTCAGTATAAACACATTGTTTCTTTTAGATAATTGCTAACTAGGAAACTTAAATTCTTATACATTTAATATAGTCACAAAAATACCAACATATACATTCGAATGATCTCCTACATTAACATTTATATTCTATCTATACTAATACATTATCAAAATCAAATAAATTTACTTTCTAAGTATTGATTCTGGTCTCTTTTTTTATTTTAGTATTTCGCATAAATATTCTCATATTGCATTATACTTTTCAAGAAAAGATTTATAAGTTAAAACAATAACTTAAGCTTCAAACATCGAATTCATAGTGCTAGCTTTAACCATAACAAAGTTTAGTATTGCAGTAAAGAAGTATTAATCTCACACTATTATTATTATTTAGAGATATAGTACTAATTGAACTTTAGCATTCGAATCTAGTATAGATTTGCAATATTAAATAAATCTATTATTTATTTTGGGTTTAACACCACACAATTGTTAACAAAAAAAAAATGCATTGAGAATAGGGTTCAAAACCCTCCATGTTTTCGTTCACAAAAAAAACGTATAATTTAGAATTTCATCCATGACAGGGTCACAACCAACTTATGACTAGGGGGGTCAAACAAAACCCTAAGTAGTTAAACACAGCATCGGGCTTAGACCTACTTTCATTATCACAATAGACTCAATTTTCACCTGGAGGTGCCGAAAGCATTTGTTTTAGTTGTTTATCAACTTTCCACTTGTAAACAAAAATCAACTTCCAACTTGCCATTTAAACACTCTATGAAATAATCAAAACTAAAGCCGAGACGAGGTTCAAAACCCCAAACCACAACTTAAAAACATTATGGTTTTTCCACAAACATTTCATCCAGTCTTATGACAAAAATATTTTCGATTTAAGACAAACAATTAACACTAGAGTTTCATATTTATAACAGTGTTCAAATAAGACTTCGAATTTTAAAGCTTCAATAGGAAACTATAACAATAACCGAAGCAAAACATATTGAAATGTTGTGAGCTACAGCTCAAGGGGAAAATCCCTCATAAACACAACCCTTACGGCTTCAAGTTGATAATACAACCAAATGCAACAACTATGTTTACACCTTTGAATCTCGGCTAAACCAAAAAAAAAAAAACCTTCGCAACTATTGGAAATCCCCTAAAGGATGTCACCGAGTCTTACTAGGACATCAAGCATCCATTTTCCTTGCAGGCCATTATCAACATCTTCCAATAAGCAAACCTACCAAACATTACATGATACACAGGGTTAAAATCTTGAAGTGAAAACTTAAACAAAAGATAGTGCCAATGGTTAAACTTTAGAAAAACGCAATTGAAATCTACCACATCACCTGATCTTTCCAGAAGCATGTCCGAGTATGCCAGCTTCTTCAATCTATATAGTATGTGCTCAAAGCACCACTTCAAATCC
Organism: Larix kaempferi; assembly: GCA_027924585.1. Classification (NCBI taxonomy): domain Eukaryota; kingdom Viridiplantae; phylum Streptophyta; class Pinopsida; order Pinales; family Pinaceae; genus Larix; species Larix kaempferi. The sequence goes on from BSBM01000884.1 coordinate 342,859, forward strand.
CTAAAAGAGCCAAAAATCTATAATTATTTTTTGCCGAAGCACACTGGAACCCTCAATACCTTTAAAAGTTGAGGATGCTATGAGTTAGGTTCAACATTGTTACACTCGTAGAAGTTCAGACTGTAAAACACCGAAAACCGTTGAAACGCCTGCAAAACCCTACCAGCAATAGGTCACGGTATCAAAACTTCAATGCATTACACTATGGTGCCATCCTTGTACATTGTACTCTCATTTCACATCACTTCTATGACCAGTTGCAGGTATCTTGGTCACACCATCGAAACCATTTAGAGGAAAAAATAAGTTTTAGTTACAAACCCTGGAAATCGGAGAGCCTGTCGGCCTCCCTCCCCACTCGCTCATGCAAAATGAATGCTACAAGCATGGTCTTGACGATAGTGTATGGGAAGGTTAGGGTTTATCCCAAAACCCAAGACCAACCATGAAATAAACAACGTAGATCTAGCCACCGGGACAAAATCCTTTTACGATCACAATCTCATTTAATGGCAATTAATTTTACAACTTTCAACATACATCTTACTGTGAACACGGAGATCCAACTAGGATCCTGTAGCATCCCAAAATTTACCAAAAAATTAAAATTTTTCAACGTAGCACTTAATGCCTAAACTAATTGTGCAAAAATATGTTTAATGCTTCAATGTTGTCATGTTAAATGAATGTTTATGACAGTCATACATTGTAATGTTTGCGTCTTGATATCAAATGTAATTTATAGTCTATGGTAAGATGTTATTGGTTGTTTCAGCTATATTTTATGTTTCCTATGTCGATACTCCATCAAATATAAATGTTTATGAACACTAACTGTTGTTCTTCTTTTGATAATGAAGGGGTCCTAAGGGTACCCCAAGGCTTACTTAGCATTAATTCTAAAGCATTTGAATCGTTCCTTTCGCAGATTATAGGTAAGAGTGTTAATGTTTACGAAGTGTGACAGAAGAGTTCCTAACTAGTTTCAGTAATCTCCAAATGTCTTAATGGTTTTAGAGAATAATAATGAAATGTATCCGGGTGAGATCTCTTCAGTTATAATTTGGTTTTGATATTAAAATGCATGGTTGCCATACTTATTCTCATTTCTCATACTATTGATTTCATACTATGTACATTATATACAGGTTCATATTAGCATGATGACTTGACTGAGTCTTAATGGTTGTGAGTTATGTACTTCATGCTCTATCCTATATTTTTGCAAACTTTATATAATTACCATGCTATTTCTTTTATATGCGAATTGTATGTAAATATCATACAAATCCTTGATATATCAACTATATGCAACTCTTGTGCAAGAACCATATGCAAAGTCATATGCATGACCTATAGTATAAACTATATGTCATTTTACAATATAATTCCTAGAATGTAACAAATTATTTGTATTATCTATAGCCTACAAACTATATGCATTTTGTATGAAATTCCTATTGGCATATAAACTTGTTGTTGCTGCAACACCCTTCCCCAAAAAACTTTGAAGATATTTGGGGCCCCTCCTTCTAAACTTTTGTACCAAGTTTTTCTAGTCTTTCAGAGTTGTTTTCTTTCTCTAACTTGGAAAAATTTCATCACCTGCTTCCAAAAGAGTTTTCTCATTGATTTTTATAAGGAAAAATCATTCTTTTCTCTTCGCCGCGGATCTTAGTATTAACTCACCCGCTATAGCGCAAGTTTTAGCCTTAAATTCCTCTGCCACTTTGGCACACCTCCGAAAGATAAGTTCCCGCTTGGCACAAAACTCTAAGTCTCAAGTCCCTTTCATCCGGCATGCATTTTTTAACAGTAACTCGGCCGCCATTGGACCATGCCACTCAGCGTAGGTTGTTACCATATCTCGGCCGACTAAGGCGCGGTTCCTACCCTTATCCGTCCCGCCTTTGGAGTTGCGCTTCGCTTTCTTAGAAGAATCATGAGTTCGCACATTTCTCCCAGCGCAAATCATGATGATAGAATCGGCGCCAATGGTGTAGGAGCTATACCTATCCCTCCTGCTTGCAAGTTCACGCTTTGTCTCTCTCGATAGCCCAAGTTCTGGCGCAGTTTTAGGAGTGCATCCATAATGGTAGGATCATTGCTTGAGCACAAGATTTAATGATAAAACCTGCACTTAGCGCAAAGTGCAAAAGATACGCTCTCCGCCTTAGCACAAAAGGTTAAATGGTCACTCAGTGCTCGGCATGAAAAAATATCATCAATCCTTGTGCATCGATGGAGTTGGTGGGGTCTTTAATAGGGCCATGTGCCGTTTTAATGGCAGAAAACCTCGAGCCCCGTGAAATTAAATCTGCCAACCTCTTGACGTATGTGACATAAATTCCACCCTTATTTAAACAAGTGCAATGGGGTTTTCAACATATTTTCTACTCGCCGAGCGACTAGAGTTCGCCATTCTCATCAAGAGCGATTTTTTCTATTTGTCGGGCTTTTGCAGCATTCATCTCTTGCCTCGGAACGTTCGCCCTTGACGGACCCTGCCAGTTTGAGAGGTAGGCTCTTTTCCACTTTCATTTTCATGAATTTGTCTTACACCATAGGAAGTTCTTTGCATACTCTTCAAGGAGATTTGAGGGCATAGAACGATTAGTCTCATCCTTGGTCCCAAAATGAGAATCCAAAGTCACCCTATGCGAACCGAAACTCGGAAAGCTTTGTCCTCACCTACGAGCATGAAATTGGTTCTACTGTCATGTCCTCGGCATCCTAAGTAATTTTTTGCACATCTTGGCAATACCTGAGTAATCTTGGTAATATCTTAATGGCCACAGTGTCCTGTTCTAAGCTAAAACCCATAGAAACTGCTTTCACGAGACACCCCTGGTCTGCGAAACTCACTGCCAAGTGACTTTTGCGCGTAAAACCCGCTTCTTCCCGTTCTTGCAGCTAGGAGTTTTATTCTATGGACACCGGGGTAAATTGCATAGAGATCAATAGAGAGCAATGTTTATTCATGCCGAGGGCATAAAACCCACAATACTCGACCAAAACTACTTTGGGATGTGTAAAATCAACCCACCGAGACAACATGGAAACTTGATAACCAAGCCTGAAAGTTTAACCCATAAAGGCCAACAATTATGTAGTTTTTCCCATCTTTGCGAAAACTCCACTATCAAATGTCGACGCATGAAATTCGTTCAAACATTGGCACACAGAAATGCCACATTTAAATGTTTAGTCCTTAGCGCAGAAATTATGTTTAGGCCTTAGCGCAGAGATAATGTTAGGATAGCGCATATAACCTTTTAGCAGTAGCGCATGAAATATTTTTGATTGCCGCATGTTAAGAATTTAGGCCTTGGCGCAAAAATAATTTTAGGCGCTAGCGCATAAATTATCTTTAAGCTCACACATCCTTGCAATCATCTTTGCACCATTAGTGTTCTGATGCCTTCTTCCTCGTAAGTTTGTGTGGAAATGCAGAAGCCACCTATGCATTGTAGAATGAATGGCACGAATAAAAGATTACCTTGCCACCCCCTCCACCATGTTGATGTCCTGCTAAAAACATAAAGTCAAAGTGACTGTGACCCTAGGCTATATTTCAATTTGTCTGATAAATGAAATAACAGTAGCTCGTGTAGCTTATTTACAGTTCCTTCTAATATTTCTCATATTCTTCAACTGTGAATTAATAGCCGAGATGGTGCTATAATTGATTATTTTTTAAGCAACCTCCATGATGTGAAAGTAATATAATCTGAATCTTGCCATGACTGTTGCATATGCTTAAAAAATCATCTCACTAAGGCCAGCTCTATCAAATTTTTTGTCACTTTGCATTTTAATAGTTGGATGAACGTATGCATACTTCTTATTGACATTCCCTTGCTCACCACAGGAATATCATGCATAGGAGGTTAGCAAAGAAGAAGGCCGTGCAGAAAAGAAACTCAGACTCAGATGTGGAAATCCTATCAGATACTTCTCTTGAGACGATGTTTGTTGACACACAAGATACCACTGGTGTTCCCCCTGGGAGCTCTACCCATGAATTTCAATGGGGCGATTTGTACAGGTTCATTATGGCCCAGGATAGTACAACAACCTCCATAGAGGATGCTCTGGTGTATGCCAACATCCGAAGGTCTTGTTTGCATAAGGCAACAACTCATCCTGAATTGTTCCCTTGTTCCAAAGTTATTGGATGGCTAATTCCCCACATCCAGACAGACGCGAGGCTCATGAATGATAAAAATGGGTTGAACCTGGCATCTTTCGCTCTCAAGCATGTCACTGCTGCCTACAGATTTCCTTCACACAGAGCTTGTTTAGACGATGATTGGATAGCAAGAAATCCAATGGATCCCCTAGAATCTTCCCGGAAGATGAAGATAAATGATAGGCAGATTAGGAAAAGGCAGAACAATGAGTATGAAAGCAGCCTCCTAAAGACTCCTTACCGACTCATCGTGCTGATGTTGAGTGGACTCTTCGGCATGTCTAATAGCAATATGTTTAAGATCACATGGGTGCTAGTGATGTTCCATATAGCCATGAATGGCACCATATTTAACTAGGCTGACATAATTTCAGACAGTTTGGCCTTGCAGCCGACAGCAACCCAGGGAGGACTAACCCAAAATAAGGCAGAGTTTTTCATGTCTTCACACTTGATTGACTATTTGTTCAGCAAGCATACATTCATGTACTAAGGTTGCTCATGGAAGCTAAAAGAAACTGCTCTCTTCATGGCTTATCAATGTACATGGGAAAGTAAATACGCAAACCACTACAAACGATTTACGAGAGGTTTATCATGCCATTGTACCAACTTATTTTTATAGATGAACCAGATTGTATGTTGGAGAATGCAATGCCTATCATTGAAGAATTCGAGGACTATTATCACATTGCTGAAGGCACATACATCAGGATGAGTGGAGGAACTCAAGCTCCATTTATGTTCCCTCGGTATGTTACAGATTTTGTAATTCACAAGGAGGCCATAAGACAACTCTTCGGCACCGACGCAATAAGTAAGATCTTAACAGACCGAAAGAAGAGCATGTATCCTCCCATGCCATTTACCATCGAAGCTTACAGCCTTCTGAGAGCAAGAGATGGGGAAAACTATGCTCAAGGCTTAGAAGTTTTCCATTTTGGCACAGTCCCTTTCAGAAGGCATGACCCCTGTGGTGCGGCCAATCGGCATTGTGCAGACCTCAAGATCTCTTTTGAATATGCTCATGCTATGGACCAAAACTAGGAATTCTTTAGGAGTGCCCACAACCTAACTACGTTGGGGAAGCATTATAAGAAGAAAAGTGTGAAGGATCCAAGCCCCAAACTGTATCTAGGGTTTTCACCCCAGCTTGTGCAAATGAGCACCTACTAAGGAGAAGGGACTCCTTAGTAGCAGTTCAATAAACAGTAAATTAAAGCAGCAAAACAGAATGAAATTTAACCTAGCATGAGCATTAACATAAATAACAAAACATAAAAATATGGCAAAAGATTTCTCTTTTTGTACTAAATATTACCTCAAGTGTAGAGGTTGGTGAAGCTCTTGCAGCAGTCTAGGAGGGTTGCTTCCAAGCTTCCAGCTTTGCTCCTTTCTCTTTCTCCAAAGGGTTGGAAATGGGCCAAAGGGGCACTCAAGTGTGAAAGTAGCTCAAGGGTGAGCTAGGGTTTCAAGAGTGATTTTGGCAGAGTAAGGGTGTATTTGACTGTGGATATGAAATGAGGGGCCTCCATCACCTATTTATAGGTTTTTAGTGGTGGAGTGTTGGCCCATGGTTTTGGGAACCATATGGTTTAGGTCAGCTGTATAGGGTTTTTTCCTCCTTTTTCCCTCTTTTTTTTTCTTTTTTTTGTATTTTTATTCCCTTTTTAGAGGGGTTTTGCTATTTTGGAGGAATTTTGGATTATTTTGGGGGAAACAGGGGTTTTTTGGCCTTTTGGAGGCTTTTTAATGGTTTTGCGGCCTTTTGGAGGCTTTTTAACGGGATTTTAAGGTTTTGGAGGCAAACATGGTAGGAAATATGGACAAATGAGTCATGTAATGGGGTAGATGAGGTAGTGAGCACTTTTTGGGTGGTAACAGATTGCCCCCTGATGTGTCAGGGTAGGAGCTCATCGTATGGCCGATAGACATCATAAGTCTTTTATGGTTTTCCTGGGGTGTGGAGAAGAGAATAAACGAACTAGAGCCTAGAACAACGGTCCTGAACAAACTTCAAAAACTTAAAGTACATGACCTCAATAGTGAATGAGGAATAATCTGAACATATGGATGAGGCGGGCATTCCCATGCTCGTATCAAGATATAGAACAATAATAATAATGGGGTCCAAAATATGGGGGCCTGACATATACATGGCCTCAAAAAATGAATGAGGAAGAATCTCAATATATGGACGAGGCGGGCATACCCATGCTCGTATCAAGATACATAAAAAATAACTATGAGGCCTGAAAAGGGGGACCTGTAGGATACATAGAGAACCACTGTGTACATCATAAGGGTCCAGAGGGGACACAAATAGGGGACATAATGCTGAGCTGACCATGTATGAGCTAAAGAACTGGTACACTGGAATAACTATAGTGCTGCTAAGTGGGTTACAAGAGGAACTGATGAGCTACTGGAGCATAGTGACGAGAAGTCATGTCCTCAATGGTACGCTGAACTGGAACTGAACTGGGTACTCAAGGAAGCATATAACTGGATGGATTTCGAATACAATCACCAATGCAACCCGGAAATCCACGGGAACATATAATTGGGCATTCCGAAGACACTCACCAATGTGCTAGAGTCGAGGGAAATCTAGGGTCTTCGACCAACAACTGAAGGGATATAAACCCTATGCGATTCTCAACGATGCGAGCAAGGTGTTGAAGTCGAGCATGTGAGAAACAACCACTCAGAGAGGCAATGATGACTCATCTCAGAATGGTCCATAGTCACTCACCACAGATGGTGATGGGTCCAAGGCGCAGGGACCTCTGGGTCTATCCTCTGGAATAGAGGGGCTATCGTCGACATAGGGAGACCTGCAACTATAAAGGCAATGATGTTTCCTTGACAGGAGCACGAGGTGGAGAACCAAAGTGTGAGAGTACTGATGGTAGGACTGACATACTGTGGGGGATAACTGGGAAAGTAGAGTGGGTGGACTCAAACTTCCTTTGTTCAGAGTATGATGGCGGGGATGATCGGGTAGCATATGAAACTGATTGGTGGGAAAGGGATCATAGCTGTACTGGATCAAGGATAGTAACGGGGATGAGTGAGACTTAGGCTGGTGTAAAATGGAAGGAGACTGCAGGCTACTCTAAACAAAGGCGACCTGATTGGGGGTGCTGTCGAGATGATCGATCATAGTGCGAAGAGGCAAGGGGGGACTTCTTCACGGGTTAAGGAACTAGAAGAAGTGTGTGTAAAATGGTACTGTCGTGTGGATTTATACGAGCCCAGGACAGTTCATGCTCATGATTGCTTTCAATTTGAAGGAGTCTAAAAGCGATAAGAAGACTCTGAAATAATGGAATGGTACTATCGTGTGGATTTGTACGAGCCCAGGTCAGTTCATGCTTGTGGTTGCTTTCAATTTTAGAGAGTCTGAAAGCGATAAGAAGACTCCAGGGGGTTTCTTTTTTGTGTGTTAGTCTCCAAGGCTCGAAGAAGCATAAAAGGATGCAATGAAGAACTCTTCTAGCTGGTGTGACTAGAGTATTCCTTTTTTGTAATTAGTCTACCAGGTCCGGAAAAGGGTTAAACTTATACCAAATAGACACCCTTTCAGGTACTTTAATGAGCATGAAGGGAAGTAAGATTGCTCGACGATCTTTTCACTGTTTTAGGAGTCAGAAAAGAGCTTAACAAAAACTCCCTAAGTGCCTTTTTCGTAAAGGACTTGTCCGGCTCGAAAAAGGGATAAAATTATAACGAACAAAAGGAATGACCAGGCAAGGAGGAAGTGCTCAATCAAGGAACATTGATGATTATCAAGAACAAGGGAGGGGTGGAACACTGGTGGGACTCCTTGCAGGATAATGAATGGTGGCAAAATAACGAAATAATTGCAGTATGACAGGAGTGAATGGCTCATGTAAAAATGTGGAACAATCTAATGGCAGCCGATGTGGCACGCAAACCGAGGTAGCAAGGTGTCGGGACACAATGGTGAAATTGGACCTGGTGAGAGTGAGAAATGATCTCAAGCATCTTCATGAGCTCGGAAAAATGAATCCGGCAATATAAAAAGTGTCGAAAACGGAGAATGGATGAAGTGGCACGTAAACCGAGGCGATAGGGGGCATTTTGGAAAAATACCCAAAAAATATTGGGGTGAGAGTGAGAAATGATCTCAAGCATCATCACGGGCTCGAAAAAATGAATATGATGATATAAAATATATCAAAAATGGAGAGCATCCGAAGTGCCACGCAAACCGAGGTGACTAGTGGTGTCTGAAAAATGCTCAAAAAATGATGTGGAAAAAATAAGAGAACAAGTTGACCATCATGATGGTCTCGTCGTGTTGATTCCAGTGGTGGAAATGGTTCAAAAAATGGACTCCGTATGGGTTCAGAATGGCCAAAACAAGAAAAATTCAACAGACTATAAATAGTGAGTGGGTCCAACATGACAAGTGTCATTTGGACTTGTTGACTTTGACTAGTGATTAGAGTGGACCAGAGCTGAGTTGGTGGTTCTGGATGATTCGACCGGCCATTTTCAGATCCGGGAGTTATAGGTATTCCGACAAACTCATACCTGCATTTTCATTGGGTTCGACGGGGTAGTGGGTCCCATCGGAGTATTTGTACAGTCCACGTGGGGTGGACCGCGGGTTTGTGGGATGGAACCGTGGTCGGGGACCGTGGGTTCCACGGTGGATCATGCGGTTGGGGACCGCGAGGTTCAGGTCGGAATACGCGGTTTGGTACCGCGCGTTACGAGGCTAGACACGTGGTTCAAGACCATGAGTTCAGCTCCTATAGGCGCAGTTCAGGACCGCACCTGTAGCCCTGACAGCCGCGATCGGAAACCGCTGCAAGGGACCCTAAAGCCAGGATTAGGATCGAGCTTTTAGGGTTCCCCTGGGGGGGGGAAGGGTTATTTATTTGACATGAGTCTGATGACTTTACCTTATGTGATTGATAGGATGTCGTTGGTGCTTTGGCGAGAGCAGGATGTCCTAGATGAGATAGTGGATGTCATCCAGAGGGATTGGCATGTGCGGTCGACGTTGGGATTGTGCGAACTGCTGAAGTTTGCACAAGTGCCTATGATGCGTTCAATAGCACTATTGCTGAACCGATTAGTGAGCTTTTGGGAGCCGGACATTCAGGAATTCAGGGTGCAGGGAGAGAGGGTGGATCTCACCCTCACAGATGTATACTTCCTGACGGGGTTGCCCTGTCTAGGGAGGGTTGCGGATACACAGCCACGAATATCTGCAGATGTGGATATGGAGGATATGTTGGAGCAGTATTGTGTTCTAGAGGCTAGGGTGTATAGGAATGCACTCTGGGTGGTGGACCTACAGGAGCCAGCAGTATAGGCTATTGCGGCATGTGTGGTTCGAGTGTTGGGGTCCCAATCACTTGAGAAGGTGTCCAGGGGCCAGATGCAGCTGGTGGAGCGGGTGCTAGATGGTGTTTATTATGCTTGGGGCTAGATGTTCCTCACTTGTGTTCAGTGACAGCTGACATCGGTGAAGGACTCTGGCAAGGGATTCTGTTATGGATCCTTTCTGTGTGCCTTCTTCATGGAGCGGGTACCTACACTGCGACCGTGGGTGCCAGTCAGGGCAGGAGGATTGAGGGAGCCTTGCATGGTGCGGTGGGGAGAGATGATGCGTCATCGAGGTGGCGGTGAGGTGGGTAGATACTTTCCTCAGGAGCTTTACCTTCAGTGGTTGCAGATGCTGCTAACACTAGATGATTATCCATACAGAGATATGGACTACACCGGGGATCCAGAGGCACCACGACCACCAGGGCAGGCGTGGGGACCAGATGGTACATATTGATTTGCTTGCATGTTATGGATGTCAAGATTTGTATATGATAGGTTTTTGATATACTGTTACTGACTGATGTGTGATCTATAGATGTTGGCCCGAGACCACCACAAGGACATGTAGCACGCAGGGGGCATGTGGCAGTACCAGCCCTACCAGGCCGAGGGGAGGTGCGTCGACGAGATGCTGAGGGGACTCTGGAGTCTGTATAGATGATTCTAGATCGGTTGCTGGTTGAAGTGACTGATGACGGGTGGTAGGACGTGGATCCGGAGGTGATTCAGGATTGTCTGAGGGCACCACGAGAATTCCGGTCGATCGCGATTTGGGTGGCTATCTTGGTGGATAGGGGTTGGGCACAGGAGCCCACAAGGTTTATTTAGGGATAAAAGAATTTAAGATACAATACCGACCAATGGGGCCATGGGTTTATTTAGGGATAAAAGCATTTAAGATACAACCCATTTCGGGGGTTGCGCAAAGGGTGACCTTCTGAGTTAGTTAAAATGTATGCCCCATTGCCGAGGCTGGTCTGCACGATATAAGGGCCTTGCCACATGGATTAAAACTTTCCTTTACCAGTTTTGTCATGGGATTGGTCATAGGCGAGGACGAGGTCCCCTTCATGGAAAGTTCGAGGGTGTCCATGTTTGTCGTAACCAGCTTTGGAGTGGTTCTTGGCAGCTTCAATGGTCTAGAGAGTGGCACGACGGTCTTCATCAGCTTGTTCTAGTGATAACAGACGTTGCTCAAGTGGGGAGGTGTCTGGGAGAAGCTCAATGGCGATGTGTAAGGTAGGTATCTGACACTCGATGGGGAGGACAGACTCTACACCGTGAACTAAATGAAACGGGGTAAAACCGGTGGTGGTTTTGGTCGATGTACGGTAAGCCCATAACGCAGGGAATAACATGTGGTGCCAATTGGACTTATGTCAGTCAACAGTGCGTTGGAGGATGGTTTTTAAAATTTTGTTAATGGCCTCTACTTGGCCATTCCCTTGGGGGTAGTAAGCAGAGGAATACTGATGTTCGAACTTCAGTAGGGTGGATAACTCACGCCAAAGGGAATCTTTGAAGTGTGAACCATGGTCTGAGACCAACTGTTTAGGGACCCCGAATCGAGTGATAACATGGTTAAAAAAGAAACGGGCAGCAGTTTTAGCTGTGCAATTGAAGGTGGGCATGGCTTCCGCCCATTTGGTGAAGTAATCAATGGCGACAATGATGTACTTGTGGCCATTGGCAGATGGGGGTTTACATTCCATGAATTCGATGGCCCACTTACAAAAGGGACCAACGGTGACGACTGGGTGTAATAGAGCGGGTGGTGTCCGGGCCTTGGGGGCAAAACGTTGTTAATTATGGCAATGTTTGACCGCTGTGATATAGTCGGTAAAGAATGTGTTCCAGAAGTAACTGGCGCGGATGACCTTTTGGGTGGTGGCCATTCCAGAGAAATGTCCATCGCAGGCACCGCTATGACAGTCATTGAGGACGTGTTCGGCTTCCTCGTGTGTAAGGAAATGACGGAGAATCACATCAACCCCTCACCGATAAAGGACATCACCTAAGAGGAGATATCGAGAGGCTTGGTGATGGATATGGTGGCATCCATCACAACTTATGCTGGGTCTGAACTTCTGTGTGCGAAGGTATAACAAAATATCACCGTACCATGGGTCATCAGAAGAGATGATGAACAAGTGATTGTCGGGTAACTCACCGGAGATTTGTGGGTACCGCAGAAGCGAGGGGAGATCGGTGATGAGCTGGGAAAGCACGAGGGCTTTGGTGCTCTTAGGGGTTCTGAAAGTGAGGTCATATTCCTGGAGGATAATTACCCATTTAGCAATGTGGCCTTGTAGGAGCCACCGATGTAAGAGATAGACCATGGGGTTGGAGCCGGCAACAACTGTGGTATGACTGAGCAAAATGTAGTATCTCAATTTTTGGACGGAAAAGACCACAGCTAGGGCTAGTCTCTCCTCATATGGGTAACATAGGGGTGGTCTAGACAAGGTCTGGCTGATGTAATAAATGACATGCTCCTGGCAATCAGCGTCTTCTTGAACAAGGACTCCGGACACGGCATAATCGGATGCTGAGACATAAAGGATGAAGTCCTGAGAGAAATCCAGAGGGGAGATCAAAGGGGCTTGTGTGAGAGCTTTCTTGAGGGCTTCGAGTGCAGCTTCTTCCTGCTCATCCCAAACAAAGGGTATGTGGGTACGAAGCAGGCATAAGAAACCATGAACGGTGGTGGCATAATCAGGAACGAAGCAATGGAGGAAATTAGATCACCCCTGCAGACTCTGGAGTTGCCAAAGCATGCAAGGAGAGAGAAGGTCTAGGATGGCTTGGAATTTCAGGGGATCAATAGCAATTCCTTTCTGGGAAACAATGAAACCCAACAATCGGCCTGCCGGAACGCAAAAGACACACTTGTGTGGGTTCAAGCGGATTTGATATTTGCGACAATGCAGAAAGACTTGCCGAAGGTTGTTAAGGTGGTCTGATCGTGTCTGTGAACGAGCTGTAAGATCGTCAAGGTAGACTAGCAGGATATGGACCAAGTCGTGAAAACAATAGGTCATGGCCCATTGGAAGGTGGCACCAGCATTTTTGAGGCCGAAAGGCATGACGCAATAGGAAAAGGTGCCCCATGGGGTGGTAAAGGTAGTCTTGTACTGATCCTCCTTACGGATCCAAATCTGGTTGTTGTTGGCTCGGTTTTGCAACCAAGCTTAGTGCTGTGGGCACCTACTAACTAGTAGTAGCAGTTTCAATAGAAATAAAAATCATAAACTAAATAAACAATACTTTTCATGGATCTAAGCAAGAATCTAAGCAAATAATTTAAATCTTTCAAAAATCAAGAACAAGAAACATAAGAAATAATTTTTTTGTATTGAAAAGTGGGGGGCAAGCAAGTGCTTGCGATATTACCTCCAATGGTGAAGGTTGATGTTGAGCAACTCCCAAGATGAGTAGCTCCAAACTCCAATAGGTCTCTTTCTCCAAGGTTGCTTCAATGGCTAAAAGTGCTCAGGGGAGATTTCAGCAGCATAAGGATGAGATAATGGAAGGATGTGAAATGAGGAGCCCCTACCACCTTTTTATAGGTTTTGGTGGTGAGGAATACCATTTGTGGTTTTGTGGAAACCAATGGTATTGACCAACATAGTTTAGGTATTTTTCCCTCCTTTTTCCTTTTTTGAATAAAAATAATATTTTAATTCCCTTTTTAATATTTTTGGGAATTTGGACCCTTTTTGAGGGTTTTTTATGATTTTCTTGGAAAAATAATCTTTTTTAATGGAAAAAGGGGTGTACTAAGGTCTTTTGGTGACCTTTTGTTGGTTTCAGAGGCTCAGATGGTGGAAAAGTGGACAAATGGGTCATGTGAGTAAGGGAATGAGCTAGTGAGCACTTTTTAGGTGTTAACAGATTGCCCCCTGATGTGTGAGGGCAGGAGCTCATCGTATGGCCGATAGACATCATAGTTCTTTTGTCCTTTTTCTGGGTTTTAGGGGAGAGAAGAGACCGGTTGGAGACTGGAGCCACGGCCCTTGGAAGCTGCAAAAACAAAAAATATTACATTGCCTCAATATGAATGAGGTATAATCTCTGATAAAGGACGAGGCGGGCATTCCCATGCTCGTATCAAGACATATACAAAACAATTAGTCCCAAGAAGGGGGATCTAATACGTAAAGAAATATACTGGTACATCATAATGGTACAGAGGGGACATGATTGTGGGATATACTCATGATCATGGCTGATCTCAATAACTGATACACTGGAATAACTGTTGAACTGCTGAAACTGAAGGTGTCCAACATCTGTATGGATTCAATGACTGTGAGCCATCTCTTAGGGAGTATTGTAACTGTATACTCAAGGGAGTATGAAACCTGGGTAAATCTGAATACTGTCGCCATGCGCAGCCCGGATATCTATAGAAAAAGTGTAACTGGTGTTATCCATAGGAAGACTCTCAAATGTGGAGGAGTCAGGAGGTATCCGGGGTCTTCGACCAATAACTGAACGGACCAATACCCTGTGCGAGTCTCAACGATGCGATCAAGGAGTTGAAGTCGAGCATGTGAGAAACAACCATTCGGAGAGGCACTGAGGATTCCTCTCGAAATGATTCGTAGGCACTCATCATAAATGGTAATGAGTCCAAGACACAGGGGCCTCTAGGTCTATCCTCTGGAATAAATGTGGTTGTCGTCGACAGAGGGAGACTAGCAACTAACAAGGCAATGATGTATCCTTGCTAGGAGCGCGAGGTGTAAACTGAAGTGATGTAGTACTGCTGGTAGGACTGACATACTTGTGGGGAAGGGAAATAACTGGGTCAAAAAATAGGGTAGACTCAAACTTCCTTTGTTCAGAGCATGATGACATGGTTGACCTGGCAGCGTAGGGAACTGACTTGTAGGTGCAGGGATCATAGCTTTGACTGAATGGTATATATTGACTCTGGGGGGGGGAGGACAAGCTGATGGTAGCTGTCGCGGGAGTTTCAGGGTGACATACTGCAGAATACTCTGAACAAAGGCGACCAAAAGGGGAAGCTGCTAGCGAGTAGATATGATCTGTCGTGGCGCCAAGAGGCACCCTTCTTCCTTCTTCATAGTTTTAAAGAGCTTCAAGAAGGGATAAAAGTATGCTCTGAAATGTTACGGTCCTGTGGATTTTGTGAGCCCAGGACGGCGCATGCTCATGGTTGCTTTCATGTTTAGAGAGTCTGAAAACAGTAAGTGGACTCTGTTGGTGTTTCTTTTTCGTAAGTTTAGTCTCCGAGGCCCGAAAAAGTATAAAATGATGCGAATGGAGAACTCTTCTAGCCGATGTGACTAGAGTATACCTTTTTCGTAATTAGTCTACAAGGTCCGGAAAAGGGGTAAACTTATACCAGGTAGACGCCCTTTCAGATACGTTTATCGAGCATGAAAGGAAGCAAGATTGCTCGGCGATCTTTTCATTGTTTTAGGAGTCAGAAAAGAGCTTAACAGAAACTCCCTAAGTGCCTTTTTCGTAAAAGGGGTTGCTCGGCCCGAAAAAGGGGTAAAATCATACCGAACCAAAATGGTTCGACGAGGACGAGAAAAGGTCTCAAGCATCGTCATCTGTGCGGAAAACGGGATCCGGCGACATAAGATACATCGAAAACGGAGAACGGCCGATGTGGCACGCAAACCGAGGCGACGAGGGGGCGTGGAAAAAATGCCCGGAAAATCTAAAGGTGAGAGCGAGAAATGGTCTCTAGCATCATCAAGGGCGCGGAAAACTGAATCCGGCGATATAAGACACATCGAAAAACGGAGAACGGCCGATGTGGCACGCAAACCGAGGCGACGAGGGGGCGTGGGAAAAAATGCCCGGAAAATCTAAAGGTGAGAGCGAGAAATGGTCTCAAACATCATCACGAGCGCGGAAAACTGAATCCGGCGATATAAGACACATCGAAAACGGAGAACGGCCGATGTGGCACGCAAACCGAGGCGACGAGGGGGCGTGGGAAAAAATGCCCGGAAAATCTAAAGGTGAGAGCGAGAAATGGTCTCAAGCATCATCACGAGCGCGGAAAACTGAATCCGGCGATATAAGACACATCGAAAACGGAGAACGGCCGATGTGGCACACAAACCGAGGTGACAAGGTGTCGGGACACAATGTTGATATTGGTCCTGGTGAGAGCGAGAAATGATCTCAAGCATCATCACGGGCACGGAAATATGAATCCGGCGGTGCACATGGTGCGAAAAATGGAGGTCATAAGGACTCCAGAATGGTGAAAGGAAATAACTAAGTTAAAAAATGGTTGTAAATAAAGGTGAGCCCACCAAGTCAAGGATGTAATGGTGGGGAGAAATGATTACCCGTGGGGGAAAAATACTAGGTGTATCAAATCAACTGAAATATACAAGTGACACGTGACCTCAAAAATGGTTGAGATCACGAATATGAAAAAGTGAGCAGGGTTAATGGTCTGCCCCCATGCTATGTGCATGGGGTTTGTGATTGTGGATCACATATGTGTTGGTTTGAACGATGGGCTCATTGAGGTGTTGAGATAGAGATGATGGGGAAGGTTCAAAATGATTGATCATGCCCCCTATCCCGGGGTCGAGGTAATCTATTATGCCCCCTAACTCAGAGGTGTCAATGTGGTGCAGATGTTGTCTCATAGAGAGATCAATAGGGCATTTGAGCAACTGCTGGCGGGGTGTTATACCATGAGGCTGTGGGTCGTGGTGGCATACTGAAGTGATGATATGATAATGGGGGATTCCCTTTGTGGGGTGGATGCCCCCAGTATCTCCGACGAGGATCACGGTGATGATGAGTAGGCAAGGTTTTGGGCATGCCCCCATGTTGTGGACATGTGGTTTCCTGGTTGATTTGAAAGGGTTCAACCTGTGTGTCAAAGGGATCAATGGAAGGGGCCGACCGGACAGAGGGGTATCCAGTGGAGATCATATAAATGGCGGGGTCAAGGCCAGGCATTTCGGTATCTGACCAAGTAAAGACATCAGTGAATTCTTGGAACAGTTGTTGGTATTCTCCGATCTCATGCTCACTGTGGGAGGTTCCTAATGTGATGGTATGAAGGGCACCAAGTGGGTCAGAGATGTCAATGTGGATGACGGGAGAAATATCGGCCATGGGATCCGTTAACCAGTCGATTTTAGTAGGAAGGAAATCCTTGGACTCAACCGCGGATTGGGTAGCGGTGGTGGATGAAGTCTCTTCCAGGAGGAAGTATGGACGATGGTGCATGTCTTCCCCGGGATAATCAAAGGTAGTAGGAGTCTCGAGAACCTCTTCATCATTGCGGGACCTTTGAGTGGTCAAATCGAGTGATGAGGTAGTGGTAGTCGAAGAGATCATGTAGATGGTGTTAATCTCTCCGGATGAGGATGATGCGGGAGGGTAGATCTCCTCGATAGTAGAGGGTGCCGTCTCTAGGTCCAAATTGTTCATCTCGTAGAGAGCTGCTCTGTAGTCTGGGATGTCAGGACAGTTATGCGAGTAGTGGCCATAAATACCGCATATCGCACATGGGTGGTTGGTACGCAGTGATTTATCACGAGGCATAGGGTTTGGATCTAGTTTGACACACCGGGGGCATCACATGCCGCTGATGGCATTATTGGCCAAATTACACCGCAAGCAAAACCTTTCAGTATGGTGAGCACCATGCCCGCCCCAGACCTTTCTAGGGCTACATCTAGTTCCGGAGCGACGACTTCCTATGCTCCAACAAACCAGACCCATCACGTTCATGGACCCTCTTGTCCACAACATTGTTATGGCCAAGCGCCATCAGCATATGTACCTCCTACATACTATGCTCAACCTACGGTTCAGACCCCCATGCAGTTCCCACAACAGCCCATGCATTACCCACA
This sequence comes from Larix kaempferi, assembly GCA_027924585.1. Taxonomy (NCBI): domain Eukaryota; kingdom Viridiplantae; phylum Streptophyta; class Pinopsida; order Pinales; family Pinaceae; genus Larix; species Larix kaempferi. Next base: position 360,295 of record BSBM01000884.1, read on the forward strand.
ACCGGTTGCACCAGCTAACCTCACACCTACACCAGCTCAGGGATACCAACAACCCCAACAGGCAACTGGACCACCTCCAGCTCCACCTGCATACTATCCACCGCAACCTGCTCCTGCACTTGCGGCTCCCCAGAATCCCCCCAATTCTCAAGGGCATGTGTACGCACAACAACATCAGCCCCAATACCAAAATAACCAATGCAACCAAGGTGCGCAACAATACAGTTTTTGGCGACTCCGCTTTGGTTTGAACTTTAGATCTCTAGCTTTGCCATTAAATCTTAGTTTTTATGAGTTTTTAACCATTGGATCCATAGATCTGCCATCTTAGACAGCAGATCCATTGCTGTTCTGAGATTTGGCCCCCAAAAACAGCCCTAAATTTTAAATTTTCGAGTTCGTTTCTCGTTTTCCGTGCACGGCTTCCGCCTCGCGGCTTTTTGCCAGACAGTCGCGCGGTCCATCGCGACTTTTCTGCATTTTTCCGCGCGGTCCATCGCGGCCTTTTTCCAGACAGTCGCGCGGTCCATCGCGACTGTTCTGTGTTTTTCCGCGCTGCACACCGCGGCTTCGCGGCCTTTATCCGCGCTGTCCATCGCGACTGTGCGCCCAAAACCTGCGCGGTCCATCGCGACTGTGCGCCCAAAACCTGCGCGGTCCATCGCGACTGTGCGTCCAAAACCCGCGCGGTCCATCGCGACTGTTCGGCCAAAACCCGCGCGGCCCATCGCGGCTGTTCGTCCAAAACCCGCGCGGCTGGATTTTTTCATTCGGCCATCCCGATTTTGAAAAATATTTTTTACTGTACTTTCTGCCCATAGCACATTTTTTACAGTATCAAATTCTGCATATTTTCCAGATTTAGAAAAAATTTTTACTATTTAAAAGTGCATACATAGAAATCTTTTTAAAAATTTTCAAGAAAGTGAAAGAAAGATTCATTTTGCATTCTTTATCTAGATTCAGATTTTTTCTTGTTTACTTCTTTAGAATCTTGCCCTTAGCAAATTTTATTGAAACGAAGAAATCCATTTATTTCTTTTAGAAGTTTATTATTTGCTTTCAAAAATCCAAAAAATCCATTATTTTTTGAGTTATTTTTGAAAAAGCAATTTAATTTCTTTTAGTGAAAAAAAAGTCTTAAATATTTGCTTATTATTTTTCGAAAAGTCCTTTATTTTTTGAAAAATTTCCCTTAAAGCATTTAATTTTTTCAAGTTCAGTTTCCAACACCTCACGTGCACTCACACGATCACTTAATTGAACTAAGACTTAAAACTTACCCTAATTTGAACACACTCTTAACCCCACTTGGGGAACACAAAAAGAATTCTTGTAGCTAGGTAGTATTGGGGGGATAGGTGTTCCAATAACACCCCTCAGTTCATACATCTGAGACATAGAAGTTGTCCAATTAGGGAGCTAAAATCTCTTAGTACTTTTTGGCGCGGTCACAACCGGTTTGTGGGAAGGCCTCTCCCCTAGGAGGGTTGAAGTCGCGAGGATGGTTCCGGAAGCCTGAGTGGGATACCGAAACCCATTCAGTAACCGAAGGGCTACCATTCGCAGTTCTCGGGATATCCCTGTATTGGGATATTGCGATCAAAGGACCAAACGGCAGATTTACCTTTTCTCGACGCGTCATGAACGGAGTATCCTAGTAGCCTGTCTTTTTAGGATTGATTACCCGGTGTCCCTCCCGGTAGGGGGATATCTAGCCGTTGTCTCTACATTCATATTGTCTGACTTGGATTTCATCACCTTGCAGGGGATATCGTCTGTTTGAGTCACAATACTTTTAGATTAGGTGTTTGCATGATCTTTACCACCTTTTGAGTCTAGTTACACCTATTTTTTCTAGGAGCCGCTTGCATGTTGGTATTCTGACCGGTTTTTGCATTCCTCCACTTATTGTAGCACAGCTGCTAGGATAAGTGCATTTTTTGAGGATTGATTTTTTGGCCTGTGAGCCTTCTTTTTTCACTCCCCTTCTTGCACCCTTGGTTGCATTAGGGTTTTGAGTCTTTTACATATATATCACCACCTGATACTTAAAACAACTTTTTAAACATAAAACAAAAAACATATTTCTCACCATTGAGAATTCTAGACGTTCTCGTCGTCTACAGGGCGAACTCCCAGAGTTTAGTCCACTTGGCTCTCCACGTCACGGACGCAGAGCATTATCCCTTGATTCGACACATCGTCGATCATTTAGACGGTCATCCGATTCTGACATACCCCACTTCACCTTTGATTTGGAGGTAGAATCCGAAAACCCCACAGAGTTACCACCTACCACAATTATGTCGGGAACACCAGAAGATCCACAATTTACATTAACCATAGGTCAGACATCCGCAGACCTTTCTGCGGGGATACCATCCATGACAACACCCACCCCCTTGGGTATGCCCAATATGGGTACCACTCCACATTTAGGAATGCCTAGTACAGGACCACAACCTGTCATGGGCATGCCCAACATGGGGGTCATACCCCCTTCGGTTTCCACAAACCCTATCCCAGGAATCCCTAGTACGATTCCTAACCCAAGTGTCACTCCTGTTGCACTTGGGAATGTTATCCCAGGAATCCCTAGTGCGATTCCTAACCCAAGTGTAACCCATGTTGCACTCGGTAGTACTATACCAGGAATCCCTAGTGCGATCCCTAACCCAAGTGTAACCCAGGTTGCACTTGGGAGTACTAACCCATATCAGGCCACACCTTTTGGAGGGCACATACCCTCCATACCTACCATACCTATAGGAGCTACTGGACCCCTACACCATACCACAATGGCTAGGCCAATCCCGGTTCCGGTCACCACATCCGCTAGTCTACCATACATGGCAAGTCTCAACTTGCCAGATTTAGCTAGGCTTACGAATGACCCCATTAGGCATGATCCTGCTTGGCCCCTTATGCCCACTAAGCTTCCCTCTGACATCCCTAAGTTTGAGGGAAAGGCCGGAGAAGACCCCCAGAACCACATCATGTCTTTCCACTTATGGTGTTCCTCCAACTCCATAGTGGACGACTCTATCCGCCTCCGTTTATTACAGCGCACCTTCACTGGCTCTGCAGCCAAATGGTATATCGAGCAACCCCATGGGACGCATTCCACATTTACCTCCCTTGCCTCGACCTTTCTACAATTCTTCCAGCTACCTGTCCGCTACGATGCGGGCGTCGAGATCCTACTGTCTTGCAGACAGAACACAGCCACGCATATCACTGACCATATCCATGATTGGCGTCGGCGCCGAAGCCTATGCAAGATCAAATTAGACGACCGAATCTTTTTAGACTGGTTCCTTAAATCCCTCCTTCCTCTCATTGCGAAGGATGTAGCATCTGAAAGACCCCAGTCTGAGGAAGAGGCCATCCTCAAGGCCCAACAGTTTGATCTCATCTACGCCCAATCGGGTTACTTATACACGATCATACCGGACGCCCCACGAGGTGACTCTGCACGCGGTGACACACCGGGGGCATCACATGCCGCTGATGGCATTATTGGCCAAATTACACCGCAAGCAAAACCTTTCAGTATGGTGAGCACCATGCCCGCCCCAGACCTTTCTAGGGCTACATCTAGTTCCGGAGCGACGACTTCCTATGCTCCAACAAACCAGACCCATCACGTTCATGGACCCTCTTGTCCACAACATTGTTATGGCCAAGCGCCATCAGCATATGTACCTCCTACATACTATGCTCAACCTACGGTTCAGACCCCCATGCAGTTCCCACAACAGCCCATGCATTACCCACAACCGGTTGCACCAGCTAACCTCACACCTACACCAGCTCAGGGATACCAACAACCCCAACAGGCAACTGGACCACCTCCAGCTCCACCTGCATACTATCCACCGCAACCTGCTCCTGCACTTGCGGCTCCCCAGAATCCCCCCAATTCTCAAGGGCATGTGTACGCACAACAACATCAGCCCCAATACCAAAATAACCAATGCAACCAAGGTGCGCAACAGAACCGTGGTAGAGGTCATAACCGCGGTAATAACCAACAACATCAGCAAGGTCCTCCACCTCCCAATCCTCCGCAGAATAACAATGCTGCTCCTCCCAACCGCAATCCGGATCGGAATCCTAAGCAGCCTAGAAATAATAACCTCAGAACAAACCACCCTTGTTCTATTTGCGGGGTCTATGGTCATTACACGCATTCTTGCCCACATTTGGAGCGAGCTCGGCAACTCTGGACCAACGATGCCCATCGTCAAGGGCAAGCGGTTCCTCAGCCACCACCCAACCCTCCACCACCTCAACATCAACCTTTGGTGCTGCAAAACCCCTTTCCAAACCAGGGTGTAGTGAACACTCAGCCATTAGCCCCCCCTCAGGGAAACGTGCCACCACAGCAGACCACTTATGCAGCCCCTGATCAACCCATGTTTGATTCAGGTACTCACCATTTGTTGATGATGTCGACTGCCGATGCTAACCTCCAAACTCGTTGGAACCAATATGGCTCCACCTCTGAAGCCCCTCCCGCCGACAAGAACACTAACGTTAATCCCACAGATCAAACGTTACGTATACCTCCGGCTTCACTTGATGGCGCTTCCAAAGCACCTCGCTTCCCACTTTGTCGCATCAACAGTAATCCCAATGCTCGCGCTGCGTCGAATTACAACATCCTAGACGACTTAGCCCAGTATCCTGCAGCCATGTCTGCTTTAGAAGTTTTGCAAAACTGTCCTTCGCAGCGCAAAACTTTGCTCTCTGCCATTGGCGCCATTGACCCCAATGATTCACAGTTGATCGCATTCGATTCAGACCAATCTGAACCCCGCCTGCCTTCCTCTTTAGCATTCCAAGTTTCCGTTTTTGTTCGGAATCTTGTCATCCATCGGTGCATTATCGATGAAGGGGCCTCCACATGCGTCATGTCCACATTTGTTTGGCAGAAGTTGGGATCCCCTACTCTCCAGCAGTCCACCACTGCATTACGAGCTTATGACGGCCGTTCGGCTCAACCCCTAGGTCTGTTAGCCAATGTCCCTGTCCAGCTGGCGGGTAAAACCGTGCTCATTGACATTGAGGTCATCAATGCCCCACTAGACTATAACCTTTTACTTGGTCGCAACTACATGTACGCCATGAAAGCGGTTGCCTCATCCGTTTTTCGTACCATGATGTTCCCCCATGAGGGACGCGTGGTCAAGGTCGACCAGCTCACCTATTACGATCCCAAGGCCCCTACCACACCTGAAAATGGTCTCACCATGGTTGAACAACCTGTTTGTGGTGCAACTACCTCATTCATTTCCTCAGTAGGACCCAGACTTTACTCCGAGGCGTCGATAACCTCTACATTCCAGGCCATTCCACCACCGTCACTGGAGACCCAGGTCGCTAACCTCTGCACTCTTTCACAAACACCCGGTAATCAACCCTCCTTGTTACCCAAACCACCATTGGTCCCTAGTCACATCGGTGTTACACCTATCCACACAATCCCCTTTCTATTTCCTCCTTTGGGTGTAGTAAGCGCCCCGATTATGGCTACCCTTAGTCTCCCCGGGTTAACATTGGGATTACCCGTGTGGTATATTACGCCTCCCGTTCCTCCACCGACACCAAATGTCATCCTACAACCGGTGCAACCCATTGTTACTTCTACCCAACCACCTCCCGGTATCACGACTCCTTCGTCGTCGACGAATCCCCCTCCATTCGTCAGGCCCACTGGGGGCAGAGGCCCACAACCATACACTGCGGTTCCCCCACCCAAGGCAGTTAAAACTCCCCCCATATTTCGTGCTCCTCCAAAATGCTCGCTGTGTGATGAGTTAGGCCATCCAACCCATCAGTGCCCACAGTTACCTGCATTGCAGGAACACATGCAAATGTTGGACGACGACCCCAACATCCCGGTGGTCAAACTAGATCCAAACCCTATGCCTCGTGATAAATCACTGCGTACCAACCACCCATGTGCGATATGCGGTATTTATGGCCACTACTCGCATAAATGTCCTAACATCCCAGACTACAGAGCAGCTCTCTACGAGATGAACAATTTGGACCTAGAGACGGCACCCTCTACTATCGAGGAGATCTACCCTCCCGCATCATCCTCATCCGGAGAGATTAACACCATCTACATGATCTCTTCGACTACCACTACCTCATCACTCGATTTGACCACTCAAAGGTCCCGCAATGATGAAGAGGTTCTCGAGACTCCTACTACCTTTGATTATCCCGGGGAAGACATGCACCATCGTCCATACTTCCTCCTGGAAGAGACTTCATCCACCACCGCTACCCAATCCGCGGTTGAGTCCAAGGATTTCCTTCCTACTAAAATCGACTGGTTAACGGATCCCATGGCCGATATTTCTCCCGTCATCCACATTGACATCTCTGACCCACTTGGTGCCCTTCATACCATCACATTAGGAACCTCCCACAGTGAGCATGAGATCGGAGAATACCAACAACTGTTCCAAGAATTCACTGATGTCTTTACTTGGTCAGATACCGAAATGCCTGGCCTTGACCCCGCCATTTATATGATCTCCACTGGATACCCCTCTGTCCGGTCGGCCCCTTCCATTGATCCCTTTGACACACAGGTTGAACCCTTTCAAATCAACCAGGAAACCACATGTCCACAACATGGGGGCATGCCCAAAACCTTGCCTACTCATCATCACCGTGATCCTCGTCGGAGATACTGGGGGCATCCACCCCACAAAGGGAATCCCCCATTATCATATCATCACTTCAGTATGCCACCACGACCCACAGCCTCATGGTATAACACCCCGCCAGCAGTTGCTCAATGCCCTATTGATCTCTCTATGAGACAACATCTGCACCACATTGACACCTCTGAGTTAGGGGGCATAATAGATTACCTCGACCCCGGGATAGGGGGCATGATCAATCATTTTGAACCTTCCCCATCATCTCTATCTCAACACCTCAATGAGCCCATCGTTCAAACCAACACATATGTGATCCACAATCACAAACCCCATGCACATAGCATGGGGGCAGACCATTAACCCTGCTCACTTTTTCATATTCGTGATCTCAACCATTTTTGAGGTCACGTGTCACTTGTATATTTCAGTTGATTTGATACACCTAGTATTTTTCCCCCACGGGTAATCATTTCTCCCCACCATTACATCCTTGGCTTGGTGGGCTCACCTTTATTTACAACCATTTTTTAACTTAGTTATTTCCTTTCACCATTCTGGAGTCCTTATGACCTCCGTTTTTCGCACCATGTGCACCGCCGGATTCATATTTCCGTGCCCGTGATGATGCTTGAGATCATTTCTCGCTCTCACCAGGACCAATATCAACATTGTGTCCCGACACCTTGTCACCTCGGTTTGCGTGCCACATCGGTCATAGCCCGTTTTTGACGTGCCTTATATCGCCGGATTCAGTTTTCCACGCTCGTGATGATGCTTGAGATCATTTCTCGCTCTCACCTTTCGATTTCCCGGGCATTTTTTCCACGCCCCCTTGTCACCTCGGCTTGCGTGCCACATCGGCCGTTCTCCGTTTCCGACAATCCTTATGTCACCGGATCCAGTTTTCCGCACTGATGACGATGCTTGAGACCTTTTCTCGCCCTCATCAATCCATTTTTTGTTCGGTATAATTTTATCCCTTTTTCGGGCCGAGCAACCCCTTTTTACGAAAAAGGCACTTAGGGAGTTTCTGTTAAGCTCTTTTCTGACTCCTAAAACAATGAAAAGATCGCCGAGCAATCTTGCTTCCTTTCATGCTCGATAAACGTATCTGAAAGGGCGTCTACCTGGTATAAGTTTACCCATTTTCCGGACCTCGTAGACTAATTACGAAAAAGGTATACTCTAGTCACATCGGCTAGAAGAGTTCTCCATCCGCATCATTTTATCCTTTTTCGGGCCTTGGAGACTAAACTTACGAAAAAGAAACACCAACAGAGTCCACTTACCGTTTTCAGACTCTCTAAACATGAAAGCAACCATGAGCATGCGCCGTCCTGGGCTCACAAAATCCACAGGACAGTACCATTTCAGAGCACACTTTTATCCCTTCTTGGAGCTCATTAAAACTACGAAGAAGGAAGAAGGGTGCCTCTTGGCGCCACGACAGATCATATCTCCTCACATAGCAGCTTCCCCATTCTGGTCGCCTTTGTTCAGAGTATTCTGCAGTATGTCACCCGGAAACTCCCTCGACAGCTACCATCAGCTTCACCCACCCAGAGTCAGTACATACCCTTCAGTCCCTAAAAAATGATCCCCACACCTACAAGTCAGTTCCCTACGCTGCTAGGTCAACCACGTCATCATGCTCTGAACAAAGGAAGCTTGAGTCTACCCATTTTTGACCCAGTTATTTCCCATCCCCACAAGTATGTCAGTCCTACCAGCAGTACTACATCACTTCAGTTTACACCTCACGCTCCCAGCAAGGAAACATCATTGCCTTGTTAGTTGCTGGTCTCCCTCTGTCGACGACAACCACATTGATTCCAGAGGATAGACCTAGAGGCCCCTGTGTCTTGGACTCATTACCATTTATGATGAGTGCCTACGAATCATTTCGAGAGGAATCCTCAGTGCCTCTCCCAATGGTTGTTTCTCACATGCTCGACTTCAACACCTTGATCGCATCGTTGAGACTCGCACAGGGTATTAGTCCGTTCAGTTATTAGTCGAAGACCCCGGATACCTCCTGACTCCTCCACATTTGAGAGTCTTCCTATGGATAACACCAGTTACACTTTTTCTATAGATATCCGGGCTGCGCATGGCGACAGTATTCAGATTTACCCAGGTTCCATACTCCCTTGAGTATACAGTTACAATACTGCCTAGAGATGGCTCACAGTCATTGAGTCCATACAGATGTTGGACACCTTCAGTTTCAGCAGTTCAACAGTTATTCCAGTGTATCAGTTATTGAGATCAGCCATGATCATGAGTATATCCCACAATCATGTCCCCTCTGGACCATTATGATGTACCAGTATATTTCTTTACGTATTAGATCCCCCTTCTTGGGACTAATTGTTTTGTATATGTCTTGATACGAGCATGGGAATGCCCGCCTCGTCCTTTATCAGAGATTATACCTCATTCATATTGAGGCAATGTAATATTTTTTGTTTTTGCAGCTTCCAAGGGCCGTGGCTCCAGTCTCCAACCGGTCTCTTCTCTCCCCTAAAACCCAGAAAAAGGACAAAAGAACTATGATGTCTATCGGCCATACGATGAGCTCCTGCCCTCACACATCAGGGGGCAATCTGTTAACACCTAAAAAGTGCTCACTAGTTCATTCCCTTACTCACATGACCCATTTGTCCACTTTTCCACCATCTGAGCCTCTGAAACCAACAAAAGGTCACCAAAAGACCTTAGTACACCCCTTTTTCCATTAAAAAAGATTATTTTTCCAAGAAAATCATAAAAAACCCTCAAAAAGGGTCCAAATTCCCAAAAATATTAAAAAGGGAATTAAAATATTATTTTTATTCAAAAAAGGAAAAAGGAGGGAAAATTACCTAAACTATGTTGGTCAATACCATTGGTTTCCACAAAACCACAAATGGTATTCCTCACCACCAAAACCTATAAAAAGGTGGTAGAGGCTCCTCATTTCACATCCATCCATTATCTCATCCTTATGCTGCTGAAATCTCCCCTGAGCATTTTAGCCATTGCAAACCACATTGGAGAAGAGACCATTGGAGATTGGAAGTTGCTCATCCTTGGAGCTATTCAACCTCACCATTAGAGGTATTGATTCCGCAAGCACTTGCTTGCCCCATACTTTCAATACAAATTCTTTATTTTATATGTTCTTGTTCTTGATCTTAAATTATTATAAATGGTAATGAGTCCAAGACACAGGGACCTCTAGGTCTATCCTCTGGAATCAATGTGGTTGTCGTCGACAGAGGGAGACCAGCAACTAACAAGGCAATGATGTTTCCTTGACAGGAGCACGAGGTGTAGAACTGAAGTGGTGTAGTACTGCTGGTAGGACTGACATACTTGTGGGGATGGGAAATAACTGGGTCAAAAATGGGTAGACTCAAACTTCCTTTGTTCAGAGCATGATGACGTGGTTGACCTGGCAGCGTAGGGAACTGACTTGTAGGTGTGGGGATCATCTTTTAGGGACTGAAGGGTATGTACTGACTCTGGGGGGGTGAAGCTGATGGTAGCTGTCGAGGGAGTTTCCGGGTGACATACTGCAGAATACTCTGAACAAAGGCGACCAGAATGGGGAAGCTGCTATGTGAGTAGACATGATCTGTCGTGGCGCCAAGAGGCACCATTGTTCCTTCTTCGTAGTTTTAATGAGCTCCAAGAAGGGATAAAAGTGTGCTCTGAAATGGTACGGTCCTGTGGATTTTGTGAGCCCAGGACGGCGCATGCTCATGGTTGCTTTCATGTTTAGAGAGTCTGAAAACGGTAAGTGGACTCTGTTGGTGTTTCTTTTTCGTAATTTTAGTCTCCAAGGCCCGAAAAAGGATAAAATGATGCGGATGGAGAACTCTTCTAGCCGATGTGACTAGAGTATACCTTTTTCGTAATTAGTCTACGAGGTCCGGAAAAGGGGTAAACTTATACCAGGTAGACGCCCTTTCAGATACGTTTATCGAGCATGAAAGGAAGCAAGATTGCTCGGCGATCTTTTCATTGTTTTAGGAGTCAGAAAAGAGCTTAACAGAAACTCCCTAAGTGCCTTTTTCGTAAAAAGGGGTTGCTCGGCCCGAAAAAGGGATAAAATTATACCGAACAAAAAATGGATTGATGAGGGCGAGAAAAGGTCTCAAGCATCGTCATCAGTGCGGAAAACTGGATCCGGTGACATAAGGATTGTCGAAAAAGGAGAACGGCCGATGTGGCACGCTAACCAAGGTGACGAGGGGGGCGTGGAAAAGATGCCCGAAAAATATAAAGGTGAGAGCGAGAAATGATCTCTAGCATCATCACGAGCGCGGAAAACTGAATCCGGTGATATAAGGCACGTCAAAAACGGACGACGGCCGATGTGGCATGCAAACCGAGGCGACGAGGGGGCATGGAAAAATGCCCTAAAAATCTAGGCATGAGAGCGAGAAATGATCTCAAGCATCATCACGAGCGCGGAAAACTGAATCCGGCGATATCAAATATATCAAAAATGGAGAGCAGCCGAAGTGGTACGCAAACTGGGGCGACAAGGTGTCGGGACACAATGTTGATATTGGTCCTGGTGAGAGCGAGAAATGATCTCAAGCATCATCACGGGCACGGAAATATGAATCCGGCAGTGCAAATGGTGCGAAAAACGGAGGTCATAAGGACTCCGGAATGGTTAAAGGAAAGAACTAGGTTAAAAAATGGCTACAAATAAAGGTGATCTCACCAAGCGAAGGATGCAGTGGTGGGGAGAAATGATGACCCGTGGGGGCAAAATACTAGGTGTATCAAATCAACTGAAATATACAAGTGACACGTGACCTCAAAAATGGTTGAGATCACGAATATGAAAAAGTGAGCAGGGTTAATGACCTGCCCCCATGCTATGTGCATGGGGTTTGTGATTGTGGATCACATATGTGTTGGTTTGAACGATGGGCTCATTGAGGTGTTGAGATAGAGATGATGGGGAAGGTTCAAAATGATTGATCATGCCCCCTATCCCGGGGTCGAGGTAATCTATTATGCCCCCTAACTCAGAGGTGTCAATGTGGTGCAGATGTTGTCTCATAGAGAGATCAATATGGCATTGAGCAACTGCTGGCGGGGTGTTATACCATGAGGCTGTGGGTCGTGGTGGCATACTGAAGTGATGATATGATAATGGGGGATTCCCTTTGTGGGGTGGATGCCCCCAGTATCTCCGACGAGGATCACGGTGATGATGAGTAGGCAAGGTTTTGGGCATGCCCCCATGTTGTGGACATGTGGTTTCCTGGTTGATTTGAAAGGGTTCAACCTGTGTGTCAAAGGGATCAATGGAAGGGGCCGACCGGACAGAGGGGTATCCAGTGGAGATCATATAAATGGCGGGGTCAAGGCCAGGCATTTCGGTATCTGACCAAGTAAAGACATCAGTGAATTCTTGGAACAGTTGTTGGTATTCTCCAATCTCATGCTCACTGTGGGAGGTTCCTAATGTGATGGTATGAAGGGCACCAAGTGGGTCAGAGATGTCAATGTGGATGACGGGAGAAATATTGGCCATGGGATCCGTTAACCAGTCGATTTTAGTAGGAAGGAAATCCTTGGACTCAACCGCGGATTGGGTAGCGGTGGTGGATGAAGTCTCTTCCAGGAGGAAGTATGGACGATGGTGCATGTCTTCCCCGGGATAATCAAAGGTAGTAGGAGTCTCGAGAACCTCTTCATCATTGCGGGACCTTTGAGTGGTCAAATCGAGTGATGAGGTAGTGGTAGTCGAAGAGATCATATAGATGGTGTTAATCTCTCCGGATGAGGATGATGCGGGAGGGTAGATCTCCTCGATAGTAGAGGGTGCCGTCTCTAGGTCCAAATTGTTCATCTCGTAGAGAGCTGCTCTGTAGTCTGGGATGTCAGGACAGTTATGCGAGTAGTGGCCATAAATACCGCATATCGCACATGGGTGGTTGGTACGCAGTGATTTATCACGAGGCATAGGGTTTGGATCTAGTTTGACCACCGGGATGTTGGGGTCGTCGTCCAACATTTGCATGTGTTCCTGCAATGCAGGTAATTGTGGGCACTGATGGGTTGGATGGCCTAACTCATCACACAGCGAGCATTTTGGAGGAGCACGAAATATGGGGGGAGGTTTAACTGCCTTGGGTGGGGGAACCGCATTGTATGGTTGTGGGCCTCTGCCCCCAGTGGGCCTGACGAATGGAGGGGGATTCGTCGACGACGAAGGAGTCGTGATACCGGGAGGTGGTTGGGTAGAAGTAACAATGGGTTGCACCGGTTGTAGGATGACATTTGGTGTCGGTGGAGGAACGGGAGGCGGAATATACCACACGGGTAATCCCAATGTTAGCCCGGGTAGGCTAAGGGTAGCCATAACCGGGGCGCTTACTACGCCCGAAGGAGGAAATAGGAAGGGGATGGTGTGGATGGGTGTAACACCAATGTGACTGGGGATCAATGGTGGTTGACCGCCGGGTGTTTGCGTATTCTGCGAAACAGTACAGAGGTTTGCGACTTGGGTCTCCGGTGACGGTGGTGGAATGGCCTGGAATGTAGAGGTCATTGGTGTATCCGAATACAGTCCGGGTGCCACAGAAGACACAAAGGAGGTAACAGCACTAGAAGCGGGTTGTTCAATCATGGGGAGAACATTCTCCGGTGCTGCAGGGGCGTTGGGGTCATAGTAGGTGAGCTGGTCAATTTTGACCACGCGGCCCTCATGGGGGAACATCATGGTGCGGAAGACGGAGGAGGCGACCGCTTTCATGGCATACATGTAACTGCGGCCAAGTAAAAGGTTATAGTCTAGTTGGGCGTTAATGACCTCTATGTCGATGAGTACGGTCTTCCCACCTAATTGGACGGGTACCTTGGGTAATAAACCGTGAGGTTGAGCTGACCGGCCGTCGTAGGCCCGCAATGCAGTGGTGGATTGCTGGAGAGCAGGGGAGCCCAACTTTTGCCAAACAAAAGTGGACATGACGCATGTGGAGGCACCCTCGTCGATGATACATCGATGGATGACAAGATTCCGAATAGAAACGGAAACTTGGACTGCTATGGTAGAAGGCAGCCGTGGTTCAGATTGGTCTAAGTCAAAGGTCATCAAGTTCGAATCATTTGGGTCAATAGCCCCAATGGCGGAAAGTAAAGTTCTGCGCTGAGAAGGACAGGTTTTTAAGACTTCTAACGCAGACATGGCTGCGGGAGATTGAGCTAAGTCATCTACGATGTTGTAATTGGATGCAGCTCGTGCATTGGGGTTGATGTTGATTCGGCGAAGGGGGAAGCGAGGTGCTTTAGAAGCGCCATCAAGTGGAACCTGAGGTATACGCAATGTCTGATCAGTGGGATTAGCAGTGGTATCCTTTTCGGCGGGGGGGGCTTCAGCAGTCGGTCCGTATTGATTTCGACGGGTTTGGACATTGACGTCAGCGGTGGACATCATCAATAAGTGGTGGGTACCTGAATCAAACATGGGTTGATCAGGAGCTGTGTAGGTTATCTGTTGTGGTTGCACGTTGCCCTGTTGGGGGGCTAACGGCTGGGTGTTTACCACTCCTTGTGTTGGAAAGGGGTTTTGGAGAACCAGAGGTTGTTGTGGAGGTGGTGGGGGGTTGGGTGGTGGCTGAGGAGCCGCCTGCCCTTGACGATGGGCGTCATTTGTCCATAGTTGTCGAGCTCGCTCGAGATGTGGGCAAGCGTGGGTATAGTGGCCATAGACACCGCAAATGGAACAAGGGTGGTTTGTCCGTAAATTAGCATTTTTAGGTTGCTTAGGTGGCCGATCAGGATTCTGATGAGCGGGCGCCGCGTTATTATTTTGCGGGGGCTGGGTAGGCTGTGGAGCTTGGTTGCGGTTTTGATTGTTTCCACGGTTGCGTCCTCTTCCGCGGTTGGGTTGTCCACCCTGGTTGCGTTGGTTATTTTGATATTGGGGCTGCTGTTGTTGTGCGTACACATGCCCTTGAGCATTGGGGGGATTCTGAGGAGCCGCAGGTGCGGGAGCAGGTTGCGGTGGATAGTATGCAGGTGGGGCTGGAGGTGGTCCAGTTGCCTGTTGGGGTTGTTGGTACCCCTGCGCTGATGGAGGTGTGAGGTTAGCCGGTGCAACCGGTTGTGGGTAATGCATGGGCTGTTGTGGAAACTGCATGGGGTTTTGTACCGTAGGTTGAGTATAGTATGTAGGAGGTACATATGCTGATGGCGCTTGGCCATAACAATGTTGTGGACAAGAGGGTCCATGAACATGATGGGTCTGGTTTATTGGAGCATAAGAAGTTGTCGCTCCGGAACTGGATGTAGCCCTAGAAAGGTCTGGGGCGGGCATGGTGCTCACCATACTGAAAGGTTTTGCTTGCGGTGTAATTTGGCCAATAATGCCATCAGCGGCATGTGATGCCCCCGGTGTGTCACCGCGTGCAGAGTCGCCTCGTGGGGCGTCAGGTATGATGGTGTATAGGTATCCTGACTGGGCATAAATAAGGTCAAACTGTTGGGCCTTAAGGATGGCCTCTTCTTCAGACTGGGGTCTTTCAGAAGCTACATCCTTCGCAATGAGAGGAAGGAGGGATTTAAGGAACCAGTCTAAAAAGATTCGGTCGTCTAATTTGATCTTGCATAGGCTTCGGCGCCGGCGCCAATCATGGATATGGTCAGTGATGTGCGTGGCTGTGTTCTGTCTGCAAGACAGTAGGATCTCGACGCCCGCATCATAGCGGACCGGTAGCTGAAAGAACTGCAGGAAGGTCGAGGCAAGGGAGGTAAATGAGGAATGCGTCCCATGGGGTTGCTCGATATACCATTTGGCTGCAGAGCCAGTGAAGGTGCGCTGTAATAAACGGAGGCGGATAGAGTCGTCCACTATGGAGTTGGAGGAACACCATAAGTGGAAAGACATGATGTGGTTCTGGGGGTCTTCTCCGGCCTTTCCCTCAAACTTAGGGATGTCAGAGGGAAGCTTAGTGGGCATAAGGGGCCAAGCAGGATCATGCCTAATGGGGTCATTCGTAAGCCTAGCTAAATCTGGCAAGTTGAGACTTGCCATGTATGGTAGACTAGCGGATGTGGTGACCGGAACCGGGATTGGCCTAGCCATTGTGGTATGGTGTAGGGGTCCAGTAGCTCCTATAGGTATGGTAGGTATGGAGGGTATGTGCCCTCCAAAAGGTGTGGCCTGATATGGGTTAGTACTCCCAAGTGCAACCTGGGTTACACTTGGGTTAGGGATCGCACTAGGGATTCCTGGTATAGTACTACCGAGTGCAACATGGGTTACACTTGGGTTAGGAATCGCACTAGGGATTCCTGGGATAACATTCCCAAGTGCAACAGGAGTGACACTTGGGTTAGGAATCGTACTAGGGATTCCTGGGATAGGGTTTGTGGAAACCGAAGGGGGTATGACCCCCATGTTGGGCATGCCCATGACAGGTTGTGGTCCTGTACTAGGCATTCCTAAATGTGGAGTGGTACCCATATTGGGCATACCCAAGGGGGTGGGTGTTGTCATGGATGGTATCCCCGCAGAAAGGTCTGCGGATGTCTGACCTATGGTTAATGTAAATTGTGGATCTTCTGGTGTTCCCGACATAATTGTGGTAGGTGGTAACTCTGTGGGGTTTTCGGATTCTACCTCCAAATCAAAGGTGAAGTGGGGTATGTCAGAATCGGATGACCGTCTAAATGATCGACGATGTGTCGAATCAAGGGATAATGCTCTGCGTCCGTGACGTGGAGAGCCAAGTGGACTAAACTCTGGGAGTTCGCCCTGTAGACGACGAGAACGTCTAGAATTCTCAATGGTGAGAAATATGTTTTTTGTTTTATGTTTAAAAAGTTGTTTTAAGTATCAGGTGGTGATATATATGTAAAAGACTCAAAACCCTAATGCAACCAAGGGTGCAAGAAGGGGAGTGAAAAAAGAAGGCTCACAGGCCAAAAAATCAATCCTCAAAAAATGCACTTATCCTAGCAGCTGTGCTACAATAAGTGGAGGAATGCAAAAACCGGTCAGAATACCAACATGCAAGCGGCTCCTAGAAAAAATAGGTGTAACTAGACTCAAAAGGTGGTAAAGATCATGCAAACACCTAATCTAAAAGTATTGTGACTCAAACAGACGATATCCCCTGCAAGGTGATGAAATCCAAGTCAGACAATATGAATGTAGAGACAACGGCTAGATATCCCCCTACCGGGAGGGACACCGGGTAATCAATCCTAAAAAGACAGGCTACTAGGATACTCCGTTCATGACGCGTCGAGAAAAGGTAAATCTGCCGTTTGGTCCTTTGATCGCAATATCCCAATACAGGGATATCCCGAGAACTGCGAATGGTAGCCCTTCGGTTACTGAATGGGTTTCGGTATCCCACTCAGGCTTCCGGAACCATCCTCGCGACTTCAACCCTCCTAGGGGAGAGGCCTTCCCACAAACCGGTTGTGACCGCGCCAAAAAGTACTAAGAGATTTTAGCTCCCTAATTGGACAACTTCTATGTCTCAGATGTATGAACTGAGGGGTGTTATTGGAACACCTATCCCCCCAATACTACCTAGCTACAAGAATTCTTTTTGTGTTCCCCAAGTGGGGTTAAGACTGTGTTCAAATTAGGGTAAGTTTTAAGTCTTAGTTCAATTAAGTGATCGTGTGAGTGCACGTGAGGTGTTGGAAACTGAACTTGAAAAAATTAAATGCTTTAAGGGAAATTTTTCAAAAAATAAAGGACTTTTCGAAAAATAATAAGCAAATATTTAAGACTTTTTTTTCACTAAAAGAAATTAAATTGCTTTTTCAAAAATAACTCAAAAAATAATGGATTTTTTGGATTTTTGAAAGCAAACAAGAAAAAATCTGAATCTAGATAAAGAATGCAAAATGAATCTTTCTTTCACTTTCTTGAAAATTTTTAAAAAGATTTCTATGTATGCACTTTTAAATAGTAAAATTTTTTTCTAAATCTGGAAAATATGCAGAATTTGATACTGTAAAAAATGTGCTATGGGCAGAAAGTTCAGTAAAAAATATTTTTCAAAATCGGGATGGCCGAATGAAAAAATTCAGCCGCGCGGGTTTTGGACGAACAGCCGCGATGGGCCGCGCGGGTTTCGGCCGCACTGTCGCGATGGACCGCGCGGGTTTTGGCCGCACAGTCGCGATGGACCGCGCGGGTTTTGGACGCACAGTCGCGATGAGCCGCGCAGGTTTTGGCCGCACAACCGCGATGAGCCGCGCAGGTTTTGGCCGAACAGCCGCGATGAGCAGCGCGGAAAAATGCAGAAAGGTCGCGATGGACCGCGCGACTGTCTGGAAAAAGGCCGCGATGGACCGCGCGGAAAAACGCAGAAAAGCCGCGATGGACCGCGCGACTGTCTGGACAAAAGCCGCGAGGCGGAAGCCGTGCACGGAAATCGAGAAACGAACCCGAAAAATGAATTTTTAGGGCTGTTTTTGGGGCCAAATCTCAGATCAGCAATGGATCTGCTGTCTAAGATGGCAGATCTATGGATCTAAAGGTTAAAAACTCATAAAAACTAAGATTTAATGGCAAAGCTAGAGATCTAAAGTTCAAACCAAAGCGGAGTCGCCAAAAACTGTTGGCTCGGTTTTGCAACCAAGCTTAGTGCTGTGGGCACCTACTAACTAGTAGTAGCAGTTTCAATAGAAATAAAAATCATAAACTAAATAAACAATACTTTTCATGGATCTAAGCAAGAATCTAAGCAAATAATTTAAATCTTTCAAAAATCAAGAACAAGAAACATAAGAAATAATTTTTTTGTATTGAAAAGTGGGGGGCAAGCAAGTGCTTGCGATATTACCTCCAATGGTGAAGGTTGATGTTGAGCAACTCCCAAGATGAGTAGCTCCAAACTCCAATAGGTCTCTTTCTCCAAGGTTGCTTCAATGGCTAAAAGTGCTCAGGGGAGATTTCAGCAGCATAAGGATGAGATAATGGAAGGATGTGAAATGAGGAGCCCCTACCACCTTTTTATAGGTTTTGGTGGTGAGGAATACCATTTGTGGTTTTGTGGAAACCAATGGTATTGACCAACATAGTTTAGGTATTTTTCCCTCCTTTTTCCTTTTTTGAATAAAAATAATATTTTAATTCCCTTTTTAATATTTTTGGGAATTTGGACCCTTTTTGAGGGTTTTTTATGATTTTCTTGGAAAAATAATCTTTTTTAATGGAAAAAGGGGTGTACTAAGGTCTTTTGGTGACCTTTTGTTGGTTTCAGAGGCTCAGATGGTGGAAAAGTGGACAAATGGGTCATGTGAGTAAGGGAATGAGCTAGTGAGCACTTTTTAGGTGTTAACAGTTGTATCCGGAAAAACCGTCCATGAAAGATAGGACTTCATGCCCTACACACGCATCGATGAGTTGGTCGATAAATGGCGTGGGGAAGTTGTCTTTGAGACAGGCTCGGTTTAAATCGCTAAAGTTAGTACATACTCTGATGGTGCCTTGTTTCTTGTTAATAGGGACGGGGTTTGAAACCCAAGTGGTATATGCAAGAGGATAAATGAATCTTTCCTTGCAAAGTTTCTCAACCTCTGCTTTAACAGCGGGGAGCTTTGAAGGATGAATGGGGCGCTATTTATGGAAAATGGGGGGTACATCTGGCCGTGTGGCAATGTGGTGCTCTATAATAGCGGGGTCGAGACCAATCATTTCGATATAGGACTAGGATAAGACATCACGGAACTCTTGAAAAAGTTTTTTGTACTCTCCGATCTCATACTCACTGCAGGAGGCTCCTAATGTAATGATTTCAAGAGCACTAGGTGGGTCAGAGATATCAATGTGGATGACGGGTGAGATGTTGGCCATGTTACCTTCCTCAAACGCATCAGGAGCAAGAATGGGATCCTTAAACCAGTCAACTTTGGTGGGAAGGAAATCTTTGGACTCAACCGCAAATTGAGTAGCTATGGTGGACGAGGACTCTTCTGGGAGGAAATAGGAACGATGGTGCATGTCGTCCCAGGGATAATCCGGGGCACTGAGAGCCTTTAGAATCTCCTCATCATTGCGGAAACTTTGCTTTGTCAAATCGGTTAACGAGGGATTGGTAGTCGAAAGGATCATATAAATGGTGTTAATCTCTCTGGATGGGGGTGATACCGGGGGGTGGATCTCCCCAATTGTGGGGGGTGCCGTCTCAAGGTCCAAATTATTCATCTCGTAGAGAGCTGCTCTGTAATCCGGGAGATCAGGACAGTGATGTGAGTAATGAACGTAAATACCGCATATTGCACAAGGGTGGTTGGTACATAGTGATTTATCACGAGGCTTAGGGGTTGGATCAAGTTCGACAACCGGGATGTTGGGGTCATCGTTAAGCATTTGCATGTGTTCCTGTAAAGCAAGTAATTGTGGACATTTATGAGTTGGATGGCCTAACTCATCACACAACGAGCATTTAGGAGGGGCACGAAACACGGGGGGGGGGGGGGGGGGGGGGGGGGGTTAACTGCTTTGGGAGGGGGTACAACAGTGTATGGTTGTGGGCCTCTGCCCCGAGTGGGCTTGATAAGAGGAGGGGGATTCGTAGATGACGAAGGGGTAGTGACACCAGGAGGTGGTTGACTACTAGTGGCAATGGGTTGCACCGGTTGTAGGATGACATTTGGTGTTGGTAGGGGAACGGGAGGCAAAATATACCACACGGGTAATCCCAAGGTTAACCCAGGGAGGCTAAGAGTAGCCATAACCGGGGCACTTACTACGCTTGAGGGAGGTAATAGGAAGGGGATTATGTGGATGGGTGTAACACCAATGTGACTAGGTACCAATGGTGGTTTGGGTAACAAGGGCGGTTGATTGTTGGGTGTTTGTGTATTGTGGGAAAGGGTACATAGGTCAGATACTTCAGTCGCAGGTGACGGGGGTGGAATGGATTGGAATGTTGAGTTCATCAGCGTATCTGAGTAAAGGCTGGGTCCCACAGAGGAAACAAACAAGGTAGTTGCACCACAAACAGGTTGTTCAACCATGGGGAGAACATTTTCGGGTGCAGCGGGAGCATTGGGATCGTAATAGGTGAGTTTGTCGACCTTGACCACGCGTCCGTCATGGGGGAACATCATGGTATGAAAAATGGATGAGGCAACCCCCCACATGGCATACATGTAGCTGTGGCCAAGTAAGAGGTTATAATCAAGTTGAGCATTGATGACCTCTATGTCAATGAGCATGGTTTTACCAGCCAACTGGATGGGGAAATTATCTAGGAGACCTTGGGGTTGAGCCAAACGGCCGTCGTAGGCTTGCAACGCAGTGGTGGACTGCTGGAGGGTAGGGGATCCCAACTTCTACCAAACGAATGTGGACATAACGCATGTAGAGGCACCTTCATCGATAATGCACCGATGGATAAGAAGATTCCGAACAGAAACAGAAACTTGGAACGCTAAAGTGGAAGGCAGATGTGGTTCGGATTGGTCCAAATTGAAGGCCATCAATCGTGAATCATTTGGGTCAATAGCACCAATGGCGGAGAGCAAAGTCTTGCGCTATGAAGGATAGTTTTTTAAGACTTCTAACGTAGACATGGCTGTGGGAGATTGGGCTAAGTCATCTACAATGTTGTAATTTGACGTAGCGTGAGCATTGGGGTTATTGTTGATGCGAAAAAGTGGGAAGCGAGGTGCTTTGGAGGCACCATCTAGTGGAGCCGGAGGTATACGTAACGTCTGATCAGCGGGATGAGCATTAGTGTTTTTGTCGGTGGGAGAGGCTTCAGGGGGGAGCCATATTGGTTTCGATGGGTTTGGAGGTTGACATCGGTGGATGACATTATTAACAAGTGGTGGGTACCTGAGTCTAACATGGGTTGATTAGGAGCGGCATAGGTGATATGTTGTTGTGGTGGTGCATTGCCTTGAGGGGTAGCCAACGGCTGAGTGTTCAGTACTCCTTGGGTTGGTAAGGGGTTTTGTACCACCAAAGGTTGAGGCTGTTGATGTATATGTAACTTCGAAATGTATTTCATCTATGTATTTTATATATATTTATTGTACCCTTATAAGAGATGTGTTATTCCTCTATAAGGAAGTGTCGTCATGTGGATGGACAAGTGTCGCAAGTGTGTGTACTTGTCGATGGGTTATTAGACCACCATGTGGGGTCAACCCTGAATTATATATAATATAATGTGGATGTATCTAGATAGACAAGTCGACCCCATAAGGTCACTGGGCAAAAACGTGAGTATAAATAGAGATAGGAGATCTCTATTTTACTCACTCGAAAAAGTAACTCACTCTCACTTGAAAAGTGACGCACTAGTGAGGAGGAGGATCATCTGCTATCAGGAGACTATCTCATTGTTATTTTGTTGTACTTTGGTTGAGCCATTGCTCTCTCTATCTCTGAGGAAGTTGTGGGGTTTTTCACCTTAGGGTTTTCCCCATGGAAACTATGTGTCTCTTGTCTCTTATGCTTTTGATTCTTGTGATGCTTGTCATATTGTGATTGTCATGCATTGATATACTGTAGATATTATTCTCTCAGCAAAGCTCATAGAGTATTATGAATTAATGCTCAAAATTTAACATGGTATCAGAGCTTTGGATCGAGATTTTTTGTTGGGTAGATCTCCGGGAAACTCAAACCCTAATTCAGGGCTCTCTCTAGTGAACCCGGGATGACAAAAAGGAAATTCTGAAGGGTAAGACTTTGCTGATCTCAAATTCTGAATGCACTAGGCTGATCAGCTCATCAAAGCGCATCTTTCTATACTTTCAGAAATTTGAAATTCACATTTTGAATTTTTAGGGTTTCTCTGACAAACCCTAATCCGGGCCCAGATCCAGTTTTCAGCATTTCAAGTGGTAAGACCTAAATCTTTTCTATTTCCATTTGAAGTACTCTTTAAGATGTCTCTCCACACCAAGCTTGAGGATAAGCTTGAAGGGGCTGATAACTTCCGATCCTGGAAGTATAGGATTGGGTTAATCCTGGAAGAGAATGAGTTGGACTCATATGTGAAAGAAGACATCCCTATCCCAGAGGATGAAGAGGCCAAGGTATTGCATAAGAAGAACTTGGTCAAGGAATAGAGAATCATTGCTGATTCTATCAAAGACCATCTCATACCCCATGTGTCTTCTCTTAAGAAACCCAAGGAGATGTTTGAATCTTTGACCAAGCTATTTGAAGGAAAGAACATACATCGGAAGATGACCCTGCGGAACCAATTGAAAGGAGTGAAGTTTTAGAATGGAGAAACCATTCAATCTTATTTTTCAAGGGTCTCCCAGATCAAGGAACAATTAGAAGCAGTAGATGAAATGGTGGAGAATGGTGAAGTAGTGATGACCACTCTAAATGGCCTATCCAGGTCATGGGATTCCTTCATTCAAGGAATTTGTGCAAGGAAGAAGTTGATCTGCTTCGACAGATTGAGGGAAGAATGTTCTCAAGAAGAAGCTAGACTTATAGCTCATGAGGAAAAGATGGGAGGTGAAGATCAAGATCTTGCAACTCACACCAAAAGAAGAAAAACCAAGAAGGAGCACTCTCGCCACAATAGATCCCATCAAAAGAGTAAGAAGGACCTAAGATGCTTCACATGCAATGAGAAGGGTCACTTTGCTTCAGATTGTCCCAAGAACAAAAGGGATAATAACAACAATTCCAGTAAGAAGAAGAAGGGTAGAAAAATAAGATTTCATGCTCATGCTGCCGAAGATGATGAACCCCCAAAGAAGAAGGCTAGGGCAGAAAGCGATAGTGATGATGACTCATCAAGTGAAGAAGAGTATGTTCTGATCTCTGCTCTCACAGGTACTATCTCCCATGGTTGTAATGATTGGTTGATTGATAGTGGGGCTTCCAAACACATGACTGGGTTTAAGGAATCTTCTGTGAACCTATCTGAACATGAATCACCCCATAAGGTGAAACTTGGGGATGATTATCAATACCCAATCAAAGGAAGTGGTGAAGCCTCCTACAACCTAGATTCTGGAAAATCTTTGAAGATGAAAGAAGTCCTTTATGTACCTGGGCTCAAGAAGAACTTACTGTCCATCTCTACATTGGATGCAAAAGGTATGAGGGTTGCATTTGTGGATGGCCATGTCCTAATGTGGCCAAAGGGAAAGAACATAGATGATGCAGTAGTGATTAGAGAGCAAGAGGGAGGATTGTATAAATTGAAGGGACAACCTGAACATGCCATGGTGCATGAATCCATGGAGCCAAGTGAACTTTGGCATAGAAGACTTGATCATATGCACTATAGAGCACTTCCAATTGCAAGCAAGGAAGTAGAAGGTCTTCCTGAAATCAAGACCAAACATGAAGGTGTTTGCAAAGGATGTGCAAAAGGTAAGAACATTAAGAAGGCTTTCCCAAGCAGTGAAAGCAAGGCAAAAGACATCCTGGAAATCATCCACTCAGATGTATGTGGCCCTATGTCATCCAGTTCCCTAAGTGGGTATGCTTACTATGTCTCATTTATTGATGACTTCTCCAGGAAGACTTGGGTATACTTATTGAAGAGCAAAGATGAGGTATTTGATAAATTCAAGGAATTCAAAACCTTGATGGAGAATCAGACTGACAAGAAGATCAAAACATTCAGATCCAACAATGGTGGAGAATTCACCTCAGGTGACTTCAAGAAGCTTTGCAGTGATTCAGGGATTAAGAGGGAGTTGACTGCTCCTTATAATCCTCAATAGAATGGAGTTGCAGAAAGGAAGAACATAATTATCATGGAAGCAGCAAGGGCAATGCTGCATGACTAGGATCTACCTATGCATCTATGGGCAGAAGCAGCTAGAATAGCTGTTTATGTGCAGAACAAAACACCCCACAAGATATTGGACAACAAGACACCAGAAGAGGTCTTTTATGGTAAGAAACCTGAAGTCAACCATCTCAGAATATTTGGTTGTCCAGTATACATTCATGTCCCAAAGGAAAAGAGGACTAAACTAGATCCTTCAGGAAAGAAGGGTATCTTTGTGGGTTACAGTGAAAGTTCAAAGGCTTACAGAATATACTTTCTAGGGTTCAAGAAGATTGATGTCAGCAGGGATGTAACATTTGATGAAAACTCAGCATTCATCAAATCAACGAAGGCACCTATTGAAGTTTATGAAGAACCTAAGGAAACTAGATTTCAAGACACTACCATGACTGAAGCAGTTCCAGAAGTTGTTCGTGAGTTTGAAGATCCGCAAGAACCTGTAGATCCACTCCGTGAGGATAACTCTCACAAGAGGAAACCTACATGGGCTAGAGAGCTCATTCAAGATGCAGAAAGATTTGGCATTCCAGAAGAAGAACACAGAGCAAAGACGAGAGCCAGATCACATACTAGCTATGTTGCTTTACTCTATGACATTATGAACAAAGAGCCTTCCAGTTATGAAGAAGTAGCGGAAAAGAAAGAATGGAAGGATGCCATGGTTGAGGAATACCAATCAATAATGAAGAATGATGTTTGGGATGTTGTCCCAAGACCTAAAGAGAAATATGTTGTGACTTCTTAATGGATCTTCAAAATCAAGCATGTTGTAGATGGCAGTGTAGAGAAATACAAGGCAAGATTCGTAGTTCGTGGCTTCTCTCAGAAAGAGGGAATAGATTATGAAGAAACTTTTGCACCTGTAGCCAGTTATACTTCCATCAGAACAGTACTTGCCCTAGCTGCAGCTATGAAATGGAAAATACACCAGATGGATGTCAAGACTGCTTTCTTGAATGGTGTAGTTGAAGGGGAAGTATATGTGGAGTAGCCAATAGGTTTTGAAATACATGACAGGGAGTCATATGTGTGCAGATTGAAGAAAGCCTTGTATGGCTTGAAGCAAGCTCCCAGAACCTGGTATGGTAGGATGGATAGTTTCCTATCTAGTTTGGGATTTACCAAGAGTAAAGCGGATTCCAACCTTTACTAAAAGGTTGAGGAAGGGAATCCTGTGATTCTACTCCTGTATGTGGATGACTTATTTGTAACAGGAGATGACAGACTGATTGCAGATACGAAGAGGAAGCTTGCTGCTGAGTTCGATATGAAAGATTTGGGAATGATGCATTATTTCCTAGGTATGGAGGTGTGGCAGAGTACAGGTGGGATCTTCCTTGGTCAAGGGAAGTACACAGTAGATATCCTGAAGAGATTTGGGATGATGGATTGCAAGGCCATGGCCACACCTATGGCATCGAATCTGAAGCTTCTATGTGATGCTTCATCTGAGACAGTTGATGTCTCTATGTATCGTCAGATGATTGGGTCCTTGATGTACCTGACCAACACGAGACTAGACATTTGCTTTGCTGTGAACACATTAAGCCAGTTCCTAACGGATCCGAGGAGTGTTCACCTGGTTGCTGTAAAGCATGTTCTGAGGTACCTGAAGGGTACAATGGATTATGGGCTCAAATATGAGGCGAATCAAAAGTTTAACCTATAGGGTTATGTTGATTCAGATTGGGCTGGCAGTGGTGCAGATAGGAAGAGCACATCTGGGTGCTACTTCAGTATGGGATCAGGTGTGATCTCTTGGTTTAGCAGGAAGAAGTCCTGTGTAGCACTGAGTATAGCTGAGGTAGAGTATGTTGCAGTCTGTTCAGCTAGTTGTGAGGCAGTATGGCGGCGGAAGCTACTGTCCGAGTTATTTGATCTCCCATTGGATGCTACTGGTATCTTCTGTGATAACCAGAGTTGTGTGAAGCTGTCCGAGAATCCAGTGTTTCATGACAGGTCGAAACACATAGAGATCAAATATCACTATATCAGGGATATGGTGCAGAGAGGAGCTGTGAAGCTCCTGTATGTTGCGACGGACGAGCAGATTGCAGATGTGCTGACGAAGCCACTAGCCAGGGTGAAGTTTGAGTACTTCAGAGAGAGGCTTGGCATTCTTCAGATCGAGGACACTTCGAGGAAGAAGTGATGGACACATTTGCTGAAGCCATTCCAAGCATGTTGGAAGGAGGATCCTTCACATGGCTGTGGATGTAAGCGCTGGATAATGAGCATCAGGATGATGTTCTAGTTTCTGCTTGGATATGATCAGTTGGATCATTTTTATGTATGTATGTATGCATCATGTTGGATGCTAGATATGATCAGTTGGATCATTTTTATGGATGTATTTTTGTATATGCATCATGTTGGATGATTGGACCATGTATCTGTATATGTATTAGGTGGATACATTGTATGATCAGGTGGATCATGTATGGTGATATGTATCATGTATTGTATTTGTATCAGGTGGATACATTGTATGATCAGGAGGATCATGTATGATGATATGTATCAGGTAGATACTTGGTATGCATCAGGTAGATGCATTGTATGATCAGGATGATCATGGATGACAAGCTTCAGGATGTTGCTCCAGATGACATGCAGTAGGATGTTGCAGTGATGATGATCAGGATGATCATGGGTACATCAGGATGATGTATGATGAGTATCAGTTTGATACTCTATGGCTGTGGATCAGGTTGTGCAGATGAGCATGTAATTCGGTGCCCTGGGAGATTTGCAGATAGTCTTTCGAGGTTTTTCCTAAGGCATGTAATTCGGTGCCCTGGGATATCTAGCAAATGCTCTTTCGAGGTTTTGCTCTGGAAGGACATATAATTCGGTGCCCTGGGAGATCTGCAGATAGTCTTTTGAGGTTTTTCCTATGGCATGTAATTCGGAGCCCTGGTATATCTGGCAGATGCTCTTTCGTGGTTTTGTCCTATGGCATATAATTCGGTTCCCTGGGAGATCCGATAGGTTGGGATGTGTGCCCATAATCAGTCCTGGGATGCTCTTGCGAGGTTTTTCCATGACCACATGTAATTCGTTGCCCTAGGAGATCCTATAGGTATAGCTGTGTGCTCGTAACAGCCTGGGATGCTCTTGCAAGGTTTTGTGGTGAGGTCACATGTAATTCGTTGCCCTGGGAGATCCTATAGGTAGAGCTGTGTGCTCGTAATAGCCTGGGATGCTCTTTCGAGGTTTTGTGATGCACGTAATAAGTCCTGAGGATTCCACAGTATGGCCAGTGATGATGAAGACCTGCAGATGGTGGGCCTACATCCAGTATGAAAAAGGACTGGCTCTGTAGAACTTCCTATGATGAGTAGAGTCAGAGATTGGTTGAGATAGCAGTAACAGTGACGATGATGATGATGATACATCGATGATGATGATCTCGAGAAGAAGACTTATCTAGCAGATCTGTGTCGAGAAATACCTTCCTAGTTAAGAGGGAGTGTTGATGTATATGTAACTTCGGAATGTATTTCATCTATGTATTATATATATATTTATTGTACCCTTATAAGAGATGTGTTATTCCTCTATAAGGAAGTGTTGTCATGTGGATTGACAAGTGTCGCAAGTGTGTGTACTTGCTGATGGGTTATTAGACCACCATGTGGGGTCGGCCCTGAATTATATATAATATAATGTGGATGTATCTAGATAGACAAGTCGGCCCCATAAGGTCATCGGGCAAAAACGTGAGTATAAATAGAGATAGGAGATCTCTATTTTACTCACTCGAAAAAGTAACTCACTCTCACTTGAAAAGTGACGCACTAGTGAGGAGGAGGATCATCTGCTATCAGGAGACTATCTCAGTGTTATTTGGTTGTACTTTGGTTGAGCCATTGCTCTCTCTATCTCTGAGGAAGTTGTGGGGTTTTTCACCTTAGGGTTTTCCCCACAGAAACTCTGTGTCTCTTGTCTCTTATGCTTTTGATTCTTGTGATGCTTGTCATATTGTGATTGTCATGCATTGTTATACTGTAGATGTTATTCTCTCAGCAAAGATCCTAGAGTATTGTGAATTAATGCTCAACATGGCCAATGATGTTGTCTGCAGCATCGGATGCCCCCGGTGCATCATGTTGGGAGGAATCGCCGCGAGGGGCGTCAGGTATGATGGTATATAGATAACCCAACTGGGCGTAAATGAGGTCAAATTGATGGGCTTTGATGATGGCCTCTTCTTCGGACTAAGGTTGTTCGGATGCCACATCCTTGGAAATGACAAGAAGGAAGGATTTTAGAAACCAATCTAAGAAGATACGGTCATCTAACTTGATTTTGCAGAGGCTGCGGCGTCGACGCCACTCATGAATGTGGTTAGTGATGTGGGTAGCCGTGTTTTGTTTGCAAGACAGTAGGATCTCAACTCCCATGTCATAGAAGACAGGTAACTGAAAGAACTATAGGAAAGTCGAGGCAAGGGAGGTAAAGGTGGCATCGGTCCTATGGGGCTACTCGATGTACCACTGAGCTGCAGAGCCAGTGAGGGTGCGCTGTAACAGACCGAGGCAGACAGAGTTGTCCACTATGGAGTTGGAGGAACACCATAGATGGAAGGACATAATATGGTTCTGGGGGTCCTCACCTACCTTTCCCTCAAACTTAGGGATGTCGAAGGGGAGATTGGTGGGCATGTGAGGCCATGTAGGGTCATGTTTGATGGGATCGTTAGTCAGTCTAGCTAGGTCAGGAAGGTTGAGGCTAGCCATGAATGGAAAACTAGTAGAAGGATGTGACATATTAGTGGGTGTGACCATGTTGGGGCTAATGCACCCAAGTGGAGGGGTTGGGTTCAGGATGTTGCCCCCAAGTGGAGGGACGAAAGTGGTATGGGATGGTCCTGCACCGCCAAGGGTAGTGTGAGTCACTGATGGAGTGGGAATAGGTATGCCAATGACTGGAATGGGTACAGTGATCGGAATGATAGATGTGGGCCCCATCGAGGGCATACCCAAAGCATGTGTGGTGGTGGATGCTCCACCAATGGTCCCTACAAAGAAAGGGGTGGAAGTCGTGCTAGCCATGGGGCTAGTTGGTGCAGTGTAAATGGGGTTCTCGGACTCTACCTCAGAATCAGAGGTAAAATAAGGGTCGTCTAGCTCAGGTGACAGATTTCTATGCCGTTGACGAGTGGAGTCAAGTGACAAGGCTCGAGATCTATGATGAGTGGTATCAAGTGATGAAGATCTATGTCTATGACGGGTGGTGTCAAGTGAACCGTGTTGTGGGGGCTTGCCCCGGAGGCACCGAGAATGTCTCGGGGACTCAATGGTGACAGATGGTGTCAAATATCTGGGGGTTGTGTTTGAGTGAAAAACATATCAAAAACCCTAATGCAACCGAGTGTGCAGAAGGAGAGCTCAAAAAATATGGCACTCAAGCCAACAACCAACTCAAAACACTTACTGTAATAACTGTGCTACAATAAGTGCAGTATCAACAGAAATGGTTAGAATACCAACAAGCAGTAGGTTTCCTAAAAAATAAAAGTAGTGGACTCGCTAGACCAAAAGGAGGTAAGGGAGCATGCAAACACCTAGAAAAATAGTATTATGACTCAACTAGACATATCCTCTGCAAGATGATGAAATCCAAGTTAGACAATATGGATAGTAGAGCCAAGTGGCTAAAGATATCCCCCTACTGGGAGGGACACCGGGTAGTCAATCCTAGAAGAAAGGCAACTACGATACCCCATTCATGACATGTGCATAAAAGGTGAATCTGCAATTTGGTTCTATCGTCGTTGTATCCTCATACGGGTGATACACCGAGAACTACGAAAGATATCCTTCAGTTACTGAATGGAGTGCGGTATTCCACTCAGGCCTCCGGAACCAGTCTGGCTACTTCAACCCTCCTAGCGGAGAGGCCCTCTGATAAACTGATTGTGACTATGCCAAAAAATACTAGGGGATTTTGGTTCCCTAATGGACAATAGCTATGTCTCAAGTGTAAGCAACCGAGGGGTGTTATTTAGATTCCTATCCCCCCGATCCTACCTAACTACAAAAATTCTTATGTGTTCCCCAAGTGGGGTTAGAATGTTGGTTGTGTTAAGTAGTATTTTAGGGCTCACTTGAATTAGGCAACAAAGTGTGTGCGTGTGAGATGATGAACCCAAGTAAAAGTGCCACGGGGTGGGAAACTTTCTAACTAAAAATAACAATACATAATTTAAGCTTTGAAATGCAAAATTTTCTCTTTTCAATTAAAATGCTGAAATTTAAAAAATATTATGTAAATGGAACATAAATAACACTTCAGAAAAAAGGCTGTAGGGAAGTATGGCTACAGATAGGACAAATGGCTGTGCAGGTGCAGAAAATATTGCAGCAAAGTGTTGGGTTCAAAACAGTGAAAAAAGTGCAGAAAACAGACCGTGGGTCTGTCGCAAATTTGGGTGGTAGGACCGTGGGAAATAGCTCAACAGTCGTGAATGGGTTGTGGGATTTTGGCTGAAAGACGCAGTCGGACTGCGGGAAAAAGGTCAAAATTCACAGGCGGTTTGCACGAAAATGGCTGAAAACCGCAAGCAGGACGCGAGAAAAAGGCCGAAAGACACAGACGAGTTGCAGAAAAATGGCTGAAAGCTGCAAGCGGGACGAGGGAAAAAGGTCGAAAGACACAGGCGGGTTGCAAAAAAATGGCTGAAAGCCTCAAGAGGGATGCAGGAAAAAGGCCGAAAGACGTAGGCGGGTTGCAGAAAAATGGCTGAAAGCCACAAGCAGGATGCGGGGAAAAGGCCGAAAGACGCAGGTGGGTTGCAGAAAAATGGTTGAAAGCCACAAGTGGGCCGCGGGAAAAAGGGTTAACAGCCGCTGTCGGACCGCACGAAACAAGCTAATAGCCATGGTCAGATCGCAAGTAACAGAATGGAAACCGCCGGTAGGTCACCGGAAACAGTCTGAGAGTCGCGGTCGGATCGCAGTTAAATGCCTGAAAGATGCGGTCATAATGCAACTGCGGGGGGCAAAACACGCGGTATACGGAGGCCAAAAGGGACAACCAAAAGGAAAAAATAGAAAAATATTGCAGAAGACTGAACACGTTTAAAACTTTAAAACTATAACTAGAAATTCAAAGAAACACAAGGGGAGTCACCAAAACTGTAGCTAGGGTTTTCACCCCAGCTTGTGCAAATGACCACCTACTAAGGAGAAGGGCTCCTTAGTAGCAGTTCAATAAACAGTAAATTAAAGCAGCAAAACAGAATGAAATTTAACCTAGCATGAGCATTAACATAAATAACAAAACATAAAAATATGGCAAAAGATTTCTCTTTTTGTATTAAATATTACCTCAAGTGTAGAGGTTGGTGAAGCTCTTACAGCAGTCCAGGAGGTTTGCTTCCAAGCTTCCAGCTTTGCTCTTTTCTCTTTCTCCAAAGGGGCACTCAAGTGTGAAAGTAGCTCAAGGGTGAGCTAGGGTTTCAAGAGTGATTTTGGCAGAGTAAGGGTGTATTTGACTGTGAATATGAAATGAGGGGCCTCCATCACCTATTTATAGGTTTTAAGTGGTGGAGTGTTGGCCCATGGTTTTGGGAACCATATGGTTTAGGTCAGTTGTATAGGGTTGTTTCCTCCTTTTTCCCTCTTTTTCCTCTTTTTTTTGTATTTTTATTCCCTTTTTACAGGGTTTTTGCTATTTTGGAGGAATTTTGGATTATTTTGGGGGGAAAAGGTGTTTTTTGGCCTTTTGGAGGCCTTTTAACATGATTTTAAGGTTTTGGAGGCAAACATGGTAGGAAATATGGACAAATGAGTCATGTAATGGGGTAGATGAGGTAGTGAGCACTTTTTGGGTGTTAACACAAACCTGTTGGTCTGATCCAAAGGGAGTGGGAGACCTCAGCCTCGCAATTAGAACATCCTACAGGATTAGAGTGGGAGGAGCAAGACAGAGTGTTCCAGGAACAAGCCCTCAAGCAGCAGTAGGACCAAGAAGAAGCAAGAATTCAAAGTGAGCTGACTGCCAAGATTTAGCAAGAGGAAGCTGCAAGGGAGAAACAAGAGCAAGCCTCTCAGTTGAAACAATAGGAAGAGGCCGCTAGGATCCAAAAGGAAAAAGAAGATTGGGTGCTCCAAGAGCAAGCTGCCAAGTAGCATCATGAGGAAGAAGAAAGTCTCCTGACAAAAGAAGCGGCTAGATTACAAACACAGCAGGAAGAGTCAGCAAGAAGGCAGGAGAAGGAGCAAACTGAAAAGTTCCCCGAGCAGGAACCATCCACTCCGAAAGACATGGAGTTGGACCCACCATTGATGGACTCTCCAAGAACAACTCAAGAAGGGATGGATTCTATAGGAGGATTGGCACTGACCCTATACAACCCTAGGAAGCAGCGCAAAGTAGCAGACCTAGATACCGTATATTTCCATGAGAGAAAAAGGGCCATTATTGATAGGAGAGTAAAGAAAATGGAAATTGGGGTTGACACATACGAATTTAGGATATGAGAGACCACGTTGGTCCAAGCCACTGATGCCGACCCCTCATTCCTAGCCAAATGCACTGTGGCATCAGCCGAAGCAAGTAAATCCAATACTGATCTTTTGTTGGAGCAAGTAAAACATTACAACAATCAATGTTTTAAGATCGGAGATGATAGGAAGAGGTAGGTGTTGGAGGCAAATAAATTGGAAGGGAAATACAATGAGTTGATAGAAGAGCAGTCAATGTTGAATTTAGAAGTTCTTCAGCTTAAGAATGAGAAAAACTCATTAGAAATGCAGTTGGCCATTTCGGAAGATGAGCAAAAGAATTTAAAAGCCCGCATAACAAAATTAGAGGAACTCGAGGCTAGCAGAGCTAAACAATTTCACCTCCACGAGCATGAGTATGAAGGGCTGGTTAAAGAGAAGGAGCAATTATTGAGTCAACTCAAAGATGCAGTAGAGAACAAGCAGGCTCTGCTCACCTTTCACAAGCAAGCATGTGATATGCGGATAAAATCCCATCAGTTGCTAGTATAGATCTCATATGAGATTTGCAGCGTGAAAGAAATGATTAATAAAATGTTAGTCATCGAAAGTGGAGCTTTGAGGAACAGTGACAAATTTGCTAAACATGTGGAGGAATTAAAACAGTAGTTTGAGTGGAGAAAAGGAAAGTTGGGATTCCCCTCAAGCTTGCATGCCTCCACTAAAGATGAATATGACCTAGAGGCGGGAATTCTAGATTTTAGTAGACACTGTGGTGCCAGGATAAGCTTGGATATTAAAACAACTATCTACAAGTGTCACTCTTTCTACTCTAAAATTAAAGAATCTTTCAGCAAGTGCCACTTGATCCTGTCGGAGACTATCTATGAGTTCCCGACACAAGAACAATGACTGACAAAATTGAAAAATGAGTTGGACCAGGATTTGGAGTACATCAGAAAGGTAGAGGTGATGACCCAAGATGAGCTTCAATAGTTCGTTGCTCAGCCTGCTGTACATGTTTACTTTCTAGAAGCAATCACTCAAGAGGCTGCAACAGGAGCAGTGCAGGTAAAAATAGATCTACGCAAACATGAAATTGCGGCAAAGGCGATGGTATCTGTTCAGGGAAAGATTATAGTGAAAGAGATTAATCTTTGGGCCACTCATATACAAAGCATAGAGGGCCAAGCATCTGCAAGCGAGCCTGTTGTTGGAGACGGATCAGCAAATCAATAGAAAGAAGCCAACTGAAATCAGAAGTTGATTTGTTTTATTTCCTTTATTTTGTAAATACTTTAAAGGGACAACTGGCTGTCATATTGTCTTGTATGAAAGGTGTCCCACGAGTCTGGAAAATAGGTAATTGTACACCAAAATCCAAATTAGAAGATTCCAGAATTAGGGTACACCTGTCAGCTCAAGGAGCATTTTGTAAAGTTATAAGTAGAAGATGAGAAGAGAATAGAGAGGACTTTTTGCAGGGAAAAGAATTTTTTTAGCTTGTATGAACTACTTTGTAGATTGCTCCAAGAAAGCAATTTTGCCTAATAAAAGCCTGGAGAGGATGTCTTTTCCTTTAAATGTGGATTAGATGCTCGCTAGATTATTTTTGTGACATTCAGACACTGCTATGAGATCTTTCCTTGCTGTTCTGAATTATTTCTGTGTAATGAATGATCTTACTATTTTCTGTGTAATGATGTTTCTCCAAAATGAGTAATAGAATGTTTTCATGTGGATCAAAATCTATCTTTTATATATTTAACCTCTCGCTATAGATGCATCTTTATGATTTAATAGTTACCCATTGATCTTTATATCTTTCTTTCAGCACATTACTCATATTTACAGTTTTGCTCCTTGTAAGGGTAGATTAGATTTATTTCAAGTTTTGGATACAGATTTGTTTCATCTCTCCATTTAGATTAAATTAGATTAGGGCACTTGCATATCATCTTTAAAATAAAATACATAAATGGTGGATCGGGACGTAAATGGTAGAAATAATAGCAAACTTTAAATCTTATGGTAGTCGGAACCATTAACTGGATGGATTCCCCACACCAAATGATGGACAATCCAATTGGGAAAGCTTACCAGGGAGAATCCCTTTTTGCTTGATGCTATGATATTCGAGGCATCAACAGTGTTTTGCACTAGAAGGAGGGCCTGCAGTGCATGGCTGACAGAGGAGATTCTTCCTGTCAAGCAGATCCTATTGGAAACCCGCTTGGAACAGCAATCCCAGGAAATCAAGAAAATCAAGAAAATCTCAATTCTGATTTTGAATAGCAAGAAACATTGTATACTGTACCTTTTGCTGAAGTAGCTGATTTACGGAGGCATACACGAGCTTATGTTAAACAACTCGGTGGTTTAAATGCAATAAATTTTCTCCCTAGAAGAAGAATCCCTGGAAGAAAAAAGCAGTATACCCGTGATTCGATTCTTGTGCAGAGCTTCAAAGAGCTAGTAGATTTATCTTTGGAGGAGATCACAGAACCTCTAAAAGAAGTCAATCTTGAAAACCCATAAAATTTTGGAGATCCATAAAATCTTGGAGAACTTTTTACTCCAAGAAACAATCCACTTAATTCACCGCACGATTCCCCACCTAATTCTCGACATAGAGCCATGGTTGTACCTTCTTGGAGAGCTAGGGGAGCATTAAATCTAGCTGGGCCATTCCACAATCTGGCTAAGAATCCAGAGAAAGTTTTACCCAAATACGACCCCGGTAAAGGCATTTCTGCTGAAGATCATCTCAAGAGTTTTTATTTAGCTTTGAATCTTTTAAATGTACAGCATGAAGATGTAGTTTGTAGGTTATTCCCATACACATTTGAAACAAAAGTTTCCTCCTGGTACTTTAGCTTACAAGCTAGCTCTATTTCCAATTGGGAGGAGTTCGAAAATTGTTTTTTAAAGAAGTATGGAAATCAGAAAATTGTACCTACACTCATGAAAGAATTGTTGTCCATGAGAATGGAAAAGAAAGAGAAGGTCCAAGACTTCAACCAAAGGTTCACTATGCTCTTAAATAATTTTAGCAAGGCAACTAAACCAACGGAAGAATCTTTAATTGAATATTATACAACAGCGCTTGATGGCCCTATAGCAATGCTCGTTAAAAGAACTAAGAAAACCACCCTAACAGAAAATTTCGAAGAAGCTAGGAAGGTGGAAGAAGAAGCAGATAGCATTGCTAAACATGATTTCGATGCAGAAGTTAAGCCAACAACTAATAGAAAAAATCTGTTGCTTACCGGAAATAAAGAAGAGTCATCAGTAGACATGGAAAACGTAGTTAAGATGATGCAGAAATTGTCCAATAAAATTGTAGATCTCGAGAAAGATAAAGTAGCTAGTACATCTAGGAAGCCTTTCAAATCATTCTACAAGAAAAGGGAAGACAATGATCAGCCTCATCCACCTATGAACACTTCCCCTATTCTAAATCTAAATGAGATAGGAATGGAACACTTTTGTACCTTTCATCAAGAGCCACACTCTAAAAAGAGCTTCCCACAATGGATTAACTCTATGAGTTTAGTCATGAACCAAATGTTGGATTCACAGATCCCAGATCAAGATGACCCTCCAGAAGAACAAAACCTTGAAGTAGAGGAACCTTCCCCAGACACTACCATGGTGCTTGGGATTGGCTAGCTTTAACTGAATTAATAGAAGACGGCCCCGTAGAGAGCCCAGTTTCAGCCTTAAAATGTTGAGATATTGTAACTTCAAATAATATTATAATTGTACTTTATTATTCTGGAGATGTTTCATTCCTCCGTAAAGATCTTATTGTATATCCGAAGATGTTTATTCCTCCGTCGGAATGTGGTAACTCGGGTTATTAGACTTCCCTAGTGGAGGTCGGCCCTGTATGTGTTATGTGGGTCAAAGGGTTATTAGACCACCCTAGAGGGGTCGGCCCAGTCAGTTGTAGTGGGGTATTTAACCGATTGATTAAATACGAGCCTACATGTACTTGTGTAAAAGATATGTCAGAGTAGTGTATAAATAGAGGAGGTGTATTCCTCATTTGATACACTCACACACTTGAGAGAGGCGCACTTGTGGATCAGAGGTCTACTATGGTGGAGGAGGAGATCATGTCTTTGCTTTGCATCTTTGTATATTGCTGGTCATCTATATTGAGGAAGCTTTACTAGGTTTTCTACCCCATGAGGGTTTCCTAGGATAAATCTGTGTCTCTTGTGTTTATGCTATGCCTGTTGTTTCTTCAGTGATCCTGTATATGCTATTATTGTGAAATGGAATGTAATGCTTCTATTTTCTATCTTAGCATATTAAATTTTAACATGGTATCAGAGCTAAACTGAAGGAAGGCAAGGTATGGCACTTACGACACTTGCTTTACTTACGACAATTTGAAGGTTAGGGTTTTATATAGAAAAAACCAGTCATCGTGGAACTTTCGCTATAAATCGCTTTTGGCGAAGGTTCAGGATCTGAAACCTTTACAGGTCGTAGATAACATCTCCAGGTATCTTGTGTCCAAAGGGCACCCTCAGATTCGTTGTATTTTGTATGTTATGATCAGTACAAGTTAGGGTTTCTGCCTCTTCCAGATCTCAGTCAAAATCAGGTGACCTAGGCAAAAAGGTCATAACTTGGGCTAGGAAGCTCCAAATGAAATTTTGTAAAAAGTGACAGGTAGTACACATAATGTAATATCTCAAAAAACGTTTTTGGAGGCCGAAGCTGAGACAGTGACACGTGGAACACCATACAAGTTTGCTCCCCTGTTTTATCCCATAAACAGGTCACGTTATGACACTTGGCATAAATCTCTCTCAGAGAGTCCAATTGAGTTCAGACCTGTCAAAATGGAAATCTAACAGAGCGATCTATCTCAGAAAATGTTTTTAGAGGCTGAATTTCAAACAGTGACATGTGGAACGCCGTACAAGTTCGCTCTCGTATATTATCCCATAAACAGGTCACATTGCGACACTTGGCATAACTCTCTCTCAGAAAATCCAATTGAGGTCAGACCTATAAGGATGGAAAGATGACAGGTCAGGCTACTACAGAAAAAATTTTCAGACCATGTGGAGTGAAAATTTTAGAGTTATAGCAGAAACAATTTGGTACATATTTCTGTCAAAACAGAATTATTTTCGGAGCACCTTTATTCATAGCTTCCGGAATTTAGGGTTTCGGAGAAAGTTAAAATTTTTGGAATCAGAGTCCACGGCTGAATGATACTCAGGAAAATTAAAATTTAGAGACCAAGATCAAACTTTTGGTTGGGTAGAATACCGGGCTTGATCAAACCCTAGTTCGGGATTGTGATCAGAAAGATGGAAAATTAGGACTTCAGCAAAAGTTGGAATTTTTGAAGTCTGCAACCTCGGCTGGAAGCTCCTTAGAAAAATAAGAGTTTAGAGCCTTGGATCGAACCTTTTGATTGGACAGAAGGGTGGGCTTCATCAAACCCTAGTTCGGGTTCCTGTCTAGAAGATCCAGAAGTTTCGAAGGCAATTTTGAGGGGTCAAATTTTGGAGATTTCAAAATTGAAGAATGCTAGTTTGATCAGCTCAGCAAGACACATTCTTCCATCCATTTAGAAGTGTGAAAGTCAAAGATTGAATTTTTAGGGTTTCTCTAGCAAACCCTAATCAAGCTCCAGATCAAGTTTTAGGGGGAGTTGAGGCTAAGGCATTACATAGGAAGACTACAAAAAGTCTCGACAGGTATGACTTAAGGAGGTTCAGGTATGCCTTGAAATCTGATCCTTGATTAAGTTCATAATGTGTTTGTCTTCATGTTATTTATTAGTACAATCTTGATTAATGTTATTAATTGTCTTATCACCCTAGTAACAATATGAATGCATGTGAATGATCGAAGACATTCATTGATTAGGGCTATATGATTGTACTTATGCATTATGGTGTTGTGTGAGGTTGATGTTGTCTGCTAACAAGATACAGGTACATCACAAAAGACAAATCAAGTTCCATGACCATGACAACATGAAGACAAAGACTCACGAGGTATGTATGACTTTGTTATATTATGTTTAACCTATGAGACATGCAGGTTCTAGCTCAGGATCTCTAAATCATTGAAGAGATTGTTTAGGTATGTTGTACATAATTAAGCAGGTATACTAATCCAGGTATGTTTTCCTATGTCATGTTAGAATCTTACCTTGTGTTAGGATCCCTTATGTAAGTATACTTGGTATGATTGGTTAGTAATCAAGGGTTTATGCATATTATGTCTCTTATCTTGGTTGATGATTTAACTAACTAGATCAAACAAGAATATGCATGAGTAAAAGAAGACTTCCTTGAAACACTGAATACTAATGATCATGACTGTACATATTCAAGATTATTTAGAATTAGGATGTTTTGATAATATTATGTATGTTTGTGTATGAGATCATGAGGATGACACTAGTGTACACTTGAGCATGCACAGTGGTATAGAATGAATAGAAGTTCAGAAGACATACAGAAGATCAAGAGGGAGGCAACCACACAAACATAAAAGATAAGTATTTGAGTTGTTATTAGAAATAGTAAATGATATTGCTTGTATGCATATTTGTATTCCTAGTGTAAACATTCATAAAGCATTGAACAGTATACTACTAATATGCATATGATTGGTAAGTTGGACAAACATTCCATTGTTGCTTGTCTAGAATGAAACCTTTTTGCTGACATGCTGAGAGCTGTGCACACTCTCGATAGTATGTTCTGGTAGAGATGGAAGGCATCTAGATAGCCACTGTATGCATACAGGATATGGGAAAGTGTTGTGTCAAAGTATTGGTCAAAATAGTTGCATAACTATGTAAATGATATCTGTAGGCATAATAGGTTATCACGTCAATATGATTTGATGATTATGAAGTATTACTAATCATGTACTTAATTTTGATTTGTAGGAAATATCATGATGAATGATGAACTCTGAACAAGCGATGGATGTTCAACAAAAGATTTACAAATCAAACACACTATAGAAAGCTTGTGGTTAAGAGATTCTCTTAGAAAGAGGAAGAGAATCATGATGAGATGTTTTGCTCCAAGGGACTAGATAAAACCAATCTCTTAATGATGTAATTAAAGAAGAAGTATGAATCAAGTTCTGTATGGGTACCCAGGATCGGTAGTCAATTGATGAGCTTAATGATCATCATGGGTGATGTGGATCTCAACCTTTGCTACAAGGTTGAATATGTCTTCTATACACATATGACATGGATGCAAGAAAGAAATCACCACAGAGTTCGAATGATTTTGAGGCTCATATAAGTAGACCCATCTGACGAGAGATGGCACAGATAGATATGAAGAAGATCACTCAATGCAGAGTATGAATAATGGGCAATTGGCACCTTCATGACAAAGCTTGGGCTTTACCAGAAGTAAAGATGTTCCTAACCTTTACCTTAATGTTGTGGATGATGAACCTATCATACCATTATTGTATGACGATGATCTCTTTCTGACAAGGAATGAGAAACAGGTCATGAAAATGGCTGCAGAAATGAAAATGAGAGATCTCGGATTAATGCACTACTTCTTAGGTCTAGAAGTATGGCAAGATCCAAAAGGAATCTTTTAAATCAAGGTAAGTATGCTGTAAAGTTTCTAAAAAGATTTGATATGTTGGAGTATAAAGCCATGGCCACTCCCATGGACTCCAACTTGAAGTTATTAGTTAATGACTCATCGTATTTAGTGGACCTAACCCTATATAGACAAATCATTGGGTCATACTAGGCCAGATATATGCTTTGCTGTAAATACCCTAAGACAGTATCTAGTAGAACCTAGAAAGGTTCACTTAATAGCTACAAAGCATGTAGTGAGGTACCTAAAAGGTACATTAGATTTTTTGGTCTATATTATCTTGGAGGTCATGAACTCCGTTTACATGGTTACTCAGATTCTGATTGGGAAGGAAGTGTCTCAAACAGAAAGAGTACATCAGGTGGATGTTATAGTCTTGAATCTGCCATGATCTCATGGTTCAGCAAGAAACAATCTAGTGTGGCTCTCAGTACTGCTGAAGGAGAATATATGGCTGTCTGCTCTGCCAGCTGTGAAGCAGTGTGGCTTCAGAAGCTATTATATGGAGTGTCTGACTTAGAAATGGATCCCACTGTGATTATGTGTGACAATCAAAGATGCATTAAGATGACTGAAAATCCTGTGTTCCACGGTAAGTCAAAACACATAGAGATCTGATACTTCTATATACGACATATGGTTGTTGGCGGATATTTCTACCCTATAGTTAGGAAACTAAACTATCAACTTGGTTGGGGTGACAGGTAAGTGCATTTATGTCATTACAAAGGTGTTTACAAAAGAAATAGATTATAGATTTAGAGAACATACCTTTTACTGGAGTCTGATCCTAGCTTTGACCCAGTCTTGTGTCCAGCTCTCAAATCCACTTTGTCTCAGCAAACCTGAAACAACAATACCTTCCTCAAACACTTTGGGCAACATATATAAATCATAAAATAAACAAAGATTATGTTTAATATCTAGCATTGACCAAAATGAATCCAACTCAAAATGCCATTTTATAACACCTTCAGATTGGAACAAGGAAACACTTCAACCTTTATTTGTCAAAATAGTATGCAGTACAAATATACCTGATAATGAAGCAGGCTCCTGCAACTAGATCCTGGGCTCTGGCTCTGCTCTGGTCTGAATGTCTTCTGCAACAGTTTCTCCATTAACTCATCCTCTCATTCTTTAGTAATCATTTGCATTCATAATTTCTTCTAACCTTGCTCCCTTAGTCTTCTAGGAATTTATAGGTTTAAGGAAGCAGTTCAAGTCGATGAGGAGGTTGGGGAAGTTAAGAAACTGTCTTCAACTAATCCTCTTCGATGGATTAATAT
Organism: Larix kaempferi; assembly: GCA_027924585.1. Classification (NCBI taxonomy): domain Eukaryota; kingdom Viridiplantae; phylum Streptophyta; class Pinopsida; order Pinales; family Pinaceae; genus Larix; species Larix kaempferi. The sequence goes on from BSBM01000884.1 coordinate 402,122, forward strand.
ATTTTTTAATCATTTTTTAAGGTACACGCGACTATTACACAGTGGAGTAGCGTATAGGGCGCTACTCTATTGTTTAAACAATAGCGCTCATTTAGTTTTAAATTGTGAGCGCTACTTTGATAAGAAGGAGTAGCGTATACATTGATATGGGCGCTACTATTATGCACTGGAGTCGCGTATGGGCGCTAGTCTCTTTAAGTAGAGTAGCGCTCATGCCTCAAAATGGTATTTTTGTATGTTTTCCAGTATTCTCAGGAAATGGGATGAGTTGTAATAACATCCAAGGTCAACATGCTCCTCCATCCAAGTTGTCCTTTTGTGTGATCAGCAGCTCAGGGTGATCACGGACGGAGAGGTGCAAGTTTGACCTATAACAGATGCCCCCTAATGTATGAGGTCAGAGGGAAGCGATGGCCGAAATACATTATAATCCAAAACCAGAGAGAGAGCACAGAACCGCAGAACAAAGTCGCAAGAAACCTGCAACAAAAATCAAGGTCAGCGAGCAATTACATTGTTGACATCGTATAGATGTGTAGAGTGATACAACATGATCTCCGATACATAACAAGGAGATGTATATAAAAGCATGGCCACTTGAAATACAAGCGTGGATCCATGTCAAACTAAGAGATCATAGCCATAACAAAACACTGGATCTATGTCTCATGGAGAGCCGTATAGAAGTGAGGCTCAGTCTTGCGCAACTTGGGTGATAACAAAATTGGGGTTATGTCATCCAAATCCCAAGGTCTTCATCCCATAACAACCCTAGGTACAAACCCGAGCCATGTGAGTAGATGAGCTGATAGTCGAACATGGAGGGCATCGTCTGATTACCGGTCATTGATGTATACCGTTAACAAACGCGAGGACTTCCATCGATAATGATAATGGAGTCCAAGGTACCAAGTACGATTCGCCAAATGTGAATATATGGACTTGGAGTCGAACACTTGGGAATCCTATCGAAGAAGAGACATTGATGTATTCTCATCATTCAACAGCGAGGAAAATTGCCACTGGTGACTGCAATCTCCAAGGTACTAACCGAAACTCTAAACTTCAATCCCAGAATAATGATTTGATGTCGATGGGAAGAAGTCCGTTGGAAGGGAGGCCTTAAGGCATCCTCCATCATCCAACTCGAGGAACACTCAACTGGTAAGAGCTGATACGAAACGATATGTAACAAGACTGACACTAGGAAGGCCGACACATGAGGTCAAGGTAAATTGCAGAATGGCCGACACAGAGTATATCCTTGAACATTGAGCACGACACAAAGTGACTCAGGCAGTTTTTGACATAATGGGGTAAATAAGTCTGAAATGTAAGAGACATTAGCAGACCCTCCATATGGTTGGAAGAATAACCAACCGGGGGAGTAAATAACTCGGAGGAAAGGTTCACCTTAAGGCCAAAAACTAAACCCAACCGACAAGATAGACTCAAGTAGGTGCTGTGTTCAAGGATAGGACTTGACTGATACTGCCTTTAACAATGAAGATATGATGTGTTTTCCCGTTCCTTATTCTTTTTAGATAAAAGAATACCCTTCTTGTGGATTTAATGAGTCCAAGAAAGAATGAAAACTCAATAGGTCCAACCATGTAAATAATTTAATGAGCCCATGGGAGGAAGACTCAGTACCTTCTTCATAATTTAAAGAGTTCGAAGAAGAGATAGAAGATTACTCTATATGTACTGATCTCTGGATTTTAATATCGAGCCGAGATCTGTTCTTGCTCGCCGGTGTTTTCAATTTTAAGGAGTCTGAAAAACTTAAACAATAACTCCATATATCTGCTCGCGGATTTTAGTATCGAGCCCAAGCAGATTAATGCTCGCCGGTGTTTTCCTGTTTATAGAGTCTGAAAAACTTAAACAATCCTCTTTTCACCTATCCGTGGATTTTATATCGAGCCCGGATTGGTCTGTGCTCGGCGGTGTTTTCTTGTTTATAGATTTGAAAAACTTAAACAGTCCTCTACTTACCCTCTCGTGGATTTCACATCGAGCCCGAGTAGGTGAATGCTCGCTTGGTATTTTCATATTTAGAGAGTCTGAAAACCCTAAAGAGAGACTCTAGAAAGTCCTTTTTCGTATAGTTAGTCTCCTCCCCCGAAAAAGTATAAAACAATGAAAGGAGAACTCTTCTAGCGCATACTGATGTATACCTAGAGTATACCTTTTCCGTAGTTAATCCACTGAGGCCCGGAAAAGGGGTAATTCTATACCTGAGTGGATGAGCCTTCGGATACTTTAACGAGCTCGAAGAGGACAAGTCTGCTCGGCAATCTTGTTTAGGTTTAAATAGTCCAAACAAGGGCTTAAAATGACTTAAAGGTCAGCTTCTGAGATCGTAACTTCATGTCCTGCCAAAAACTAGGTTTCCAACAAAATATTAGTCGATGACGCAAAAAATCTTAAAGAATATATGGATTTGAAATGTTTAGCTAATTGACAAGATTTAGCGTTAAGAAATTTGAGGTCAGGAGACGAATTCAACAACATTTGAATGAAAATTGAACTTGGATCAATTTTATACCTTATTTTGTGTTTCAATTGATTAATTATGGTTTTTGAAAATGTTTGAAACTATAGAAAATTGAAAAATATGGGTAAAAATTAAAATCCAATTATATATATAATTTCAATATTAACAAATCAATTTGCATTTTGTGTTGTAGGGCAAACATTGGGCACATTTTTACGAATTTCAAATCTCCTTTGTGATCGAACGGAGCATCCAATTGCCAAACTGCTTCCACCAAGTAAGTAGAAATCAACCCAACTTGCATTTCAATGGTTTATTTTTAAAATTTTGAGGAAAAATAGCCCGAAACGCAATGCTCATAAAGTTTTATGCGCGGGCGCTACTGTATGTACATAATAGTAGCGTACAAAGGCAATGGGCGCTACTTTGCTCAAACAGAGTAGCGCCTACACGCTACTGTGTAATATACACAGTAGCGTACACATTTGCAAAGCCAAATTAAAGCATCGAGACTCAAAATTTTTGGGGTTTTTGTACAGGATGGTCTTACAATGGAGGGAAAGGGAGCATGAAGACATGGATAGACTAGCTATGCAAGACCCTGCTACCCTTCATGCACTCCGTAGATGCGGTTTGTTGAAATTTTATCGAACCGTAAACATGCGGGCACTAAACAAGCTGTTTCGGAGATTGATTCAGTATTGGGATGTCGATACAAATACCTTCATCATCCGAGGGAAAACTCTTGAGCTTACCATTGAGGATATATATTTTATAACCGGTCTCTCAAGGAGAGGAGACGTAATCAATCTAAAAAGTACATCTCGCTTGGGTGCACGATCAGTGCAAGAATATGTGAACACCTACTGTGTTGCTGGAGCAGAAAAATCGGGAAGCCAAATCCTGATTTCAACTATTGATGGTCTCCTGCTGAAAGTGATAGTGAGCATGATCAACCGGGTATCCGGTAGTGCATCACAACACTTAGCTTCTAGGAACTCGATGCATGTCGGTGTACAGTGCTTGCATGGGCATGTTTATGATTGGAGTACTAGCTTGTTGGCAAACATGAAGTATCAATTGACAAGTTGCAAATCTGGTACAATGAAGAATTTCGGGTACGGGAGTATCTTGTGTACTTTCTTCTTCGAGAGAATTCCTGCTATTAGTTTGGGAATGCCATTACCACAGGTTAACCCCCGTGAGCCTAGACTAGGCCATTGGGGTGACATTTTTCTCCGCCAGGGTGGTGGGGAGAGTCACTACTGTTACCATACAGATGACTTCTGGGGGTGGTGGGAGAGGCAAGTTCCCGCTTTTGAGCAGTTTCCCTATGCTGGACTAGATTTTCGTCACGACCCAGAGCTGGTACTTCCGCCAGGTGGAGCCTGGGGAGATATTGGTATGTTTACTTTTTGAGAATTTATTTAATTTTTTCAAACTTTTCAAATATTTGATTTTTATGAAATGAGTTTTGGAGTTCTAATCAAGTGTTCAATGCAGATGTTGGGCCTGTTCGTCCTGAGGGCCATCCTACTATCTATGTGAGGCCAGCTGATATCACCGCAGCAGAAACTATGCTGGGAACCCTGGAGAGGAAAATGAGTCGACTGACTCATGAAATTCCTACCAGCCGCATCGACCAGATACCTGTTGACATGCAGGAGGATGTTGTTGGGGTGCCCCCAGCATGGCTTAGATTACTGCGTAGGGTTGCTAGACTAGTGATATGCTACCGTAATGGGGTAGATGATGAGGAGGTTCCTCCTTCTCCATAGGAGAAGAAAAACATTATATGTATATATTTTTGAGGCTGCCATGCCCAACTTTTGTACTTTTATGACTTGACTTATGAGACTCATGACTCGAAACTCACATTTTTTGATACGGTATCGGTTATATATACAGTATCGGTTATCTACATGTGAATGTGTTTTTAAATTTTATGTGTGGAATGTTGTTTACAATGTATGATGCAAATGCCAGTCTAACACATAGTTTGCTAACGAATCAGCTAAATTGTTTAAATTTCTTGGAATGTGTTCATATCTGATAGAATGAAAATGTCTTTCCAATAATCTAACTCGTAGAAACTGTCGTAGCAATCCTGGATCTCTGATCCGATAGACACCTGTTAACTGAAATACAATTAGTTGTGAGTCAAGCCTTACCTCCAGGTATGAAATGCCATGACTGAGGGCATCTCGGAGAAGTTCTATAACTACACTGTATTCAGCCACATTGTTCGTGGTAGGTCCCAAACAAACCCCCCCCGAAGAGACAAGTTGGTCAGCGGGTGAATAAATGACCCAAGCTGCTGCAGCCAACTGACAGGTGTGGCGACTGGCGCCATCAGCAAATCCTAAGAAATGTGCGGTTGGCATCTGGTACATGAAACGAGAAGCACACATCAGATCACCTAACGAACATAACAAAACTAACTATACAAAAATATACAGCTATGTTACAAGAAAAAGTACTTCAACCTAGGCGTAGTACTTCTTCAGGTAGGGTTAATGCCTGGATCTTCCTCAGGAGGCCGGGCAAAGGTGTTATGGAACTCACGGAAAAGGTAAGCATACGGGATTATTTCATCGAGATAACATCCCGTTTCAAAGAAAATGTTTCCGTTAACTCCAGTAAAAACGTTCACCAACGAGGTATGTGCTCTATTTGCTTCAACAATGGCAACTTGTGAAGGGGTAAGACCAGTATTCTCATCGGGTGGTGAACAAAATTCTCCTCTCTTTAATAAGTGAAGAAAAGGAAACAAGAAGGACACACGATTTATAGGTTCACGAGGATGGTCTGGGTCATTCAAAGCTTCTAACATTTCTTCATCAGAAGGTAAAGTAATTCCTGAACTGTTGAGAGAATGAATTGGGTTGGGTATCTGAGTAGTGGCACAATCTATATTTGACTCAACAAACACCAATTGGGTCGACATATGTCCTGTTGTAGTTTGATGAGACTCCAAATGGGTAACTTCTACAGCAGGGGTAGGCACGGAGGGGTTTGTATTAGCTGAGAGAAACTCGGAATCAGTTGTTGAACTAATCATAGGAGTTTCAGACGATGAACATCCTTCAGTACCAACAAATAAAGTAGGAGCGGGTAGGTCAAAAGTGCCAATCAGTGATCCAAAAAGTCCTGCTCCTAAACTCTCGCTAACTGAGGTGGTTTGATCAATCATAGGAATCGTGGTTTCCGTAGAAGTCTGGTGTTTTCCTTGAGTGAAAGAAAGTTGATCGACTGTAACGATCTTACCTTCAAATGGGAACATGACCACTCGAAAAACTGCCGATGCTATAGCTTGCATGGCATAAGTCCAACTCCTGCCCAATAACATGTTGTAATCGAGCGGAGCGTCCAGAACTTCAATCTCAACAGCAACTGTCTTACCGGCCAAAGTGACATTAAATGATGGCAAAACTCCATGTGGACGGAAAGTTCTGCCATCAAATGCAGTAAGCATTGTGTTGGAAGGGATTAACTCAGGCGAACCTAGAGCTTTCCAGCAGGAAATAGACATTACGCAAGTCGACACTCCCTCATCTACTACAGCTCGTATTATGGTCATTGGACCATGAACGACTTCAATCTGGAGGGCAACGTGATATGGCAACCGGTATTTGACATCAGTCATATCAAATCGCGCAGACATGTTGGAGGACTCCATACTCCCAATAGCTGCCAGAAGTGCATTTCGTTGCAAAGGACAACTCTGCAAGACTTCTAAAGTAGACATGGCACAAGGAGTTTGGGCTAGATCTTCAACTACATTGTAATTAGAAGCAGCCCGCGTATTGGGATTGTGCGATGCCCTCTTTAAGACACCTTTCGGAATCTTAGGCATTGGGTCCACAGGTATATGGAGTGGAGTGGAGGATTCAGCAATCTCCTTATCCTTTCTCTGCGTTTCCGGGGTATAATTCTTAGCTCTGGTTTGCAAAAGTGCATCTGAGTTGACCATGTTTATGAATGTTTGATCAACCGAAGCATGTGAAGTGCCCCCAGTTTTGGAGGTGCCAGAAGTGGAGCCTTGCCCTTTGGGAAATGGATCTTTCAAGATGGCAGGCTTCTTCTCTTTCAAAAGCTTCTGGGCTTCTTCTAGTAGAGGGCATTGATGAGTAAGGTGGTTTTGTTTGCAAAGTTTACAAGGGAACCTAACCTTCTTCTCCTCTTTATTACCCTCTTCGACATTATCTTTTTTGGGCTTTTGTTGGTTCCCCTCTCCTTTCTTGCCCTTCTTTTTGTTGTTGGGCTGCCGAGGGCCCTTTTGATTGTTCTGAACCTGATTAACAGATTCAGAAGTAGAAGGAGAGGTTGTGACGGAAGCAATGTCTGCAGTCGAATGTTTGACAGTTAAGGCTTGGACCTGTTTGGTCAGTGCTTCGAAAGCTGCAGAGTTAACCGAACCCACTATGCCGTTAGCATGTGGTCCAGGTTTGGGTCTACTTAGATCAGTATTTGATCTCGGTGCGTCTGGTATAATCTCATACAGTAAACCCGATTGTGCGTATACAAGGTCTAACTGTTGAGTCCTTAAGATAGCTTCTTCTTCATTGGAGACTCCAGATGTCGCTACTTCCTTAGAAATATAAGGAAGGAGTGATTTCAAGTACCACTCGAGTAGGAACTCTGGAGGGATATTGGCCTTTATGAGCCTCTTCCGTCTTCGCCACTCCTGAATGTGGTCAGATAGGTGAGTGGCTTTGTTTTGTCTAAAAGTAGACAAAAGTTCTGTTCCGGCATCATACCGAACAGGAAGTTGGAAATGGTTCAAAAAGACGGTGGCCAGATCCCCAAAACTAGAGAAAGTAGCCGCAGGTAACTCAATGTACCATTTGGCCGCGGGACCAGTTAAGGTCCTTTGAAACAATCTCAACCTGATGGAATCTTCATTCAATGAATTTGAAGAACACCACAAATGAAAGGTAGTGACATGGTCACCAGGATCTTCACCAGCTTTGCCTTCGAATTTGGGAATATCCGAAGGTAATTTGGTGGGAACTGATGGCCATGCTGAGTTATGACACACAGGATCATTTGTCAATTTCGAAAGGTCTGGCAAATTCAAAGTTGCCAGAAAAGGTAGACGAGGCCGGTAAGATGAAGCTTGATAAGGGAAAGCACCCATTGTTTGTCCCATGAATTGTTGGTAGGGGTTGCCCCCAGCCATTTGGTGATAAGGGTTGCCCCCGGCCATGTGTTGGTAGGAGTTTCCACCTCCCAACTGTTGATAGGGGTTACCCCCTGTTAACTGTTGGTAGGGGTTACCCCCAGGTATTTGTTGGTAGGGGTTGCCCCCTGCCGGTTGTTGTTGTTGTGAGAAAGAATGATTAAAATTTCCCCACCCATATGAGAGCGGATTAGTGCTTTGTTGGTTCGTCCATTGTGGCTGGGTGTTAGCCCCGCCATATTGCTGGTTGAAAAAGTTGCCCCCTCCCCCTGAGAATAAGGAAAAAGGAACATTATTTGCAGGCATGCTACCCTGATTCAAGTTAGGGCCTACAAAGTTGTTGAAACCAGCCGAAGCTGATGTGGACGGTGCAGTCATGGTACCCATGACTGGCATGTTTGCTGAAACACTTGGTCCTACCACAGGTGTGGAAACCCAAGTACTAGGGATCTGATATAAAGGTTGTGAAGTAGACGGTGTTGCACAGTTAGCCATACCACTAGGTCTAACAGTAGACGTGGGAATAGATGCCATTGTTGTGAAACTAGGCATTCCTAAAGTACTAGTGTTAAAACTGAAAGATGGAGTAGGCACAAATGTAGTTTGTGCCTGACTAGATGTAGCAGTAAAAGAAGGGTTGACTGTGCTGGTATTCATACCTAAGGTGGGAGTTTGGGGACCCCCTTGTTCACCTCCTGTATTAGTCATCAGATAATCGGGAAGCAAAAGATCTGCACTGAAAAGAGGCTGTTGGAAACCAACAGGTAACAGCACCGGAATTCTAGTGTTAGTTAAGGGAGGATTGAAAGGAGTGCTATACTCCGCGGAAGTAAGATCTTCCACCTCAACAGTATTAAAAGGTTGTTGATCTGTGATACCTGGTGATGGTTCCTCAGGAACCTCAGTTTCAAGGTTTTCTGTTATAAGTATTTCTTCAAGCAGTTCTATTTCAGAGGTAATTTCTGAAGAAATACTGGGGTTTACCCTCTGTCTTGTAGCTGGTTGAATAGGTTCTATTCTAATAGGAGGAAGGTTTTGAATCCTTCTCGATCTACGGAGTTGTTGATTCTCCGTGATTATAGATATCCAATAAACAACCTAGAACCTAGGGGCCACTAAGACTAGGGGGCAAACAGCACACCAACTAAAAATTCCTAAGTATGCAAACCAATCAAACAAAGGTGCCTTCCGGAGAAGAGTCTGGGATGATGAGGGCCCAGAACAGATCAACGAAGGATGAAGAACAGTTACCCGGGGTCCACAATACAATGACTAAGGGTGCAAGCGCTGGAATCACCCAACCGCCCTCCCAAAGACCTGCAAGGGATTTCCTCCCGCGTCTGTCCTAGGTACAGCAGATATACCCTCTGCTGTCACCTGTGTAAGAACCTAAAAGTCTGATACTAAGGATACCAAAACACCGAAAAATCCTGGGGGAACAGTCACCAGTCGAATCAGAAAGCGTGGGCAGGGTAGCTAAGCCCGAAACTCGAAAGAGTCCCCAATACGCTATCCAATCCTGGCGTATGCTCAATCAGAAAGTAGGAGAGGTATTCCCACAAACCGATCTCACATTGACCTACTGCATATGCTCCCAGGCAATTTTTGAGTGTAGTGGATTTGCCTAAATGATAATCTCACTACGATTATTGCGCAATGTGTGATCTTGGGTGGTTTAAGGTGATTTAAACCCAAGACCCTAACCAAGACTAGTTGGTGTAGTGTGCCCTAAAAAAGAAAAGGTTTCTAGTTCATTTTATTAATAAATTTTAAGGGCTTTTATTACGCAAAAGGGATAGTGAGTGTGTGAACGTGGTTATAACAAGAAAACTAAATGCAAATATATTCAAATTTTCTTACAACAAAACTCTTTTATTTTTTACTTTTTCATCTATCTTTTTCAAAAATGAAAATCTAAGCAAACTTTCCTACTAATTTTTTGTTTTCTTTTTGAATTACACAAAATATACTAAGCTATTTTGCATTGACAAAAACAAGTTCTATTTAACTCAAAGTACCAAATTTTTTTTTCTTTTTCAATGACCGAAAAAGAACTATAAAAAAAATGGAAAGCCAAATAAACTTCTTATGCAAAAAAGTGGAAGTATGGCAAATGTTCTTGAGCCTACAGCTATCGAAATCTAACTCAAGAAAGGCTTGATCTACAGGTTTTTTTTACTCAGAAAAAAGCCTATAAACTTGGACACTAAGTGGGAGAAAACCAAGGAGAGAACACCCAAGGACTGACCTAAAGTGTTTAACCCTAACAAGACCACGAAGCCAAGTATACGTAGACAAGCAGGCTGCCCTACTAATACGAAGAAAACTGAGAGGTGAAACTAACCTACAGTTATTAAAAAATCACTTGTGACCATCAAAAGACAAAAAGTCCCGGAAAAAAAAATGAAACTTGACAAGAAGAAGACACCCTAGAAGCTCTACCAAAGACCAAACCCTAAACAAAGGACAAGGATAGGAGAGAGCAGACAACTTCACCACAAACAACAGACACAGGAGTGTACAGGTTTGTAAATGGGCAAAAGCAGTCGGGGTCTGAAAACAAGTGAAAATGTTCGTCACCAAACACCACTAGGTCTTCCAAATAGGTCAAAAAGGTCTCAAAGAAATCCAAAGGCCAACAAATGGTTTAAAAAATGGAAAAACTTTAAAGAGCGGTTCTATGACTTGAATCAATGATTAAAAACCTTATGCAATCATCCCAAGAATCCTACAACAAAGTCAGAAAGTCTCCATAGGGCCAAAAGCAAAAAAAAATCAAAAAATGACTGCTTCAGGAAATATACTCTACTGTGCAGTAGAGCAACTCGCGCCCATGCCAAAACGGGCGCTACTGTATATACAGTACAGTAGCGTATGGGCGCTACTGTGTATATGCAATAGTAGCGCTCATATTTCAAAGGCTAGGAAAATGACTTTGGAGGGTATGAAAATCGATGAAAGCAGGCAAGCCAAAAACACAGGGTACCTAAAAAAGTTTTTAACACATCGAAGGAATCAAAATAAACCGAGAAGACATCCAAAAACAATGGTTTCCTAAAGCCAAAAACACTTGGTTCCCCAGCGGAGTCGCCAGTCTGTTGGCGGATATTTCTACCCTATAGTTAGGAAACTAAACTATCAACTTGGTTGGGGTGACAGGTAAGTGCATTTATGTCATTACAAAGGTGTTTACAAAAGAAATAGATTACAGATTTAGAGAACATACCTTTTACTGGAGTCTGATCCTAGCTTTGACCCAGTCTTGTGTCCAGCTCTCAAATCCACTTTCTCTCAGCAAACCTGAAACAACAATACCTTCCTCAAACACTTTGGGCAACATATATAAATCATAAAATAAACAAATATTATGTTTAATATCTAGCATTGACCAAAATGAATCCAACTCAAAATGCCATTTTATAACACCTTCAGATTGGAACAAGGAAACACTTCAACCTTTATTTGTCAAAATAGTATGCAGTACAAATATACCTGATAATGAAGCAGGCTCCTGCAACTAGATCCTGGGCTCTGGCTCTGCTATGGTCTGAATGTCTTCTGCAACAGTTTCTCCATTAACTCATCCTCTCATTCTTTAGTAATCATTTGCATTCATAATTTCTTCTAACCTTGCTCCCTTAGTCTTCTAGGAATTTATAGGTTTAAGGAAGCAGTTCAAGTCGATGAGGAGGTTGGGGAAGTTAAGAAACTGTCTTCAACTAATCCTCTTCGATGGATTAATATATTTTTTAATCATTTTTTAAGGTACACGCGACTATTACACAGTGGAGTAGCGTATAGGGCGCTACTCTATTGTTTAAACAATAGCGCTCATTTAGTTTTAAATTGTGAGCGCTACTTTGATAAGAAGGAGTAGCGTATACATTGATATGGGCGCTACTATTATGCACTGGAGTCGCGTATGGGTGCTAGTCTCTTTAAGTAGAGTAGCGCTCATGCCTCAAAATGGTATTTTTGTATGTTTTCCAGTATTCTCAGGAAATGGGATGAGTTGTAATAACATCCAAGGTCAACATGCTCCTCCATCCAAGTTGTCCTTTTGTGTGATCAGCAGCTCAGGGTGATCACGGACGGAGAGGTGCAATTTTGACCTATAACAATGGTGCAAAGAGGAGCTATCAAGCTCGAATATATAAGCACTGAGGATCAGATTGCTGATATCTTGACTAAACCTCTGTCTCGAGTGAAGTTTGAATACTTTCGAGACAAGCTTGGTATAGTTCAAAAGAACTCTCCTCGAAAGGGGGAGTAGCATAGTATCTGATAACAAGTCTGTCTCATCAATGATGAGGTTACCTATTTACTGCACTTAGTTACTTAGAATTATTTAGATTTAGGAATCTTATATTTTTTCTTTTGATGATAGATGTATACATGCTTTTGATGATAGATGTTATGCATGAGGATACATGTTTTTTTATACATGTTTTGATGATGAGGATACATGTTTTGCTATACATGTTTTGATGATGAGGATACATGTTTTGCTAGAGGATACATGTTTTGCTATACATGTTTTGATGATGAGGATACATGTTTTGCTATACATGTTTTGATGATGAGGATACATTTTTTGTTATACATGTTTTGATGATGAGGATACATGATTGACACATGTCTTGATGAAGTTCTTGGTAAACATGTGAGGGGATTGGATCATCCCTGGACTTCAGTCCGAAAGAAGAGCCGTAGACATATGTCTTCGAGAATGAAGTCCTTGGTAGACAGTTGAGGATTAAGTCATCCTTGGACATAGTCCTAAATGTACGGTTGAGGATTAAGTCATCCTTGGACGTGGTCCTAAATGTACGTTGGAGGATTAAGTCATCCTTGGATGTGGTCCTAAATGTACGGTTGAGGATTAAGTCATCCTTGGACGTGGTCCTAAATGTATGGTGGAGGATTAAGTCATCCTTGGACGTGGTCCTAAATGTACGGTTGAGGATTAAGTCATCCTTGGACGTGGTCCTAAATGTACGGTGGAGGATTAAGTCATCCTTGGACGTGGTCCTAAATGTACGGTGGAGGATTAAGTCATCCTTGGACGTGGTCCTAAATGTACGGTGGAGGATTAAGTCATCCTTGGACGTGGTCCTAAATGTACGGTGGAGGATTAAGTCATCCTTGGACATCGTCCTAAATTTATGGTGGAGGATTAAATCATCCTTGGACGTAGTCCTAAATGTACGGTGGAGGATTAAGTCATCCTTGGACGTAGTCCTAAATGTACGGTTGAGGATTAAGTCATCCTTGGACGTGGTCCTAAATGTACGGTAAGGATTGGATCATCCTTGGACTTTGGTCCTTTGAACTGAGCCGTAGACATGAGGTCTCCAAGAATTGATAGGACTGGATCGTCCCTGGACTTCAGTTCAAAAGGTACATGACAAGAATGGATCGTCCCTGGACTTCGGTTCAAAAGGTACATGACAGGACTGGATCATCCCTGGACTTCGGTTCAAAAGGTACATGACATGACTGGATCGTCCCTGGACTTCGGTTCAAAAGGTACATGACAGGACTGGATCGTCCCTGGACTTCGGTTCAAAAGGTACATGACAGGACTGGATCGTCCCTGGACTTCGGTTCAAAAGGTACATGACAGGACTGGATCGTCCCTGGACTTCGATTCAAAAGGTACATGACAGGATTGGATTGTCCCTAGACTTCGGTTCAAAAGGTACTTCGGTTCAAAAGGTACATGACTGGATTGCATCATCCATGGACGTATGTCCTAAAGAGAGCAGGATTGATCACCCTGGAAAATGTTGATCGTATGATGATGATGCTGTTGATCGTATGATGACGATGCTGATTAATCGTATGATGACGATGCTGATTGATCGTATGATGACGATGCTGATGACAATGCTGTTGATCATATGATGACGATGCTGATATTTGTATGATGACGATGCTAATGATCGTGTGATGACGATGCTGATGATCGTGTGATCACGATGCTAGCGATCGTGAGGATTCAGATATTGATGTTGCTGTAGCTGTTTGAGTACTGCAGAAGATAAAGACTCAGTACTGAAGATGTTGATGTTCCAGTATTGAAGATGTTCTAGTAACTGGTTGAGTTACTAATGATGTTGAGAAAGCTTCCAATGATTTATAGATATATCATGTATGATGTTGATGACTCCTTGCTTGTGTAGATGCTGTTATAATATCCTTCTCGTTAAGGGGGAGTGTTGAGATATTGTAACTTCAAAGAATATTATAATTGTACTTTATTATTCTGGAGATGTTTCATTCCTCCGTAAAGATCGTATTATATATCCGGAGATGTTTATTCCTCCGTCGGAATGTGGTAACTCGGGTTATTAGACTTCCCTAGTGGAGGTCGGCCCTGTATGTGTTATGTGGGTCAAAGGGTTATTAGACCACCCTAGAGGGGTCGGCCCAGTCAGTTGTAGTGTGGTATTTAACCCATTGATTAAATACGAGCCTACATGTACTTGTGTAAAAGATATGTCAGAGTAGTGTATAAATAGAGGAGGTGTATTCCTCATTTGATACACTCACACACTTGAGAGAGGCGCACTTGTTGATCAGAGGTCTGCTATGGTGGATGAGGAGATCATGTCTTTGGTTTGCATCTTTGTATATTGCTGGTCATCTATATTGAGGAAGCTTTACTGGGTTTTCTACCCCATGAGGGTTTCCTAGGATAAATCTGTGTCTCTTGTGTTTATGCTATGCCTGTTGTTTCTTCAGTGATCCTGTATATGCTATTATTGTGAAATGGAATGTAATGCTGCTATTTTCTGTCTTAGCATATTAAATTTTAACATAAACATTAATACTCGTAGTAAAGGTCCTATTGTGCATCCAGTTCCAAGTTCAACTACACCCAAACCTAAAATTTCCAAAGAGACACCTAAAATACACATTACAGTCATTCCACTGCAACCTAAAGCTAACCCAATAGCGACCAAGCAGCCTAACATTGACACAATAGTCTAGCAACCAAAGGTCACACTGAGTAAGACAGACAATCAAACTAGAATTGTAAAAGAATGTGATATGGGATATGACATCATTGAAGATATAATGAAAGTAAAGGAAAATGTTTCAATATTCGATATGTGCAGTTTGCCCCAGCAACGAGACAAATTGTTGCAATCTCTTCAATCCCAGCCCATCACTCCATTAACAGACACTCAAGAAGATCCTAAAATTAATGAAGCCAGTATCGGCGGGAAATCCAAATCTCAGACGTTGCCTTTCCTTTTAACTTTTGAAATCTTCAATCACAATCTGCACAATTGTCTGGTAGATTCCGGAGCATCTTCAAATGTCATGCCACTGTCAATCTATAAAAAGATTAATGGTTAACCAATTCCATCTCCCGCCCATATTATTCAGTTAGATAGGACTGATGTCAAAGTTATCGGGGAAATGAAGGATGTCCTCATTAGGTTGTCAGCAGATTCTAGAGTTTGTCAGTTCATTGACATAATGGTAGTTGATATTCCTGAAGCCTATGGTTTGATCCTAAGTAGGGACTGGTCCACAAAATTGAATGGTTACTTTGCCACTGATTGGTCCCATTTATGGTTGCCATATCAGAATAGACAGAATCATATCAAGGTTCTGAGAGAACCACACATGAAACAAAATGTAACTCAGCTAGAAGGAAAGAACGAAGCTGTAACCTTCTCATCTTCAGTCTTGGGAAATTATTTCTTAGAAATCGATCCGGGTAATTATCAATATGAAATTATTAGCCATGAATGAGATAAACAGTCCAATCTCCTTCATTTCGCTCAGACTGATGATATTGACTCTAACATAGTTAGTTAGTCTCTGACTTAGAACGTAAAGACACTAACTTAGTTAAACCAAACGATGTTTTTTGGACTTTATACTTTGATGGTTCTAAAACTTTGGAAGGATCTGGAGCTGGTTGTGTTCTGATGGATCCAAAAGGTAATACGTACTTCTTGTCCTGTAGATTAGAATTTGATTGTACTAATAACACTGTTGAATATAAAGCTTTAGTCCATGGATTGAACAAAGGCATCGGTTTAAATGTTAAGCACCTGAAGGTTTTTGGTGACTCAGAAATAGTTGTGAGATAGGTGAGAGATACCATTCACTGTCTCTCACCTCATTTGAAAAGTTATCAGGATGAGTTATGGGATCTAATTATGCATTTTGATGCTTTCAATATAAAATTTGTTCCTAGACTGCAAAATGTTGCAGCTGATTTATTAGCAACATTTGTTTTCAGATTGGTGCCAACTAATAACAAGTGCTCAATTGAATTGGTTTTCAGGCCTTCTGTCTCTGACAATATCACAAACTTCAGAGTGTTCGATGATGACGATCAGATTATCAGTTTTCTAACAAATGAAGACATGTTCCAAGAAGTTGTGATAGACAAAGAAGAGCATGATGTGGATTTACAAAAGAAAGATGCAGCTAAAGGGAATTTCATCCCCAAAGGGGTGAGGTCACTTGAAATGCTATTCGTTCTGCACAGTAAATTCAAAAGGCTATCAAATACCAAGACCAATAGCTCATCAATGCAGCACGAATTAGTAAATCTGGGTACTGACGCTGAACCAAAATTTGTTAACCTTGGCAAATGTTGTTCACCGGGAGAAAGAGATAAATTCATCAAGCTTTTCCAACAATATAAGGATTTTTTTGCATGGAGTTATGACGATTTGAAAACATATGACACCCGTGTTATTCAACATGTCATACCAATGAAGGCAGGCGTTAAGCCATTTCAGCAACAATTGAGGAGAATGCACCCCACTCTCAAGCCTCTGATTCAAAAGGAATTGAAGAATTTATTCAATGCTAAAATAATCTTTAAGGTCCGGCATTCCCAGTGGGTTGCTAACCTAGTTCCCATGAGAAAGAAGTCAGGAGAGATAAGATTATGTGTTGATTTCAGAAATTTGAACAGAGCTTCAAATAAAGACAACTATCCAGTCCCTTCAATGGAACAAATTCTCTAGATGGTATCAGGATCAGAACTCTTTTCCCTTCTTGATGGTTTATCTAGTTACAATCAAGTATTAGTAGTGGGAGAAGACCGTCTTAAGACTACTTTCCGCACTAAGTGGGGAACTTTCGCATACCGAAGAATGCCATTTGGCCTAATAAACGCAGGAGCTATGTTCTAGTGAGCAATGGACATCGCCTTCCGAGGATTGGGAGGTCACTTTGTTGTGGTTTATCTAGATGATGTGATAGTTTTTTCAAAGAAAAGAGAAGATCATGTTGTTCACTTGAAACAGATTTTTGATCATTGCTGAAAATATGGTATCTCTTTAAACCCCAAGAAGAGTGTGTTCGTTGTTCTTGAAGGAAAACTGTTGGGTCATATCATTTCAAAAATGGGAGTTTCAATAGATCAAGAGAGAGTACAAGCTATCAATAAAATTCCCATGCCTCATAATAAGAAATCCATGCAGTCATTTTCGGGCACTATCAATTTTGTTCAAAGATTTGTTCCCAATTTCGCTCAAATTGTTAAACCTTTGCAGCAAATGGTCAAGCAAAGCATACAGTTCAAGTGGACAGACTTAGAAAAGGGCATTCAGAGACATTAAGGCAGCCATAGCTAAGGATCCTTCCTTAAGAATCCCATACTTTGACAAAGATTTTATCTTATATACTTTTGCTTCAGATGACTCTCGCGTGGCTGTGCTCACGCAAAAGGTAGAACTAGGAGACGAATACCCCATCTCGTTTATGAGCACTGGTCTATAAGGTGCTGAACTAAACTATCCCACTGTCGACAAACATGCGTATGCCGTGTTCAAAGCAGTAAAACAGTTTAGACCGTATATTCTTAAGAACATAACTAAAGTTATAGTTCCCCACCCAGCTGTTAGATCCCTTTTCGTTCAAAAGGAATTGGGAGAAGGAAGGGGAAATTGGGTTACAGCTCTTCAAGAATATGATTTAGAATTTAAACCGGCCACCATCATCAAAGGACAAGGTCTGTGTAAATTGCTTATAGAACATCCGATTGATGAAGAGCAACATTGGAAGAACGAAGCCGAGCTGAATTCAGTCGAAGTATGTCCCATTTTCATAGCTCCTGAATCATGGTATAGGGATCTAGTGCATTATTTGCAGCAAGGGTACCTACCCGAGCACTAGAGTTCTAAGCAAAGAAGGGCACTCAGTTTAAAATCAACGGCTTATCAGATCATTGATGGAATACTTTTCAGAAAAAATTATGATGGAATTTTTCTCAAATGTCTAGAGAAGGAGGATGTAGGTAAAGTTGTCAAAGAATTACACAATGGTCCTACTGGTGGACATTA
Organism: Larix kaempferi; assembly: GCA_027924585.1. Taxonomy (NCBI): domain Eukaryota; kingdom Viridiplantae; phylum Streptophyta; class Pinopsida; order Pinales; family Pinaceae; genus Larix; species Larix kaempferi. The sequence goes on from BSBM01000884.1 coordinate 420,129, forward strand.
TTCAGGGGAGACAATAGCTCACAAAATACTCAGAGACAGATATTATTGGCCCACTTTATTCCGAGATGCCCATGCTTATGCATGGAATTGTGATGTATGCCAAAGAAGTGCTGGGAAATTACCTAAGGCAGCAGGACCTTTGCAGTCTGTTAGGAACCCATGTCTTTACTTTGTTAGTATATTGTTGTTGGAGGCATATGCTTTGTAAGTCGTTCCGTAGTATTTGTTGATCCATAGTTTATATTAGCCCATATTATTGACCCATAGTATTGGACACATATGCTTTGTAAGTCATCCCATAGTATTATATGTCCCATGGTTTTGACTCATAGTATTAGCGCCTAGACTTATCCCATGGTTTGTATTGACACATAGTATTGACCCATGGTATTGGTGACTAGAATTAGTATATAAGTGTGTGTTGAGGCCTATGAAGGCACCGTGAAGTTAATTGTATTGAGCTTGCTCAAAGGAGGTTTCCCACTCGAAGTGGCCCGTGATCAATATAAAAGTGATTCTAAGTTCTATTATTTCTGATATCTTGTGTATTTGCATTAATTAATTATTTTAGGTTCATCACATCTGGTATCAAAGCATCTGTTGCAGCTTCAGATTTGGGAATAATCCCTATCCGCTTAACTGTGGGAAGTACTTGGGCATAAGCCCTAAAACTCATTATGAGGAGTACCACAAGAACCCCAAAGTAGCTGGCCCATTGAGAGGACCTGCCAGCGAAAAGGGCAACGACCCCTGCCTAATTAACTAGTTCCCACCAGTGAGGTAAACCAAGAGCTGTCGTTTGTGGAAAAGCGGTTATCAGTTTTACCTGAGCCGTGGAGTGACGGGTACTGCCCCAATATGCAAGTCGTCAGACAGCATTGGTGGCCGAGTGAAACACCTGAACTGTGAGGAAGCCATACATACCTGGGGTCAATATCTATTTTCAGTTGAATTGTTGCTGATCACTTCCACTCCAGATCCGTCCGTTTCAGATCTATTCTGAAAGTCGTTCCATATCCAGTCACCATTTCAGATCCAACCATTTTTGATCCATCTGTTACAGATCCCTTCCGCACCGCTGTTGCCGATCCATTTCTGAAAAAAAAGAAAAAAAAAATTGAAAATTTTTGTTTTTCGACCATATCTCCCTTATTTCAACTCTGTTTTCCCTGAAACTTTACTGACATCCCTGTAATGCCATTCTGCATATTTCATTCCTGAAGACCATATCCCAAATTCCACTTCCCAAGACCAGAAATCCCACATTTGTCTATTTTTAGGGTTTGCCATAACTTCTTCAATTTTCACCCGATTGCCTTCAAATTTTACCATAGAGTTCCTGCTTCTGAAATCCCCATTTTTTGCTTCCCTGTCCCTCAGAAAGTGTCGAAAACCTAGTCAAACCCCAATTACCCCTCTAAGTTTTTCCCAAATCCAAATTTCCCCTTACTAAATAAGCTTGTGTTTGTGTTTTTCTATCCATCCCCCCCCCCAAAAAAAAAAAAAAAAAAAATTACTAGTTATGGTTGTCACTCGCACAGGAGCAAACACCATGGAGGAAGCACTTGCAGCCATCCAAACCAAACTCCAAGATCTGGATGAAAATTTTCTCAGCCTCCATCTTCAGCATTCAGCCATGAACAATAACCGACAGCCATAATCTTTTGCAGCCACCGGGTTTTCTTCTTCCAGCAATTTTCGTGGGCCGAAGCTTGATTTTCCTCGCTTCAATGGTACTGATCCGACTGGATGGATATACCAAGAAGAACAATATTTCAGTCTGCATAATACTTTTGATGTTTAGAAATTTCCACTTGCATCCTTTCATTTGGAACAGGAAGCCCTTCAATGGTACCGCTGGTACATGAAAGCTCATCCCGAGCCAAACTGGACAGATTTTTGCCCACTCCTTTTGTCACGATTTTGTCCTAGTTCTTTTGATGACTTCATAGGATCACTCACTAAACTTCACCAAACTGGCACAGTGAGAGAGTATCAGACGAAATTTGAGAAACTAGCCAATCACACAGAAGGATTGTCCGATGAATTCTACAAGAGTTGTTTTATCAGTGGTCTCAAGGATGAAATCCGCTTAGAGGTCAAAATGTTTTGTCCCAACACAATGATGGAAGTCCTAGGGTTGGCTAAGCTGGCTGAGGACAAGATCGCAGCTCAACAATGCTCCAAACCCACCTTTGTTCCCTTCAGAAATATGGGTTCCCAATGACCTCCCATCACGCCTGCTCCTCAACCAACTCCTATCAAGCAATTGTCTGAAACAGAGATGCAGGCACGCCGAGAAAAAGGGCTTTGTTATAATTGTGATGCGAATTTCACTCAGGGACATAGATGTTTTCAACAAAAGCTCTATCTCTTGGATGTGGATTCTCCGCCTGCCTCAAAACTTGATAAAGAAGTTCCAGATACAGTAGATGATCAGGTCGACATTCAACACCCACTTGTTGACACCCCATCTCAAGACGACCCACCCGAGATCTCTCTCCATGCTGTAACCGGTGTCACCACCCCACAAACAATGCGAGTCAGGGGATACTTCAAGAAGCTCTCTCTTACCATACTCATTGATTATGGTAGCACTCATAACTTCATTGATCCTCGGATTGCCAAACAGGCTGATTGTGTTGTCCATCCTTGCTCCAACTTTGAAGTCATGGTTTCCAATAGGGGCACCTTACCTTGCAAGGGGAAGTGTCACAATGTGCGTATCTCTATGGAATATTATAACCTGCACTCTCACATGTTTGCCTTGTCCTTAGGTGGATGTGATGTGGTTTTGGGCGTTCAATGGTTATGCACACTTGGCCCCATCTTATGGGATTTTGCTGAACTTTGGATGCAGTTTTCAGTCAATGGGGCACAACACAAATTTATGGGCTTACAACCAGGGTCTCTCTGCATCATCAGTTCACATCGCCTGGAAAAAATAGTTAAGAAGAATTCACATGGTGTCATCGCTCTGCTCCATTCCATTCAGATGCACCCATCATCAGTCTCCACTACTTCCTTGGATAGATATGTAGGTGTCTTTGCTGAACCAATGAGCTTGTTGCCTTCAAGAGACCTTTCTGGTAAGAATTTAGCCGCATTTACCTCTCAGTAGGAAATGATGACTATTTTGCATACAGTCCAGAAGTGGCAGCCATCCCTATTGGGGAATTATTTCTGCATCAAGACTGATCTCCAAATTCTGGAAACTTTCCTGGAACAACGGGTCTCCTCCCCAACACACCTCAAATGGGTTATCCAACTCATGGATTATGACTATGCGACCACTTACCAGAAGCGTAAGGACAATATGGTGGAAGATGCTCCTCCTCGCACATTTGATGGCCCAGTTTCTCTTACAGCTATTTCTCTACTTGTTCCAAATTGGTTGTAATCTGTTCAACGGGGCTATCTCTTCTATGAACTCCATGCTTCTTCATCAGTAGGGCACTCTGGGTTCCTCAAAATGTATGACCAAGAACAATGTAACTTCTTTTGGTAGGGACTGAAAAGGACAATTCAACGGATGGTGGTTGATTGTGATACTTTCCAGGTCAACAAGGGTGAAACGACCCTCCTTTCAGGACTGCTCGAACCCTTACCCATCCCTCCACAGATTTGGACAACTATTTCTATGAATTTCCTAGAAGCGCTCCAATGGTATAGTACCACATCTCAAAGGACACCATATGAAGCAGTATTTGTACATGCACCACCAGTTCTTCTTCCATACACCTTCAGCAGCTCCCCAGTTCAGGCAATTGACTCAATTCTTCGAAACCATGATCAGCTTCTTCTCATTCTGCAGGACAATTTTCACATGGCAAGAATTCAACTGAAACAACAAGCCGATCAGCACCGATCTGAGTGCACTTTTCACATCATTGATATGGTTCTTCTTCGTCTGCATCCTTCCATGCAATCCTCCCTGAAAGTCCAAAGGCACCAGTGGCTCGGAATGCAACCCAAGGATGCTACAGGGGACCCACTCCTTCAGATTCTGCATCAATTTCCACATCTAAAGCTTTGAGGACAAAGCTTTTTCTAAGGGAGAGGGGATGTTAGGAACCCATGTCTTTACTTTGTTAGTATATTGTTGTTGGATGCATATGCTTTGTAAGTCGTCCCGTAGTATTTGTTGATCCATATTTTATATTAGCCCATAGTATTGACCCATAGTATTGGATGCATATGCTTTGTAAGTCGTCCCATAGTATTATATGTCCCATGGTTTTGACACATAGTATTGGTGCCTAGACTTAGCCCATGGTTTGTATTGACACATAGTATTGACCCATGGTATTGGTGCCTAGACTTAGTATATAAGTGTGTGTTGATGCTTATGAAGGCATCGTGAAGTTAATTGTATTGAGCTTGCTCAAAGGAGGTTGCCCCCTCGAAGTGGCCCATGATCAATATAAAAGTGATTCTGAGTTCTATTATTTCTGATATCTCGTGTATTTGCATTAATTAATTATTGCAGGTTCATCACATGATGTTAAGATCCTAGTGGGCGGCCTTCACTAACATCTCAATGTTTTGGTGTAACGGTTCGTAACATTTGGTATTAGAGCCTCCACCCAGGTTCAAGTCACAGAGCGGGTGGCAACGTCGGCATTCCAGTGTTCACCCAAGGCTCATACAACTCAAAGGGGACACCACTGTACGGGTGCGCATCCATCCCAGAGTCTGTACTACCTAGTGTGGTGGGATGTTAAGATCCTAGTGGGCGGCCTTCACTAACATATCGAGGTTTTGGTGTAACGGTTCGTATCACAGTCGGTTATTATCTTAGAACCTTTTGAACAATGGGGTATAGATGTCATCGGAGAGATAAAACCAAACTCTTCTCTTCAACATCGATACATCCTGACAGCCACTCACTATTTCAACAGATGGATGAAGGCTACCCCATTGCGCAAGATCAATGAAGATGCAGTCATCACTTTCTTGAAAGAGAACATCATAACCAGGTTTGGCGTTCCAATTTCTTTAGTATTTGATAATACCTCTTATTTATCGTCTTTTAAAATAAATGAATTTGTTTCTGAAAGAGGAGTTAAATTGCATTATTCATCCAATTACTACCCCCAGGGAAACGGACTAGCTGAATCTTCAAACAAGAACCTTATCTGAATTCTCAAGAAAATTGTGATTGAAAATCAGCGAAGCTGGCATATAGCTCTCCCAAATTCCTTATGTGTAGATAGGGTGACTCCAAAGAATGCATTAGGGTTTTCCCCTTACACCCTCGTCTATGGCAAGGAAGACATCCTCCCTCCTAGCATCTTGCTTCCATCCTTACAATTTTCCCAAGCCTCTCGAGGGTCTGGTAGTCAAGTTTTACAATCCAGGATCGATACCTTGCTTCAACTTGAATAAGCCAGACAGAAAGCCAAAGACTGATTTCATCAGCACCAAAACATAGTCAAAAGATGGTTCGATAAAAGGAAGTCTAGTAAAATAATTTTTGAAGTAGGAGATTTAGTTCTGAATTGGGACCATAATCATGAAGGCAAGGGAATGCACATGAAATTCCAACACTTATGGGTAGGTCCTTACCAAATTTCTGCAAAGCTCGGCTCATCCACTTACAAGCTAACAGACCTCCAGGGAGAGAAAGTAACCCTTCCTCTCAACGGCCTTGCCTTGAAACAATACTTTGCATAGCCTCCTTGAGCCTTTCTGTACATAAATAAAGCTTTTCTTTTGTTTTACTTTGGTCTTTGTTTTCTTTGCTTCAGCTAAGTTGTCTTCTTCTCTCAACATTTGAACTTTTTGTACAGATTGTTTTTCTAAAATGCCTACAATTCGGCCTCTCGTGAAGGTAGATCTCTCAATAAATCTCACAACTCGTGAAACCAGGAGGGCGTCCTCAAAAGAAAGTTTATCCATGCATTTTGGCTTTTGCTGATCATTCTCCAGAATGAAGAGGGCCTGTTCTGTTGGTCACACTGACCCTTGTTTAAATAGCAGAGATCTATGATTATCTTTATCACTTTCCTCGGGCTCCATCCACCCTCACAATTAAAAGCATCTCAAGAAGATCGCTATAGTTGGACCCACGGAAAGGAAGCACATCTCAAAGGCATAGGGTATTGAAATGACTCCATGCTGCAAATCAAAAGCCAAAAGGCTTATAATCAAGGGTATGTTTTCCAGAAATTCTCACCTCAATCAAAGCATGGCTGAGATAAAGCAAAACGTTCAAGTCAAGAAAGTTGTCCAAAAGACTCAGCTCAAGCTAGGTTCTTCTCCGTCTGTGAGTCTTGATAAATCAATAAAATGTTTCACTCACACAAAAGGACATTATGGATTGAAGAACCAAAATCAAAGATCGTAATTCTAAGGAAAATATTTCTGGAAGGCTCAAACAGCAAAAGCTGTCAAATACATGAACATCCAAAAGGGATGCAAGCAACATGGGAATGAGGAACAAAAGCAATAATGTCTATGAGATGTTGTTACAATATTGTCGAGTTTGATGACAGTGTCATCTGAAAGATGAATCCTATAAAATGAACCCCATACTTTGGCCCTAGTTATACCTCCATATTTCACAGTGTCACATCTTCACCATAAACATAGTTGACGACACTTCCTCTACTTCTTAAAACACCCAAAAGAGAAGTATGATGAATGATCCTTGAAGACAAACCTGTCCTATCATGAATCAACCCAACTGAGACTTCATATACCTACACTACTGCGCCTTGCTCCAGCTTAGGTGTGCGGTAGTCCCCACTACCGCACTATGCTCTTTCTCTTCCATGTGGTACTACCGCGTTATGCTCAGTTCAAGGGGCGCGGTACTCCCTTTTTAGCCTTTTTCCATGGCTTGTGGGATCTTGATTTTCGAGAGATTTTTAAGGATTGGTATCCCTGATTTGATCCTAACTCACTTTCTCATATTAGTGGGCTTGATCCACTAAACACTCCCAAGATCCATTCTTCTCTCTTGTTGGTTAACCCTACTACACACTATAAGAGAGAGGCCTTCCATGAGCAAAGGGGAGGACTCTTGGAGACATCAAACTTATGATCTTGAATCTTTGTGGAGATAGCTAGAGGAGAAAGCACTTGGAGCTGGCAGTTGGCTTGGATATCAAGCAACCATTGTAAGTGGCTTCAAGTTGGTAATAAAACATAACTTGTCTTGTTTCCCAAATCATGTGTGTTGATTTTGTTTCAATCATATGATTTGTATCTTTTATAGATTTAGATCCTAACTCATATTTCAAGTTGCTAGAGAATCGTATATGCTTGTATCTTGGTTTTATTCTGACAGGTTCATTCACGAGGACTTGGAGATTGAAACGACCATTAGGACGAGCAATTGAAACGAAGGTCAGTTAGATCTCTTCCATTTCTTACAACAATATAATCTTGAGATATTTGTTTAGATCTAGGAATTCAAGGTAGCATTTGTTATCTTTTTGTCTTAGTTTAAAGCCAGTTAAAGTATACTTTAACCTAAGAGAGTTTCTACATATCCGTAGGGAGAAATTTCTACAATAGCCCTTGCAAAGTTTTGAGGATATTTGTATCAAAGCTCCCCTGTCCTGATGACCAACAGATAAAGTGACCACTTCCTTTGCCGAGATTCGAACACTTAAACCGACTGCTGTGCATAAGGTGAAAATTTTTTAAAAGATTTCTTCCGATGAATGAGAGAGTTTTTTCAGAGATCTATGTTCGCCAGCGATTTGCCAATTGATGTTGCTGCAACACCCTTCCCAAAAAAACTTTGAAGATATTTGGGGCCCCTCCTTCTAAACTTTTGTACCAAGTTTTTCTAGTCTTTCAGAGTTGTTTTCTTTCTCTAACTTGGAAAAATTTCATCACCTGCTTCCAAAAGAGTTTTCTCATTGATTTTTCTAAGGCAAAATCATTCTTTTCTCTTCGGCATGGATCTTAGTCTTAACTCACCCGCTATAGCGCAAGTTTTAGCCTTAAAATCCTCTGCCGCTTTGGCGCACCTCTGAAAGATAAGTTCCCTCTTGGTGCAAAACTCTAAGTCTCAAGTCCTTTTCATCCACTGCGCATTTTTTAATAGTAACTTGGCCGCCGTTGCGCATGCCACTCAGTGCAGGTTGTTACCATACCTCAGCCGACTAAGGCGTAGTTCCTACCCTTATCCCTCCCACCTTTGGAGTTGCACTTCACTTTCTTAGAAGAATCATGAGTTGGTGCATTTATCCCAGCGCAAATCCTGATGATAGAATCGGCGCCAATGGCACAGGAGTTATACCTATCCCTCCTGCTTGCAAGTTCACGCTTTATCTCTCTCAATAACCCAAGTTCTGGCATAGTTTTAGGAGTGCATCCGTAATGGTAGGATCACCGCTTGAGCGCAAGATTTAATGATAAAACCTGCACTTATCGCAAAGTGAAAAAGATATGATTGCTGCCTTAGTGCAAAAGGTTAAATGGTCACTCGGCGCTCGGCGCGAAAAAATCTCATCGATCCTTGTGCATCGACGGAGTTGGTGGGGTCTTTAATAGGGCCATGTGCCATTTTAATGGAAGAAAACCTCGAGCCCCATGAAATTAAATCTGCCAACATCTTGACGTATGTGACATAAATTCCACCCTTATTTAAACAAGTGTAATGGGTTTCTCAACATATTTTCTACTCGTCGAGTGACCAGAGTTCGCCATTCTCATCAAGAGCGAGGTTTTCTATTCGTCGGGTGTTTGCAGCATTCATCTCCTTCCTTGGAACGTTCACCCTCAACAGACCCTGGCAGTCTGATAGGTAGGCTCTTTGCCCCTTTCGTTTTCATGAATTTGTCTTACACCATAGGAAGTTCTTTGCATACTCTTCAAGGAGTTTTGAGGGCACGGAATAATTAATCTCATCCTTGGTCCCAAAATGAGAATCCGAAGTTGCCCTATGCGAACTGAAACCTAGGAAGCTTTGTCCTCGCCTGCAAGCATGAAATTGGTTCTGCTGTCATGTCCTCGGCATCTTAAGTAAGTTTTCGCACATCTTGGCAATCCCTGAGTCATCTCAGTAATATCTTAATGGCCACAGAGTCCTGTACTAAGCTCAAACCCATAGAAACTGCTTTCACGCGACACCCCTGGTCTGCGAAACCCGTTGCCAAGCGACTTCTGCGTGTAAAACCCGCTTCTTCCTGTTCTTGCAGCTAAGAGTTTTATTCTATGGACACCAGGGTAAACTGCACAGAGATCAACGGAGAGCAATGTTTATTCACACCGAGGGCATAAAACCCACAGTGCTCGACCAAAATTTCTTTGGAAAGTGTTAAATCAATCCACCGAGCCAACATGGAAACTTGATAACCAAGCCCGGAAGTTTAACCTATAAAGACCAACAGCTATGTAGTTTTTCCCATCTTTGCACAAACTCCACTATCAAATTCCGGCGCATAAAATTCGCTCAAACATTGGCTCATGAAAATGCCACAGTTAAATGTTTAGGCCTTAGAGCAGAAATAATGTTTAGGCCTTAGCGCAGAGATAATGTTAGGATAGCGCATATAACTCCTTTTAGCAGTAGCGCATGAAATATTTTTGACTGGCTCATGTTAATAATTTAGGCCTTGGCGCATAAATAATTTTAGGCGCTAGCATAGAAATTATCTTTAGGCTCGCACATCCTTGCAATCGTCTTTGCACCATTAGTGTTATGATGCCTTCTTCCTGGTAAGTTTGTGTGGAAATGTAGAAGCCAACTATGCGCTGTAGAATGAATGGCATGAATAAAAGATTACCTTCCCACCCCTCCACCATGTTGATGTCCTGCTATAAACATAAAGTCAAAGGGACTGTGACCCTAGGCTATATTTCAATTTGTCTGATAAATGAAATAACAGTAGCTTGTGTAGCTTATTGACATTTGCTTCTAATATTTATCATATTCTTCAACTGTGAATTAATAGCTGAGATGGTGATATAATTGATTATTTTTGAAGCAACCTCCATGATGTGAAAGTAATATATTTTGAATCTTGCCATGAGTATTGCATATGCTTAGAAAATCATCTCACTAAAGCCAGCTCTATCAAATTTTCTATCACTTTGCATTTTAATAGTTGGATGAACATATGGATACTCCTTATTGACATTCCCTTGCTCACCACAGGATTATCATGCATAGGAGGTCAGCAAAGAAGAAGGCCACGCAGAAAAGAAACTTAGACTCAGATGTGGAAATCGTACTAGATACTTCTCTCAAGACGATGTTTGCTGACACACAAGCTACCACTGGTGTTCCCCCTGGGAGCTTTTCCCCTGAATTTCAATGGGGTGATTTGTACAGGTTCATTATGGCTCAAGATAGTACACAACCTCCATAGAGGATGCTCTAGTGTATGCCAACATCCGAAGGTCTTGTTTGCATAAGGCAACAGCTTGTCCCGAATTGTTCCCTTGTTCCGAAGTTATTGGATGGCTAATTCCCCACATCTAGACCGACGCGAGGCTCATGAATGATAAAAATGGGTTGAACCTGGCTTCTTTCACTCCCGAGCATGTCACTGCTACCTACAGATTGCCTTCACACAGAGCTTGTTTGGATGATGATTGGATAGAAAGACATCCAATGGATCCCCTAGAATCTGCCCAGAAGATGATGATAAACGATAGGCAAATTAGGAAAAGGCAGAACAATGAGTACGAAAGCAGCCTCCTAAAGACTCCTTACCGACTCATCGTGTTGATGTTGAGTCAACTCTTCGGCATGCCTAATGGCAATATGTTTAAGATCAAATGGGTGCCATTGATGTTCCATATAGCCATGAATGGCACCATCTTTAACTGGGCTGACATAATTTCAGACAGTTTGGCCTTGTAGCTAATAGCAGCCCAGGGAGGACTAACCCAAAAGAAGGCAGAGTTTTTCATGTCTTCATACGTGATTGATTGTTTGCTAAGCAAGCATACGTTCCCGGACTTAGGTTGCTCATGGAAGCTAAAAGAAACTTCTCTCTTCATGGCTTATCAATGTACATGGGCAAGTAAATATGCAAATCACTACAAAATGATTTGTGAGAGGTTTATCATGCCATTGTACCAGCTTATTTTTATAGAAGAACCAGATTGTATGTCGGAGAATGCAATGCCTATCATTGAAGCATTCAGGGACTATTATCACACTTATGAAGGAACATACATTAGGATGAGTGGAGGAACTCAAGCTCCATTTATGTTCCCTTGGTATGTTACATATTTTCTAATTCACATGGAGGCCATAAGACAACTCTTCGGCACCGGCGCAATAAGTAAGATCTTAACCAACCGAAAGAAGAGCATGTATCCTCCCATGGCATTTACCATTGGAGCTTACAACCTTCTGAGAGCAAGAGATGGGGAAAACTACTCTTAAGGATTAGAAGTTTTCCATTTTGGCACGGTCCCTTTCAGAAAGCATGACCCCTGTGGTGTGGCCAATCAGCATTATGCAGACCTCAAGATCTCTTTTGAATATGCTCATGCTATGGACCAAAACGAGGAATTCTTTAGGATCACTTGCAACCTAACTACGTTGGGGAAGCATTATAAGAAGAAAAGTGTGAAGGATCTGAGCCCCAAACCTGTTGGTTTGATCCAAAGGGAGCGGGAGACCTCAGCCTCGCAATTAGAACATCCTACAGGATTAGAGTAGGAAGAGTAGGACAGAGTGCTCCAGGAACAAGCCCTCAAGCAGTAATAGGACCAAGAAGAAGCAAGAATTCAAAGTGAGTTGACTGCCAAGCTTTAGCAAGAGGAAGCTACAAGGGAGCAAGAAGAGAAAGCCTCTCAGTTGAAACAACAGGAAGAGGCCACTAGGATTCAAAAGGAAGAAGAAGATCGGGTGATCCAAGAGCAAGCTACCAAGCAACAGCATGAGGAAGAAGAAAGGATCCTGACGGAAGAAGCGGCTAGATTACAGACACAGCAGGAAGAGTCAACAAGAAGGTAGGAGAAGGAGCAAACCGAAAAGCTCCCCGAGTAGGAACCATCCACTCCGAAAGACATGGAGTTGGACCCACCATTGATGGACTCTCCAAGAACAACTCAAGAATGGATGGATTCTACAGGAGGATTGGCACTGACCCCATACAACCCCAGGAAGCAGTGCAAAGTAGCAAACCTAGATACCGTATATTTCCAGGAGCGGAAAAGGGCCATTATTGATACGAGAGTAAATAAAATGGAAATAGGGGTTGACACATATGAATTTAGGATATCAGAGACCACATTGGTCCAAGGCACTGATTCCGAACCCTCATTCCAAGCCAAATGCACTGTGGCATCATCCGAAGCAAGTAAAGCCAATACTGATATTTTGTTGGAGCAAGTAAAACATTACAGGGATCAATGTTTTAAGATCAGAGATGATAGGAAGAGGGAGGTGTTGGAGGAAAATAAATTGAAAGGGAAATACAATGAGTTGATAGAAGAGCATTCAATGCTGAATTCAGAAGTTCTCTAGCTTAAGAATGAGAAAAACTCATTAGAAATGCAGCTGGCCATTTCGGAAGATGAGCAAAAGAATTTAAAAGCCTGCATAAAAGAATTAGAGGAACTCGAGGCCAACAGAGCTAAACAAGTTCACCTCCACGAGCATGAGTATGAAAGGATGGTTAAAGAGAAGGAGCAATTATTGGGTCAACTCAAAGATGCAACAGAGAACAAGTAGGTTCTTCTCACCTTTCACAAGCAAGCATGTGATATGCAGATAAAATCCCATCAGTTGCTAGTACATATCTCACATGAGATTTGCAGCGTGAAATAAATGATTAATAAAATGTTAGTCATCGAAAGCGGAGCTTTGAGCAATAGGGACAAATTTTCTAAACATGTGGAGGAATTAAAACAACAGTTTGAGTGGAGAAAAGGAAAGTTGGGATTCCCCTCAAGCTTGCGTGCCTCCACTGAAGATTAATATGACCTAGAGGTGGGAATTCTGGATTTCAGTAGAGACTGTGGCGCCAGGATAATCCTGTAGATTAAAACAACTGTCTGCAAGTGTCACTCTTTCTACTCTAAAATTAAAGAATCTTTTGGCAAGTGCCACTTGATCCTACCAGAGACTATCTATGAGTTCCCAACAGAAGAACAACGGTTGACATAATTCCAGAATGAGTTGGACCAAGATTTGGAGTACATCAGAAAGGTAGAGGTGATGACCCAAGATGAGCTTCAATAGTTCATTGCTCAGCCTGCTGTACATGTTTACTTTCTAGAAGCAATTGCTCAAGAGGCTACAACAGGGGAAGCACATGTAAAAACAGATCTACGCAAACATGAAATTGCAGCAAAGGTGACGGTATCTGTTCGGGGCAATATTATAGTGAAAGAGATTAATCTTTGGGCCACTCATATACAAAGCATAGATGGCCAAGCATCTACAAGCGGGCCTGTTGTTGGAGACGGATCAGCAAATCAGCAGAAAGAAGCCAGCTAAAATCAGAAGTTGATTTGTTTTATTTCCTTTATTTTGTAAATACCTTAAAGGGACAGCTAGCTGTCATTTTGTCTTATATGAAAGGTGTCCCACGAGTCTGGAAAATAGGTAATTGTACACCAAAATCCAAATTAGAAGATTCCAGACTTAGGGTACACTTGTCAGCTCAAGGAGCATTTTGTAAAGTTATAAGTAGAAGATGAGAAGAGAATAGAGAGGACTTTTTGCAGGGAAAAGAATTTTCTTAGCTTGTACGAACTACTTTGTAGCTTGCTCCAAGAACATGATTTTGCCTAATAAGAGCCTGGAGAGGACGTCTTTGCCTTTAAATGTGGATTAGATGCTTGCTAGATTATTCTTGTGACATTCAGACACTGCTGTGAGATATTTCCTTGCCATTCTAAATTATTTTTGTGTAATGAATGATCTTACTATTTTCTGTGTAATGATGTTTCTCCAAAATGAGTAATAGAATGTTTTCATGTGGATAAAAAGCTATCTTTTATATCTTTAACCTCTCCCTATAGATGCATCTTTATGATTTAATAGCTACCTGTTGATCTTTAGATCTTTCTTTCAGCACATGACTCATATTTATAGTTTTGCTCCTTGCAAGGATAGATTAGATTTATTTCAAGTTTTAGACACAGATTTGCTCAGCTTTGCATTTAGATTAAATTAGCTTAGGGCACTTGAATATCATCTTTAAAAAAAAATACATAAATGGTGGATCGGGCCGTAACCGATAGAAAGAATAACAAACTTTAAATATTATGGTAGCTGGAACAGTTAACCGGACGGATTCCCCACACCAAACAATGGACAATCTAATTGGGAAAGTTTATTGGGGAGAATTCCTTTCTGCTTGATGTTGTGATCTTCGGGGCATCTATATGCAATAATTTATGCAAATTCTATTTAATTCCTATACCATATCAACTTTATGCAAAGGCTTATGTATTTCCCTATATTCAAACAATATATACAATGTGGGAATCATCGTGACCCTTTTATAACATAAGATTGATACCTAGTAACTTGATACCGATACAAACTATGACTTACCAAATTATATATGTGATGATAGGTTCGCAATCATAGATGACATGCCAATTTACAATGTCATAAGGACAGGGTAATTAATGGTATTGTGGATATGTGCTGGCAAGTGTTCGTAAACCAAACTTGGTATTTAATACTCCTATCTACTTGTTCAGTGGAATATCATTGTGGCTTCCATCGTGGTTCTTAACACATGAAGGTATTGTGACAAAGCAGTCAACGTGGTCGAGTTATAATTGATTTGGTTTGGAAATTGTCCTAGCTGGTCGCCACGGTGCCAAGGGTTGATAGTGTGGTCATAAATGCAGTTGGTGTTTTGAGGTTTGATGTGCACCGCTAGCTAGATCTCTACCATTGGATTAGCTGTTAACACCCAAAATGACCCCCTAGGTTGTGGGAGAGGGAAAATTGCGGTAACCACTAACCAATCTTTACACTTAAACTATTGACCCAGCTTAGTCTGAGAGGGCTCTATCTATAGCTCTACGAAATACTAGAATAATCAAAGTTGTCAACAATGAAAACATGCACCAGCATTCATCATTCAAGATATTCGATTATAAACAATACAAAAGATCAGATTTCTGTTGGAAACAAAATGGTTTAAATGTAGCTTGGCTGAAACGTATGAATCTTTATTTGGGCAATGGAGTCACATTCAAACAAACTCTGAAAATTCATTTACAAATGCTTCACAAATGTATTAACAAAGGGGCGAGGTAGTAAACAGCTCGTAGTCAAAGTGATTTTAATTGGTGAAATAGAAGAGAAAGAAACAATCCATTGACTTAAGGCATACAAAGATGAATCCTGTCAACTTTAGCAGAAAAGTAATGGTGAAATACTTGGAAAAAGATAAGTAGAGCATACTTTCTATGAATTCTACTTAGCTATCACACTATACCAAGTATGAAAGAATGTTACAGACTGGAATTAACAATGAGAGATACACAATTCGCATGGAAAAAGAAGGAACATACTACAAGAATAGTTACACAAGAATCCCTGAGAAAACATTGGCTCGGCTCTGCAAACTTTATTCAAAATAGCTCAAAAGCTTCTTAAAGAACAATACACCAAATTTCTCATAACAGTTTTCAACAATATTTTTCAACTTCTTATCATTCTATTGCATCGCATATATGTATGCCGGTAGTCCTCTAGCTCAACTCATCTAAACCAAAAAAAGTTATATCTGAATGACACCTCATTGACACAAAAACTTAGGAATATTACATACGTGCCATGTTCTGAACAAACTGATTAAGACAAAGAACCGAATATCATAGATAGAGGGCCATCTTAACCCTTGGTTCCCAAATGACCTTGTGAGTCAAAGAAATCTTCAACTTTCAATGAGCTGTCAGTCTGCAATGCGTCATCTGGGAGGATAGGTGCCACTTATTTAGTAGAGATTACAAAATCGTGAACCATTTTTGTATCTAGTTGGCTGCTTCGCTTGATTTCGAGGGTTTCTTTTTTCCTCCGTCATCGGATTCCATTGGACACTTGTCATCTATCAGGCTCCTCGTCTTCGCTGGCAGATCTGGATTCTATGAGGTCAAATACCATAAGAGATGGGGGAGTAAGCTTTTCCTCCAACTCAGCCCATGTTTGTTATGGAATGAACACCACTTCGGACTCCTGTCCTTTCTCCATGAGCCAATCCCAATGGAAAAGATGCTCGAACTGCTAGGTGCAACATCTTTCCCATATACCAACTTCAGACAAGGGATGTGAAAACCATATCCATAACTGCGGTGATGATGATAGCGGCTACATGTGGCTATAATTGCCATGATAACTCGATCGTATTACTCAATCAAGTAACCATGATGCCCAAGGTCTGAGATGACCTTCAACATGCTCAGCAAAGCTTCCCAGATAGATGGCGTAGCCAATGATAATGCAGAGGTACCTTCCATCATATTGGTAATCATCTAGGATAACAGTCAGAGGCCCCTTTGTTGGTCTATCCTTCTGACATCCCTCACGTGACAATACTTAACCTCACGTTTCTTGCACACTTCGAAAGACGTGGGTCACCTCATCTGTGAAACCATTTGGGTCACATGTCATGCTGCACGAGTGACCTTCCTTCATCATTGTTGACCGAGATTATAACCTACCCCATTCACCGGTGCTGGCAAGTTTTTCTCATCATGCCATGCTGTTCCATCCCATGTCATACTACTATGCCTCATCTTTCCCTCTCATGCTGGAAGTCATGGATCACATCACTTCCACCATCTCTCGAGCCATCCTCTAATTCGCACAAGTGACTTTTCTTTTTACTCTCATTGTCGGCTTCTCCGGCCTTTACATGTCTACCAACCTCCCGAT
This sequence comes from Larix kaempferi, assembly GCA_027924585.1. NCBI lineage: Eukaryota > Viridiplantae > Streptophyta > Pinopsida > Pinales > Pinaceae > Larix > Larix kaempferi. The sequence continues at coordinate 436,957 of BSBM01000884.1, forward strand.
CATAAGCATGCAGCACCTTTATGACGCTTATAACTCCTTGAGAACTTTCGCCCTCATTCTAGTATGGCTGGGATCGACGTCTTCTTCGCCTACTTATTAAAATCTCCCCCCTTTACATGGAGCCTAGGCCTGAAGTCACTAGTACTAGGGGAGACTGTCACCCATGGGTGGATACCTTTGGTCAGAAACTCTCCCATATTGGGGCTTGGTTCCGACCCACCTTTACCTTGGGACAGACCAACGATTACTTTGGACACTCAATAGGCCGTGGGAACTATCCCCAATGTCTAGGTCAAGGCCGAGGTGAGCGGCTAAAAAGGTCCAACGACCTTTGGACAGACTTTGGCGAGACAAGGGAACCACTATCATTGCGGGGGAGACCTCCAGGCTCAAAATTCTGAGGTCCTAAAGGATAGCTTCCTCGCAGACCAATCTAGCCTGGGCCGAACATGATACAGGATCTCCGGGGTCTTCCATGTTTGGATGTGATTGCAAGAACTTCAAGCCTCGGCTGAACTGCTTGGCAACCCGTTACCAAGCTTCTATATCGAGGCTAGAACCTCAATCTCTAGAAAAATCCCTTTCTGCTCAGACAGGTCACGGAAAAATAAAAATGTTAACTTTGACAGTCGCTCTCACACATATAACCATGGCTCCATAACCTCCGGTTTTCTTAGCTGGTTGTCCCTTAATCTCAACCTTTGATCTCCCACGTGCTTTTTTTCCTTCGTCAGATATGGCCTCTCTTTACCTAATGATTTCACAATCTACCCATCTCCACCATTGAATCATCTTACAAACTCTCATCTGGGTCATTCCCCTTATTTGCATGCATCTACAGGGCAGCATCGCATGCACCTTAAAAGCTTCTCCTACATCGCCCTTTCTTCATGCGACGAGCTGTGGAGCTGACACCTGTCCGGAGGGACCCATTCCATTGCATCTACCTTGCCGCTATACATCGTCCATCTTCTGGATGCGATGATTATCTAGGACCGTCGATCTATCTAGAGACAATCTCATCCATTTACTTAGTCACATTGCATTTATTCCTGCGGGACCCTTGGCCTTGACCATAGGCTACCACTCTATCTTTTCCGGATCATCCATGTGGTTGAACACTTTCCTTTCATCTCAGTACCATCACGATGTTTATTAAAATGCTACCGCTCCCTTCAATAGTCTTTGCAATGTTCCCTCCGGCTGCCATCTGTCTAACAGGAAAATCCCGTCGCATCCGCTCATCCCTTCTCTTCCTTGCAATTTGGCCATGAAATCATCAACGAAAGCCATTGATCGTGGGCTTGTGTTCGATCGACGGTGCCTGTCGGCATAGTACTTATCCCCCCCATATGTTTATAAGTGGACTATAGGACTTAGGGCCCTTTAGCCTTATCATCTGATTTCTTTTGTATATCAATGCCCACACTTAAAAATAATTCCATTTTTTATTGTGCTAGGTCTTCCTAGACCTCTTCCTTTCTCATTCTATCTCATGGCCATCGGGGATATGGAGTGCTCCAGGCTTCCATCAGGTAGTCGTTCCACCTTCCACCTTTCACATTCAGTAATTTTATGCAAAAATTAAATAGGTGCTGACAACTGGCTCCAACCGGGGATGCTATCCTCCCTTTGAGGTAGCAAAGGAATCTGTGGACCAAGTGCATGATCCATTGGGCTAATTTTTCAATCCTTGACCACTATAAGCAGCACCCTATAGCCGGCCGTTCATCCAAAAGTTGCAACTGAAAAATCGAAGTTGAAAAAGATACTGGAACTTTCTGAAAAAATGTTGAAAAACATAAACTGCTAACTAAAATAAATGCAAATGTTTGACCTGCAAGCTTATTTATATACAAATGTTCCTACCCTACTTGTTGGGCATAAAGAGTAACTCAGGTGATCTCACACTTTCAATGAAGCCAATCAAGCAGATGGTTCCTTGATGGAATTTTCCATTTAAGTCCTCCAACAACTGGAGAAAACCCAACAAATGATAGATCCAACTGTAAATATTCTTTAATCCCTATCTCCTTGAACAATATAAACCCTATCGTCGTCGAAGATTCCAAGAAACTAGCAAAAGGGTCTTCCAGAAAATGAAGAATTCCTATTTCTTTAGGACCAGCCATGAGAGTTCATGTAACAGGTTCTTCCCGACCATTCTCATGTTCTTCTGGATCATAGGACAACCGGTACCACTGAAAAAAACTCTCATCCCGCTTAGGAGAAGGGATACGAAAGTCATCGCAACTTTCATTCGAAACCTCAGTGCTTAGAACTTGATTTTCTCCATCAAATGCAGCAAAAACAACCTCAACCATTCCACTAAAATAAAGTGAAATGGACTTGCTTTGATAAACTTCTGCTTCTTGGGGCTGATTACATGCTCGTCGTTTCTCTTTATCATCAATCTCAAAAACAATTATGAATTTTTCCAAGCAATCCCGTTCATATTTGTCATATTTAGGTGGACTATACCCCTCTTCAAAAACATTATCAATAGGAATTTTAGCAAGCTGATCGTAATTTACATAAAACCCATCATAAATACCTTCTTCTAGCACTACCCTGGTCTGGTCATCTCCCTATGCACCCGGGGAAAAACAGGGATGCAGAGCAACTTCTCCTTGCTCATGCCCCTCTTCAAATCTTGTTTTTTCTCCAATCCTTTCATGCTCACCTTTGCTTGATAACTTTCTAGACATCCTAAGATTGTCTTCGACCTCCAAAGCATCAATGAACATATGCTGCAAATTTGGAGACCTTCTTTCCAACAGGAGTAAAGATAGATCAGGAGGAAAACTAGATGCATAGTGTAGCTTAGCAGCATTCTCTAGGGGCTGAATTTTCCTTGGCATATCATAATAGAATCTTGAAAACCTTCTGTTAAAGCTAGACATGGCCTCTCCTTCTTGCATTCTCATGGAGTAAAAATATGAAAGAATTAGGTCCCATGACCATCTCTTACGCCAAAACTCTAAGAAAACATCAGAAAACCCTTGCTAGGTATCTATAGATCCAGGCTGTAAATGGCTAAACCATTGCTTCACATCTCCTTGTAAAGATTGGGCAAAGGCCCTCATACAAACATCATCATGTTCCACTTCGAAAAGATCCCAAAAATGTTCAAATCCGTGGAGATATTTCTTAGTAGTGAGGCTCTCAGATTCTCCATCAAATCTAGGAAGGCACTTATGGTATTTGGGAGGATAGTCATGAAGAACAAGGGGCAATTTCAAAGGGCCATATCTCAGCTAAGATCTAGCAGGAAAAGCAGTATGTACAAGGAGAGCCTCCTCAGCCTCACTCTCCTGGTATTTGCAAGGCTGGGTACGGATCTTACAAGGTTCAGAAGAAGATATGGGGTCATCCCTAGGGGTGAAAGGAAGATATACATTTGTAAGGTCCAGATAGCGATATACAAAGGAGAGTCTCTCTTGCCTTGGAGCTCTTCAGTGAAACAATTTTTTCTTGATATATATACATAAAGGTAAAAGGAGACCGATACAGAAGAACACGGTTTCTTTGAAGAGATTGATGTTTTGATACCTTAATCATGATTCTTCCATGTCTAAGCCATATGCATTTTCTTTCCAATGGAGTCACCATGAGAATCTTTCAATATCTCAATTCTGATACAAGATCACAGATCTCCCCAGTGGGGTCGCCTTCGTACTAAAACTTCTCTTGAGTGGAGTTGCCAGGTGAATGGTACAACCTTCTCAGTGTCTGACTACTATTCACCATCAGTACTTCAGATTTGAAACCTTTGTCGTTCTTCCAAGGATGATGGGACAAATTTATTGTCCCCGGCAACGGTGCCAATTTGTTAACACCCAAAATGACCCCCTAGGTTGTGGGAGAGGGAACACTGGGGTAACCACTAACCAATCTTTAGACTTAAGCTACTAACCCAGCTTAGTCTGAGAGGGCTCTCTCTACAGCTCCATGAAATATTGGAATAATCAAAGTTGTCAACAATGAAAACATGCACCAGCATTCATCATTCATAATATTCAATTATAAACAATACAGAAGATCAGATTTCTGTTGGAAACAAAATGCTTTAAATGTAGCTTGGCTGAAACATATGAATCTTTATTTGGGCAATGGAGTCACATTCAAACAAACTCTGAAAATTCATTTACAAATGCTTCACAAATGCATTAACACAGGGGCGAGGTAGTAAACAGCTCGTAGTCAAAGTGATTTTAATTGGTGAAACAGAAGAGAAAGAAACAATCCATTGACATAAGACATACAAAGATGAATCCTATATCAACTTTAGTAGAAAAGTAATGGTGAAATACTTGGAAAAAGATAAGTAGAGCATAATTTCTATGAATTCTACTTAGCTATCACACTGTGCCAAGTATGAAAGAATGTTACAGACTGGACTTAACAATGAGAGATACACAATTCACATGGAAAAAGAAAGAACAGACGACAAGACCAGTTAGACGAGAATCCCTAAGAAAACATTGGCTTGGCTCTGCAAACTTTATTCAAAATAGCTCAAAAGCTTCTTAAACAACAATACACCAAATTTCTCATAAGAGTTTTCAACAATATTTTTCAACTTCTTATCATTCTATTACATTGCATATATGTATGCCGGGAGTCCTCTAGCTCGACTCATCTAAACCAAAAACAGTTATATCTGAATGACACCTCATTGACCCAAAAACTCAGGAATATTACATACGTGCCATGTTCTGAACAGACTGATTAAGAAAAAGAACGGAATATCATAGATAGAGGGCCATTTTAACCTTGGGTTCCCAAATGACCTTGTGAGTCAAACAAATATTCCACTTTCAATGAGCTACCAGTCTGCGATGCGTCATCCGGGAGGATAGGTGCCGCTTCTTCAGTAGAGAGTACAAACTCATGAACCATTTCTGTATCCAGTTGGCCGCTTCGCTTGATTTGAAGGGTTTCTTTCTTCCTCCGTCTTCGGGTTACTTTGGACACTTATCATCTATCAGGCTCCTCGTCTTCGATGGCAGAGCTGGATTCTATGAGGTCAAATACCTTAAGAGATGGGGGAGTAAGCTTTTCCTCCACCTCAGCCCATGTTTGTTCTGGCATGATCACCACTTCGGACTCCTACCATTTCTCCATGATCCAACCCAATGGAAAATATTCTCAAACCGCCAAGTGCACCATCATTCCCATATACCAACTTTGGACAAGCGACGTGAAAACCATATCCATAACTGCGGTGATGATGATAGTGGCTACATGTGGCTATAATTTCCATGATAACTCGATCGGATTACTCAATCAAGTAGCCATGATGCCCAAGGTATGAGATGACCTTCAGCATGCTCAACAAAGCTTCCCAGATAGACGACATAGCCAATGATGATGCAGAGGTACCTTCCATCATACCGATAATCATCTGGGATAACAGTTAGAGGCCCCTTTGCCGGTCTATCCTTTTGACATCCCTCACGTGACAATACTTAACCTCATATTTCTCGCACACTTCAAAAGACGTGGTTCACCTCATATTCCGAACCAGTTGGGTCACATGCCATGCTACACAAGTGACCTTCCTTCATCATTGCTAACCGATATTATAACCTACACCATTCATCGGTGCCTATTACATCATAATCTTCAACCCTGTAAGCATCAGCATTATTTGGCCTATAGGATCCATTTCAGTGACTCAAATCCACTTATATCCTTCAGAGATATTAGTTTTCCCTATTTTTATTCCTACCCACATGTTGCATCACTATAGCATGCGTACCCGCGAGTTGCGTCACTATAGCCCGCGGGTATCAAGTAAAATGGTAAAAACCACTATTAATTACTTTTTACTCCCAAAAAGCGGTCATTGGGTGACCTTTGGCTCTCCATCTGCTCGAGTAACACCTCGATGTATTCTTTCACCTTCCTTTGAGATGACTATATATTGAGCACATATGGCTTATGGACGGGAGGAAGAAGAGAATAGCAAGAGAATTCTAGTGGATTTTTGCCCTATCTTGAGTCTGCAATCATCGATTCTTGTATTTGTGAACCCTTTATGTTCACCTTCCAAACTCCTTTCATAGTTTGAGTTTGCCATTCATGGAGGATTGAAGTGGTGGAGGCACAAGTGGATTGATCTAGATCTTGGTTCAGATTGGTTGTCGGCAAGAGGTCGTATCACTTTGTACATCTTCTTGTTCATTAATAGAAATACTCATATTCTCGTCCATCATGTTGTAAATGTTGTTTATTATACATTGGGTTACATTTGCTTGTGATATTATGGACCACTATTATTGATAATGTTAATGTCATTTTTATATGATATGTACTTGTTGGATATTGGTTGTCAAGACTAATTTGCAGATTTCAAGTGCATGGATTGAAAGCTCCAATGGGGATCTACCTCAAACGTTTGGATCAAGGTTGGTTACATTTCTCCATTATCTTAACATTGTCATTTATAATAGCATTATTTTGAGAATTGAGTTTATTTCTGGTAGTCATATGTTTGTTGTGGTATTCCCAAGCCATAGTGAGTTTTCTCCAATACAGAAATGGCGACTCCGCTGGGGAAAACATCCATGTTTGGGAAATTTTTTGAGCATTAGTCCTTAATTGGAGTTGTTGTTTATCGAAGCTCTGTGTCACTGATTGGCCATTAAGATACACCATAGAAAACTTGATTTTTTTGAGCCCTTGGAATCTTTATTTTCCCATTTTCCTTTCCTCACCTACGGGATAGCTTAGCTCAGCTCGCGTCTACCCACCTCTATTTAATCTACTGCTCGTGGGTACCCGCAGGTATTCCTTCGACAGTAACGTGTAACTCCGGATTTTGTTGGTTTATGGCTACTGGTTGTTGTTGGGTTGGCTTTGGTTGTTCCTCAGTCTTTGTTGGCCTCTTTCTTAACTGTTTCATGCCTTGGTTATGACCAGAACTCTTTGTTTCTCTTGGTTGAGCCTTCTTGGCTTTTTACCAAACTTTGGATTTAGCCTTTTGGTTTTTTCCTTTTGAGATCTTTCCATTGGCTGAGTCTTGTTGTTTAGGATCTGTTGGGTTGTCTTAGTGATATTCTCGGCACTTCAGTGACTGAATAGTAGGATTTTGCTTGCATTTTTTCATTCCATTTATATTGAAAAAATACAAAAATATACATTTAGTTTTTGCATTTTCCTTCTTGTTTATAAGCGAAAATACAAAAATATTTTACTTTCATGTACTGCATCTTGCATTGAGTGCTTGTTTCCTTCATCCAGGTTCTTCTCGGTCATCGAAAAGATAAAAGTTTGCATCTTTATTTTAGAATTGTTGGTTGATTTTGCATATTAGTGACATTGTTTTATTGGATAGATGAGTCTAGGATTGGACGATTTTGCATATTATTGAGTCTACACATCACTAGTTTCACGATCATATACCTTGAGTAACCACAGCCACTAAAATTAACGCTTAATCTTAAAATTGATTAGACTGGTTTTATTTATAGGGTACACTAACTAGCATAGGTTTAGAGTCTTGGAATAGATCATTGTGTGTTAACAATCCAAGACTACTAGATGAAACATTAGGTGTCTGACCAAGGAGTGGAGGAATCCATGGTATAGATCGGTGTTCTCAGGAAGCTCTACTCAATCCAGAGTTAAGCACGAGGTCACAAGAGGTTGGTTGAGGAGATATCCCTCTGATATCGACTGAACATGGGAGATATATCCAGGATTTGTTCGTGTTGGAGCCGAGGCCGCAGCTATGGTAAAAGCTGCGAATTTTGAGGAAAAAGTACAAGTATGGAAGAGTGCTAAGTTTTGAATAAGCGCCAATTTTGGGACAGAAGAAGACGGTGCGCAGTACGGTGCCAGATGGAGGAGCTCAGCACAGATCACAGACCGGAAATCGCGGAGCTCGCGCGCACGTCAGAAGAGAATGAAGGTAGCCGAGTGGAAAGCTCAGCTACCATAATCAATGAAGCAATGGAGTAGAGGGCTCAGCTACCCTCATTTAAAGCTAAGTACAGAAGTTATGGTTGCTCGGATCAAGGAAGAGCAACGGACCAAAGCATTGAAGGCGAAGGACGCGGCATCCATACCCGTAAGCTGCGCCAGAATTCATGGAGCCTGCAGGAAGCGGAGACATGACTGCAAGCGGCGCCTACAGTACACCTAGCCATGTGCGTGGTTAGGGTTTTTGGGGATTACTGCTGGGAAAGGCCCACAGTTTTGTAAAGGTGCGACCGCCATGGCCACCTATATATATGAATAATTGTAATGGGTAGATGTTAGAGAGTCAGCTAGCTGGTTAGTAAGTGAGATAGAGAGTCAGTTGGTTAGACAGATAGCTAACTAGTCAGTAAGCGGGTTAGCAGTGAAGCTAATCCTTGAGTTGCAGATAGTCCGAGGCGACGTCTGAACTATTGTAATCCCTAGAGAGGAAGAGAATAGATAGAGAGAAGGGCTCCCAGCTGTGTGCGTGGAGTTTCCTGGAAAGATCTAAGGCTGCAGCTGTGTGCGCAGCATATTGTATAAGTCTATCATTTTCTGGTTAATACAAGATACTCCCGTGGACGTGGTTTTCCCCGTGGAGGAGGACTCCATACTTCTCGTTGTTGCGATATTATGATTGAATTGATTACCTGTTTGTGTTTTAGTCTATTACGGTAAATACAGGAATATTGCATTATCTTTGTGAATGTGTTAGAGTAATTCAGTGAAGCTTCCTTGAGGACTAAAGTCGTTAAGGGTCGAAGGACTCGGTAGATAACGTCGTCGTTGCGATAGGGGAACCTGTTGCTGTGACGAGCACGCGGGTGAAACTACGCATAGAATATCCGCGCAGAGGACAATTGGTCCTAGCGCAGGAGGGAAAGTACCACACAGCTAGGCTGCTGAGCGGGAGCTTGAGCGTTGTTGCGCTCATAAGCCTGAAGACGAGTCAGACCGTCGCCTTAGAGGAATCGTCAAGAAGGGAAGAGCAATCTCCACGTCGCCTGGGTTAAGGAAACCTGATTCCTTAGGCCCCCCATAGCCACTTCGGGTGAGACCTCGAGCTACTGCGCAGCTCATTGCCGAGAGGGCCAGTGCGCCTAGGGGTTTTGTTGCTGTGCTTCATTAAAACCCGGGTCTGTCCAAAAAGCAGCCAACAAATGGTTCCGTTGCCGCGTGAATGAGACTTGTTATTTCAGCGACACACGAGATTGAGGCGAAATCTAGAGAAAGAAGGGAGCCAACAAATGGTCCCGTTGTCTTGTGACTTGTTACTATGAGACTTGCTATTTTTGCGACGAAGAAGACTGTTGCTGAAGCCAACAAATGGTTCTGTTGCCTTGAGACTTGCTCATCTAACAAATGTGTTACTGGAATCCTACAACTACAGAAATTCAGGAGTGGTTTGATTTAAAGGCTAAAGAGTTCGCTGAACAAGAAAATAAAAGCTCTAGACTCCAGCCAGAAGAATGGTTGCAGAAGTATATCTATACTGACCTTCATGAAATTTTCTTTGTCACATTTGCACTTGAGTTACATGCTTGGATAGCCAAGTTAGCAAATACTAGACCCACTGTGTATATTGAGCGACCAGTTGCTTGGACGCCTGAGCTAGTCAGTATTCTGAAGCGGGTAGATAATTCTGTGTCCCGCGCAGTAGACTTTTGGTTGAATAGTCTGCTGGAAGGTTTCATCACTGAGTTTGCAGTGGATACAAGAAAAAGTTTCAGTGAAGCTGAGAGGAGTTTCTTTCAAGCACATAGAGGTAAGTTCCTTAATTCTTTGAACTTATCGATTAAAATGCTTCTGTATGAAAAAGCAAAATTATGTATAGCTTCAGATGAATAGCATAGACAAGTAATGTCCGTAGACTCGGATAGTGACCCTGAAGTTATTGGTTGCACTCGTAGTGGAAAAAGATATAAAGTAGGCCTTGACCAACATTCTTTTGAGTCAATCCCAGAAGACAGTCAAGTTCCTAGAGCAAGCCACATAGAAAGACAAGGGAGTGTTCATATCCCTTACCACCCTTTTACACCGCAAAAGCAAGACAAAGCTCAGTATAATCCCGCAGTAACACCTTCTATTAGCCCACACGGTACTTCTAGTACCTCTGTACCACCCTTGTTCGACCAGTCCAGAAGAACTGCTACAGCACCTACATCTCAACCTAGCACAAGAAAGATGGGTGATGATATGAAACTACCAACTTTTAGAGGAACAGGGATAGAAGACCCTGAGCAACACTGGTTCCTATGTGAAGCCATTTGGACAATTAAGCAAATTAATGATGATGCTGTTAAACTGGTTCAGTTAGCAACCACACTAAGAGACAGAGCCTTAACTTGGTTCATGAAATACTCAGCAGCACAGAATAGGACGCTTGCTGATGTAAGAAATGCAATGATTAGAGAATTTAAGAAACCTAAATCAGAATCACAGTGTATAACAGAGCTCAAAGACATCAAGCAGTTACCCACAGAGTCAGTATGGGACTTTGACCAGAAGTTCAAAGCCTTGATAGATCAAGTAAGCTTTGATTTTGCACCACAACAGCATAAGGAATGGTTCATTGCTGCACTGCTTCCACACATTAGACTTCCTCTTATGCAACAGAATCTCACTACTCAGGAACAAGATCTGGAGATGGCTATGAAACTAGAAGCTTCACCAATTGCTGGAACAAGCAACGATGTTGCGCAGTTGCAGAACCAATTAGCAAACTTAACCCTGCAAGTGCATGATATTAAGAAAGGCAAGGATGTTAAGGAAGAAATATGGTGTACGAAATGTAAAGCACAAGGCCATTCAAAGGACCATTGCCCTGTTTTCATAGAGTATATTGCAACTGGAGCACCTAATCCTTTACCACAGCCACAAGGGTCTTGGTGTGAAATCTGTAGAACTAGAGGTCATAGACCTCAGGAATGTCACTTACTTCATAAATATGTACAAACTCCAAAGAATCTATACTGTAATTTCTGTAAATCAGTAGGCCATGATGAAAACAATTGCAGAGCATATGACCTTATGATGGAAAGGAAACATGATATTTATAGAGTACAGTCAGAAGCACAAGGACCCGTAGCAGGTCCACAGTATGACCAAACTCGCGACGGCAGAACAGGAAATTACAGAGGCCGTGGACGCACAACAAATTTTGGCTGCGGAAGAGGCCAGATTACTTGTTATAATTGTGGAGCGCAAGGTCATTTTGCAAGAGATTGTCAAAACCCTACAACCCTTTGCAGATATTGTAAATCTTATGATCATATCATTGAAGAATGCCCCCAATTGATGACAAAAATGCAAGCAAAGACGCCACAGGTCAACCAGAATATTCAATTGATTGGAGCAGAAAAAATGGAACCAAACCGTACAGTTAAAATTGTGACGCGCAGTGGAACAACCACTGGTGCGCCAGAGTCGGGAACTGGAAAGCAAGCGACACAATGGGTGCGCCGCGCTAATATTAAACCGGCTCCACTTAATCTGCAGAAGCAAAAAGAAGCATTCAAGCAAGCCCAGGAGTATTTCTCAGATCCCAGAGCTTCAAGTTCTGTCGCAAATCCGCATAATGATATTGGATCGCGGATGCTAAGACAAGACAACCTGGTACAAGAACAGGCCACTACATCCGGAAGGCCCGATGAAGAAGATGCACTGGGCACTGTCCATAATTTTCTAAGGAACTGCTTAAAGATGTTGCGCAATGAAAAAGCAACTATGGAACTTCAACACCTATTGGATAAATGTCAACAATCTGCTTCGACGAACACGTCGCAGCGTGCTGTTCACCAGATTGGGAGTCACATTAGAACTGGAAAAGAGATGAGGCTCACAGCGCAGATTGGAGCATTTGAGATGGACGAAGTCATTTTAGATTTGGGCTCAGAAGTTAATGTTCTCACCATGCAGACATGGGAACAGATGGGAAGTCCTCAACTTACAAGATCCCCCATCCAGCTAAGACTCGCGAACCAGCAACGAGTCTCTCCATTGGGCAGATTACCCAATGTACCTATTGATATTGAGGGAGTAAGAAGTTTTGCAGACTTTGAAGTAATCAAAATCCTGGATGATAGTAGACCTTACCCAGCACTTTTAGGTATAGACTGGGCATTTGATAATTTGGCTGTCATCAATTTGAAGAAAAGACAGATGACCTTCGAGGACGACCAGATTAGGGTCATTGCACCGCTTGATCCTATTCAAGGACCAAGGTATATAGAACCCATTCGGGTAGAAGAAGAAGCGCGCCAAATGGAAAGTTTGTATCAGATGACTGCTAGTCAGAGTGACTATGTCAATCCCACAGCAGATGGCCATATCAGCTGGCGATGCGATAGTTCGTGCACATCAGACTCGGATGCAGGATTGGAAAACTGGCAGAATCGCTTACATGAGGTTTCTACAAGACGTTGCGCCATGATGACTAAATCCATTCGATGGATTGGCACAGAATTGACCCACACTCCAAGTTTTGATGGTCTAACTAACGTAAATGAATTCATACAGGCATATGAACAACAGCTTCCAGAACAGCAGCGCATACAGGCATTAGATGTATCACTACGCGCTACACCCGCAAGATGGTGGGGTGCGCATAAAGAGAATATTCACACTTGGCAAGACTGTCGCAGATTGATACTGCGCAGATTCCAGGACACTATAGCAGAAATGTCGCGCAAATACGAGGGACAGAGTGACCCCAGGTCACACATCGAAGCATGCATTCAACAATGGTCAGATATTCCGGACGATGAGTGGGTTCACCTATTCATCCACACATTGGACACAGTTCCAAGGAACTGGTACACTGAAACAGAATTGCGCAGAGGCACTCTTACTTGGCCTCTTATGATAGAAAGTTTTCAACTTACCTTCAGCTTTGAGTCAGAGCATCCGAGTATTGATCAGGCTCTGAAGTGTATTAAAAAGAAGGTATTCGAACCATGTCTATTACCAGAATATTCCCAGCCAGATTGGGCTGTTCAGATAGAACATGCCCTCGAATGCTATAATTTCACCACTAGAGAAGAGGAGGATGATCCTCGCAACATCAATATTCCAGAATCAGAAGGGACGCGCAATGTTCAAGGTCCTCAGCTTGATATCCCTGCCATCAGAGAACACATCAAGCTTAAAAAGGTTAACATTGGTACAGAAGCCGAACCCAAGTTTGCTTCTATAGGAGACTATTGGGATGATGAAACTGTTGCGCATATTTCAGATTTATTACGTGACTACCAGGATATCTTTCCTACCAAATTCACAGAAATGAAAGGCATCCTAGGAGACTTAGGAGTGATGCGCATACCTCTGAGACCAGATGCCAAGCCAGTAAAGCAGCGCCCATATCGGTTGAACCCGCGCTATAAATAAAAAGTCAAAGAAGAAATTGACAAGATGCTAACAGCAGGTATTATTGAGCCAGTAGAAGAAAGCGACTGGATTAGTCCTATGGTTGTGCAAGAGAAGAAGACAAAAGGTGAAATAAGAATTTGCGTGGACCTGCGCAAACTCAATGACGCATCAGCGCATGATCCATTTCCTACGCCCTTTAGAGATGAAGTGCTTGATAATGTTGGAGGACAAGAGGCTTACTCCTTCACTGATGGATTTTCGGGATACCATCAGATCAGAATTCATCCAGACGACCGCCATAAGACTACTTTTGCGACTGAATGGGGCTCATTCCAGTACACGGTAATGCCCTTTGGTCTTAAAAACGCTCCTGCTATCTTCTCTAGATTCGTTGTCGCTGTTTTTAAAGAATTTATCCATAAATTCTTAGAAGTCTATTTTGATGATTGGACTGTGTTTGGCTTATTAAAGAACCATATAGCGAACTTGCGCATGATGTTAGAAAAATGTAGACAGCATCAGATTTCCCTTAACTTGAAAAAATGTATCTTCTGTGCTCTTTTTTGTGAGTATTTTGATCATAGAAGATCGAGGAGCTATGGAGAACCTCACAAAATCGAATTAATTTGCAAAAAATGTGGAAAAACTTGAAAAAGATGATAATTTTACACACAATGTATGCTTAAACCTTTGATTAACTGACTGTCTAACATGTTAAAATGTTAGTAACAGGTTTTTATTACATCCATGAGAAAATCGAGAGCATTAGGTGGCTCAAGCTGAGTGTACAAGTCATCAATGCCAAATTGGCCTCAATCCCCCCTAGGTGGGTCCAACTCAATCCCAATCACCCCAAACAGCTACGAATTCTGGTGTGGAGGTGGCTGAAGCATGCTAAGTCATTAATTAGCTCAAGGCAGGCGTGGGTGAGCAAATAGAGGAGGTTTGGGGGCCCAAGGGAGCATTAAATGCTCCAAATCTAGCCAAAAGTGGGCAAAAATCCACCCTAGCGCCCTTGGTCAACTAAATTCCCCAAAACAAGGAGAGAGGGCGCACCAGCAATAAATGAGGGCACACTTGTGGACAAAACTGGAGGCTGGGTGAACTGGTTTGCTCAGAAGTGGGTGTGAACACTCTCAAAGTGGGTTTTTGACCAACTATAGTCACTTAATCCAAAACATGGTTTAATTAAGCACATGGGCAATTAAAAATTTATGGATTATGGTACTAAGTGTGGTTACTGTTCTAACACCCCCCCTTAACCATAACTTGGTACATCTCATGAAAGATAAGTGGGAGGCCTTGGCAACAAAGTCTCAAGTCACCTCAATACAAACAGAAATTTTATTTGTCCATATGAACCGAGGAAAAGAAGTAAAACCTCATGGGATAAAAACTTCCCTCAAAAATGGACATGGGGCTGAACCTGCAATTAAATTGCAGCAATCACCATCCATCACTCACTCCAAGCAAAGCTCTCAAGTAAGTGAAGGTCTTCTCAGTAAAGCACTTGGTGAAAATATCAGCAGTTTGCTCGGTGGATGGGCAATACTGCAGTGAAATCACCCTGTCATGCACCAAGCCTCGAATGTAATGCATGTGGATCTCAATGTGCTTTGTTCTTTGCCTCTGTACTGGATCAGTAGATATCTTGATGGCACTTTGATTATCCACCCAAATATTGGTTGGAGAATCAATAGCAACACCAAACTCCCGAAGAATGCCTTGCAACCAAACACACTGTGTGGCTGCATTCACTGCTTCCCTGTACTCGGCCTCTGCTGATGAAAGAGAAATTGTATGCTGTTTCTTACTTGACCAGCAAATAGGACCTTCAGCAAACATAAACACAAAACCTGAAGTGGACTTCCTATCGATGGGATCTCCCGCCCAATCGGAATCAGAAAATCCAGCTAGTTGAAGTGAAGAACCAGCTGCATAGTGTACCCCGAAGCTCTTTGTTCCTTGGACATAATGAAGGATCCTTTTGGCTGCCTTCCAATGGATCTCATGTGGCTGCTGCATATACCTTTCTACAGCACTTACAGCATAAGACAAATCAGGTCTTGTATGTGTAAGGTACAGCAAACTTCCAACTAGCTGCCTATAGAGAGTGCAATCCACCACCGGAGAGTCTTCAAATTCACCTAGTTTTATGCCTGAAAGGAATGGGCACTTGGCTGCCTTACATTCAGCCATTTTGAACTTGAATAACAGGTCTGAAGCATACTTAGATTGACTCAGCAATATACCTCTCTCAGATTGCTCAATTTCCAAACCCAAAAATTGCCTTAGCAATCCTAGGTCGCTCATGGCAAATTCACTGTGCAAAGAAGCTTTAATTGAGCCAATTTGTTTGGTGCAGCTCCCTGTAATTAAGAGATCATCAACATACAGTACAATGACCTGCAAATTACCATCACAATGCTGCAAATAAACATTTGGATCAGACTTGCATCGACAGAAACCAATTGAGAGCAAAAAAGCATCCATTTTGGCATACCAAGCCCTGGGGGCTTGCTTGAGTCCATAGAGTGACTTCTTCAACCTGCATACAAGTGTGGGATCCTCTTGGAATCCTTCAGGCTGCTGCATATATATCTCTTCCTGTAGCTCACCATGCAAGAATGCACTTTTGACATCCATGTGGTGAACTTCCCAACCTTTACTAGCTGCCATGGCTAGAGCTAGTCTAATTGAGTCCATCTTTGCAACCGGTGCAAAGGTCTCTGTATAATCCACACCATGGATTTGTGAGTAGCCCTTAGCCACTAACCTAGCCTTATATTTCAGATCAGAACCATCAGCAACAGGTTTGGTTCGAAAAATCCACTTACATTGCACTAGTTTCCTCTTGGGAGGAAGAGGCACCAAATCCCATGTTTTGTTCTCTTGGAGAGATTGGAATTCTTCTTGCATTGCTGCCCTCCACCTTGGATCATGATGAGCTTCCTGATATGATGTTGGATCAGATCCAATCATCATATAACAGTGATCAGCAAGCTCACTCTCATTTGCAAAGGAAGCATTGATTGTTTGGGATCTAGTCTTCCTAGGCTCTTGGGGATTGCCTGCCAATTCACCTGCAGCTTCTATGATTTTTTCAGCCCACTTGGGCCTTGATGGTGACTCATGTACAGCAATTTCATCTTCAGCCATGTCATCTTCAGCAATATCAGAAAAATCAGAGGTAGAATCATCACTAATCTCATTAAGGTGTGGAGGAGAGGAGCTTTCCCCCGGTGCAAGCTCAAAATCTGGAATTGGTTCTTCTTCGAATTGCACACTTCTCTCAATGAAAGTTTTAAGTGTGGATGTGTCAAAGAGCTTGTAGCCCTTTGTGTCCTCACCATATCCAACCATGATACATTCCCTGCTCTGTGGCTCCAAATCCTTCCTCTTTTCTGATGGAATTCGAGCCCATGCTCTAGACCCAAAAATCCTGAAATTTGACACATTTGGTTTTTGGCCAAACCATGCCTCATAGGGGGTTTTTTCTTTGACTGATTTGTGAAAGGCTCTGTTCTGAATATGAGCAGCACAATTGATGGCTTCAGCCCATAGCTTAGGGCTTAGATCCCTAGCTTCAATCATGCAAGTAGCCATCTCCTTGAGAGATCTATTTTTCCTCTCTGCCACACCATTTTGCTGAGGTGTGTAGGGGATTGAATGTTGCATTTGGATGCCACATTCCTCACAAAGGTGCTGAATGTTATTATTCACATATTCCTTTCCATTATCAGTCCTAAGGATCTTTATCTTATGACCACTATGGTTCTCCACTAGGGCTTTCCAAATCTTCAGTTTCTCAAACACTTCTGACTTCAATTTAAGGAAGTAAACCCAGCAGAATCGAGAGTAGTCATCTATGAATGTAAGTACATACCTTGATCCACCATATGATGGAGTGGGAAGAGGACCAATGAGGTCTGAATGTACCAATCCAAGTGGTTGAGTGGCTCTCCTTGCCATTCCCTTCTCATAGCTGTGCTCAGGATGCTTTCCAACTACACACCCAATGCATGCACCATTTGATGATCTGATTTCTGGAAGCCCTTCCACCATCTCGTCCTTGTGCAATTGCTGGAGGTATTTGTAGTTCATGTGGCCAAATCTTTCATGACACAACTTGGAGGTCTCGTTGGCATGAGAGACAAGAGCATGGTCACTAGAATTTGGAATGAAATTTGAGAATTTGTACATTCTCTCATCATGATCTGCATATCCTACAGCCACAACTTGATTTGAGGAGATTTCTGAGATTTCTACCAAATCTGGAGTGAATGTCACTCTCTTGGCTTCTCCTGTATGGGTCATTTGATAGACTGATATCAAATTTGCATCCAATGAAGGTACATAGAGCACATCACTGAAATAGCCATGCTCCATGTCAATCCTACCAATCCCCTTGGTTTGGAGTTCTGAATCATCTCCCATTCGAACTGTTGGGCCACCATTCGAATGCAAAGAGGAGAAGAGCTCTCTGGATGAAACCATATGTCTGGAAGCTCCTGAATCAATGATGAAGGAAGAGGGATCCGAAGTACCTGCTACCAAAGCATGACACTTCTCCTTATTGTCAGGGTTTGAGGTGCTCTCTTTCTTCCTTGCGCCCTCAGGGACTGGGATGTTGTTCTTCTCCAACAGCTGCGCCATTGAATCAATGGTTTTCTTCATACATGAGCTCTCTGGATGCCATCCCCTATGACAATAGGTGCATTTGGTCTTTTCTTTTCCCTTCTTGTCCTTCTCCTTTGACAGATTCGAACCCCCATCTGCAGACTTGGTCTTGTCAAACTTTCTCTTCTCTTGCTGCTTCGAATTCTTGGCTTTCTGCTTTCCTTTGCTTGCATTTGAAACACCCATTGCCAATGCTTGGTCCTTTGATTTTATGGTGCCCATCTGAACTAGTTTATCCTGCTCCTGAGTGAGACACTCCATGAAGGTAGCTAGTGATGGCATTTGCCAATTTCGAAGGGTCATTTTGGCTGAGTGAAATGTGCTAACAAATACTGAAAACTCTGGGCCTAGCTTCGAAAGGATGGACAGAATCAGTTGTTCCTCCTTCTTAACAATTCCACATTGTTGCAGTTGAAGCATCAGTGACTTGAATTTCGTGAAGAACTCCTGGATGGTTTCAAAATGCGCTGGGCTCAAGCTAATGAGCTTGTTTTCAAGCTGGTGGCATCTCAGTTCATCAGTTTTCCCAAAGAGTGATTCTAGCTTCACCCATACTTCATTGGGAGTTGTCAAACTGTCTGTATGAAACAAGAGTTCCCTTGAAATGCTCAGGCATAGCAATCCATAAGCTTCATCAAGTCGATTGTAGTACTTTGCTTTCTCCACAGCAGAATTTGGCTCCACTTCTGTGCCCATGGTTACTCTATAGAGACCCTTAGATCTCAGCTTGATAACCATCTCAGCCTTCCAATCAAAAAAATTGAAGGGTGTGAGCAACATTTGGTTTGCTTCCATGACTGCTGCGTTAATGGTGAGAAAACCACTGAAACACCTGCAAAAAACACTCAATTTTTATCTGGAAATCCTCTCTAGAATGCAGTTCAACGCTCAATGTTGTCCTGAAACTCACTAACTCCACGATGGCTCTGATACCATGTGAGTATTTTGATCACAGAAGATCGAGGAGCTATGGAGAACCTCACAAAATCGAATTAATTTGCAAAAAATGTGGAAAAACTTGAAAAAGATGATAATTTTACACACAATGTATGCTTAAACCTTTGATTAACTGACTGTCTAACATGTTAAAATGTTAGTAACAGGTTTTTATTACATCCATGAGAAAATCGAGAGCATTAGGTGGCTCAAGCTGAGTGTACAAGTCATCAATGCCAAATTGGCCTCAATCCCCCCTAGGTGGGTCCAACTCAATCCCAATCACCCCAAACAGCTACGAATTCTGGTGTGGAGGTGGATGAAGCATGCTGAGTCATTAATTAGCTCAAGGCAGGCGTGGGTGAGCAAATAGAGGAGGTTTGGGGGCCCAAGGGAGCATTAAATGCTCCAAATCTAGCCAAAAGTGGGCAAAAATCCACCCTAGCGCCCTTGGTCAACTAAATTCCCCAAAAAAAGGAGAGAGGGCGCACCAGCAATAAATGAGGGCGCACTTGTGGACAAAACTTGAGGCTGGGTGAACTGGTTTGCTCAGAAGTGGGTGTGAACACTCTCAAAGTGGGTTTTTGACCAACTATAGTCACTTAATCCAAAACATGGTTTAATTAAGCACATGGGCAATTAAAAATTTATGGATTATGGTACTAAGTGTGGTTACTGTTCTAACACTTTTGGTATTTTGTTGGGTCATATTGTATGCAGACAAGGACTCCTGATGGATCCTGCGAAGGTTGCCATCATTGCTAATTTACCGGCGCCCAACTCAGTCAAGCAATTGCGCACTACATTGGGAGATACTGGATACTACAGAAAATTTATCAAAGGATATGCAAAGATCACAGCACCTATGGAAAGACTGCTGAAAAAGGATTCAAAATTCCAGTGGACAGAAGAATGCCAACAGAGCTTGGACACACTTAAAGACAAGATGATCACTGCGCCAATTCTAGTTTTCCCAGACTGGAATAAACCTTTTCATGTTCATGTCAATGCTTCTTCTATAGCATTGGGGATCGTACTCACACAACCAGGATAAGGAGGTATCGATCACCCCATTGCTTACTCTAGCCGAAATTTGTCCACAGCCGAGAAAAACTACACTACTACAGAAAGAGAAGGACTAGCTATGGTGTACGCCCTACAGAAGTTCAGACACTACTTACTGGGCGCACATTTTAAAATGTATACTGACCATTCTGCTTTGAAATACTTGGTCAATAAACCAGTGTTAGGGGGAAGAATTTGCAGATGGCTACTACTCTTTCAAGAATATGATTTTGAGGTTATTGTAAAGCCAGGAAGATTGAATGCAGGACCTGACCATTTATCCAGGATAGAGTCAGGAGAAGAACCTACAAATTTGGAGGACAATCTTCCTGACACGCAATTGTTCTCTATTCAAGCAGCAGATGAATATTATTCTGATATCCTTGAGTTTCTTACCACCGTACAAGTTCCAGTTGAGTTTACAGTCCAGCAGAAGAAACAACTTGTCGTCAAAGCCGCAGACTTCACCTTGATAGCAGGCCAGCTTTATAAGTTGGGCCCCGATGAAGTCTTGCGCAGTTGTATCCTACCGCATGAAAAGAATTCTATCATCACAGAAGCGCACTCAGGCACCGCAGGAGGCCATTTCGCAGGAAAGCCGACTGCTCAGAAGATCTTAGCTGCAGGTATTTGGTGGCCGACATTGCATAAGGATACTAAGGAATTTTGCAAATGTTGCGATGTGTGCCAGCGAACAGGAAAACCTTCAAGAAGAGATGAAATGCCGCTAAGACCTCAGATAACACCACGTGCTTTTGATAAATGGGCCATTGATTTTGTAGGTCCTATCAACCCACCAAGAAAGAGAACCGGCGCAAGATACATCATCACAGCTACTGAATACCTCACCAGATGGGCTGAGGCTAAGCCAGTTAAGAACTGCGACGCTGCCACGGCCGCGCAGTTCATTTTTGAGAATATCATCACTAGATTTGGATGTCCAGTGATTCTCATGAGTGATCAGGGTACACATTTCCTTAATGAGACTATAGAGGCCCTTACTGAAGAATTTCAAATTAGTCACCATAAGAGTACACCCTACCACCCTCAAGCTAATGGCACGGTGGAGGCATTCAATAAAATTCTTGAGAATGCCCTAACAAAGATCTGTAATCAACAAAGAGATGATTGGGACCTTAGAGTCATAGCTGTATTATGGGCTTACAGAACCACATGCAAGAAACTAACAGGCCACACACCTTTCAGTTTGGTGTATGGACAAGAAGCAGTTATGCCTATGGAATACATTATTCCCAGTCTCAGAATTGCGCAAATTACAGAAATGACAGATCCTGATACTATGAGCGTAAGACTCTCACAACTGCTTGCCTTAGAAGAAGACAGACTCTTAGCCGGATTCCATCAACAGGTACAGAAGGCAAGACAGAAAGCTTGGCATGACAGGCACATTAAGAATAAACACTTTGCAGAAGGAGACTTGGTACTCCTCTATGATAGTAAATTCATCAAGTTTCCAGGCAAGTTTCGTGTACACTGGTTAGGCCCTTTTCAGGTAATAAAAATAACAGAAGGAGGAGCAGTTCAGCTTGCGAAGCTGAATGGAGAAGTACTACCTACAAAGATCAACGGGAGTCGGCTTAAGCTTTACCGCGACGGCCACTCCGCCCTGTCGACTTAAATAGCTGCTCAAAGAAATGCAGATGCCCAGTGTAGTTGAAAGAGGCATCGCATCCAGTCTACACGGAAGTCGCGAGACCCTCAGTCTCTGGCTTCCCGCGCAGTTCCATGAAACATCCGCGCATACCGAGTAACAATTTCGGATTGAGCGAGCACATAATTGCGCTCTTGCGAAGTTTTTCCCGAACCATTGAACCGTCGCTCTTGCGAAGTTCCTGGTGTCAATTTGCCGCTTGAAGAATTCTTGTTGTGGACCCCTATAGGCACAGTTTCCTAAGTTGAAATGACCCGCCGGAAAAATTTGAATTACAGCAGTTATGTAGCCGCGTCTGAATAAATGAAGGATAAACCCGCCATTTAAGTATAGCCGCTCTGACAGATTCGGCTTGATCTCCGTAAGATTTGCATTTAATCCATGTGCTGGAAAGTTTTAGCTTCTCCCGGAAGCCTGTCAGAGCCCGTCCATCACAGTAAATGCACCGCAGAGGCGAGGGGGATCGTAGGGTTGTCAACTCATGCATAGCCGCCTATAGCTAGTAACCCCACTTGCCCGCATTTACTATCACCTTTGCTATAAATACCCCACACTTGTATAATTTTGGGTTACTTTTCTCGAGCTGCATAGTCTTGTTTGAAAATCTAAGCCATTGTTTTCAGAGCCGAGTCGTGCAGAGTGTTTCCCTTGTTGTCAGTGCTCAGATCCCACACCAGCCCGCTGTTTCTATCCTAGTTCTTGTCACCTATACCCGTTCACAACGGAGAACCTGTCGACTGAAGAAGTCGTTCGTCAATTCCTGCGCCGAGGCCTAGATTTCGGCATGACTACTCCTGTGACTGCGTCGACTTATGTACACCCTGGTTATCAGGATCCCAGACAATCTCCGACCACACGAGCATCTCAGCCACAGCCAGAAGAGCCCGTTCCAGAACCGTTGGTCACTATGGTGAATTATATTCTGCCGCGACCAGATGATGCACCAGAGGTGCATATTCCGAAGAATGCAAAGTATCCGCTTCCGTTACCTCCACTACCGGTTAGCGTGCGAGTAGAAGGGTCCCTGCTCGGACACCTTCCACTGGTCAAGTTCTCTGATTTCAACCTCAGAGATTACAAGACATATCCTCAGTTCCAGCTAGACCGATATCTGACGGTAGTGCATAATCCCAGCCGAAAGGTCGACGAATTCATCCCGAAGGGATTTGCAGCAAATCTGGAGCGCCCTGGACTCCTGAACCTGTTAAAGCTACCGCATTTTGGGCGTAGCAATGAAGTGAACGCAGTCGTTAAAACACTGCTATCCTGCGCTCATGGAGGTTACCTTTGTCTTGGTAGGCCAATCGACTTAAATGTCGATTTGATTCATCGCATTACTGGCCTGTCTAAGGTTGGTAAGGATCCCAATATCCATTTTATGGGAAAGGAGAAGGATAGAAAACTGGCTGCAAAGCTGGTCCAGAAATACAACCTTACAAGAGGAGGTCGGGCTTATGACCTCACAATAGTAGAAGATGAAGCACTTAGATTTACAGGAAGTTTGCTCGCGGGCAGACTTCTCACGAAGTGCAGACCGAAGGAAGTTACTGGAGCTGTCGTGGAACTTGCCATCGCAGCTGCGGAGGGAGAGCAGTACAACTGGTGCCTCTTCCTCCTCAATTCTTTTTTGGAAGACTGCCGGAACGTTCAAGATAACCCCGGTCAGTCGTTCCATTTTTCTTGGCTTTTAATTTTATGTCCTCTCGTCGGGTGGAAGGAGCCCCCGAACACTCAGTTCCTTCCGCGCCGCGCAGGAGAACCTGCTGGAATTCGCTATGTAAACCTTTGGGAATCCCCTAATCCCGCGAAGCGCAAGATGAACTGCGCTGTATTTTGTGAATACTACTATCTCCTTAGAGATACCATTCAGGAAATGCCAAGGCTGAGTGAGGAGACAGCGACGCTATATGAAGGAAAGTTGGCCTTTTCGGCCGACTTACATCAACTTTACCTCCGTCCCTGCGGCATTGAAGAGAAATGGGCCGTAGGTCTTTACAGGATGACCACAGAAGATGTCGAAGAAACTATCAAGTCTTGGTCAGACGAATGGAGAGAAGCCGTCGACATCGCATCCGCGATGCCACCCGCCACTGCGCATGAGAAAGATAAGGGCAAGGAAGCCCCTGAGCAAAGAAGTGATGAAGGCTCGACAGAGCTGGCGACCAAGAAACAAAAGGTGTCGCATCCCTCTGAGGCCATTCCCTCGGGGATCGACCAATATTTGAAAGAGCAATTTCGTGAGCTGCGGAACACGCACGCTCACATCAGAAGTGCTTTAGACCTCCAGTTTGTGGAAATAAAAGGTCTCGCAGGAAGGATTGCGCAGACCCATGCGCCAGCATCTACTTCGCAGGCGCCACAAGAAATTCCAAGCACCGAGCGAGTTGAAGAACTCATAGAAAGGCACACTGTCGTGCACATTCCGCCTACAAGCATGACACTTCCGGATCCTCTAGCTGCATTACAAGTAAGCGTCATTGGGCCCGTTGAAATAAATTTGTCTCTAATTCCTATAGAGACTCTACAGCTAGTGCATGAGAAAGTTTCTCTTGAGTTGAGAGCTAGAGAGCTCTCTACATTCCAGGAAAATCAACGACTATAATCGCAGGAGATAGAGCTGAAGGCAAGCCATAGGAATATCTCTGAGAAGCTCGCACTTTATGAGGCGCAGGACATCGGCATCAGAAACGCAGTGGATGAGATTGCCCAGGAGCTGCCGACTTGCGAGATTCAACCAGACCTCCCTCTGGTTGAGAAAGTTCAAATTATTGGAGGAAGGGTGAAAACCCTGGAGCATGAAATAGTTGCTATGGATGAGGGCCATAGAACCCAAATCACCGAGCTAGAAGCTCGTGTTGCCGCGTAGTTTACAGATGATGCACAGGTACAATTCGAAGCACTGAGCAGAGCTTCGACACAAATGAAGGACAGAATACAGGAAGCTAAGAACCTGATGAACCAAGCTATGGAAGCTTGGCTGGAGCTTGAGAAGCTCCCTTTTAAAGTTGGTCTTTTGGAACAAGTGCAAGCCGCAGAACAGTCCCTAACTGTTCTGACTGAAGAAGCTAAGGCCTTAACAGGCTTACCAAAAATGAAGAAAATGGGCGAAGTGCGCAGAATGCAGCAGCAACTGCACAAGCTCAGAACTGAAGATGAGAAGCTCACCAACAGCATTCAGCCATTCATGGATGAGTATGCTGATATCGTGGGTCGAGTCGAGGCAAAAATCAAAGAAATTGCTGAATCTCAAGAGGTGATTGATGCCATCACTAAAGAAGAAGCCACTACAGAAACGGTGCAGACTGCTGTGGAATGTGTTGATGAATTGGACTCCGCTATCGCGTAGTGGAAGAAAGCATTCGCGGAGACCCAAGCAAGAACAAATGCGCAAGTAAAGCGACCACACGCTAGTGCGAGTGGCTCGAGGGCGAGCCACAAGTAAGTGTTAGGGGCCTGTTGGAGCCGAGGCCGCAGCTATGGTAAAAGCTGCGAATTTTGAGGAAAAAGCACAAGTATGGAAGAGTGATAAGTTTTGAATAAGCACCAATTTTGGGACAGAAGAAGACGGTGCGCAGTACGGTGCCAGATGGAGGAGCTCAGCGCAGATCACCGACCGGAAATCACGGAGCTCGCGCGCACATCAGAAGAGAATGAAGGTAGCCGAGTGGAAAGCTTAGCTACCATAATCAATGAAGCAATGGAGTAGAGGGCTCAGCTACCCTCATTTAAAGCTAAGTACAGAAGTTATGGTTGCTCGGATCAAGGAAGAGCAACGGACCAAAGCATTGAAGGCGAAGGACGAGGCATCCATACCCGTAAGCTGCGCCGGAATTCATGGAGCCTGCAGGAAGCGGCGACATGACTGCAAGCGGCGCCTACAGTACACCTAGCCATGTGCGTGGTTAGGGTTTTTGGGGATTACTGCTGGGAAAGGCCCACAGTTTTGTAAAGGTGCGACCGCCATGGCCACCTATATATATGAATAATTGTAATGGGTAGATGTTAGAGAGTCAGCTAGCTGGTTAGTAAGTGAGATAGAGAGTCAGTTGGTTAGACAGATAGCTAACTAGTCAGTAAGCGGGTTAGCAGTGAAGCTAATCCTTGAGTTGCAGACAGTCCGAGGCGACATCTGAACTATTGTAATCCCTAGAGAGGAAGAGAATAGATCGAGAGAAGGGCTCCCAGCTGTGTGCGTGGAGTTTCCTAGAAAGATCTAAGGCTGCAGCTGTGTGCGCAGCATATTGTATAAGTCTATCATTTTCTGGTTAATACAAGATACTCCCGTGGACGTGGTTTTCCCCGTGGAGGAGGACTCCATACTTCTCGTTGTTGCGATATTATGATTGAATTGATTACCTGTTTGTGTTTTAGTCTATTACGGTAAATACAGGAATATTGCATTATCTTTGTGAATGTGTTAGAGTAATTCAGTGAAGCTTCCTTGAGGACTAAAGTCGTTAAGGGTCGAAGGACTCGGTAGATAACGTCGCCGTTGCGATAGGGGAACCTGTTGCTGTGACGAGCACGCGGGTGAAACTACGCATAGAATATCCACGCAGAGGACAATTGGTCCTAGCGCAGGAGGGAAAGTACCACGCAGCTAGGCTGCTGAGTGGGAGCTTGAGCGTTGTTGCGCTCATAAGCCTGAAGACGGGTCAGACCGTCGCCTTAGAGGAATCGTCAAGAAGGGAAGAGCAATCTCCACATCGCCTGGGTTAAGGAAACCTGATTCCTTAGCTCCCCCATAGCCACTTCGGGTGAGACCTCGAGCTGCTGCGCAGCTCGTTGCCGAGAGGGCCAGTGCGCCTAGGGGTTTTGTTGCTATGCTTCATTAAAACCCGGGTCTGTCCAAAAAGCAGCCAACAGTTCGTATCTGGGGGTACCGAAGGTTCGTCCTCTTATGCTTCGAGCTTAGCTACCTTCCCCATACGACGGGTCTCACCTGTGACTATCCCCCTAAGCATTGGTTATATTTTGGTGACCATATTTGACTTACCTAGGTATCACACAGGGTACTTGCAGTGGTTATGTTGTTTGTGTCCTGAGTCAGATAGGGATTGGACAGCACAGTTGTGTTTGTGCAGTGGACTTGAGCCTGTACACATAATGAAGCCTGGGTGTCTCTATAACTGATTATGTTACCTCCGGCTATAGTTTGGGAGTCTCAAGCCTCTCCTAGGTGAGACATACCGACTCTAGTGTCGGCAGCTCATTTAGCCTCTCTGTTTGTCTGCTCTTGGTTGTAGTTTCTCTAGGTGTGTGCTTTTAGTTTACTGTTTTTGATCGAGAGTTGGCCTTTAGGGGATGTTTTGATTACATATTCTCTCTGGAGATATCGTGGTACAGAGCCCTACTCTCCACCGGTCCCATCAGTTGGATGGTTTAAAGCAAGTCGAGCTTTCACACCGTGTTGCTAGAGGACGCCGGAGGACTCCCTCTGAGTCTTTGGATTCTTACGTGACTTACATCGAAGAATTCATGGCTCCACATCCCGATACTGAGGAAAAAACTTCGACTCCTTCGGGTAGAGTTGACCAGACTTCCGATCCCCATACTCCTCGTGCGGAGTGGAGAGGTGATCCTCCTGAGACTCAACCTGGTTCTATTTGGCCTAATCCACTTGAACGAGATCCGTTTGATCCTTTGAATCCAGATAATTATCTTTGTGGAATGCCTGACTTACCTGAGGATGAAGAACACGACAAGCCTTTCGTTCCTTTATTTCCATGTAGTTATAGATACGGGATGCCTGAGTCATATGACGACACTATGATCAACCCCACCGCACTCTCTTTTGGTATGCCTAGTCATAGTACTATTGAACCTTCCACTACGGTTGGTAGTCAAGCTGGCACTAGTCAAAGTGTTAGCCATACTATACCCACTGGGGGCACTACCCTCGCTTGGGGCACTAGGTTGTCCACCCACACACATAGTATGGGGACTGGTCAGATTCCTAGCAATGCTAATGTTGGAAGATGACCACCTCCTAGGATTACTCAACCTAATCGGAATGTTGTTCGAAACTCGACTTGCCATCCACCACCTAATACATGTGCCACTACTCGTCAACCCAGGACTACTTTTACAGATGTTAATGCTCCTCCCAACCATGGGGGTGGACATATACCGCACACTATTGTGTCCACTGCCGCCACTAGTAATGCTAATGTAGGAGGTGGGAATATTTCCTATCCACACAGACATCACGCCACCATCCTTGCTACTAGTCACACCAATGTTAGAGTTGGGAATACTTCTCATGCTTATGGTCATCACACGACTGATCAAGCTAATCCTAGTGCTGGGGGTGGGAACATACCATACCATTACGGTCATTACAACATAGTTCCTACTATGAATAGTACATACAAGCCCCATACTCATGGGGGAAACCCTTACTACAACACAGTCGGTGCTGGTCACCAGTATCAGCCACCACCCTAATATGGTGCCCAAAACACGCATATACCTGCTTACTTTCAAATGGGTCAGCCAGGAGGAGGTTATCAATCCTATGGCCATGGGAAAGCTTATGGTCCATTAGGTCCTTATCATCAGCAGTTTAATCCTCATGGTCAAGCCTTTGGTCCATCTTATAACACAGTTCCGTTTAACCAACCTTTTATGGGGGCTTATAATCAAGCTTTCCAACCTCAGCTCCCATTCCTTACACCCTTGAATCTCCGAGATCTTTCAAAGCTCATGAATGATCTGGTGTGTCATGACCCTACTTGGCCCCCAGTCCCTACCAAGCTCCCTTCGAACATTCCAAAGTTTGAGGGGAAAGGTGGTGAGGACCCAGGAGATCATGTCACGACATTTCACCTTTGGTGCTCCTCCAACTCTTTGAATCATGATTCCATTAGATTACGACTATTTCAACGCACCCTCACAGGGGCAACCGTGAAGTGGTATTGGATTTTCCTGGAAACACCTATAGGGGATTCAACAAGATTGATTTGGTTTTCTTAGACCATTTCCAATTGTCGGTTCGTTATGATACTGGTACTGAGTTGTTGTCCACCTTCCGTCAGAATAAGGCCACACATATTTTTGAGCACGTTCAAGAGTGGCATTGGTGGAAGAGATTAGTGAAAGCCAACATTCCTCCAGAGTTCCTGTTGGAATGGTTCCTTAATTCTTTACTTCCATACATTGCTAAGGATGTTTCTATGTCCGTCATTGTGACTAAGGAACAAGCTATCTTGAAAGTCCAGCCTTTAGATCTACTTTATTCTCAGTCTGGCATTTTGTATGACATTATTCCTGATGCATTGAGAACAAGACATGAGCCTATGTCAGTTCCTGGACCACATGCCGATGGCATTGTAAGGTCTGCATGCACTCACCCTATAGACTTGGTAGCTAATCAAATGCAAAATTTGTCACTAAACAAGTCTGCTCCCAGACAAGTTCACACCTTGTCCACTTCCACTCCGTCGTTTGATGTACATAATGTGCAATCAATGAAACCGTTGGGTAACCAGCAACCTGGTGGTAAGAAAAAAGGGAGAAATAATCATAGGGGTGGAAACAATGGAAGTAATAACAATAGCAATCATAATACTCCTCGTAAAGAGAATGCCAACCCTCCTCGCGAAGGCGGTAATGTTGGCGAGGATCATAAACCTAGGTGTAAGGTGAAATTCCCTTGCAAGCTTCATGGGGAGGATCATCTTACTCACTTATGTCCTCGAATTGAAGAAGCATCGAAGCATTTGGAACAGATCCTAGCTATGTTGAAGGATCCCCTTCCTCAACATCAAAACATGGCTTCGCATGCTCCCACCACTGGTTATGGTACTAATGAAATGACAACGTCTTCTTCCAATACTAGTGGTTATGGATGTGTGAATATGGTTCAGTCGGAGGTTTGTGTTGCTACTCATCAACGCGATTATGCTGCAACACAACCCAATTTGGGGAATGAGCCTCCCCCTCCTCCTGACAATTCCTTGCATATCGAGAAGCCCTCCATTATGCCGCGGATACCGAAAGGTGTTCTCAAGTGCTCTATGCATAACCCCAATGCTCGAGCCACCCAGAACTACTCCATCGTAGAAGATTTGGGCCAAACTCCGTGTCCCATGTTGGCTCTTGAAGTTTTGCAAGCCTGTCCTTCTCATAAGCATGCCCTTTTGAGCATGTTAGGAGTTCAGGATGGGGGAAATCCTAGTGTTATCAAGTTCGATACTACTGATGTCCAGCCTCGCTTACCTTACCACGTGGCTTTTCAAATCCAGGTGGTTTGCCTTAAGATCTTCATCAAACGTACTATGGTTAATGAAGGTGCCTCCGCGTCAGTAATGTCGTTAGCTTGTTGGAAAGCTCTTGGCTTTCCTCCTCTACTTGCGTCTAGAACTACACTCACTACATTCGACGGTAGATCTTTTACACCGCATGGAATTATCCCTTCCCTTGTTATCTCCTTGGGAGGTAAGTCTGTGCCTATTGAAGTCGAAGTGGTTGATGCGCCCATCGACTACAACAATTTACTGGGTCGGAACTGGATGTACACTATGAAGGCTGTCGCGTCTACTATATTTAGAGTTATCTGCTTTCCCCATGAAGGCAAGATTGTGATGATCGTTCAACTGGATTATGTTGGAACTCCTTCCACAGCATCCATGGGATCTGTAGTCCTGCAAGTTTCTAATTATCAATTGGAAACTGGGAACATAGGTGTTGGAATGTACCCTTCATTTATGGGAACTTTTAACTATTCTGCACCTGTGAATTTTATTGGAACCATTACCAACAATGCGTCTCCACCTTCGAATAATATGTTATTCCGGACCTCCTATTTAGATGATTCATGGAATTTACCATCCAAGAGTTCCACATCTAGAGACATTGCACACGTCAGGATGTCTATGCCTGTATTTGTAATGGAGCTCGCTTACGATCATATCCAACAAACCACTGCAGATCCGGATCTCTCTTCTTCCCAGACAGTTGAAGAAGATCCCATTACGCTGCAAGTTTGGGCAGCCAACTCATCTTGTTCCCATGATTTCCTTGATGATACTTTACCATCTGATGAAGCTATCCTCGAGGCCATGTGTGGTAGTGAGAGACCTTGGTAAGATATGCACCATCACTATTATTTCCTTCCCAACCTCGAGCTCGTTGAGCAAGAAGAGTTTAGGATGACTCTAGCAAAGATGGTTGGTCACCCTGTGGCTCTTTTGGAGTCGCATGATGTTTTTGCGGAGGGGAATATGGCCAATATTTCGCCAACCACTTCGATCAAAATCTCTCGCACTCCGAGAAAGATAGAAAATGTTTATATCGGTGCCGATTGCACTCCTGAGGAGATTGCCATTTACACTGACTTGTTTACAGAACTCCAAGAAGATTTCACCTAGTCATACGAGGAGATGCCAGTAATAGATCCCTGCATTGTTGAACACGAGATTAGAACATATCCTGATGCTAAACTGGTTCGACAATGCTTACGTGCTATGAACCCTCTTACGTGCTATGAACCCTAGAAAGGCAGCTGCTATTAAGGCAGAGGTGGAGAAACTGCTCAAAGTTGGTTTCATCTACCATGTTCCCCTTACCAAATGGGTGTCAAACCCTGTTCCTATGGATAAGAAGCAGGGAATGATCTATGTATTCACTGATTTCAAAGATTTGAACCGTGCATGTTCGAAAGACAACTTCCCCATGCCATTCATTGATCAAATATTGGATGCTTGTGCAGGGAGTGAGATTTTTTCATGCATGGACGGCTTCTCGGGTTATAATTAGATTCAAATCAAACCTGCGGACCAACATAAGACGGCATTTATTTGTCCATGGGGAACATTTGCATATCGGAAAATGCCCTTCGGCCTTAAAAACACCGGAGCTACTTTTCAGCAAGCCATGACCTATGCCTTTCACGATCTTAAGATGATTATGAAAGTTTTCTTGGATGATCTTGCTGGCCATTCTTGCAAGAGAGTGGACCACCCCAAGCACCTCTGTATGATTCTTGAACGATGTATCCACTACAAAATTCAATTGAATCCAAACAAATGCATCTTCGCTGTTAGGACTGGTCGCCTTCTAGGATTCATAGTTTCGAAAGAGGGTATTAGATTTGATCCTCTCAAATTTGAGGCAATACTTCAGTTGCCTCGTCCGCGTAATTTGTTACAACTTCAGAGCCTCCAAGGGAGAGCTACTTTTCTGCGTCGTTTTATAGCTAACTATGCTAATATTGCAAAAGGTTTCGCACCCTTATTGAAGAAAGACACCTTTTATCTGGGATGAGCGACCCCAGCAGTATTTCGACGCCCTTAAGAAAGATTTGGTATCGGCCCCTATGCTTAGTCTGCTAGACTTTACACGAGATTTCATTCTTTATGTGGCCATGTATCAAGAGACTATTGGCATGGTCTTGGTTCAGGTAGATGATGCGCTCGTCGAGCATGTTATCTATTATCTCAGTCGAAATTTAGTAGACGCTGAGCTAAGGTACAATCACATAGAAAAGATGGCACTTGCAACTATCCATGTAGTCCAGCAATTACGACATTACATTTTGATTCGAACAACCATCCTTGTAGCTCACATCAATCCATTTCAATTCATGCTATCACGATGCCTTATCAGGGGTAAGTATAATAAATGGATTGTAATCCTTCAGGAATGTGATCTTGATTTTTCTTCAGCAAAATTGGTGAAATCACTGGTGTTCGCTGAGCTTATGTCAGACCTTCCATGACTTGATGAGGATGTCATTCATGAAGATTCCTTTGTGGATGAACACTTGTTTCTTATCTCGTCTGAAGACCCTTGGTATGGGGATGTCATTGTATATCTCCAAACTTTGAAGTTTCCTCTGCATTATTCACGAGATGAGCGACAGTGTGTGAGACATCATGCTAAAGATTATACTATCATCGGTGACACTTTGTATCATTGAGGAAAGGATTCCATTCTCCATCGTTGCTTGACTCACGAAGAAGCGGAACGGGTACTTAATGATTGCCATGTGGGGCATGTGGCGGTCACTTATCCGGGCTTGCTACAGCCCACTGTATCATGCGAGCTGGTTATTTTTTTCCTACCATCTTTAAAGATTTTATTAACACTGTGAAGAGATGTCACCCTTGCCAGGTGTTTTCTCGGAACATACACTTGCATCCAGCACCCCTCCATCCGGTCGTCACTTTCGGTCCCTTCACTAAGTGGGGGGTATATTTCATGGATTGCAAACCAGCTTCGGCTAGGGGGCATCACCATATTTTCATGGGCATGGATTATTTTTCCAAGTGGGCTGACAGCATGCCTACCGTAAAAGCCGATGGTGCTACTGCAACCCATTTCGTGTTCAACCAAATTATCACTCAGTTCGGTATCCCGAAAGAGATTGTCACTAACCATGGCAGTCACTTTCAAAACAAGATGATGGAGGATTTGTCTCTCAAGCTTGGGTTTCGTCAGGAACACTCCTCTTCCTACTATCCTCAAGCGAATGGTTAGGTTGAAGCAGTAAATAAGTCTTTGAAGACCATTCTCCAACGTACCATCCAACAAAGCAAGAACAATTGGCATATCATGTTATATCCTGCTTTGTGGGCATATCGAACCGCAGTCAAGACTGCCACCAGGTTCTCACCATTCCAGTTAGTTCATGGTGCGGAGTCACTTTTATTGATTGAATGTGAAATCCTTTCACTCAAGCTATCCATAGAGCTCCTCCCTGATAAGATGGATATTGAGCAACGTTTAGTACACCTCGAGAAAGTTGACGAGCAACATCAAGATGCCGCTATGGCCATTGATGTTTACAAGCGTCATGTCAAGGTTCAATATGATAGGTCTGTCTGTCCTCGGAAATATGTTGAAGGTGACTTGGTACTCTTGTATGACCAAGCTAAAGAATCCCTGGGGGCAGGCATGTTCAATCCCATGTGGCATGGTCCTTAAATTGTGAGGCGTGTCCTTGAAAAAGGAGCTTGTGAGTTAGAAGACTATGAGGGAGTTGCCTTGAAGGAACCTAGAAATGGGCTCTACCTCAAGCGGTATTACACTTGAACCTTTGGTTCGGGTTGATACTTTTGTGCACTATTATATAGTTTTTCTATACATAGTTTAGCTTGCATTTTGGTTATCAGGTATGCTGATTAGTGTCTGTTTGATTGACAGATGGCAACGAGATCTCCTACATTCTTAGGTTTCGTGGATGGTGCTAGCTGACATATGCAGCAGCTTGCTTCTACTGCCTAGGTTATATTCTCACCTGACCACCTAGTTGTGTCCTCAGGAGGTGCTTGTCTTGGTCCTACATCTAATAATGTGGTTGAGTAAAGTGTCGTTATTGAGCTACTTCGGGATGCTATTTCACATAGTGTCTAGTCTTTAGAAGTCTGCTTGGATTCAAAACTAGTTGTGTTGCAGCTGAATGGGCAGTACCGTGTACGGGACCCTACATTACTACGAATATTCCTTAAGGTACGACTGTTGGAAAGACATTTTGTTTCAATTACATATATTCATATTCCAACGAGTCTTAATTATATATCTAATGCATATGCTAACTATGTATTAGATTGGCATTTGTCACATTCATCATGAAGCACATAAATACAAAGACATTCATACATTTGTACATACACACGTATAGTAGAATCGAGAACCAAAGTTGTGTATATATATAAATATGTCCAAAAATGGTAGTGTCATACAAAACTAGAGCCCGTAGCCCTCAAAAATATACATATCAATACAAAAATTGAGACCCTGGGATATCTATTCCCTCCGAGGAGGTCTATCTGCCGCCTCGATGGGATGTGTCTCATAGAAGTAATGTATTGCATTGGCCACCCGCTGCAGTAGCCACACCCACTCACCAGGAACACCCACTACTTGGCGCTGCATGGCCTCAGGTAGTCGGGCTACCTCTATCTGTGGTACTCGGGCAACCATCCGTGATATGTTGCGCCACAATGTCTGAAGTGTGTTCCCTACTGCAGCATCTACTACCTGATCACCTCTGCCCCAATGACCATGTCTTGAGAAGCCCTTGGGTCTCACTGGGCCTTTATCTGCGAGCAAACAGTCAAACTTTAGCACTTGATACTACCACCAAAAATATTTTTTGCATTTCAACTATAATAAAAAAATCCATAAAAAATTAATAAACACAAAACCAAAAGAGTACTCACCGATGTCTCTGAACGCTGTGCCTGGTGGCAGCGGCATGTCATGGTCCTGTCTAAAGTCTATCCCCGCATAGGGGTAGTCCTCTATAGCGATAACCTTCCAGTTCCACCAGTGGAAGAACTCCTCAGTATATGGTGACACTATATGGACACCACCTTGTCGTGTCAAGATCTCAGCCCACCGGGTCAGGGCTGGATCACGGAGGCTGTGAGGAGGGACATCCACCCTCGGACTAAGCCCCAGAACCCTCTCAAAGAAGAAGCTACATAGAATGCTACCATACCCAAAGTTTTTGGCCTTCCCCTCTTTGCATTCCGTCAATTGTGTCTTCATAGACACCAACAGAGTAGTACACCAGTCGAATATCATAGGTTGCATTCATTGTGTTGCATAGAACATCACTGGTCTGGATGCCTCGCGCAGTGCTTTGGATCTAGTGATCTGCACCAAGGTAGCCACAATGATCTTTGTACTCAGATTCACTATGGCGTTGATGGGAACTTGACTTCCCATCGCTCGTGTGTATGCAAGACAATACTACGCTATGTAGTCCTAAACAGTGATCCCACCATCCAAGGTCCGAGACCGAAGACTGGCCACCTCCCCTCTATAGGACAAACCGGTAATGAAATAGATATCCTCTACTTCCAGTGTCAGAGTTTTCCCGTTGAGGATGAAGTTTTGAGCATCCACATCCCAGTAGTCTATGAGATGGTGGAGTAATAGGTTTTGGGCCCTTAAACCCCCTATGCTCCAGCACTTATACAAACCACATGCTTGCAATGCCTATTGCGTTTACAAATCATTGCGCACGGCCTCATCAACCTAGTCATGCTCTCTTTCCCTCCACTCTAGAACCATCCTGGAGTGCAAAACAAGTAAATTTTGGTCAATTTCATGATTAAAAATTGCTTAAAACCGTACCCGTGGATTAATTTGTATAGAGTGTCGGGTACTCATGGGCAGTCTATTTTTTGGCTACGCGTTTGGTACCCTGCCCGCGACCTGCATAGTTATAGCCCACGGGTAGCACCGAATCCATCTAGAGATTGGCCAAACAAAAAATTCCACAGAAAAAAATTGAAATAAAAGCATTGAAATGAAAGGTATGGAGTTAACCACCAACCTGCTTCGGACGGTTCGCTGAACGGTATCCTGTAGCTCCTAGAATCGGCAACTGAACTTTCAGGTGAAAACTAACCAAATAACTCCAAATTGGTGAATAGTGCAAATGAATTGTAATTTGGAAAATTTTATTACTATTTATAATTTTCTGGACCCACTTCTCTATAGTTTTTTCCATTTTGAGCCATTATGAACTAATATCGTGTCATGGAGTAGTGTTTTTTAATCTGATTTCCTCGGCAAAAGTTGTTCTGAACCATTTCACACCTACGGAAGGTACGTTTCACACCTAGCACATAGGTTAGATGCCATTTTTGCATGCATTATGCATTTGACCTATTGACCATTTTCATAAACCCTAGGCGCGACCCCGCTTTGTAACTAACATGGAACCTTCATACTGCTTTAGAAGTGTTGTTATGTGGCAATAGGGCTTTTCTGAACATGGGTACCCTAGTTAGAACCCCTTTATGCATTCTGGTGCCCATGCCGTTGTTTGTCCTTAGGATTGCGAGTCCTTTGCAGTCATGCCATGACGTTGCGATAAAGACTCATACTCTACTTTGTCTTATGCTGGCCATCTCCCTTAAGGACTCCCCTCAGTTATATCATGTTGTGATTGCATTGCATCATCCTACTTGCTACTTGAGCCTTGTGCCGGCTCCCGCTTACTCAATTATTAGCTTGGTGCCTGAGCACCTTTTCCCTGTCGATCCCTACAGAGCTTATATAGTTTCCCTTCACAATTTGATGCCCTTTTGACCCTAAGGGAACATACCCCCGAGTGTTCACATCTTGCACGCACTTCCTTGCATTGAGCATAGGTATGTTCCACTGCTTGGGACTAGTCTGCTAGCTATTTGACACTCGTTCCCTCACTTGTTGTACTATAAGCAATTTTATTCTTTTTCAAGCTTTTCCCAAATATGAAAAAGAACAAAAAAATCAAATATTCCAAAAAGACGGACGGGATTATGGTCACTATTTCTTGTTGGTAGTTGTTGTGTCGCCTTTGAACAGAGCATTCATTCCACTATGTATATTATGAGTCGAGACTATAGTTGGGCCTTAGGAGCTATACTTGTTTCTCAGTTTTCTCCACCGATTGGTTAAGCTTCTAGTCATTATGGAGCCCTCTATAATGCTTCCTACATTGCATAGTTTATGTCAAGTCTATGATTCCTGAGTCTATCCATCTGCTCACGCTCTTGTTAAAAGGAAGTCCTAAAACCAGTGTCGGCCACTCCTCAGATCTCTTGACTATTGCATGTCGGCCATCCTTATTGAGTCAGTCTGTTTCACTTGAGATCTTCCAAATATTTCAGCATTACTGGTACCTCATGCTAGTCGATGGGGGATTCCTTAATGCCCTCCCTCCAGCGAGTCTCATTCCGTTGACTCCAACTCATTTATTCTGGGACTTGAGGCTTAGAGTTCAGTTGAGTACCTTGAGGCTTGCAGTCATTAGTGGCAGGTTCTCTCACCATCAACAGTTTTGGGAATACATCAATGTCCCCTGATCGATGGATTCATCCTAGTGTTCGACTTCAACCCATTTATTCACACTCTGATGATTGTGCTATTTGCCTTGATGCCCATTTTCATCATTGGTGGGTCATCTCGCGTCTGTTAATGGTATACATCATTGACCGATAATCAGACAATGTCTCATCAGGTTCGACCCCAAATCCTTTATTCACTTGATGGGACTTGCACCATCGAAGACTTGTGTAGAAGATCCTAGGCAATTGTGGCATTCAGTATGCTACATATCACTTTGACTTTACATCCGAGATATCACCTCTCAGATTTCAGCAGTTTGTATCTCCAGTTTTGCACCAGTTGTCTTCTTTTCAGCAGAAGACCTAATCTTACTGTAGAGGGATCATGGCTATGATCACTTATGACATGTATCTATTATACTGCCTATTTCATGGCCATTGTATTAGATTGTTGTACTATACTGACATGTATTTATAGATACTATTGTATTATGACGAGTGAGCTGCTCTTTCCACTTGTGTCTCCATCACTCCACTTCTGAGTTTTATAATGTATTTCAGCCATCGCAGCATTAGTCTCTGACCTCACACATTAGGGGGAATCTATTACATTGTAATCTTCCACCCTGTGAGCATCAGCATTATTTGCCTGTAGGATCCATTTCAGTGACTCAGACCCACTTATATCCTTCAGAGATATTAGTTTGCTCTATTTTTATTCCTACCCGCATGTTGCATCACTATAGCATGCGTACCCGCGAGTTGCATTACTATAGCCCATAGGTATCAAGTAAAATGGTAAAAGCCACTATTAAATACATTTTACTCCCAAAAAGTGGTCATTGGGTGACCTTTAGCTCTCCATCTGCCCGAGTAACGCCTCGATGTGTCCTTTCACCTACCTTTGAGAGGACTATATATTGATCCCATATGGCTTATGGACGGGAGGAAGAAGAGAATAACAAGATAACTCTAGTGGATTTTTTCCCTATCTTGAGTCTGCACTCATTGATCCTTGTAATTGTGAACCCTTTATGTTCACCTTTGAAACTCCTTTCATAGTTTGAGTTTGTCATTCATGGAGGATTGAAGTGGTGGAGGCACAAGTGGATTGATCTAGATCTTGGTTCAGATTGGTTGTCGGCAAGAGGTCGTATCACTTTGTACTTCTTCTTGTTCATTAATAGAAATACTCATATTCTCGTCAATCATGTTGTAAATGTTGTTTATTATACATTGGGTTACATTTGCTTGTGATATTATGGACCATTGTTATCGATAATGTTAATGTCATTTTTATATTATATCTACTTGTTGGATATTGGTTGTCAAGACTAATTTGCAGATTTCAAGTGCATGGATTGAAAGCTCCAACGGGGATCTACATCAAATGTTTGGATCGAGTTTGGTTACATTTCTCCATTATCTTAACATTGTCATTTATAATAGCATTGTTTTGAGAATTGAGTTGATTTCTAGTAGTCATTTGTCTGTTGTGGTATTCCCAAGCCATAGTGAGTTTTCTCTAATACATTGTCGGTAAGTTTTTCCTTTCATGCCATGTTGTTCCATCCCATGTCATACTACTATGCCTCATCTTCCCCTCTCATGCTGGAAATCATGGATCGCATCACTTCCACCATCTCTCGAACCATCCGCTAATCTACACAAGTGACTTTTCTTTTTACCCTCACTACCGGCTTCTCCGGCCTTTACACGTCTACCAACCTCCCGATCATAAGCTCCAACACCTTTATGATGCTTGTAACTCCTCCAAAACTTCCACCCTCATCCTAGTATGGCTGGGGTCGACGTCTTCTTCACCTACTTGTTTCAATCTCCCCTCTTTACCTAGATCCTAGGCCTGAAGTCACTAGTACCAGGGGAGACTGTCACCCGTGGGTGGATACCCTTGATAAGAAACTCTCCCATATTGGGGCTTGGTATTGAACCACCTTCGCCTTCGGACAGACCAACAATTACTTTGGACGCTCAACAGATTCTGGGAACTATCCCCAATGTCCAGGTCAAGGCCGAGGCAGGCGGCTAAAAAGGTCCAACAACCTTTGGATGAACTTTGGCAAGACAAGGGAACCACATTCATTGTTGGGGAGACCTCCAGGCTCAAAAGGCTGAGGTCTCGAAGGATAGCTTCCTCGCAGACCAGTCTGGCCTGGGCCAAACATGATATAGGATCTCTGGGGTCCTCCATGTTTGGATGCAATTGCATGACCTTCACTCCTTGGCTGAACTGCATGGCAACCCGCTACCAAGCTTCTGTATCGAGGCTAGAACCTCATTCTCTAGAAAAAGACACTCCTGCTCAAACAGGTCACAAAAAAATAAAAATGTTAACTTTGACAGGCGCTCTCACACATATAACCATGCCTCCATAACCTCCGGTTTTCTTATCCAGTTGTCCCTTAATCTCAACCTTTGATCTCCCATGTGCTCGTTTTCCTTCATCGGATCTGGCCCCTCTTTACCTGCTGACTTGACAATATACCCATCTCCACCATCGGATCATCTTACCAACTCTCATCTGGGCCATTCCTCTTATTTGCATGGTAATGTGCAAATAATGTAATGTGCATTTTTTCGAACCTCTTCTCCACTTTGTTAATGTACTAAGGTTTTTCAGTTGTGCTATTTGTTCTAGTGAAACTTCCTGTTACGGTACTCCTTTTAATCATAAAAATATTGTGTGGCAGGTGCCCTCAGCTCTTGGCTTCCATGCTCGAGCTTGGGTACTGACAGTTGCATTGCCACTGGTAAGCTTCGGTGGTTCTCCTAGTTGACTTAAGCTTGGTGACTGTTGGTCCCTCTTTGGTTTTTAGCTGAGACTTCAATTTTGATGCTTGGTTGTGAGTGGTAACTGTCATTGTGAATTTTTATGCACCAAAGACAATGTAGGGAGGATGGCTCCTTGACCTACCTTTTTTTTTAGTTACGGAACTTCTATGTGTCTTGTTTGATACAAATGTAATGAGGGTTTTATCCTTCTGTTGTTTTGATGGGGAAAAATAAAAGAAATCTTACAGTGACTTATCTTCCTACTCAACATTTGTAAAAAAGGTTTTCTATTGGTTTTGATCTTGCGTCAATATTGTAATTTAAATGTTAGTTACGTTTAATGTGAAGGATTGTTAATATATAGTTCTGAAATGTGGATAAAAATGGTAACTGTTCTAAAAACTTGATCTTCGTGTGCTGAGCTCTAAGGAACCTGTACTAAAATTGATGTTTCTGTTTTTAAATGTTGGATAAAGATGACCAGGAGTCTAAGGTAGATACCTTGTCTTGCGTGTTCAAACCCTAAGTTTTCTTCTTCATTTCGATGTAAGGAAATTGTTTGCAAAACTGAACCCTCGGTTTGGTATGTGAATAAGATGTTGCTATGATACAACTTGTTTCTTCGAATTGTAAACTTAATTTGCTTGAAATGGTGAATGGTATCGATGGCAGTTGTTTTCACCAAAATAATGTGTAAACCTCGTATTGTTTAAGAATCTAAGTTTACAAGGGTTATGTTTTACTAAGTTGTAATGTCAAGTGTAGTAAGGGTTACAAACCCATAACTATTATGTGAAAAGCAAGCCTTTAGAAAGGCCGAACTCAGACTTGGACAATCTTTTCAGTTCAAAGAGTTTGAATGACTTCTAAAAAATGATAACACAGGAACTAGGTTTTTGTTCAAGAAAGTGTACTCATACAAGCAGACTTGTTCTATGTTTTAAGTATCTAAGTTATTGATAATGTAGGTGTTTTAAATGTTATGATTACTATATGAGTATTAGTATTGTTTGCAAGCATGAACAATGGTAATGTTTTGATAGAAATAAAGATATATGGTACATAATATAAATAGCAGTCTTATTAGAAGATTTATATTAGATATGCAGAAAAATAAAAGAGACTGTAATTACATTCCATTATGGAAAAAGGATTAAATCCTACATTTTCCTATTTATACGAAAGTAGAGATATAATAGAATATTTGTAAATATTGTTAAGTTTATTTCTGCAGATATATGATTCCTCAGTCTAGACAGGTATATAATTTATATTACGGAAAGTAGTTGATAAGGAATATTACGAAATAAAACAATGTTAGTATATTCATTCATTTGGCAATCTGCCTATCATTCATCTGATTCTAATTCTTCCTCCCTATACTAGAGTACTATACCGAAAACAGTATGGGGAAAAATACAATGGAGGCATTTTATCAATTCATAAATCTATTGAACAGTTTGTAAATTCCTAAACAGTTCAGAAAATTACATTTAACTTCTGCATAATGTAGACTAGCAGTTTTCAAGTTAATGAAATACTAAATCAGTGATTACAGAAATAATTTAACTATTTAGGATTAAAGATAACAAGTGAAACCTGTAACTGTAGATAGGATGGACAAACACCCAAGGAGGCCTGTTCCTGCCAACCTTCTCCAGAAGAAGCAGCGAAACCACTTGCCTCCTTTGGATCCCCAATCCTATTTACTAAACCACCAGGTAGATGGACTCTGTGTAGAAGCAAGGCACTCAAAAAATTGTACAGGCAACAAATTATTAAGACTTTCTCCTCGACTTTTAGGACTTTGCACTCAACAGTATAATGTGCAGACTTACACCATGATAAAAAAACTAGCATATCCCCTCATCGAATATCTTTGGTGCAAGCAACAAAACCCCAAGGTAAATTTCCTCGTTAGGAAAAGTGATGAACCTCAGTCCAAAATTCGATGGCTCTTTTAAAGATTGCTTAGGTATTTAGTGGTCAGTTTTCAATAAATGAGCCTTAAGCTCCAGTCCCATCTTTCAGGGCACTAAGACCACAATTTAAGGGAGTTGTCCCATACCAATAACTAGTTACTTGCCTCATGAAGCTGCCATTTGTCCATTTCCTTCTACCCCAGATTCCATTCCACCTAGTGGGTCAGTAATTACTCTTTCAGCAGTCCCCTTAAGTATTTGTCTCCTATTTAATTTATTCAATAATAAAATATTGTGCAAATTACAGTCATCCTTGGACACTTGTCCAATATAAAACTTTACAATAAAAGTTAAGATAATGTTTCCAACATAAAATGTTTTTCAGCAACAAGGGTACTTTACAGATCCTACCATGCCATCCTTGCATAGCTCAGTGAGTTTTACACTACGCATTTGAAGATTAGCACCAAACTCCAAAACTTTTCACATGAAGATTTGTCCATGAAAGCAACCATCAAGCAATCCACCAGGATAGCAGTTATGGAACCATTAAATACCTTAGCTACCAGTTCGCAGTGCATGCCAACACATCCTCCATTATAATTTAATACATTGTGTGTTTGCATAGTTTGGGAGGATATAATAAGGTTACAACAGGTTACATTATATAAAGCTTCCCACTTTCAATTAAAACATAAGGTGATAGGTTATACACATAGTATCATACGTATGGTTTATAAACATAGATCCAAACATATAGTTTATGCAAATAGATTTAATGCATATCATTCTCATATAAAGTCTATGCATATAGAATGTGCATTTGCAATATAAACATAAAGTATAGTTTTATAAAAATTGTAATACATTGCTTGATATAGGTAATACATATATAATTTATGTAATGGATTAACATTACAATACTTCTCCATAGTTTTGGTAGAAAACATATAATGTAGAACTATGAAAATTTCCATAAGTATTGATACAAGAAATTATGTGGTATTAATACATAAATTTTTCTCCATAGTAAACATGGAGGAATATGTTATAGTGAGTATGATCAAATAATTAAGATAAAATACCCAAGTTGAATTGCAAAGCAGATAATCCTCTACACATTCATATTTTTAATTTAAAAGGCCAATTATAGTGATGTATGATAAATTGAAACACATCA
Source organism: Larix kaempferi (assembly GCA_027924585.1). Classification (NCBI taxonomy): domain Eukaryota; kingdom Viridiplantae; phylum Streptophyta; class Pinopsida; order Pinales; family Pinaceae; genus Larix; species Larix kaempferi. The sequence continues at coordinate 480,331 of BSBM01000884.1, forward strand.
GAAGGCTTCATTGGGAATTTCTCTATCTTACATGTTCTCTGCAAATAGAATTCAGGAGCATTAGCTAGTGATAGCTAAGTAAGCCTTGGGGCTATTCAAGGACCCCTTCATTTCATCAAGATGAACATTTAGTCTCTAGAAAACAAAATGCATAACAAAGAACGGAAGTGACGATACGCATGCTAACAATTAAGTACATTATGTAAGCATTATTCAACATCCTGACGTTGACTTGAGGATAAATGACTTACGAATTTTTAAGACACTTTTTAAAATAACAGTTTTTAAGACATCTGTTGCGATTCATAAGTAATTTAAACTCTTAGTCACTAATGTTAAATGTTATGAGTTGTTATCGTGAAGTACGTTGTTTAATGTTTAGTTGTGTTGAAGTTAACACTTTTAGCATAGCGACACAAGCATTTATTTCTACTTAAAAATTTTAAATTTTAGTGAATTTTTGGGGATGTTGCATGTGGTATCAGAGCGCAAGTTCAAATACTGGGCCTGGAGTGGCTCATTCGCGCAAATGAAAATTTACAGAATTACAAATTACCGATTTAAATTATTTTGTTTCCAATTTCAGCATTTTATAAATTGAGTCTATAGGTATGGAAGGACCAACAGAGTCGGCTGAGGATAGGTCCCTTAATAACGAACAGAATAATAATGAACAAGGCCACATTAATGCAAAAAAATTATTTGTTGAATTGAATGATAATTCATCTGAACTGTTAAGGATAGTGAAAGATTTAAAAATTGAGATAAAAAATTTTAAGGAAGAAAACGAACGAATTTTGAAAGCTCAAGAGGAGCTGAATCAAATCCTACTGGATAATTTTCATAAAAATGATCAAGATAAGAAAACAAAAAATAATGTTGAATCTGGAACTATGTCCTACCAACATAATGATAAAAAGGTAAAATTGACTATTTATGACAGCAGTTCATCTTCTGAATTTGATGCAATGGCATACAGGAAAAAGCATAAGTATTCTAGTGATAGTAGTGACAGTGACTGCTACAGTAAGAAAAAGAAGAACATGCCCTACGAAGAAATTTTCGGTGAGTTTAAAAAGATCAAACCACCAACTTTTAACAGAGAAACAGAAAAGAGTGAGATAGCTGAAGCATGGTTGTCCGGTATGAATAAGTATTTCTAGATTTATAATTACTCGAGTCATTTAAAAACTAAAATGGAAATTTATAACTTAACTAGAAAAACAGACATCTCGTGGCAAGATCTGAAACGAGTTAAAGGTTTAAAAGAGAAAAGTGTAAATTGGAGTAATTTTAAGAAATATTTTAAAAGAAAATTTTTGTCATAACAGTATTATGAGGAACGATCTAAAGAGTTTTATGAGTTAAAACTAGGTTCCATGGATATGAGAGAGTTGTGCAGCAAGTTTTTGAATTTATTAAGGTATGTGCCTATTTCGTTGAAGAAAATCCTAAGGTACAGAGGTTTCTGAGCTACTTTCTCTCTCACATAAAAGACAGGATTGAATATGATAGTCCTCGAACTCTTGAAGAGGCCATGAGAAAGGCGAACATCTGTTATGAACAGAATAAGAAAATAGAAGGCATACCAAGTTGGAATAAAAAATGCCTAACAAATTTGAGCAAAGGAAGAAGTAGTTTTCTTTTAATCGTAATTTTGGGAATAATAATTCACATAACTACTCTAATAGAAAATTTCCAGGAAACAATGCAGCAAGAAATACACAGTCAAAATTTACAACTACAAGGAATAGAGATCCACCTAACAATTTTGTTAAAAATAATGAACATAAAGAACATGTTAAATGTTGGGAATGTCAGGGACCTCACTATGCATAAAACTACCCACTCAAGAAGAAGGCGGTCAACAACATACATACTATACAGGAGGAGGCTACTGTTGGTGACTTAGCAAGAGAGATTCCCAGGATAAATGTACCCTTGGAGAATAGATAAGTTGATCATCAAACTTCCATGGTTGAAGTGGAAGGTATGCTGAAAGATAAACCTATTTCTATTTTAATTGATCCCGAAGCAAGTATTAGCTATGTTTCACTTGATTTAGTTAAATGTTGCAATTTGAAAATAGATAAGTTTGATAAATCATGGTCGGTTCAATTACCTACTGGCACAAAAAGAAAGGTGACCGATTATGTTAAAGAATGTGAATTACTGATGAATCAATTTAGGACTCATGTTAAACTGAATGTGTTACGTTTAGGTTCTTACGATGTTCTAATTGGAATGGACTGGTTAGAAAATAATAGAGTAGTATTAAATTGATTTGAAAAGAATTTTACTTGTTTAAATGATGCATGTGAAACATTAACAATAAAAGGTATTCCTAGAAAGATATATGTTAGGCAAATTTCTGCTTTACAAGTTAAAAAGGTTGTTTGTAAAGGGTGTAAATTTTTTGCTGTAAATGTAATTAACAACAAATAGTCCACTAATGAAGATAAGTTAAAGATGGAAGATATACCCATTCTTAAGGAATTTTCTAATGTATTCCCGGAATAAATTCCAAGATTACCTCCGAAAAGGGAACTCGATTTCACCATTGAGTTAGTACTGGGAGCGGTACCAAACTCAAAGGCTCCTTAAAGAATGAACATTCTGGAGCTTAATGAACTTAAATCACAGCTTAAAGAATTGATTGATAAAAATTATATAAGACCCAGTGTGTCTCCATTGGGAGCACCCATAATTTTTGTTAAAAATAAAGATGATACTATGCGTTTATGCATAGACTACCATCAACTAAATAAAATGACTATAAAGAGCAGATATCCTTTGCCCTGCATTGATGATCTGTTTGATCAACTACATGATGCAATGCTATTATCTAAAATAGATTCAAGGTCGGGGTACCACCAAGTCAGAATTAAAGATGAGGACATCTTTAAGACTGCGTTCAGAACTCGCTATGGACACTACAAGTTCGTGGTTATGCCTTTCGGCTGACCAATGCTCCAGCAGTCTTCATGTATTTAATGAACAACATGTTACATAAATACTAGAATAAATTTGTAGTGATTTTTATTGATGACATTCTAATTTATTCTAAGACGAAAGAGTAACATGACGAACATTTAAAAATAATTTTACAAGTATTAAGGGAACACCAACTTTACGATAAGTTCAACAAATGTGATTTTTATAAAGATAAAATACAATACCTAGGACATGTGATATCCAAGGATGGAATTGCAGTAGACCCAGACAAGATAAAAGAAATTAACGAATGGCCTGCCCTGAAAGACGTAACTGGTGTATGATCTTTTATGGGAATTACAGGTTACTATCATAAGTTTATCAAGGGATTTTCTAGAATAGGAAATCCTATAACATCTTTACAAAAGAAAGGTAAGAAATTTTTTTGGGATAAAAATGTGAAGAAAGATTTAAGAAACTAAAAGAATTATTAACAACAACACCTATTTTAAAAATTGTTGATCCCAACAAAGATTTCATAGTATGCACGGATGCATGCAATGACGGACTTGGCAGGGTCTTAGCACAAGAAGGTCACACTATTGCATATGAATCTAGGAAGTTAAATATTCATGAAACTAACAATGCAACTTATGACCTAGAGTTGGCTATTGTAATACATGCATTAAAAATGTGGCGTCATCACTTAATTGAAAGAAAAATCATTTTAATGACTGACAATAAAGGATTAAAATATTTGTTGGATCGACCAAATCTAAAGGCAAGGCAAGCTAGGTGGCTAGCTTTCCTTAGCGAGTACGATTTCAAGATTCAGCACATTAAAGGAAAGGAAAATAAGGTTGTTGATGCCTTAAGTAGAAATTCTAGGCTGAATTTTGTTTCAGGAATCAACACTTATAAAACTGATCTGGAAAATCAGATTAAGGAAAGAATCGGAATGGACGAAAAATATCAGAATTTACTTAATAAAATTGCTAAAGATAATGCTAAAAATTCTATAACAGATTTCAAAATTGATGAAAGAGGGTTATTGCTGTATAAAGACAAACTTTATGTGCCCAATGTTGCTGAAATTAAGTCGCTGATTTTAAATGAATTGCATAAAAGTCCATACTCAGCACATCCTGGTTACCAGAAGATGATAACTCTGCTGAGAAAAGATTATTTTTGGCCATGTATGAAAAGCAAAGTAGCTGAATATATTTCTAGGTGTATAAAGTGTCAGCAAATAAATCCTAAACACAGACACCCAGCTAGTTTTTTTCAGCCACTACCTATTCCAGATTGGAAGTGGGACATAATAAGTATAGATTTTATTACTGGTTTACCTAAAAATCAGAAACAGAATGATTCGATAATGGTAGTCGTGGATAAGCTCAACAAAGCAGCCCATTTTATACTTGTTAAGACAACTTACAAGGCTGCTAACATTGCTGAAATTTTTATGGAGCAGATTTTCTGTTTGCATGGTATTCCAAAATTTATAATTTCTGATAGAGACACGAAGTTCATAGGAAATTTATGGAAATCTTTATTTAAAGGTTTAGATACTACTTGAAATTTCAGTACATCATTTCACCCACAAATAGATGGGCAGACTGAAAGAGTTAATCAAATTCTTGAGGACATGTTAAGACTATATGTTAGATATCAACCAGGTAAATGGGAGGAATATTTGCATCTTGTTGAGTTTGTTTATAATAATCATTATAAAGCTTCAACAAAACTCAGTCCCTTCGAAATTTTATATGGTAGAAAATGCAATACTCCTATTTATTGGAGTAATCCAGCTGACACGTTAATGCTAGGACTTGATTTGTTAAGGGAAATGGAACTAACCGTGAAACAGGTTCAAGGTGATTTGAAAATTTGCACAAGATAGACAGAAAAGTCATGCAGTTCTCAAAAGAACTCATAAAGAGTTTTAGGTTGGTGAACATGTGGTCCTCAAGGTAAAACCTAAGAAGAGTTCCCTAAGATTGTGAAGCTGTGCTAAATTAGCACCAAGGTATTGCGGACCTTTTGAAATCTTGTCCAGGGTAGGACTAGTGGCATATGAGTTGGCATTGCCACTGAATCTTAAAGTACATAATGTATTTCACATCTCTCTTTAAAAAAAAAATATGTGCATGATGCTACTCATGTGATTAATTGGAATGATGTACAGGTGGAACTAGAAGGAGATTTTCTGGTGGAATTGGACTATATCCTCGACAAGAGGGAAATTTTGCTTTGTAATTGTACCATTAGACAGGTTAAGGTGCAGTGGAAGCACCTTAGTCTGGACGAAGCAACTTGGGAATTGGAAAGTAATATGCGGGTGGCATATCCAATGTTGTTCTAGGAGGAACGAGAGGATGATGAATAAAAAAGCATCCAGGACGATGTTGAACTTAAGAGGGGGTGTTTGTCACATACCCAAGTTCTAGACATTTTATGTTATGCATAAAACATTATGTTTTATTTTTATTGTAAATTTTTATGACTATTGACCAAGTGGGGTCAAGGATGACTTTAATTAATTACTTTGAATATTTTATTATAAATAAATAAAAGTGAAGAGAAAAATCTAAAGGAGATTGTTGAATGAGTGTTCACTGACCCACTAGGAGGAATGGACTGTGGTGGAGAGCAGTCTGACACTTGGAAGCATCCTCAACTTATTCTAACTGTTGCAAGGGGAAACTTCCCTACTTGTATGGTCATGTTCCCCAAGAAAGTGGAACTAAGTAGGTGGCTCATTTACTGAAATAAACTGACCATAAGACCTAGGCATGCTACTTATCTACCCATCGAATTCAGCAGGAGGTTGTTGATTCTTACCTTGTCATAATTTATGAGCACAACAGATTCGATGAGAGGAAAGTTAGAAGTGATTGAATTAACTAAGACTGCATTCTAAACTAGCGCAGCCACATTGCTGAGTTCAATATTGATAAAAGCAGGAAGTACTATTGTTGAGTGCTACTGCTAAATTGCAAAGGAATTTATTCCATTACTCCACACAACATCTTCGTCCTGGTGGTTTAGTGAATAGACTCGGGGGTACTAAGGCAAGTAACTTGGCTATCTTTAGGAGTTGGTTGGGTGGAACGGGCTCCTTTGGTTGTTTGTTTCTTCTATAGTTATCAAGTTCAATTGTGTTATCTTATTTTACTTCAGTTAAGATTATTATTACAGTTCTAATGTTATTATGCTGCCAGTTTTCTATTGCTTATTAAATATTCTGATCTGTCAATAAATATTCCATTTCTACAAATTTATCTTTGTTGAAGGGATTGACAATCGATTAAGTTTAATTGGATAAATGAATATTCAAGAATTTGTTAAATGAATAATAGAATTAATTTCTTCCCTGCATTTTTCCACACATTGTTCCCAGTTCCGTACTCTAGTACAGGGAGGATAGAATTAAAATAGATGTGAAATGTAGTACTCTAAATAGATTCGAAATATTGAATTTATAAACAAATCTATTTCATTTCAAAATAGACACATGATTATTTCAGTATAAACACATTGTTTCTTTCAAATAGTTGCTAACTAGGAAACTTAAATATTTATACATTTAGTATAGTCACAGAAATACCAACATATACATTCGAATGACCTCATACATTAACATTTATATTCTGTCTATAGTAATACATTATCAATATCAAATAAATTTACTTTCTAAGTATTATATGTGGTCTCTTTTTCTATTTTAGTATTTCGCATAAATATTCTCATATTGCATTATAATTTTCAAGAAAACATTTATAAGTTAAAACAATAACTTAAAGCTTCACACATCGAATTCATAGTGCTAGCTTTAACCATAACAGAGTTTAGTATTGCATTAAAGAAGTATTAAATTCACACTTCTATTATTATTTAGATATATAGTACTAATTATACTTTAGCATTCGAATCTAGTATAGATTTACAATATTAAATAAATCTATTATTTATTTTGGGTTTAACACGGCACAATTGTTTATCAAACAAAAAAAAATGCATTGAGAACAGGGTTCGAAACCCTCCATGTTTTTGTTTACACAAAAACGTATGCTCTAGCATTTCAATTATGACAGGGTCACAACCAACTTACGGCTAGGGTGGTCAAACATAACCCTGAGTAGTTAAACACAGCATCGGGATTATCCCTAGTTTCATTATCACAATAGAATCAACTTTAACCTGGAGGTGCCGAAAGCATTTGTTTTGGTTGTTTATCAACTTTCCAATTGTAAACCAAAATCGACTTAAAACTTGCCATTTAAACACTCTAAGAAATAATCGAAACTAGAGCTGAGACGAAGGTTCAAAACCCCAAACCACAACTTAAAAACATTATGGTTTTTCCACAAACATTTCATCCAGTCTTATGACAAAAAACTTTTTGATTTAAGACAAATAGTTAACACTGGCTTTTCATATTTATAACAGTGTTCAAATAAGACTTTGAATTTTAAAGCTTCAATAGCAAACTGTAACAGTAACCAAAACAAAACATATTAAAATGTTGTGAGATACAGCTCAAGGGGCAAAGCCCTCATAAACACAAGCCTTACGGCTCCAAGTTGATAATACAACCAAATGAAACAACTATGTTTACACCTTCGAATCTCGGCGAAACCAAAAACAAACAAAACCTTCGCAATTGTTGGAAATCCCCTGAAGGATGTCACCGAGGCTTACCAGGACATCAAGCATCCATTTTCCTTGAAGGCCATTATCAACATCTTTCTGAGAAGCAAACCTGCCAAACATTACATGATACGCAGGGTTAAAAGATTGAAGTGAAAACTTAAACAAAAGACAGTGCCAACCATTAAAATTTAGAAAAATGAAATTGCAATCTAACACATCACCTGATCTTTCCAGAAGCACATCTGAGTATGCCAGCTTCTTCAATATATACAGTATGTGCTCAAAGCACCACTTCAAATCCCTAGAAGAGCCAAAACTTTGTCATTAGCTTTTGCCAAACCACACCGGAACCCTCAATACCTTTAAATGCTCAGGATGTTATGAGTTAGGTTCAACATTGTTACACTCGTAGAAGTTTGGACTGTAAAACATTGAAAACCATTGAAACACTGGCAAAACCCTACCACCAACAGGTCATGGTATCAAAACTTCAACGCATTACACTATGGTGTCAACCTTGTACATTGTACTCTCATTTTACATCACTTCCACGACTAGTTGTAGTTAGCTTGGTCACACCATCGAAACCATGGAGAGGCAGAAACAAGTTTTAGTTACAAACCCTGAAAACCGGAGAGCCTCTCGGCCTCCCTCCCCACTCGCTCATGAAAAATGAATGCTACAAGCATGGTCTTGATCGTAGTGTATGGGAAGGTTAGGGTTTATCCCAAAAACCGAGACCAACCATGAAATCAACGACATAGATCTAGCCACCAGGAAAAAATCCTTTCACGATCACAATCTCATTTAATGGCAACTAATTTTACAACATTCAACATACAGCTTACAGACAACATAGAGATCCAACTAGGATCCTATCGTGCCATACTTGCACAGCTCAGCGTGTTTTACACAGTGCATTTAAAGATTATCACCAAGCTCCAAAACTTTTCACGTGAAGATTTGGCCACGAAAAAAACCATCAAGCAATCCACCAGGATAGTAGTTATCGAACCATTAAATACCTTAGCTACTAGTTCGCAGTGCATGCCAACACATCCTCCACTATAAGTTAATACGCTGTGTATCTACATAGTTCGGGAGCATATAGTAAGGTTACGACAGGTTACATTATATCAAGCTTGTCAGTTTCAATTAAAACATAAGGTGATAGGTTATACACATAGTATCATACATATGGTTTATGAACATAGATCCAAACATATAGTTTATGCAAATAGATTTAATGCATATCATTTTCATGTAAAGTCTATGCATATAGAATGTGCATTTGCAATATAAACATAAAATATAGTTTTATAAAAACTGTGTTATATTGCTTGATATAGGTAATATATATATTATTTATCTAATGGATTAACATTACAATACTTCTCCATAGTTTTGGTAGAAAACATATAATGTAATACCATGAAAATTTCCATAAGTATTGATACAAGAAATTATGTGGTATTAATACATAAATTTTTCTCCACTGTAGACATAGAGGAATACTATATAGTGAGCATAATCAAATAATTAAGATAAAATACCTGAGTTGAATTGCAAAGCAGATAATCCTCTACACATTCATATTTTTAATTTAAAAGGCCAATTATAGTGCTGTAAGATAAATTGAAACACATCAGAAGGCTTTGTTGGGAATTTCTCTATCTTACATGTTCTCTGCAAATAGATTTCAAGAGAGTTAGTTAGCGATATCTAAGTAAGCCTCGGGGCTATTCAAGGACCCCTTCATTTCATCAAGACGAACATTTAGTCTCTAGAAAACAAAATGCATTACATAGAAGGAAAGTGATGATACTCATACTAACAATTAAGTACATTATGTAAGCATTATTCAACATCCTGAAGTTGACTTGACGATAAATGAATTACATGTTTTTAAGACACTTTTTAGACTAACAGCTGTTAAGACAACTATTTCAATTCATAAGTAATTTAAACTCTTAGTCACTAATGTTAAATGTTATGAGTTGTTATCGTGAAGTACTTTGTTTAATGTTTAGTTGTGTTGAAGTTAACACTTTTAGCATAGCAACACAAGCATTCATGGCTACTTAAAAAAATTAAATTTTAGTGAATTTTTGGGGATGTTACAATTTTTATGCCTCTTTGATAATTAAATCCTACACCATGTGTTTGCAACCTTGCATACTTGCCTGACATGTCACTTGGTTTTCCAATCTTTTGTTTGTTTCAATAAACTCCTTGTATTTATTTTGCAAAGACTTTGTTTCTTCATCTTCCTTTTGATTCTCTTCTTTTAATTTTTGAGTTTGTTCTTTCAATTCTTTAATCTGAGCATCCTTCAAACTCACCTGGGACATAGCCTATAGAAGGTTGTCTGCACCGGTTCCTTCTTCAACTTGACTAATACCTGTTTGCTGCTGAGCCAAATTTGATAATTTATTCTTCAAATCTTCGATTTGATTTTTTAAACTTATTTTCTCTTTGTCCCAACCAGCTTCCTTTTCAACAAGTTTCAATAACTCAGTTGTAATATTGTCCACTTCTTTTGATAATTTTTCTTTTTACTTCTCTAATACGGTCAACTCAGAGCCTTGAATAAGATGATTTTCCCGGATTTTTAATTTCTTTCTCAACTCTTGGATTATATTTTCTTTTTCTTTTAGCAATTTTTTTCCTGCATTCCCTCGAGTGCCACTTCCAACCAAATCAATATGCATCTTCTTGATTTGTTGTTGGCGGGATTTATTTTCTACTTTTTCTTGTTTCAATTGATTGTTTAACTTCTCTACCATTCTTTTTAATTTCTCAACCTCCAAGATTGCTTCCAAAAAATCGGCATATATCACTTCCCCTGTCTTCCTGTGTAAAATAATTTTGTCAGGCGTAGTAATTTTCTTCAAATTGAATTTCATTTCTGTAACCTTGTCACTTGATGACACTACCAAATTTAAAGTTTTTTCTTTGACATCTCGACTAGTAACCAAATTAATATCTGAAGTCAGCAAGCTCCTGACTTTTGGAAATAATTGATAAGTCTGTTGAGATGAAGCCTGCTTGTCTTGGTTGTATTTTCCATACATATATGCTCTAGTTTGAAACTTACTAGCATCTCCTGCTTCCTTGGCCTCTTGAAATGTATATTCTTGTATTTGAACCTATGGTGTTACATATTTACCTTTTCCTTTTCCTTCATCTTCTGTAATTAAAATCAAATCTTGTTGTTCATCCAACTTAGGTCTTTTTGAATTTTCCAGCTCTTGATCTTCTAAATCAATTGCATCCTATAAACTTATTTTCCCCCCAATAACCATAGTGCTTGTTGCATTTTCTACTCCTCCTGTACATTTTGTCAATATAATCTCTCTCCCCTGGGGACTGGTAGTTGCTTTGTCTTCACTTTCATATTGTGACCAATTGGCCTTTTTGGACATCCCTTCCACCTCCTCGTGATCGAAATCTTTATTTGGATTACTCTATCTCTTGTTCGAAATGATATGAAGGGGATCATAATCAATGGCTACTTCATTTTTGAAATCCATTTCTTCTAACAATTTTTCTATATGTGAAATGGCATATTTTTTTTTACATTAAATGGACCTATTGTAAAAGGGTATTTGATGTCAGTAGCTTTCTTGAAAAAAATATGATTATCTTCGAGAATTAATTTGTGTCTAAGAAAATCAAGAGCGAAAACTCTTGATGTCAAAAATGTTGGTAACCTATACGGCTGATGTTTGAAACAATACAACCTGAGAACAATATTATCCTTTAATAAAAGCCAGTCTCCCACGACCAAATCAGTACTCAACTGCATCAAGGTCCTCATCTTGGGTAACACTCTAGGTAATGTTTCTCCAAAAATCATTCTATACATTTATGATAGCATGTCGTTCATATAGTTAAACATATTATATTCCAAAGGAATTGTAAAAATTATTTTCGGAAAATGTAGTTCTTCTCGACTAGCAAATATGACTATCTTCATCAGGTGCGACTAAAACCTAAAATGCCTCATTTTATGAAAATTCACCATCTATAAGTGAATACTTTTAGATAAAAAATCTTCAAATTTAAGACGTGGACTACTTTCAACTTCAGGTAATCCGGTACTCATTCTAAATAACAAACTCAACTAAAACTCGATCACCCACTCGTCTGTATGCAAACCTAAAAACAAGGCTAATAAAGGCAGAACAAGCTGAGTGTTATCACTAAAGAGACTGGCATCTATAGGATAAGGAGTCTCAGTAATTTCCAAATTTGGTCTAAGGAAAGAAGTCATGAAAATTTTCTTATTCTCAGGGGATGACTAGTGATATAGGTCTATAATTGACTTCTCAAAAAATATTTCTGGTTCAGGCATTTGGGACGTAGGGACTTCTAGGCAATATCTTAAAAGTGAGGGTTCTATCTGGCAAACTATTCTAGATTTTTAGGCATTCATAATAGCTCATTCGACTTCTGAGTAATTAGATGTGCACTAGCACACAAACTCCAGGAACGAAACAATTTGGTGAGGTAAAAATGACAGGAGGGATGACTGGTTAACTTTGTTCACATCCAAACCCTCCTCTTGCGAACTCTTCAATTTAACCTTAATCTCTGCAAGTTATAACCTAATTGAAGTATCAAATATATCCCTGTCTCTATCCTCCAAAGCATCCCTATCCTTAGCATGATCTACATTCTGGACTGTTTCAATTTTTACCCCTTATAAACAAGCTTAATATGTTATTAGCTCGGGTTACAAGGCCCTACCTGTCACTGACAATCATGCACTTTATCCTGATCTGTTGCTTTCTGGGGTGCCCACCCATCCAGAACCTTCTAGCGCTGATAGTGCAAAGAAAAATGTCAACTTTTATGTGTTTCTTTGCTATATATAACCCATTTTCCTTATCTTTCAAGCATCTTTACGAGCGCTCATTTTCCTTGTCCGTCGATCTCCCATGTGATGATCTTAACTATCAGATCTTACCTGCATTTAAGGCTTCGATGGATTCCCTCACCATCTGATCATCCTCGAGTATTCAAATCTCAACCATTACATTTTAGCACTATCTTGCACAATGTGGTCTCACAACTCCAAAAATGGTTTGCAATACCATTTTCTGCCTTTGCGGAGGACTGTAGTGTTGCCATGTGTTCACTGGTTTCACTTTTCACAACCACTTTTCCACTTATTGGTTTTATATTATTTGTATTGCGGATTCTCCTAGAACCGTTTATCGCTTGCCCACTTGTGGATTGATGATAGAATATGAACCATGTTTAATATTATGCTCTTTATCCACTAACGGGCTCCTTCTATGAACCTTCATGCCTCTTTTGAAATCATCACCGTCAATTTCTTTCGAATGCAACTTGAACCATTGATTTTCTCAAACTTGCAATGTTTTTTAAGAACGCTTCTTTAGTTGTTGGATCATTCCTCCATTAATATCAATCGTTGATTTCAACGTCACATCTCCCGCCAAAATGGTTTTGCATCCTTCCAAAGTGGTTTCCCATGACACTTTTCTCATTTGCGAAGCACTATAGATCCGCCACTTGTCCACCGATTTTGGCCTTTCGTAACCGCTTTCTACCTTTTCCCTTCGCGCACTTTGGTGATGCGAGATGAATTGTGGACCATTGATCTCTGTCGTCCATCGATTAACAGTGTATTTTGTGTTGATGTATATGTAACTTCGGAATGTATTTCACCCATGTATTTCATATATGTATGTTGTATTCCTATAGAAATGTTATTATTCCTCTATAAGGAATTGTTGTCATTTATATTGTAAGTGTTGTAACTTATACTTGATGGGTTATTAGACCACCTTGTTGGGGTCGGCCCTATATAAGTCATGTGGGTCAAAGGGTTGTTAGACCACCCTATTGGGGGTCGGAGATGTGGGTCAAAGGGTTATTAGACCACCCTAGTGGGGGTCAGCCCAGTCATCATTATGTTAAGTGGTTAAGTTGAGGCCGACCTAGTTGAGTAAAGGTCAAGTCAAGTTAGTGTATAAATAGAGAGTGTATCTCTCTCATTTTACACATTCTATTCTCTCACTTACACTTGGGAGAGTGGCGCACTTGTGGAGGAGGAGGCTCTGCTACTAGGAGAAGACTATCTCTTGTATTCTGGTTGTATCATTGCTCTATCTATCTCTGAGGAATTTATTGGGGTTTTTCACCTTTATGGTTTTCCCCAAGTAAACTTTGTGTCTCTTGTGTGCTTGCATTATTGTGTCCATGATTGATATGCTGTAGATTTGCTGTACATGTTGTTCTCTCAGTTAAGATCCTAGATCATATTGAAGTAAATTCTGAAAATTTAACATGGGATCAGACCTAGCCTGAAAGAAGGCATGATATGGCATGTATGACACTTATTGCACTTATGATGCTAGGGCTTGATATAGCAAAAACCAGTCATCGTAGCACTTTCGCTATAAATCCGTTTTGGCAAAGTTTCCGGATCTAAAACTTTTACAGGTCGAATATCAGATCCCCATGTACCTTGTATCCAAAGGACAACCTCTAATTCATTGTACTTTGTGATTTATGATCTGTACAATATAGGGTTCTGGCCTCTTCCAGATCTGAGTCAAAATTAGGTGACCTTGGGAAAAAGATCATAAATTGGGCTAGGAAGCTCCAAATGAAATTTCATAAAAAGTGACAGGTATTACATAGACTGTACTATCTCAGAAGAACTGTTCAGAGGCCAAAGTTGAACCAGTGACATGTGGCATGCCGTACAAGTTTGCTCTCCTGTATTATCCCATAAATAGGTCACGTTGTGACAATTGGCATAACTCTCTCTTAGAGAATCCAATTGAGGTCATACCTATCGGGATGGAAAGATAACAGGCCGGGCTATCTCAAGAAAAATTTGCAGAGGATGAAGTTGAACCAGTGAGACGTGGCACGCCGTACAAGTTTGCTCTCCTGTATTATCCCATAAACAGGTCATGTTGTGACACTTGGCATAACTCTCTCTCAGAGAATCCAATTGAGGTCAAACCTGTCAAGATGGAAAGATAACAGATCAGGCTATCTCAGGAAAATTTTTCAGACCCTGTGGATAGAAAAGTTTGGAGTTACACCATAAACAATCAGGTACATATTTATGTCAAATCAGAATTATTTTTGAGCACCTTCATTCATGGCTTCTGGAATTTAGGGCTTCGGAAAAAGTTGGAATTTTTGTAATCGGAGACCACGGATGAATGCTACTCATCAAAATCCAAATTTAGAGACCAAGATCAGAATTTATGGTTGGGCAGAAGGCCGAGATTGATCAGACCCTAGTTCGGGACTTTGATAAAAAAAAAGTGGAAAATTAGGGCTTCTGCAAAAATGGGAATTTTTGAAATGTGTGACCATGGCTAGAAGCTCCTCATAAAAATAGAAGCTTAGAGCTTTGGATCAAATCTTTTGATTGGGAAGAAGAGTGGGCTTCATCAAACCCTAGTTTGAGGTCACGTCCAGTGAATCCGAAAGTTTCAAAGGCAAAATTGAGGAGTGAAACTTTGCATTTTTCAAATTTTGAATATACCAGCTTGATCAGCTCATCAAGGCGCATATTTATATCCTTTCAAAAGTTTGAAATTCAAAATTTGAATTTTTTGGGGTTTCTCTGACAAACCCTACTACAGCTCCAGATCCAGTTCCTGCAAATCAAGTGGATTGGGTTAATCCTAGAAGAGGATGGATTTGTCACCTGCATAAGTGAAGAAGTTCCTGTCTCAGAGGGAGAGGAGGCTAAGGCCTTCCATAAGAAGATTACAAGCAATCTTGACAGGTATGGCTTACAAGTATGTTTCATGGTTAAGTTTATCATATGTTTATCATTACAGTACAATCTTGATCAATTAATAGACTTGTCGTATCACCTTAATAGAAGATGTTCATTGATTAAGGTTTTGACAGTTATGAATGTACTAATGCATTGTGATGTTGTATGAGGTTTATGTTGTTCGCTAACATAAAAGGTACACCAAGAAAGACAAATCATGTTCTACTTCAAGAGCATATGATCATGGTGACATGAAGACAAAGATTCATCCATTGTCATGAATCACATAGAAGATCTACTTACAAGGTATGTATAACTTGGTTCTACAATGGTTAACTTATGAGACATGCAGGTTACTAGCACAAGTCACTAAAGAGAACCAATAGACATTATGTGGGTATGTTAGACATAACTAGCTAGCATGCTAATCCAGGTATATTTTTCCTATATCAAGCTAGAATCCTACCTTGTGTTAGGATCTTATACTGTTGTGTTGTTGATAATGATTATTCATGAAGTCATAGGTTTGAATAGTCATGGTTGTATGCATATTATGTTTCTTACCATAATTGATGATATGACTAACCAGAAGAATCATGAAGGTATAGGTTTGAGTAGTCACGGGTTTATGCATTGATGATTTAACTAATTATAAGAGTCCTATGATCAAATAAGAATATGCATGAGTAAAAGAAGACTTCCCTAAAACCTTGAATACTAATGTTTATTATCTGTGAATGATCATGACTATACATGATTAAGATTATTGTGTTTTGACAGTATTAATATTATATTAATAAATGTGTGATTATGTATGAGACCTCAAGGATAACACAATGATGATACTAATAAACATGCATAGTGATTAAGGATGGATATAAGTTCAAGGACAGGTAATCCAGGAAGCAAAGATCAAGAGGGAGCACAATCCAGTTGTTCCTGCAAGAAAGCAAAGGAGCACACTTCAGTAGTTTCTGCAAGGATGTAGATATTCAGATGGAGTCCACCCAGCAACCAAACAAGGATAAGTATTTGAATTGTCATTTCTTACATAATGTTATTCAATGATGTATATGCTTATGTTCCTAGAATTATGTTGTGTATTATGCATAGTAGAATAGTTGCATTGATGAACAATATACTACTAATATACATGGGTAAGTTGCCTATGGCACTGTACAACATTCCATTGCTACTTATCTAGAATGAAACCTCTTTGCTGACATGTTGGGAGTTGCGCACACTCTTAACAATGTTCTGGTAGAGATTGGAAGGCATCTAGAAAGTTACGGGATATGGATAAATGTTGTATTGAAGCATTGGCTAAGATAATTGCATGACTGTATGACATATTTCTTTATGTGTAAGAATTTGTCTGAAAATTATGAGATGTTTCTAATCATGCAATTTAACTTGTTTTGTAGGAAAGACCGTATACCTTCACCTACAAAAGAAGGACTACAACATTTGTTCAAGCAACCAAATTATCTATTGAAGATATTGAAGTTCCCAGGATACGGGAAGAATGCCATGATCCGTCGATCATGAAGAACAATGTTTGGGATGTGGTCCCAAGAGCTGAAGGGAAGTCTGTTGTGACTTCCAAATGGAACTATCAGATCAAGCATGCTGCAGATGGCGGCATAGAGAAATATAAAAGTGATGAAATAGAAGATACGCCATATGGATTTCAAGACAGCCTTCTTGAATGGTGTAGTTGAAGAAGAAGTGTATGTGGAGAAGCTACTTGGTTCTAAGACACATGACAGGGAGTCATATATGTGCAGAACTTGGTATGGTAGGATAGATAGCTTTCTATCCAGTTTGGGCTTTACCAAGAGTATAGCGGATTCCAACATTTACTACAAGGTTGAGGAAGGCAATCGAGTGATACTACTTTTGTATATGGATGACCTGTTTGTAACAGGTTAGGATAGATTGATTGCCGACATGCAGCAGAAGCTTGCTACCGAGTTCGAGTTGAAGAACTTGGGGATGATGCACTATTTGTTTTTGGCATGAAGGTGTGGCAGAGTGTAGATGGAATCTTCCTTGGACAAGGGAAGTATGCAGTAGAGATCCTGAAGAGGTTCAGGATGATGGACTGCAAGGCTATGGCCACACCTATGGCATCGAACCTGAAGCTTCTGTGTGATGCTCCATATGATCCAGTTGATTATGGGCTCAAGTATGATGCAAATCAAAAGTTTAACCTGCAGGGTTATGTTGATTCATATTGGGCATGCAGTGCTACAGATAGGAAGAGCACTTCTGGGTGCTGCTTCAGTATTGGATCAGGTGTGATCTCTTGGTTTAGCAGGAAGCAGGCCTGCGTAGCACTAAGTATAGCCGAAGCAGAGTATGTTGTGATGGATGAGCAGGTTGCAGATGTATTGACCAAGCCATTGGCCAAAGTGCAGTTTGAGTACTTCAGAGAGAGGCTTGGTGCACTTCAGATCGAGGTTCCTTCCAAAGGGAAGTGAGGAGTCTAGAAGATGCAGATGCACATGAGCTTTTCTGACATGGTTGATGTTGGGGCCAAGGTCGCAGCTATAGTAAAAGCTGCGAATTTTGGGAAAAATCACGAGTATGGAAGGAAAGTGCTAATTTTGGGACAAGCACTAAGTTTTGGGTAAGAAGGAGACGGTGCGCAGTACGGTGCCAGATGGATGATCTCAGCGCAGATCATGGACCGGAAATTGCGGAGATCGCGCGCACGTCATCAAAGAATGAAGGTGGCTCAGCTACCATAATAAATAAAGGCGATGGAGTAGAGGGCTTAGCTACCCTCATTTAAAGGCTTAGTACAGAAGTTATGGTTGCTCGGATCAAGGAGGAGCAACGGACCAGAGCATTGAAGGCGAAGGACGATCGCCCATACCCACAATCTGCGCCGGAATTCACGGAGCCTGCAGGAAGCGGCGACGTGACTGCAAGCGGCGCCTACAGTACACCTAGCCATGTGCGTGGTTAGGGTTTTTGGGAATCACTGTTGGGAAAGGCCCACAGTTTTGTAAAGGTGTGACCGTCATGGCTACCTATATAGATGAATCATTGTAATGGGTAGAGGGTTTCTCCTCCCTTCCTTCAGTTCCTTCCTTTTGGAGAGTTAGAGAGTTGGACACTAGACTATTAGAGAGCCAGTCTAAAGGATAGATCATGTGTTGATTATCCTTCACTGTAATTTCTACCCGGTGTGTAGAACTAGAGAGAGGAAATCGGATAGCCGAGGAGCTAATCCCTGAGTTGCCAGACAGTCTGAGTCGACGTCTGTGCCTTTGTAATCTCCATAGAGAGGAGACAAGCTTGAGAGAAGGGCTCCCAGCTGTGTGCGTGGAGTTTCCTGTAAGATCTAAGGCTGCAGCTGTGTGCGCAGCATATTGTATGACTCTATCATTTTCTGGTTAATATAACGCTCCCGTGGATGTGGTTTTCCTCGAGGGGATGAGCTTCACTTATGTCTTCTTGTTATAATGTTTGCGTGAATGATAACTATTTAGAGTTCATTATTTGTGTATGCAAGACTTCTGTCTTATCCTTGTGACTGTTTGAGCAAGTTGGAAAGATCCTTTGATAACTAGAAGTGTCTTAAGTACTAAAGAGGTAGTAACGCACGATCGCTGCGGCGAGAGCAGACTGCGTTACTGCGCTAGATGTGAAGGGCGAGGAAGTGTTCAGCGCGTCGACCCAAGGGATAGTTGCCTGCTGCGTTAGAGAGAAGAAACTGCGCAGTAGACCTGCCAAGGAAGGGACCCACGCAGCTGCGGCGAGCGGCCTGCGGGAAGGTCCGACCGCCGATTTCACAGGAACCATTCAAGGAAGAGCCATCTCCGCGTCACCCCGGTTAAGGAAACCTGATTCCTTAACCCCCCCATAGCCACTTCGGGTGAGACCTCGAGCTGCCGCGCAGCTCGTTGCCGAGAGGGCCAGTGCGCCAAGGGGTTTTGTTGCTGCGCTTCATTAAAACCCGGGTCTGCCCAGAAAAGCAGCCAACAGTTGATGTGTTCTCCCTTGGTCGTGATGTAATTGCTGAACCATTTTTCACATGGTGGTAGATGTGTTCTCCCATGGTGAAAAAATAAAGGCTGGAGCCTTCCCCAAATGGTGGTAGATGTGTTCTCCCATGTCGGTGGTGTAAGTGCTGGATGATGTGCATCTGGGCTGTGCTTCATGGACGATGAGATGATCTGAAGAGGACGATGCTATGATGATCAGGAGGATCATGGATGATGAGCATCAGGATGATGCTCCAGTTGCTACTATGTGTATGTATTTTGTATATGCATCATGTTGGATGCTTCGACCATGTATCTGTATATGTATTAGGTGGATACATTGTATGATCAGGTACATCATGTATGTTGATGGATATATTGTGTGGATCATGTATCTATGTATCAGGTGGATACACTGTGTATGATGATATGTACCAGGTAGATACTTGGCATGCATCAAGTAGATGCATTGTATGATCAAGGTGATCGTGGATGACGAGCTTCTCCAGATGACATGCATCAGGACGATGCAGTGATGATGATCAGGATGATCATGTGTACATCAGGATGATGTATGGTGAGTATCAGATGATACTTTGTGGCCATGGATCAGGTTGTGCAGATGAGCATGTTTGGGAGATCCTATAGGTCGGAGTTGTGTACCCATAACAGCCTGGGATGCTCTTTCGAGACATTGCTCCGGGAGGACATGTAATTTGTGCCCTAGGAGATCTTCAGGTCGGAGTTGTGTACCCATAACATCTTGAGATGCTCTTGCGAGGTTTTGTCCTATGGCATGTAATTTGCTCCTGGGAGATCTTGACAGGATGAAAAAGGCCTCAGATGCTTCAGCTAGGTTTTGCCATGACCACATGTAATTTGCTCCTGGGAGATCTAGACAGGAAGAAAAAGGCCTCCGATGCTTCAGCCAGGTTTTGTGGTGGACCACATGTAATTTTCTCCTAGGAGATCTGGACAGGATGAAAAAGGCCTTAGATGCTTCAGCCAGGTTTTGTGGTGAGATCACATGTAATGTGCTCCTGGGAGATCCGATAGGTAGAGCTGTGTGCTCGTAACAACCTGGTATGCTTCAGCCAGGTTTTGTGATGGGTCACATGTAATGTGCTCCTGGGAGATCCGAGAGGTAGAGCTATCTGCTCGTAATAGCTGGGATGTTGTAGCCAGGTTTTGTGATGCATGTAATAAGTCCTGAGGATTCCACAGTATCGCCAGTGATGACGAAGACCTACAGGTAGTGGGCCTACATCCAGTATGAAAAAGGACTAGCTCTGTAGAACTTCCTATGATGAGTAGATTCAGAGATTGATTGAGATAGCAACAGCAGTGACGATGATGATGACTTGATGACGATTATCCAGTGACGATGATCCAGAGAAGATGACTTGTGCTAGAAGACCTATGTCGAGAAATACCTTCCTAGTTAAGAGGGAGTGTTGATGTATATGTAACTTTGGAATGTATTTCACCCATGTATTTCATATATGTATGTTGTATTCCTATAGAGATGTTATTATTCCTCTATACAGAAGTGTCGTCATTTATATTGTAAGTGTCGTAACTTATACTTGATGGGTTATTAGACCACCTTGTTTTGGTCGACCCTATATAAGTCATGTGGGTCAAAGGGTTATTAGAACACCCTATTGGGGGTCGTCCATGTGGGTCAAAGGGTTATTAGACCACCCTAGTGGGGGTCGGCCCAGTCAGCATTATGTTAAGTGGTTAAGTTGAGGCCGACCTAGTTGAGTAAAGGTCAAGTCAAGTTAGTGTATAAATAGAGAGTGTATCTCTCTCATTTTACACATTCTATTCTCTCACTCACACTTGGGAGAGTGGCGCACTTGTGGAGGAGGAGGCTCTGCTACTAGGAGAAGACTATCTCTTGTATTCTGGTTGTATCATTGCTCTATCTATCTCTGAGGAAGTTATTGGGGTTTTTCACCTTTATGGTTTTCGCCAAGTAAACTCTGTGTCTCTTGTGTGCTTGCATTATTGTGTCCATGATTGATATGCTATAGATTTGCTGTACATGTTGTTCTCTCAGTTAAGATCCTAGATCAGATTGAAGTAAATTCTGAAAATTTAACATTTTGCATGATGTTTAACGCCTTCAATACTGGTTTTCAGGCTATTGTTTTTAACATTTCTTTCTTTGAATTTTCCTTTTGTTGTCTTCTTTTAGTACTTTTATCCACCATTTTGGTCACTTTTGATCTTGGAATCATGAAACCAAAGACAATTTTGGGACCTCTTTCATCAAATCATGAAATTTTCAAACCACTTTCCTATTACACACCATCATTTACATTGTGAAAAACTTAGTGTTAACAGGGGATTATATGTAGTTAGACTATGTGAGAGAGTTAACAGGGGGTTATATGTAGTTAGACTATGTGAGAGAGATGGGGGTGTGTTAGGGGGTTAGGGGAAAGAGGGAGAGGTGTGGGTTTAGTGAAGGTGGAGATATAGGGTAGAGAGAGAGTGAGAGAGGGGGTTATTAAGGGTTAGGTGAGAGAGAGAGGGAGAGGGAGAGAGAGAGAGAGAGAGAGAGAGAGAGAGAGAGTTGGAGGGGGTGTTAGAGGTAAGGTGATGAGTAGGGGGTGAGAGAGTGAGAGGGGCGCTTTATAAGGGTTAAGGAGATGATGATAAATATATATAGAGAGAGAGGAGAAGGGAGGGTTTATGGTAGGTGGAGGATAAGGGGTGTGTGTGTGAGAGAGAGAAAGACAGAGAAAGAGGATAAGGGGCTTGTAGGTAAGGGATGAAGTAGAGGAAGAGAGACTGAGAGAAAAGGTTAATGATTTAGGGTGTAGGAGTACGAATATTCATAGGGGACAAAGAGAAAGTTAAACAAGGTAATAGTAAGTGTTAAGGGGAGGGGAGGAAAGAGGGGGGAGGTTACTAGAAGAGGAGAGAGAGAGAGAGAGAGAGAGAGAGATGTGTGATTAGTAATGGTTAGGAGGAAGCAGGGTGTGTGTGTGTGAGAGAGAGAGAGATAGAGAGGAAGGGGGTTAAAGGTAGGGTGAGGAGTATGGTGGAGAGAGAGAGAGAGGGATTTATGAAAGTATATGAAGAGAGAGGGAGAGGATTAGGGATAATATGAGTGGGTTTATGGAGTTACGAGTAGGGTTAAGGGTATTAGGAGTATGTGTGAGAGACTGGGGGTTTTGTTAGGGGGTTACTAGAAAAACATAGGTGTGGGATTTAGGTGTAGGTGGAGTAGGATAGAGAGAGAGAGATGAGGGGGAGTAGTAGTGTTGTGATAGAGTGATAGAGGGTGTTATAAAGGGTTAGTGAGTGTAGGGTGAGAGAGAGAGAGAGAGAGAGTGAAGAACTTGCAACAATTAATTGATAAAATGCACAATATATGAGATCACAAAGTATTTTTATTGATCGTAGGACACTTTGAGGGGTAAACTCGTATGAGCAAGCTCAATACAAATAGCGTCACGGTTCCTTCATTGGCCTCAACACACACTTATATACAAGTCTATGCCCAATACTATTTGTCAATACCATGGGACACATAATACTACGGGATGACTTACAAAGCTTATGCGTTCAATACTAGGGGTCAATACCATTGGCTAATACAAACTATGGATCAACAAATACTACGAGATGACTTACAAAGCATATGCATCCAACAATAATATACTAACAAAGTAAAGAGAAGGGTTGACATGGGTTCCTAACATCCCCTCTCCCTTAGAAAAAGATTTGACTTCAAAGCTTTAGATGTTGAAATTGAGGAGGAATCTAAAGGAAAGGTTCCCTTGTAGCGTCCTCAGGTTGCATCCTGTGCCAATGAATTAATACCTCTGTGATAGGTTGAGAGAGAAGCTAACGCCTTTTGAGTTTCAAGGATGATTGCTTGGAAGGCTATAGATGAAGAAGAACCATATCACCTGCTTGAAAAATGCACTCAGAATGATGTTGGTCGGCTTGTTGTTTCATTCGAATTCTTTCCATGTGAAGTTTTTCCTGCAAAATGAGAAGAATCTGATTGCAGTTTTGAAGAACCAAGTCAATTTCCTGAACTAGGGAGCTGCTGAGGGTGTATGGAAGAAGAACTGGCATTTCCTGCCCATATATTGATTCATATGGTGTCATTTTAGATGTGGTATTGTACCATTGGATTGATTCAAGGAAATCCATAGGAATAACTATCCAAATTTGTGTAGGGATGGGCAAGGGTTCGAGCAGTCCTGAAAGGAGTGTTGTTTCATCCTTGTTGACCTGGAAAGTATCATAGTCATCCACCATCTCTTGAATTGTCATTTTCAGTCCCTACCAAAAGAAGTTACATTGTTCCTGGTCATAATTTTTGAGGAACCTAGAGTGCCCTACCGATGGAGAAGCATAGAGTTCATAAAAGATAGTCTTGTTTAACAGATTGCAACCCATTTGGAACAAGCAGAGAAATAGTTGTTAATTTTTCGATAATTTCATTCCATTATCATAAGGATCTCTAAGAGAATAACATGTACAACATATCTCTATAGCATACCAATCATAGACATAAAAACAATCACACAAGAGACACAGAGTTTCACTAGGGAAAACCAAGAAGGTGAAAAACCCCACAACTTCCTCAGAGATAAGATAAGACGCAATACAAGATCACAATGATCAAACCCAATAAGATGTCTCTAGATGATGCTACTCCTCCTCCACTAGTGCACCACTTTCTCTCTTACCTATGCGAGCTTGAGAAGTGAGTGAATGAGATAAATGAGAGACACAACCTCTCTATTTATACACTGACTTGACCTGCCAATAATCCACTGGGGCCGTCTTGCTAATCAATCCTAATAACCCAACCACATGTGCTAACCAGGGCCGACCCCACATTGTGGGTCTAATAACCTATCAATACAAATGACGACACTTGTCGATGCACATGACGACACTTACAAATACAAATGACGACACTTCCAATCAGAGGAATAATACATCTCTGTGGGATATACAATAAAGTACAAATTTAATACATAGAAGAATATCTTCTGAAGTTATAAATGTAAAGTTAGTCACAACAGATCTAATGAACAAAAAATCAGTCACAACAGATGAACATAGAAGATATGGTGCAAAACTGTGCAAAACATGCAGCAGTGCTCTCTATCCCAGAAAGGGTGAATGAATTACAATACAAACTGTTACAATGAACAGAGCAATTCAAATTGCCTAAGGAGGTCATTCGAATCACTGAATGGAGTAGCTTGACTCAATCTAGGAGTCCTCATCAATCATCGGTGTTGCTCATCAATCACAACAACCAGTCATCCAGGTGTCAAGCTGAGTCTAACTGATCATAATAAATGTAACTGAAGTGTGTAGCACTGATATAGGATCTGGAGGCTCAGTGGGGGCGCATGGGAGGCTAACTGGAGTCAGAGCAAGTCACCTAATCGAACTGGAGGTCAATCGGAGGTGAAACAGTCAGTCAGGAGTGAAATCGGAGTGAAATCAATCAGAATCGGAGCTAACTGAATGTAACTGGAGTGAATCTGCAGTGGTAGGTGAACAAGTGCGCCCTTCTCTGTCAGTAGGTGAGAAGAGGGCGCCTTTCAGCTTAGGAGGGCTAAAACTCTGTGGAAAGTGGCTCCCGGGTGCTAGAAGAAGGTGGATAAGGTGCTGGAGGCATCAAACTGGTGACTGGACTGCATATCCTGAAATAGATCATGCAAGATCCTGAAGTAGATATGTATCCCGAAATAGATGATCCTGAAATAGATATGTATCCCGAAATAGATGATGGATATCCGAACACCCCCCCTCAAGCTAGACTATGATGTGCCAACTAAAATAATGTGGGGCCCTGGTAACTAAGACCAAAGGTCACCCCAATACAATAATCCAAAAAATGATAACAGTCAATAAACCGAGGAAATGGGGAAAACCTCATGGGAAAAATACCCCCCCTCAAAATAGACTGTAGTACACCAAAAGATTTAACTGCTCCAAAATCGAGTAGATATGTCTGGAGGTATCTTACTCTTGGGAGTAAGTGGATCATGCTCCAAAAACATGTGCTTGAATTCTCCATCAGTGGATGCAAGCGAATGTGGAGACTTTAAGAACTTGCTCTTCATACCGAAAAAGGTGAGAACAAATCTGAAAATATGAGGATGATCCTGGAACCTGTGATTCGAACCAAATGAGGTAGGAATAGCTCCAATCGGATCAAATAGATATTGAAACTTGAACTTCTTATCAATAGAAGTTAAATCAGCTCCAAAAATAGATGAATGGTTTCTTGAGATCTCCTTTGAACCAACAAGGGTGAGATCAAAACCAAAATCAGCAAAAAGTGCATGAGAATTGAACTCAAGCGAATGGTAGTGCTCTTCATCTTCATTAAAAATCTGAGAAACTTTGCAAATGATAGAACATAAGTTTATAGAAGGCATGCAATCAAGGAGGACGAATGCTTCACCTCCAAAATCAGATTTTACCTCCAAAACATCAAGTAGATCATTATTCCGCATGCCGACAAACTCATGTGAAGGAGAGGATTCAAGAGCCTCTTCGGAATCTAGAGTATGAGCTTGTTTATCTTGCTCAGAATTTGAAATAGAAGACTTTGAGAGAATGAGTGTTGAATCTACAGTTTCTTCTTCATCTTGAACAATTGTTGAGGCCAACACATGATCGGAAAGAACACATAAGGAGATCTCACTGGGATTGTTCTCCAAAAGGCTAGCATGATCCTCTTCTTCCTACTTTCCAAATTCTCTGTCAAGTTGGACCCATAGATCACTTGGATTTTCAGCAGTATTACTGAGGTAGCGCATACAAGGAGACATAGCAAGACACATTGTTCCAAAAGCTCTGTCACAATCATTGAGCCAATCATTCTCCTCTTCATCGGAATCAAAATCTCTTGTATTACCAATGCACATATCAAAAAGACATTGTCTCTTCAAGAATGCAATCATCTTTGGTTTCCATTCATCATAGTTGAATGGAGTAAGAATATTTTGTGAAGAAGAAGTCTCCATCTTTGCATTAGCGAATGCACATGGAGGAAGTAAGAAATCTGCAAATCACACAAAAACAACCACAATAAGGTCGAACAATCCACCCTTTGAGAGTTGCATCACACCTGGGATTGGATTTCAAGCAATGTTGAATAGGTCCAATGTATCAGATCCAGGAATTATGTGGTAACTCAAGCTTCTGGAGTGGTATTGGAATATTTTTCAAGCTTTGCATGCACAGGAGCGAATGCCCTTGAGATATTTCATGCCAAACTTTTGCAATTTTTAGCAATTCAGTCAAATCTTCTTGTATAAACACCTGTAGAAAAGAGATCTTGTCCCTGCAATGGCTCTGATACCATGTAAAGTTAGTCACAGCAGATCTAATGAACAAAAAATCAATCACAACAGATGAACATAGAAGATATGGTGCAAAACTGTGCAAAACATGCAGCAGTGCTCTCTATCCCAGAAAGGGTGAATGAATTACAATACAAACTGTTACAATGAACAGAGCAATTCGAATTGCCTAAGGAGGTCATTCGAATCACTGAATGGAGTAGCTTGACTCAATCTAGGAGTCCTCATCAATCATCGGTGTTGCTCATCAATCACAACAACCAGTCATCCAGGTGTCAAGCTGAGTCTAACTGATCATAATAAATGTAACTGAAGTGTGTAGCACTGATATAGGATCTGGAGGCTCAGTGGGGGCGCATGGGAGGCTAACTGGAGTCAGAGCAAGTCACCTAATCGAACTGGAGGTCAATCGGAGGTGAAACAGTCAGTCAGGAGTGAAATCGGAGTGAAATCAATCAGAATCGGAGCTAACTGAATGTAACTGGAGTGAATCTGCAGTGGTAGGTGAACAAGTGCGCCCTTCTCTGTCGGTAGGTGAGAAGAGGGCGCCTTTCAGCTTAGGAGGGCTAAAACTCTGTGGAAAGTGGCTCCCGGGTGCTAGAAGAAGGTGGATAAGGTGCTGGAGGCATCAAACTGGTGACTGGACTGCATATCCTGAAATAGATCATGCAAGATCCTGAAGTAGATATGTATCCCGAAATAGATGATCCTGAAATAGATATGTATCCCGAAATAGATGATGGATATCCGAACAATAAATACATAAACACTCCCTCTTAATTATGAAGGTATTCTTTTGTAACAAGTCATCAATACATATTGGCGCAAGTATTCAATTCTAGAGCTGGATCATAATCACTGGATCACAAAGCATCATCATCATCACAGCTGCTGTACTCGACATCTTGATCACTGGGCTATCTCTGAAATCTGCTCATCATAGGAAGTTCTATAGAGCCAGCCCTTTTTCATGCTGGAAGTAGGCCCACCACCTGTAGGTCTTCATCATCATTGGACATACTGTGGAATGCCTAGGACTTATTACGTGAGTCAACAAAACCTCGAAAGAGCATCCTAGGACTGATTACGAGCACACAGCTCAACCTATCGGATCTCCCAGGACCTTTAACATGCCACTGCACAACCTGTCCATGGCCACGGTGTATCATCCTGATACTCATGATCATACTGATCATAACATCGTTCACGAAGCACAACCCAGATGCACATAACAAAGCACTTACACTCACCGGCATGAGAAGATGTTTATTAGACAATCCACTCGAGTGGATGCGAGTCGGATCTCCCTAGCTCAATGCGAGTCTAGAACAAATAAGACAGGCTACGAATGCATTTCCTAGATCTACTTAAGGATTGAGTACTAGATGTCTTACCTTTCACTTTGCTATCCTTTCTCCTGAATGTTGCTCCAGGTCTCACGGTCGTCAGATCCAAACTGCAAGGCCTGTCAAGACAACAAATGAGAGAAACAAGTAAAGGGCATCTATACAATAAGATATCTAAGTGAAAAGTTAAGTAGGTAAACTAATCAATATCATTACACACATGAACAATATTGGTGGAAAGCATTTGTATTACTATAAAAATAGGGAAGTACATAGCAGAGATATAGAACTACAACCAAGGCTTAACGTTTCATCCCTTCTCTAACAAAGCCATTTGCCATTTCTTCCTAAGGAAGCTTGAGTCTCTCAAGGATGAGTAAGGATCTCTCAAGAGTGATTTCACCAGCATGTAGACACCATAGACTGTTAGGATATTCCTATACTCCATCCTAGTCCCACCAGTATTTTGATCCTTTACATTTTCAGTCATGCATGCACCTTTAGGGTTTGCATGCATTTTGCATGCATCCCAATCATCAGTACAGCACCTAGCCCTCAGTTAGCTAGCCCCCAGGAGCTTCTCACTATTTAGTTTTATCCCTCCAGTTGCTTAATGCGCCCTTCTTCCTTGATTTTAGGGAGCAACTCGCCCTTCTTCACCTACCAGTCCAGTTGTCACTCAGTTACACTTAGCTACACTCAATTACACTCAGTTACACTTCGTTACAGTTAGTTACAGTCAGTTACACTTAGTTACAGTCAGTTACACTCAGTTACACTCAGTTACACTTAGTTACATTGAGTTACACTCAGTTACACCTACCAGACTCAGTTTGACTGATGGTTGACAGTTACTTTAGCATTGATGACTCCACTGATGATGACGAAGACTTCCAGTTGTGCTCCGATGATCATGAGGACACCTAGTTGTGCTCCGATGACACTCTATTGATCTTATGATCACTCTGAGAGGTTAATTTGAATTTCCACCTTAGGCATTCGAATTCTCTCTACCATTGTAATATTTATTTGTCCATATTGTGATTAATTAATTAGTGTGTGTGAAGTATTATTGCTTCTATCTGAGTTCTACTGTACCATATTATTCTGTTGCTCATTATACTGTATTGTTCACTCTTCTTCTATTTTCCTGCTTAATCATAATTACTCTTGTGAGTTATACATCATCTCTTAGATCTGCTATGAGGATTTTCACATGGTATCAGAGCATGTTGAGAGTATTGTTTATCTCCATTCTTGAGAGTTTTTTGCAGGTTATTACCAAGATTTCGAGTGCAGCAGTTGCAGTAGTTTCTGCATTTTTGCAGCAGTAGCAGTTGTAGTTATTCTATATTGTTTTTGCAGGTCTTCTACAACTTAAATGAATTCAGAAGAAATTACTCCTCTTTCTCCATTCAACTATGATGAATGGAAACCAAGAATGATAGCATATTTGAAGAGCTATGATCTCTTTGATTGTTATTTTGAAAGAGAGTTCAAATCCTCTGAAGAGAAGATTGACTGGTTCAATAAAGGTGACATGCACATTGGAAGAATGAAGCTTACTATGTCGGATTACATATTGCTCCCAATCATTATTTATATTGAAACTCCACAAGAGCTATGGGCCCGTCTGGATGAAAGATTCGGCAACAGAATGAAGGTTTTGGTCCAAACCCCTTCAAAATCAAGCAAAGTGATGCATTCACTCCTCTTGATGGTCTCTCAGATCATGAACCAGTATCATCTCATATTGAAGTTGTTGACAAAGAACTTGCAGATTCTCCACTCATGCTCAAACTTTCTTCTCCTTCTGTGCTAGCTCACACTCTAGATATTGCAGAAGGTCCTAAATCCTCTCTTGCACCAGAGTCTGGTTGTTTGCATCATGATCAAATGATTATTTCATAGTTCAAAACAACTATTGAAGGTAATGCATTCGCTCCTCTCTAGCTATCTCCTCTTTTATACTACTATATGATCATAATTCCATGCTTTTAGAAGGTCATTGAAGAATATGGCAATTGCCATTCACTTGGAAAGATTTCTCATGCATCTCATGGTTTTGATCTCACCCCTATTGGTTCAAAGGAGATCTCAAGAAACTGTGGCCATTCGCTTGGGATAATTTCTCATGCATCTATTGGTTTTGATCTCACCTCTCATGGTTCAAAGGAGATCTCAAGAAACCATGATTCAAGTCTTGTATCTAATTTGGGTTCTAAGCAATTATTGCTTGGGATAATTTCTCATGCATATGATAGTTTTGATCTCACCCCTGCTGGTTCAAAGGAGATCTCAAGAAACTGTTTTGAAAGTCTTAAATCTGATTTTGATTTCAAGCAAACATGTAATAGTTATTTTTGGCATAATCTCACCCATGGTGGTTCAAAGGAGAACACAAAAGACTATATACACTTGATTTGATCCTACCTCAGCTGATTCGAATCATGGGTTCAAGGATCATTCTCATACTATTGGATTTGTTCTCATCACATTCGATCTGAAGAGCAAGTACAAGCACATGCTTTTTGAGCATGATCCACTTCTTCCCAAGAAGAAGATACCTTCATACATATGACCAAGCATCACACCTGCTTGAGTTTGGCGCATTTATTTTGATGTGTGCCTTACAGTCTATTTTCTGAGGAGGGGGTATGTTTCCCATGAAATTCTCCCACTTCCTTGGTTTATTGACTGTTATTATTCATTGTATTGGGTAACCTTTGGTATTAGTTACCAGGGCCCAGGATGAATTAAGGGGGTGTGTTAGGATATTCCTATACTCCATCCTAGTCTCACCAGTATTTTGATCCTTTACATTTTCAGTCATGCATGCACCTTTAGGGTTTGCATGCATTCTAGGGTTAACATGCATCCCAGTCATAAATCCAACACCTAGCCCTCAGTTAGCCAGCCCCCAAGAGCTTCTCACTATTCAGTTTTAGCCCTCCAGGTACTTAATGTGCCCTTTTTCCTTGATTTTAGGGAGCAACTCACCCTTCTTCACCTACCAGTCTAGTTGTCACTCAGTTACACTTAGTTATACTCAACTACACTTAGTTACAGTCAGTTACACTGAGTTAAACCTACTAGACTCAGTTTGACTGATGGTTAACAGTTACTTGAGCATTGATGACTCCACTGATGATGATGAAGTCTTCAAGTTGTGCTCTGATGATCATGAGGACACCTAGTGCTCCGATGACACTCTATTGATCTTATAATCACTCTAAGAGGTTAAATCGAAT
Organism: Larix kaempferi; assembly: GCA_027924585.1. Lineage (NCBI taxonomy): Eukaryota > Viridiplantae > Streptophyta > Pinopsida > Pinales > Pinaceae > Larix > Larix kaempferi. The sequence continues at coordinate 511,663 of BSBM01000884.1, forward strand.
TTCCACCTTAGGCATTCAAATCCTCTCTACCATTGTACTATTTATTTGTCCATATTGTGATTAATTAACTAGTGTGTGTGAAGTATTATTGCTTCTATCTGAGTTCTACTGCAGCATATTATTTTGTTGCTCATTATAATGTATTGTTCACTCTTCTTCTATTTTCCTGCTTAATCATAATTGCTCTTGTGAGTTATACATCATCTCTTAGATCTGCCGTGAGGATTTTCACATAGACTTCCTCCCTTTGGAGAGGGGTAGAGCTTCTCTTATATAGGACTAAGTGGGTAGGGTATGGATAGGATAGCTTGAGATATGGTAGGAGAGAGATAGGGGATGCTCCCAAGGTATTAGGAATCGAGTACCAACTTCCCTAGAGTTCAGGGATAGGGCCCCAAGTCAACAAGTTTTTCGAAGAACCTCGAAGAAGCTATTTTTTCCCATTAACTGACTTCGTCACACCTTGCAATGAAGCAAGCTATGACGTCGCATGTTGCAACTGGGTACAAAACCTCCCAGGTTAATTACTCAGTCAAGATATATTCAGGGGTGTATACACTGAATCTCGTGATGGGTAGATTTTAGGTGTAACAGAATGCCCCCCAAAGCATGAAGTTGTTGAAGATAGACATGTGAAGTGCTTTGATAGAAGAAATGGCAATAGACTTGTCGGATGAAGGACACTATTGTAGTTGTACTGACTCTGAGCTAACAATCTCATATAAGGTACAACATGGTTGACGACCAATACAATGCAGATCCATGGTAGTAATGACCAACTGAACACAATCATGGATACTAGACACAAGCGTAGACCCATCATGATATGATAACACAGCCACGACCAATACAAATGTGGATCCATGTAATATAACTCAATACAAACTCCATCGCAACCTGGGTAAAACATGACTTCCCAGGGTCTTCAAGCTGAACACGCAATGATACGAATCTATCCATGTGATTACAAATGTCTTGATGTCGAACATGGTAGAAACCACTTGATTGCCGGCCATTGATGTAAACCATTAACAAGCGCGAGGGAGATCACCATTGATGTCAATGATGCCCAAGGTATCACAGTACATATCCTCGAGCATGAATAAATGAGTTGAATTCCAATGCAAGACGAAATCTTTCAATCAAGAGTCAATGATGTAAACTCATGTTGAAAGCGAGGTAACCTGCCATTGAGGCGTGTAGGGCCAAGGTACTTGGTTGGTTCCTAGATTCAATCCTCGGATGATGAGTTGAAGTCAACAAGGATGAATCCGTCGAAGGAGGGCCATGATGAATCCCCCATCAATCGACACGAAACACGACAAAAATGTATAGAGTAGATCGGATGGTACAGTAACATGCAAGATTGACTTAGAGGAGATTGACATGATGGCGGGTGTACTGACTACAGATGATAAATGATGGACATATTCTTGAACATGGGCATGGCATGCCTTGGCAGTATTGAAATGACGAGTGCGACACAAATTACTAAGGCGACTGATGATGGAAGCTTTCGTTGAATGATTCAAAGGAGTAACAAGACTCAGGAAATAAGTGGAGCTTGAGGACAAATAGATGATCCAAGTGTTGTATGCAAATGCAAATGAAAGCCATGTTCAAGAATGACTACATACTACCACTAACAAGGTACGTAACACAAAAGCTTTCCATTTTCCCCATCATGAACGATGAGTGCCTCATGTGTTTTTTACGAGCTTGATGATGGTAACCAGATGCTTGGTATAGCTCATCTCATAGATGAGTCCAATCCCAAATATTTTTCGAACCTGGGATAGGAGGGGTTCGTCCCATGGTGGGCCCTTCAATGCAAGAGTTTAATGAGTCCATAGAAGGTAAACTCGTTCGTCATTTCATATTTAGAGAGTCTGAAAAGAACTAAAGAAGACTCCAATGGTCCTTTTTCATAAAGTTAGCCTCATCGCCCGAAAAAAGGGTAAAACGACGTAGGAGAGGACTCTTCCAGTCATGATTGGATGGAGTATATCTTTTTTGTAACTAGTGCCCCCTGGTACAAAAAAGGGGTAAACTATCACCAGGAAGATGACCATTCAAATTCTTTTACAAGCATGAACGCGACAAGTTCGCTTGGCAATCTTTTTGTATTTTGAGAGCTTGAAAAGAGCTTAAAGATAGACTCCGGGGGGTTCCTTTTCGGTAGGAGTTTAACGAGCTCATAAAAGTGATAAATGATAACTCAATAATGTATTCTCATAGTTTCAAGGGCATGAGAAAGAACAAAGAGTAAGCTCATTAATTGCAATCTATGAAAAAATGGGTAAATGAGAAAAATCACAAAGGGTGTTCATACCTGAGATGACCGTTCCAATATGAAAATGGCGTAGAAAGGCACTTCACAACTCCTGCACACTCGAAAAATAGGTCAAATAGTCAACCGAATGTTCAAATACAATAAAACTGATCCAAACTATAGAAAATAGCATAATGGCATCAAATATTTGAAAAAGGAATATTCCACTTTGTTTTATAAATAGAAATAAAAGCCAAATATAGTCACCATTGTTCTATTTTCCAAATTTGGGAGGAATAGTGCCATTTGTTTCTATATCTTCACTTGTCGATTCCAGGAGCTACGATCAGCCATTTCACCTGTCGTCAGAAACAGGTAACCCTAAACTTCAACCAGTAAAATCATAGTGGTTTACAATTTTGATTTTCAGTCATTTTTTTGGATTTTGGGTTGATTTGGGAAGGGCTATTGCACTCTCGGCTCATCGTAGTTGGCCTTTTCAGGAATTGCGACAAGACTGAGTCATCACAAATGGAATATACATGGATTTCGATGACATCGCCCTATTTGCAAAAACGGGGTGCGACAACAGCGACGTGCATCCCCAAACTCAAACAAAACTCAAAAGAAGGACTTCCAGTGGGTGAAGCAAGTCCTAACATTGTTAAAAACTTCTTGTTAATAGGTTCCAAGCATCAAAATGGTTTTGGAATGGCGAGAAAGGAAACATGAATTACATGATGAACAAGCTGCAAACAATCCACATTGTGTGGAAGCTTTGAGAAACTGTGGGCTTCTCAAGTTCTTCCACATTTAGGGGATGAGATCCCAACTTCCACTACTGAACCCTATGCTCCAATGTTGGGATGCACCCAGGAGTACTTCCTGATTGGTGAGCATGAGCTTCACATAGATGTCGAGGACATCCATTTTCTAACTCGTTTGTCCCAAAGGGGAGACAATGTGACACTCACTAGATCACATGGGAGTGATCGAATCGTGGAAGATTTGATCCAACAACATTGTGGTCCCAATGCCCATGCATCTAGTGGGAAAATTTGCATTAAAGATGTATGGGAGTGCCCATTGCGAGCCATTTTATTCACCATTACAAGGATGGTAGGGAGTCAAGCTCGTCACCTAGCCACCAGAGCACAAATTCTTTATGCGGAGGACTGTTTGTCTCCAAAGATCATCAACTGGTGCGAGGGGGTCCTCGCAAACGTGCGAACTCAGCTGGCAAAGTGTTGGCAAGGAGAGCTCAAACAGTTCGGCTATGGTTCTATAGTGATCTCGTTCTTGCTGAAACGGGTTCTCCTTTTGCATCCTCAAGTATCACTAGAGGATAGGGACCTCAGAGATCCACACATGGCCAGGTGGACTGATGTGATGGCTTGGCATGGTGGGGGTCCTATCATCGGATTCCCTCCTGAGTTCTTCACTTGGCTGGTAGGCTAGTTATTGATGTTGGAGGACTTTCCATATAGTGGCACCGACTTCACAGATGACCCAGACTTGTCGCTGCCTGAGGGATCATCATGGGGAGACCTTGGTAAGAAAAAATGACCCTTAAAATTTTTAAGTTTTGTGCATTTATGATTTTTTTGATATAGTGCTGATAGGTGGACAACATGTGTGTGCAGATGTGGGGCCTATACGACCAATGGGGACCTCTCTTCTGGCTAGGACAGAGAGAGTAGAGGGAGTGATGGTGGATCCAGCTATGCATGCTTCCATCGTCGAGATGGAAAGAGTCTATGCCAACCTGAGCATGTTTACACTAGATCTTCCTGAGCCGACGGTAGATGAGGTGCCGCAGCCCACGCAGGTGCATGCAATTGGAGCGACTGTGCGCTTCAACACACTGCTTTGCAAGGTTGCGAGAGCAGTGGACTGTTTCCAAACTTAGCCAGCTAGGGCTAGTAGACCACCTAGGGTTGTACAAGCCAGATGATAGGCCACATGTTGTCATTGTGTGTGTACTAAGAGCTTAGAGGCCTCAGATTTTTTACTACTGAAAGCTGCGAAGCTTCAGATTTTGTAGAGATTACTGAAAGCTATCAGGCTTCATATTTTTGTATCAGCACTACCTTTTTGAGATTATATATATATATAGATAGTCCGGCGATTTATACATTATGTGTTTCAAAAAATAATGATGTGATCTTGTTTATATGCTTGCTTCTATACAGTGCATTATTTACATGTTGTGAATGCTTTTACATGTTATGAGTATCAAGTGTGTGCGATGTACCAATCTAGAATGAATTTGGCCATCGAGTCAGCAACTGTGTTTAACTCTCGTGGAATGTGCAGGCATTGAATGGTTTCAAATGACCTTTCCAAGAGATGAACCCGTTTAAAGAGACGGAGTAGGGTAGGATCACGGATAGCACAAACCTGGTTAAGATGGGAAACCACCAGCTGAGAATCCATGTGGATGACAATGTGGTTCATACCCAAGGAAAATGCATTGGTTAAGGTTCCAACTACTGACAGATACTCTGTGGCATTATTGGTTGCGAATCCAAGGCAACTTCCTCCTGAACTGATGAGCTCACCTGTTGGGGAGTACAGTACCTAGGCTACCGAGGCAAGGTTATGGGTATGTTGGCTGACACAATCCGTGAATCCATAGCACATCGCCATCTGCACATGCAAACAGAACATGGTATGACAAGCGAAAATAAGATCTAAGGACACTCAAAAACAAGTGCATCACACCACACAAAAACACACAAGCACACCATGTACAGTATATACAAGAAAATCTATGCATGAGAGGGTTAGACATAGTACCTCTTTAGGTAAAGCCCATTACGAGGTGCACCCAAAGATATTTCGTCATAATCTTCAAGCTTGTAAGCTCCCTTTTCAAAAACACGTTTGATGATGTAAGGTCCATGCCACATGGACTCGAAATTCCCTGCTCCTAGTTTGTCATGCTTTTGGTCGTATGTGAGGACCAGGTCACCCTCATTGAACATACGGGGTTGAAGATACTTGTCGTATTGAGCTTTGATGCATTTCTTGTGTGCTTCATTAGCAAGAGCAGCATCTCAGCGAGACTCGTCAACTTTTTCTAAGTACAGGAAACGTTCTTCCTCGACAGTAGTGTTACGAAGAAGTTCGACAGCGAGTTGCAGAGATGAAATTTTGCACTCTATAGGAAGGACAGCTTCCAATCCATACACCAGTTGGAAAGGACTGAAACCTGTGGTGGTTTTAACGGAGGTTTTGTAGGCCCATAATGCTGAAAAGAGCATATTGTGCCAGTTGGACTTGTGCGTACCTACCATCCGTTGGACCATAGTTTTCAAGACGTTGTTAGTGGCCTCGACCTGTCCATTGGATTGCGAGTAGTAAGGTGTTTAGTTTTCATGTCGAAAAACCAATCTATCTCTCATTTCATCAACCATATGGTTCTAAAAGTGAGAACCGTGATCGGTAACTATAGCCTGAGGAACTCCAAACCGTGCTATTACATGATTGAACATGAATAGTGCGACAGTTTTTCCATCGTTTTGGTATCTAGGCATTGCCTCGGCCCACTTCGTGAAGTAATCCACAGCTACAATGATGTAACTATGCCCGCCGACCGAGGTAGGCTTACAATTCATAAAATCAATGCCCCATTTTACAAAAGGGCGCATGGAAATAACCAAGTGTAACAAGTCGGGATGGGTGCGCTTCTTCGAATGGAAGTGTTGGCATGGAGGACATCTTTGCACGTCCTCAATACAATCTTTGAAGATAGTAGGCCAATAATATCCTGCACACAAAATCTTCTGGCTGTAGCCATCCCAGAGAGGTGACCACCACATGCCCCAGCCTGACAGTCATTCAGAACGTGTTCAACCTCGTCGTGAGTTAGACAACGTCGAAGAATGGAATTGATGCCATGGCCGTACAAAGTATCATTGATGATCATATAGTACTTTGCATGGTGACAAATTTGATGATGGTCATCATGAGAGAGTTGAGGTTTGAAGTGTTGGGTTTGAAGATATAAAGGAATATATCCATACCACGGATCGGTCGTACTGATGAGGAACAGTGACTCATCTAGAAAGGATTCATTATGTTCAACTTCTACATCAGCACAGGCAAAGTTACAAATAATCTCAGCAAACACCAAGGACTTTTTGGACTTTCCTTTCTCGAAAAAGAAGATCGAATTCTTGCAGTATCACAATCCAGAGTGAATACTTTCCCCTGATGTGTCAATACATGGTACATGGGGTTCGAGTCTGCAATGATGGTGGTGCTCTGGAGCAAGATGTAGTGTCGAAACTTTTGGATGGTGATGACCACCGTGAAAGCAATTTTTTCGACATGTGAATATCTAGTTTTAGTGTCAACGAGACCCTTACTTGCATAGTATATTACATGTTCCTGGGTGTTTTGATCTTCCTGTAGCAAAACCATGGCGATGGTGGTAGCAGAACTGGTGACATATAAGATGTAATCTCGGAAAATTTGGCGGCTGGATTATGGGGGCATGCGTGATGGTATGTTTGATGTTGTCGAAGGATTTTTGAGCTTGATCGTCCCAAATAAATGGGATGTACTTCTTAAGAAACCTCATGCACCCCTTAGTCTTTTCGCGAAATTACAAGCAAAATGTCTTAAATAAGTCGCCTTCCCTTGGAGACTTTGAAGTTCCGTCACAGTGGTGGGAGGTGGGAGGTTGGCAATAGCCTCCACTTTTAAGGCATCGATGCGGATCCCATCCTTCGAGACGATAAATCCTAAGAGGCATCTAGATTTAACACAAAAGACACACTTATGGGGATTCATATGGATATTGTAACGTCTACATCTGAGGAAAATGTCCGTCAGATGATCCACGTGGAACTCACGCTGCTTTGAATGAGTAGGGAGATCATTCAGGTAAGGTTCCACAAAGTACATAACATCATGGAAGGCATACAACATGGTTCACTGGAATGTGGCGCCAACATTTTTAAGGCCAAACGGGAGTTTGTGATATGCAAACGTCCTCCAAGGATAGATGAAATCCATCTTATGTTGGTCAGCTGGGTTGATCTCAATCTGGTTGTAACCAGAAAATCCACCCATGAATGAAAAGATGACGCTTCCAGCACAATTGTCGATAATCTGGTCAATGAATGGGGTCAGGTAATTGTCCTTTGGACAAGCCTTGTTAAGGTCTTGATAATCGACATAGACGTGAATGGTTCCCTACTTTTTGTTCACAGGGACGACGTTTGAGACCCAGTCCGTCAACGGGACAGGGTAAATGAAACCGGCCTTTAAGAGTTTTTCAATTTCTGCCTTGATCGTTGCAGCCTTCCGGGGGTGTATCGGTCGTAACTTTTGACATACAGGTTTGATGTTGAGATAGGTTTTGATTTCGTGAGAAACAATTATGGGGTCTATCCTAGGCATATCCTCATAGGACCAAGCGAATACATCTCGAAATCACTTGAATAAGGCCGTACCAATAGCTATTTCTTCAGGGGAACACTTTTGGCCTATGCGAATGTGTTCCACTACACCAGGTTTTACTGAGATGTCTACCGGGGTGGTACGCTCAATGTTGGCCAAGTTACCCTTCATGTCTGAAAGACATGCAAATATGGGAGAATGAGGGAACGGGTTTATATCCGAGAAAAAGATGTTGTGAATGTTGTTCTCTATGTACTCGAAAGGTGGAAGAAAAGAGGACCTATGGTGAAGGTCATCCCATGGGCCATCGTCAACATTCGTAACTTCCATGATGGACTCATTTGGATGAAAAGTCTGAAGTAAGAGGTCAGGTCGGGATGATGCCCATTGTAGAGAACAAGATGGGGAGGTCATGGTTAGGTGGTCCTCCGGTGCTGATTGGATAGCCTCATAAATACGTTCAACGGATGAAAGAGGCATTGTGTCTCCAATCAGGTGTGTTGTGGCGTTGTCCAGTACAAGCCACGTATCAGTAGAGCGAGATGAAATCTCTGCGGAGATCATGTTCACCGAGGCAACATGATTAGGGGGGTCCGAAATGGGAAAAATTCTCATGAGAGATGAATCTTTCAAAAGGCCAACCCCTATACTCTCATACTATTTTGACATTTGTCCAATGGAAGGAACATGGTCACCAGGATGCGTAGTAGTGTCTGGCGTGCAAAAATCTAATTGGTCGATGGTAATGATTTGTCCTTGGTGGGGGAATTGTACCGTGCAGAAGACTGAAGAAGCTACCACCTGCATGGCATAAAACCAATTGCAACCAAGCAAGATATTATAGTCTATTGGGTTGAAGACCACTTCTACATTGATGGTTACGGTCTTTCCTCCTAGCTCGACTACGAGAGCTTGTAAGATCCCATGAGGTTGAAATCCCTACCCGTCGAATGCTTTCAACATGGTGGGAGAACGATTCAACTCGGGAGAGCCGATGGCTCTCCTACAGGTGATCGACATGACAGACGTAGAGGCAACTTCGTCCAGAAGGGTACGATGGAAAATTTTCCCAACAAGGTTTGCAGCTACTTGAAATGCGAATTGATGGGAAAGCCTCGGCTTGAAATGGTCAAGTCGAAACATGATGGTATTTGAAGAATTAGGGTCAAATGCACTGATTGCTACGAGGAGAGTTTTGCATTGATTGGGACAATTCTGCAAAACTTCCAGTCTGGACATGGCGCAAGGGGCTTGTGCCAAGTCTTCTACGATATGGTAATTCTGCGCCACTCGAGCATTAGGATTAAAAATAGCTTTACTAATCGTGCCCTTGGGTGGTCGCAATATCGACTCGAAGGATGGCTTCTCAATGGTGAGAGAAGTTGATGGTACAGTGACATTAGGTAAGGAGTTGGAATCTTTTTCAGCATTACTCCCAACAGGTTCCTTCGAAGGGACCGTGTCGTATGATCACGAGCGAGTGTTGAAATTGATCATCTAATTTCACACCATGAGAACATGTGTGGTATTGGATGATTCCACCTGGGTTGGTGGAGATTGAGCAATCATCTGCTGGTTTTGAGCGGGAAACGGGTCATTGAGGACTGCGGGAGTGGGTTTACCCCAAAGAAACTTTTGGACTTTGTCTCTATGGGGACACTCTTTAGAGAAGTGATCATCTCCACATAGTAAACAATGATATTTTAGCTTCCGTTTTTGTTTGGCATCTTCAGGAGTGCTTTTTTGTTCCTGCTGGGTAGAAGATTTCTTAGGTTTTCCCTTATTTTTCTTCGTACTGCCAGACTTCTGAGGTGAAGCTGATGAGACAGAATTCACTTCTTCACACTACAACAAAATAGCCCTTTAAGGGCGGTTTTGGCTTGCGGGGGGTCTTGGTAAACCCCACCCCCCCAAAAAAAAATTTTAGACCTTTGGAGGCGGTCTTTTAAAACCTCCCCTTAAAGTCATTGAAATTAGACTTTTGGGGGCGGTTTTAAATCCGCCCCCAAAAGTCCTGAAATTTGACTTTTGGGGGTGGTTTTTTTAAATCCGCCCCCAATAGTCCTGAAATTTGACTATCGGGGGCGGTTTTTGGAAAACCCCCTCTAAAAGCCCAATTCTCATAACTTTTGGGGGTGGTTTGTCAAAAAACCCCCTAAAATCCCATTTCTCATAACTTTTGGGGGCGGTTTGTCAAAACCCCCCTTAAAAGTCATGAGGATTGAACTTTTGGAGGCGGTCTTTTGGAACCCCCCTTAAAAGTCATGAGAATTGAACTTTTGGAGGTGGTTTTTTGGAAAACCCCTTAAAAGTCATGAGAATTGAACTTTTGGAGGCGATTGTTTGAAAACCCCCGCTAAAATCTCAATTCTCATAACTTTTGGGGGCAGTTTTTCAAAACCCCCCCTAAAAGTCATGAGAATTGAACTTTTGGAGGTGGTTGTTTGAAAACCCCCCCTAAAAGCCCAATTCTCATAGCTTGTGGGGGCGGTTTGTCAAAACCCCCACTAAAAGTCATGAGAATTGAATTTTTGGAGGCATTTTTTTTGGAACCCCCCTTAAAGCTCATGAGAATTTAACTTTTGGAGGTGGTTTTTTAGCACCCCCCTTAAAAGTCATGAGAATTGAGCTTTTGGAGGTAGTTTGTTGAACTCCCCCCCTAAAAGTCATGCAAATTAAAAATTTGGAGGAAGTTGTTTAAAACCCCCCTTAAAAGTCATGATAATTGAATTTTTGGAGGCAGTTTTGTGAAACCCCCCTTAAAAGAAATGAGAATTGATATTTTGGAGGCGGTTTATTGAACCCCCCCTAAAAGTCATGTGAATTGAAATTTTTGAGGAAGTTTTTTGAAAACCCCCTAAAATTCATTTATATACGTGAGTTAGGCATGTCACATGGGTTCAATAATGCATCTCATCAAAACATTGGAGCTAAGCGCACACAAGCTATTGTAGTGTTAGGAAGGGTGTGCATCATCATTCAACACCATATCCCATTAGAGCTCTACAATTGAGGTAGACATGCTAGGTTTTTCACATCAAATATTGTTCTCACACTCCAACTTTCCATGATCCATGGTCAAAATACAAACTCGTGTGCCATAACATTATCCTTTATGGCTAATGGGCTATGTGGTGATGTGTAGGAATCACAACATGATTCCTACACAAGGACTATTTAGCTTGCAAGTGGGTAGGGTGGCCATTTAAATATTTACAACATCATGGATGGTTCTTGAAGCCTAATCCATGGTGTCCATGGTGTTAGATCAAAATCTAGTTTATAATGACTGGACGTTACCTCAAGGTCTTGTGACCTATGGGCGTTTCTCTGTACCACCACATAGGCCATAGGCAAGGAATATTTATCTTTTGAGTAACACATTGTCATTTTTTTTAGTATTTCCATGTCGTGGATGGTTTTAGGAGCCTATGTTATGGTCTAGGGCCAAAATGTGGGTTCTTGGGAAATGAAACTTTATTTTGAGACTCACGTGCCATGCATAGGGACTTGAGTCATCATACATACCCTAGATAGGGAATATTTTGTTTATAGTCTAAGTTCTTGTGTTTATTTTTGTACTAATTTTGGTTTGATAAAATTCCATATTACAGTGATCATTCAAACCTTGATGCCAAAGTCATTGATCTAAAACCTTGGTTATAAATAACCCAAGGTCAACGTTTATTGTGTTAGTGTGTTTATTTGGTGTAGTAGGCATGTTAGTGATTGGGTTAGCAGGTGGTGGGTTAGGGTTAGAGGGACACTGGCTTAAGGGGATGTTTTCTACAATTTCATAATTTGGTAGGCTTTGGGGAGTTTTGGATTAGAAGCGAGGCACCTAAGGGATTAGTGGGTTAGTGGGCAAGGGGTTCTGGTTTTGTTGGTACTAGTGGTTAAGTGGTTTATAAGTTATCATGTTATTCGATTTGGGGCTAGATGTTAAGGTTAGGTACGATGTGAGGGGGTTAGAGGTTGAAGCTTCCTAGGTGCATGAATTCATTGCATGGATCAAGTGTGCCAAGTGCATGAGTCTTTTACACGGGTTGGTTGTGTTACGTCAGTGTCTAATTAGTGGCAGTATTTATGGTGGCCATTTCAATATTTGTAACATAAAGGATGGTTCTCGTGGCCTGGACAATGGCATGTGAACTAAATTTAGGGTATAATGCCATATTAATTTTCCATGGGGTTGATGGTCCATGCATGTTAACCTAGATTACCACATAAGAATCTCTAGCCTACATGTGAGTTCGTCATGATCATCATTGTCACCATCGTCAATGTCATTGTTGTTGTTGGTTTGTCCATGGTTATGTAAACCAATAAAACAACCATGATTTAATATTTATAGGTTATGTAAACCAATAGTGGTTCTCATAACCTAAATAATGGTCCATGGTTAATAAATTTACTATATGATTCATGGTCCATGTGTAGGGACCTACACATAATTACTTTACCTTACAAGCGAGATATTGTGGCCATTTCAATATGTGTAACATTAATGATGGTTCTCGTGGCCTATACCATGGCCTATAAACTAATTTTAGGGCCTAATACCATATTAAGTTGCTATGGGGTTGATGGTCCATGAATGTTAACCTAGACTACTACATATGACGTACATAAGGAATATCTAGCCTATATGTAACAATTTCGTCTATTTCTCTTGAGTGATGATTAAGGCCTTGCGACATCACATAATCTCTAAAGACTGAATCTAATTTCAACTACAAGTGGGATATGTTGGTAATTTTTAGATCTGTAACACCAAAAATGAAAAATTTCCTGCCAATTTCAACATGCTAGTAATTTTCATTCCATCACCCTTTCTTGTCATTGTTTTCCCCTTTTTGTGAAGGGTGACTCAAGTCTCCACCTCCCATTCCACATCTAACAAATTCTCCATTTGTCCACATAAACACAGCTAAATGGAGAAAGTCTCCATGCACTTCTAAAACACCAGAAAACACTAGAAAAACCCTAAAGAGACCCAAAAAGCTTATGTACTAGATGCATCCTCCATCGCTCCGCTCAGTTCTAAAGTGGAATCATAATTATTTACTTAAACAATGTATTTAATAATTTGTTGAATTTAGTAGCTTTCTTGTGAATCCATATAAATGTATTTTAATATGTGATGTGCCTATCCTTGTACTAAATGTCTAATTAACTTTTTCACCATGGGAATGAAATCAAAATCAAAATCATGTTTAGGAATCCCATGCCATTTCGAATACTGGTTCCCGCCACTCCATTTTGTGATATGTTTTTAATAAATTGGTTCAATCCCACACGATTTGGACAGACTGGTTCTATGAGCACTTGGTATCCTTCATTGATCGCACTCTTGGGAGGCTCTCAAACCAGGGGATCCTTCATACCAAGTGTTCGAACTACATTAAGATCTGGGACTGACATTACCATAGAAGCTAGCACTGGGGACAACTCTCAAACCAAGGGATCCATTCAATTGGCGTGGTAGAATTGAAGAACCTTGAAAGGGCAAGGTACGTCCTGAAAACCATGTATGGTTCTCACAATCCACACCATGGTTCAAGTCCAAAAGACAAATGTTTAGGATTTAAAAATTCCCTATGTGACTCACGAGTGATGCACAAGTCCTTGAGACATCACATAATCTCTATAGAGGGAATATTTCATCTAAAAGTGGGATATGTTGGTAATTTTATGCTCCGTAACACCAGTAATAGATATCTTGGCCCACACCATGGTTTATGATTCAAATTTTTGGCGTAATTTAGTACCAATTACTTATGGGGTCATGAAACTTGCCCTAGACCATCACATAGCATATAGTGTGGAGAATTATTGAAACAATGCAGTTTTTGGTTCTAGGTAAGTGAATGGACATAACCTCTTACTTGTAAAAAATTTAAAGTCCACTTGTCAAACTCAAAAGAGAAGCCACATCTTAGTCAAACAAGTTTCAACTTAGTGGAACCAAATATAGTCACTATCAAATATATGTGGAATTCACAATTAAACAAACACATTGTAAGACATTAGCTTAGAAGAATGAAAATTGACAAATACCCATGTTGGGTTGTTATTCCTAGTAGTCTAGGGTATCACTTATTCTCCATTGTGGGAACACGGAAATTTCTTTACATAATTATTTCCCCATGTTGTAAAGCTATCTATGGGCATTCTATTTACTTGCACAACATCTTTTGTTGTGTGAGTCTTTGAAATTTATTGATGCGGCCTTTGATTGCTCAAACAACAAGTTTCTGCGTTGTATCCATTCCTTTGGCCTTGATGTGATAATCTCATGTTACAAATTTGTCACTCCTTTTCCTTATTTTTTACTATTCCCCTTAGGGAATAGGGATTAGTGCTTAGATTGCGAGAATGGGTGGTAAGAGGTTTTAGTTGGAAGGCCCTCACCTTTTTTCTTCACAATCCCATAGGTAATAAGTCTCCATTTTCTTGTTGAGGTCCTGACTTAACTGATGGAGGGTTAGAGCATTGTACTGTGTCATTTTAAAAGTGGGGGTTAGTTCATTATTCCTTGTTGTCCTTTTTATTTATTTGTTCAACCATTCTCTCCCTCTCTGCTTCTACTTGGATTTATTTGGTTCGTAAGGAAAATGGAAAACATGGAAAAACTCTCATGATCTTTTGAATCGAATCCCATTTTGATCCAACTCTAGTTCTATACACCCACATTCCTTGGTAAGCAAAAATTGGTGCCATATTGCAAGATTGTGGGGATTGGAAGTAGGAGGTTTTAGTTGGAAGGCACTCACATTTTTTCTTCGCAATCCCACATGCCACAAGGCTCCATTTTCTTGTTGAGGTCGTGGCTTAGCCTATGGTGGGTTCTTAAGACATTTCACTATGTCTTTTAATACGTGGAGGGTTTCTCATTACAGTCCAACCTTAGTTCTATCCACCCACTTTCCTTAGTGAACAAGAATTGGTACAAGATTATGAGGATAATTAGGTCAAAATTGTTTTATGAAATCTTTTATTTATGTCTTTGATCTATGTATGGATGTTTTTGTGATGTTAGCGCCAAACTAGTCATGAAGGTAAATTCCATCATTTATAGGACTGGTGTTTTTAGACTTTAGTGAATGGACTGCAGGGTTTTTGTTGTGTCATTATTAAAGTAGCCCATCTATAGTTGATTTTCTTAAATCTCAGGATCATAGACCTTGAATTCCCACTTGGCCATAAGTATCAGCTCAAAATACGTGTCCTTAAAATTGACAACACAAAAGTGGATATGAAACCCTTGTTCCGATAGTGATAAGGATTGTGTCCATATTCGATTGTAAGTGTGATTGTGGCCTTTAGAAGTCGACTCGAAATCCCAAATCACTCAATCTTATCTCAAGGATTGATTCTAGATGATCTTATACTTAATTTGGGTTTGCAAGGCCATTTGACATGGTGGAGGCATTGGAAATGGGGAAATGAGACACCCATCACTAAATACAACCGTGACCTTGTTATGGATGGCTCAATTTTGTTTGAGGGTCAGGTAAACAATCTTTGGAAATTAGTTAATTGCAAGAAAAAGAAATGGACACTTCTTGATATGAAGCTTTTGGAAGTTTTCTTAAAATTTGTTTTTTTTAAAAAACAATATTTCCATGGTTCTTTTCTTATAACAACTTAATAAACTTACCCACCAAAAAACAAAACCAAAGTAAAAGACATGCCAACATGGGAAAAATCTAATATTTTTTGCACTAAAATGTGAAAATTTCATGACAATGGCTTGAGGAGATCAATGTGCTTTCCTTATTCTATTATTGTTTACCCTTCATTTTCAAACCCCAAGTGGAATTGGAGATCTTGTCTCCCTTTTCTAGAATGGATTCTTGGGCAGATTGTGGAAGACTCTTTCTAGTTGGATCCATGGCCAAGTCTACATTTTCTCACACAATCTGTGGATTTTTTATTCAGATTGATCCTTCGATCCTTAAGAACATCGCTAGGTGTTGTAGACGCAAATCGTTGGTTTGAATTTGCAGATCTTCTCTTTTGAAACATAAATCGCTATACCTTTCAAGCTGATCTCAAGGGTGATCTATCTGTGCATGGTTGTGTTCAAGGCAAAACAATTCATTGAATGGATCTATATTCATATCACTTGAAGAGATTGCTTGAGATAAAATCAAGGTATTGCACAAATCAATATACCCTCAAAGTTTTGTGACTTCCACATAAAGTTCCTCGACACAAAATGCTATGACTTAGATAATTAATTTATTATTCCTACTATTGTATTAAACCCCTTAACATTTCTATGCAGTCCTATGCAAAATTGCGGCCAAGGAGGACCCCAAGTTAACTATGGAAAAAAAAGGAGACAGGGAGATCCGAGAACTCCCTCCTTCCCGACATGGAGATACTCTACAACACGAATGGGATGGAAGCTTCTTCCTTCCTGCCTCCAACTCAGTACAGAGGTTATATTGATGCTGAGACAGAAGTGGATAATGGCATCAATCTTACTGAACTAATGCTTGTTGTACAGTGTTGTTCCATATGCAGGCCAACTGTTTGGCGAAATGTTTGAATGAAATGTGGTGTCATGGAATGCGATGGTTACAGGATATGCACTCATGGAATCATCAACTTTAAATTCTCTTTCACTATGGCACTGGCCTTCCTGCACTACAACAAAACCCTGTGTTTAGCGCCTCTTTTAGCTCTCTTTTTTGCGTCCACTAACACTTTTAGTGTATTTTTCATCAGTTTTTGGACAAAATTGGCGCTTTTCCACGGGATGGCGCTTTTAATGGCGTTTTTCGAGTTTTTTTTAAAGTAGATGTTATTTTGGATGCTAATTAGCATCCCAATTAACGTCCATAATAGCGTCCATAATAGATTCTAGAATAACGTCCAACATAGCTTCTAGAATAACATCCATAATAGCTTCCTGAATAATGTCTAACATAGCTTCTAGAATAGTGTTAGGCATAGCTTCCAGAATAGTGCTAGGCAGAGCAGCAAGTCTAGTGCTAGGGATTATGCCAAGAATTGCACCTGGAAAATCATCTGACATAGCGCCAAATATAGAGCCAAGTATAGCACCAAGAATTTTGAAAGGAATTGCACCAGGAAACCTCCAATGTTGTGCCAAGGAAAGCTCCAGGCACATTGACAGAAGTAGCACCTAGATTCCAAATGTTTATTCGAGGTTAAGCCAATAAAGTATTACATGAAACAATTCTAGTGTGATTGACCACACATCAAGTATCACTGCAATAATGAATAATCACTTGACAGATCTAGCTTAGATCTAGTATAGATATAGTATTTTATGTCATTACATGCATATTTTATACATGTTTATAGAAAGGTTCGAGGAAGGTTTTTCTTTGTCTATATGTGTGTAGGTTGATCATCAAGTAGAGCTTTGTCTATATGTGTGTAGGATGAAACACATATTCTAGGATTGCATTTTTCTTAGGTGGAGGTATTTGCAGGATTAGTATTGAATTTTTTTTCAGTACAAGGATTATTATTGTGTTGCTTTGTTTGGTGATTGTTGGCCCTTGGCTTGTTTTGCTTTCATAAGGATTTTGCATTACTTGAGAATTTCAATGTTATCCTTCCTTTGAAATATTAGGTGTAAATTTTTTTTCAAGGATGATGTTATCTCATTGTCTACTATTTGTAATGTGTGGTGACGAGATATCCCATCAATACCTGACCAAGGTTGCATTTTTCATCAAAGTTGTTCAATCCTTAAGTGTTTTTTAATTTTATTTTATTATAAAAATATTCATTTCATTTTTATTATAACAATAGTTATTATTATGTATAATGTATCCGATGTTCTTCTCTTCTTCCTTTGACAATTTGAAAATATGCGAGGTACTAAAAAATGAGGTAAAATATTTTTTGGCGGAAGAACAAAAAATGTGCCAATTTGAAAGACATGAATGTAGGATTTCAAATACGCTAGAAGAGCCATTTGGTATAACTTATGTGGTATAAATTTTGCAATGGATAAGAGAAAATTATGTAGAGATTAGATATAAAATCTATCAATATAGAATTATTTATATTTTGATTCTTTTGGGGGGTGGTTGGTGCAAGTGGATGTCACCACAACTCTATCTTATCACCAACCTATATGGTTTGTCACTTTTATATTTGGGTTGCTCATAAAGTGCATATATATAATGCAATATATGATAAATGAATCTCATATTAAAATCCTTAATTTTTTTTCCATATCAAAACTTTATTGACCCCCCTATTAGATCATATGGGGATGATGTCTCGATTACACTGGATTAACTAATGGTAATATGTCATTTCTTGTAATTTATGGTAATTTGTTATTTCTTGTAATTTACCTTTTTATAGAGTGATGAACAATAAATTATGACCATTCAGCATAATTGCAACTAATGCACTCAAAAATAATTTGATGAGGAAAGCAAGCATGAGAATCTTAGATTCATCTCATCATAAGAAACGATGAAATCCATCGAGCTAGTGACACTCAACTTTGTGCTTAGGAATAATGGCTTTATATGGGACATAATTCCACCAAGGACTTTTTAAATCTTTGACAATAAAGGAGGTTGGTGAGAAATTGGATGGTTTTAAGAAAATGGATGGTTGAGTGAGTAACCAAGCATTGGTTTAGCATGAGTTTGTATTCTATTGTTATATGATGGTTGTTCAATCTTAAGGGTCTTCAGAAGAGTGCGAGGTGGCCATGCAACTTTGTTTTGATATTTTCTTGATAAGAGTTATATGATCTCTCATATTAAAATTCTTAATTTTGTTTTCCATATCAAAACTGTGTCGAGCACCCTAATAGACCATATGGAGATGATGTCTACATTACAATGGATTAACTAGTAGTAATATGTTATTTCTTGTAATATTATCTTTTCATAGAGTTATGGACAACAAAATATATTCATTCAACATAATTGCAACTAATCCACTCAAAAATAATTTGATGAAGTCTTCAAATACCTTTAATGTACCCCTTTGATGAGGAAACAAGCATGGGAAGCTTAGCTTCATGTAATCCTAAGAATGGAGCTAGGATTAGCTTTCCTTTAGGCTGATGATGAAAATACAACCAAAAACTAACCATTACACTATATTTATATTAAAAATAGAAAAAAATGTCACTACATTAAATTTAATTTAAATTTAAGAAACTATTTTACAAACCTTCACATAGAACTCGAAACCATTTGGAAAACCCTCACATGGCCAGGATGATTAAAGGGTGAACAAGACCTTCACATAATTGTTATTCCCAAAACAAAATTTTGGCAGGCTTAGATTCATGCAAAACTATGCCACTTTTGAAATTAAAATTTGTGTTTAAGCTCCCTTCATCCCAAGCAACGTTTAAAGTTCTAGAACAAGAGGAGAAGTTAAAAGTGTTGTATCCATGCGAGAATGGTGAGCTACTAATGGATGAGTAATATCAGGTTCCAGCCTCCTGCCGACCTAACTAGCTAATACAACAATGACGACGCATGCACCTGCTTACACACCACCATTACAATCATTTATGAAGGTATGCTTAAATAATTTTGATGCCTTATTCAATGTTAAAAACGCCACTATTTCGTGTAAGTTCTCGGGTTTCTGAGAACATGGAATAGGTTATGCATAGAAATGATTTGGGTTCTCACCCATGGAAAATAAAGAGTTACCCATATGAAAATTGAATTGAAAATACCCCACAATCTCGAGAAATCCAAAAACATAGTGTTATTTCATTTCCACTGTATTTTTTGCTTGGATGGATGAAGGTTCATTGGAAATGTCACCATAGATGCACTATCTAATGCTCACAATAGAGTATTGAAGCTACAAACTCTTTTTTCTCTTTACAACATAGTTTTAGGTCTGAAACTAGGGTTTCTAGGGATGTTTTATTGTTGTTTTAGGTCTGACGCTAGGGTTTCAGCACTCCTTTTTTAGATAGCAAGCAGTTTCCTAGGATTTTTACCCAATATTTCACTAGTGCCCTCCATCTTGGTCTTTTCAACAGATTTAAGGGGAGTTTTTTTTGCATATCTGTGCCCTTCTCTGAGGCAGAGCCCTCCTCTTTCTACGTTTTCAGCGAAAATACTGCATATTTTTTGGGGCTGTGTTGGTTTCTTGTGCATCTATTGATGGAAAATGTTCTATTCCCCTTATTAATGGGGTCAACTTCAATGTTATAGAGAGTGGACTATAGGAGTACTATTTTATGTAGATGCCTGTAGGTAGAAATAAGCTCCAATGGTTAGAATATTGATTTGTTGCCAATAAAGGTAAGACACTATCATACACCATAGATAGTGGTTTTCCTCACTAGAGATAGACTACTAAATATGCCCACGTCTTCACTGGATACTCACGCAGCAGTTGAGAAAGAGATCGTTGTTCCACACTTGATGATTGCTTTTCCCTAGCAGTGGAACATCCAATGATTCGTTACCTGTAGATAGAGTTCTGAGCTTGCTACTGTGACAAGAACACTGCCATAATAATCATACCTTCTTTATAAAATGAATCACTGCCTTAGATATCGGTTTGGGCCCACGATTTGGATGACAAGTCTTCCTTCATGAATGTGAACCCATTTGTACTCAGGCTTCCAAATGGGAGAATGCTCCTCCTTAACAAATACTGCTTGCAATAACCATCAACAAGAAGTGACTGTCTTATATAAGAAGATCGTGGTCCAAGAGGGTCCACATTTTCCTGGAAAATCATGCCCCAATTTGGAGGTAGAATGCTACTCTTGCATAGGGTGGATGTGCTCTGCCTTTATGCAAATAGATTGCTGATTCTTTTATGGATAAACTCGCCCTTTTTTATGAGTACAGGCCCTTCCAATCAGTAATGGAAATCCTATGGAAGAGAGAGAAAGGATGTTTCCCAGACTTTGATAAAAATGCCTTAATTCAAGAGATGATGCATGCTATAACTTCTGCGCCCTTTTATACTCCAATTTTTTAGAGGGACCTCGACCTTCATCCATTATCTCACTGCCCCTGTATTTCCCCAAGACAATATGTTGTTGTAACAATAGTAACTGGCTGGTAATAATTCCCAGAAACTCAAGTCTTATGCTCCAAACGTTGATCATAATAGATGCAAAATTGTCTATTTCTCACATATCTTCTACCATCAAGGTGTGGCAAGCCAGTTTTTCCATATATTCCCCCTCTAAGGTGCATGATTATATTAGCAAACATGAAGTCACTATCCATAATCTTGCAGGTAAAATTTTCGAGAACATTTATAGCCTCTTAAATGTCCCGAGGATTCTTCTTTCTTTTTTGGACAGGGGCTAGGGGAACCACTTTACCTTAAATTCTAGATCTCCTGCTTACATGCCACTTCGATTTTTTTTTGTGGGCACCTCTCTTTTGTTTTTATGAGGCTCTGAAATCTTGTGAATGTCGTCCTTATCAAGGATTAGAATGGGACAATTTGTAATTCACTATTTATAATGTATTTTTGGCTTTGTTAGTCTTCCTCAATGGGCTCCTTCTTAAGCCTACGTGGTCTCTTTGTTAGTCTTCTGTCAGAAACTCATATATAACAACAAAATTTAAATATTTAAATATTCATAAACAAAATTATAAATAATATCAACCAAAAAACTGTCATTCTTTATTATTCAAATGGGCAATGCTATTAGGCCTTATTAGAAATTATAGATATTTTCCCTCTTTGTAATCTATGTGACTACTTCAAGCTACAGCGAACCTTTCAAATGCGGTATCATTGATACAATTCACCCTCCTCTCTTCCTCAAAGAATTCCTCATTTATTTGAGGAAAGAATTAAGGCAAATTGTTACAATTACCTTTCCTATTCATTTATAGCCATCAACTAACTCAACCTTACATGTACTAATGACAAGGAGCCATTATCGGCATTACAAGATAGATTAAAACTCATTAATTACAAAATACATGAAATTTTTCATAGCTTTTTCTATAAAAATTCATAAGAGTGCACATCATGCCCTAAAAATGTATGCCAAAAAAGTTATGATGCAAAGCTGAAATGTCATCTCCCATGTTCTTAGGTTACTCACCTAATGCTCAAAATGCACTCTATTTGCTTAAAAATTGAATCTTCACACAAAAACAAGGTATTCAAACATGCTCAGTGAAATGCATACCAAAATCCACATGAATAGTTTTGACAACATCTAGAAACACATGGTTGTAGTGTTTCACATGGTGCATCAATATACATTTCCAGATTTTTCAAAACTGTTTTCAGCTGCAAGTTAAAGATATGTCACAATGAGACTTACACTAATTTTGTCATTTTCAGACAATGTAAATTAGTCCTCACAAAAATGCACGCCCAGTCCAAAATATTAACTCAATTATTGAACTAAAGCATGAAATTGAACTGAAGCATGAAAATGAAAGCTTATAAGATGTTTGACCTTAACATATGCTCATATCGTATGTCCTAATCCAAAAAAAAGTATTGAATGTTACAAACTAAGTCAATTCCACTTTAAAATCAGTGAAAATGCACACCCACTGTAGTAAATGCATGCCCAAAGTTATGCATGCTTAGGATTTGTCAAAATTATACTTACACTATTTTTGTCATTTTCAGACAATGTAAACTAGTCTTCACAGAAATGCACACCTAGTCCAAAATATTAACTCAATTGTTGAACCGAAGCATGAAAATGAAAGCCTGTAAGATGTCTGACCTTGCCATATGCTCATATCCTATGTCCTAATCCAAAAACAAGTATTGAATGTCACAAGCTAACTCAATTTTGCTTTAAAATCAGTGAAAATGCACACCCACTGTAGTAAATGCATGCCTAGAGTTAATTATACATGCTTAGGCTAAACTACTAATAACCTATCTACATCAACAGGAATTCATGCAGGATTATTTCTCTTCCCAAGGATGGTGCTGCATCATTTACGAATTCTAATTTACTATTCATGTATTAGCTAGTTTGTTTATACAAGAATACTATCTTATTTGTGATTATGCACTTCGATTACCAAAAAAACACACAATAAAACCTTACATCCCTATATCTATATATATATATATATACTTACTTTTCCTTCTCATATAATTTCTAAAACATTACATCCCTCCAAATATATATATATATACACTTACTTTTCCTTCTCGTATAATTTCAAATGTAAAAATATAATTTTCTTTGTTTGCAAGCATTCATTGATACTCATTTGCAAGTAGTTTGAATGTGTGTGCATGCATTCTTCTAGGGACGTATATGACCACTTGCTACATCCTTAACCTATATATACATAGGAAATTAATATAATGATATTGAGATGATATGTAACAAGTTAAAAGCTTATGTTAACTTCAAATAATGCCAATAAAGATCATTATCATGGCAATTATTTGTCATAGGTTTGTGCTCTATAGACACAATAGTCATGATAAATTACTATCCCAAAAGCTTTTTCATTTTAGTTTCATGATATTTAATTTTTTTCATATTCCTTGTTAATAATATGCTTGCAATAGGGAAGGGGGTGAATGGCTTTTACTTATGTTTGCAGACATGTAGGTAACTATACATGTGCACAAAGCCTAAGGGGTCACTTAACAAACTGTTGTCAATGTTGTTGGACATTTGGCTAGTTTCATACCAGCAGGTTCCTAGCTGGAATCCGAGTTAGGCACAGTAATCTATGCTGACGAATTTAGTAGAATCCATCCATAAATGTGAGAAAGCATCCCTTGAATTTCCCAGCAAAGTTTTCCTTGAAAACAAAATATAAATGTATACACATCTATCTATATGTATCCATGTGCACATACATGGATGCTAACATATTTGTATACCATGTGTGCACACATACATGGACGATAACATATTTGTATACATAGTGGATGTGTACACATTATTTTAAATTTATGAATAGGAAAATGCTGGACATCAATTTACTTTTGCTTCCATTATGCAAAAAGTAACGAGTGATAATACTTTTGTAACCATTTGACTTGTGAGTTGAGGGTATTTGAGAAAAGAGAAATAAGTCAAAATCAGGAAGAACAAATTCAAATATGAGTTGGCAAGCAAACTCTCATTGTCTGCACTTTTTCTTGGGAGATCCCATAATATGTTTGAGAAACGGAAAATCAGGTTTTCTGGAAAGAATCTCATCAACTGGAAACTACATTAAAAATTGTAACATAAAGAAAGGAAAATTTGGTGATATGTTGATTAAAGGCCTATGATAGAAGCTTGCAAAACTAAAAATAATTTTATTTGAGGTTATTGGTTTTAAAATCATCTGAAATTAAAATAATGGAAAAAGGAGATCAGATAATTTATAGGAATATCATAATTTTGGACCAACATAATACCCAACTCTCCCAATTTCAACCGGAAGACAAGGTAGGGCTTTCGAACTTATTATGAACTTCAAGGACATCAAACACCTTAACATAGCATAGTATCGATCTATTACCAGTAAGGTTCTTTTTAACTCCTGAAGATGTATTATACATTTAATTCCAAAATCAAGGCATATAATCAATGTACAGTAGTAGCTTACAATGATAAAACCCACAAGTTACAGTAAATTCCAAAATATTTGGATCTTAGCTAAGTACTCACATGTCCATTCATATTCCGCCCAATTGGACTATATATCAAAACCTATGTACAAAATCGTAAAGCTCTGGACTCACCTCTTGACTTAACCTCCAAACCTTTCATGGGGCATTGAATGAGTTATCTGCTATTCTTTCTGCATTCTTGAGCTGGGATCAAGGAGAGAAGAGACCCACACAGAGGAATCGCAAGGTTGGATAGATATAGAACACTTACAGTATAGTACAACATCATTTTGGGTTTTCCTTTTTCGGCCTTGTAGACCGATTCCTCTCTCCAATATTTACATGCATCACAGGATGTTGATCTTCCATAGTAGTTCTATTCTATTAGATGGGGTATGCTGGTATCTTAATGTGCATCGAACAAGAGCCTCCCTGCAGACTTTCCTACACTCCACATGGGACATCCCTATTCTTGTCATGGTAGGGATCGGAGTGGCAAGAATAGTTTCCTTCTGAATTGCTGTAGTTGTAGCCTTATATACAAGGTCATGCACAATTGAGCTGCAGAATAAAATAGTATCTGTTGCTTCTTCCAATGTCATACTTCTTGACATATATCCTTTTGGAGCATCAGTACTGACAATATCTCCTACACAAAGAACAATATATTACATACCTTCTGTTGCACAATTTTTATGCTCACGAGTAACCATGCTAACAGATAGCCATGATAAATCAAGAAAACATCAATAAATATGCTAGTCTACGGAGTAGAGAATAAACTCTTGCACAGAAATCCACGTCAAAAAATCAGGAAAATACAAATATTTTATATAGTTGTGTAGTCTAGCAAGTAATGGAAATACTCCAGAGTCCATAGCAGATACTTGCTATAGTCCTACAAGATTCATGAAATGAAAATAAACAATCCAAGTTTCTCTTCTCACAAGCCAATAGAATGTCTAAAAAGTTATGCCAAATATTAATGAAATGCACCCTCTACAAAACAATTTTTGTAATTATACTATAAAGAGAGAAATATAGGAGATACGAGAGATTAAAAATACAAATCAATATGCAAAAAAGCATTTCCGTTTGAACAATACCAAAAAGTATGCTTGCACATATGATAAGATGTATTCCTTCAAATTGCTTAATGGAAAATGACCAAGAGCATTTTAGATTCTTCCTCAATAGGCTCCTTCTTAAGCCTTCATTCAATCTTGAGTAGTTTTGATATTCTCCTCGATTCGATGCAATCTCTGTTGACTTTTCTCAAGGAAATCTCACAGAACAAGTACATGAGTGTCTTCCATGGTTCAATCAATCAGTTTTGGATGATGCCAACTGTAGAGGGCCTCGGAGGGAGACATAACCATGGAGGTATGGTAATTGATATTGTATAATTCTTGCACAGATGTAGCCACTTAGGCCAAGAAGATTGCAGGTCTGACACATAGTTTTTATTGCTCTAAACCTTTGTTCATTACCTCTGTTTGATCATCTGTATGTGGATATATCTATTTCTAAGGGTCAACATGGTACCCTTAATCCTAAAGAGTTATTTCCTAAAGTTTCTTATAAACTTTTGATCTCTATCACTAACAATGTACCTAGGAAGTACATGAAGCTAATCGATTCTTGTATTGGATGATGTCACCTGTGAAAGAAACTATGCTATCCTCTGTCTTTGCTTTGTCTTTATCTAGCAACATAGGTGGTGCTCAAATGTGTGAAGTTTTCATTGCACTAGACACAAACACATAAGTGGATCAAATCCCACCTCTTGTTCTCCTTAATGCCAACCATTTGTAGTTAATACAGGTGAGATGAATTGGTGAAGCCATAGGTTCTCTTTGTGCAAAGTTGCAAACCCATATTCAAACTAGTGGTCAATTCTTTGAAGCTTGCATTGCACTCCCTGTGCATACATAAGTGAATAAAGTCAACCCCATGTTCTCAACACCAACCATTTGTGGTCGATATAAATAAGTTGAATTGGTGAAAGTCATGGATTTTCTCTTTGTGAAAAAATTTGTTCCTCGTGATCGGCATGTTTAGACAATAAGGCCAATAAAATGTAATATGTACCATGTTAATGAAACATATCTCCTCAAGGAAAAAGCAATTACAAATACCAAACATAGACACCAACCGAAAGGGGAAAATAAATACCAAACTCCAATACAATAATATTTAACCCAAGAATACATTAACCGAATCTGCATATATGAATGCACTAGAGCCATAGACCTCTAGTCAAAGATTAGTAACCAAATGGAATTTCAAATAAGCATTTTCAATGGCACTTGGATGAAATGTTAGGCCATCCACCAGGATTCCATTCTCACTATTGTCTGCCCCACCAAAATAGCATAGGTTTCACAGGTATAACTATATAAGGATTGGTGCAGTATAGGGTGCCTGGAATTGGCCCCTAAGCCACCATGGAAGTATGCTCTTTGCAGTACATCTGCCTGGGGCATGTCACTAGTGAAACAAATACAATGGGTATTTGAAAAATTAAAACTTGCTCCACCATGAATTTAGCAAGCCATGCTCTACTGTGATCGAATGGGGAAAGAAAAAACAAGGAAAGGAAATTAAATTACAAGGGTATCTAACCATGGGAAATGTTGGGGCGGGAAGTTGATTTGCAGTAGCCGCATAAATACATAAGCTAATGCATGTCCATTTTCTATGATGGAATGCAACCCCTAAAAATCTTCAACTATAAGTATAGGCACACCCATTTTCTATGATGGATATGTAATTTGAGCTTCACATGTTCAATCTTGATGGCTAGCTACATTTCTATCAACTAGCAAGTGACTCCATCCATAAATAATATAATCAAGAACTAAGGAAAACCATACTCTAGTGGTCTCAGATGAAGCCTGTTGCCTTGTGGCGGAAACATTGGATCCAGTAGCACCAGCTTGAGAGATTCCATCACTGAGCTTATTTCCTAAATTACAAATCAAATAACCACTTATATATTGCTTCAAGCCTTCTAGAGTTTTTGGCCTCAAGGTCTGCAATAGACGTTTGAAGGTGTTCCTTCTTCAGCTGATGAAGCACTTTATCATTGTTTTTCGACTTGTATGAACTGCTTGATACATCCCCTTTAGTGTCCATGTCCAAGGATTTCACTTCCCCCTTAAATGAGGTTGATTTATCCCTCAGGGATCATGTATCCTTGTAAAATACAATGAATGAACTATGTTTGCCAATCCTGTCAACACTATTAGAAACACTACTATAATTTGGAATGGGGATTTTTTTTAACATTATTCAACATTTGGAATTGTGCACCAGTCACATCTTGCTCGAAGCATTTTTCCACTGTAGATGTATCAGCTTGATTACAACTTGTTTCCATCTTTAACGTTGAGCCCACTAAACATGAAAGGTCTAGACGCCTAGTACATTTCAAGGAATAGGGATTCTCTATCTCCTTTGTGACAACATTTTTATCAAGAGGGTAAGAAGCATGCTTGAAATTCTTCTCATCTCTGGGAGATAACCTAGAGGTTGATTCTTTAACTGCAGTCTCAATACCAATATCTCTATTCAGATCCTGCATTGTTTCCTTCTGGATAGACAAAGTAAGATTGCCAACTTCTTCAGCTGGTGCTTTTTTTTATGTTTCATCATTTTCCTCTTTATTGCTCACATCATCTACACTATGAAATGGTTTAATTTTGCTTGCACTAGTATTGACAGTGACCTCGGAGTAGGTATCATTAGAAGATGAAAGAAAACCATTCCTTCAAATTTTCACAATAAAAACCTTTTGTAGTTGTTGATTTAGAAAATCCTACAATACCTGTTCATGCTTTTGTCCCAAATCCTCTTTTTCTTCTTGTTTCTTAAGTAAGAAAAATTTTAATTTCTGGGTTATGTTATTCTCATCTTCCACCTCCTCTGCCAACATGTTGGAATGACCCTTTTAGCTTGACAGATCATCATCAGGGTGGCTCTTGCCCAATTTTATTCTCTATGCAGTTATATTGTGGCAGACAGCTTGAATCCCTCCAGCCTGTGTGTTTGGGTGGCTACTTTGCGTAAGGATGGAATGGTAGCTTTGGATCCATTTATGCCCCAAATTCTTCACCATATAGAACAACTCTTTGGGCATTGTGTTATTCCTAGCAATGTTACATTTGCAACTTGAATTGATGGTTAATGCAGATAGGGTAAAACACTGGTGTAGACAAGAAAAGCATGTGCATGTTTAATGTCTGCTATAGCCAATAATACAGTTCAATCATAGTGGTGGATTGTGAACCAAAAGAAAAATGTGTCTCCGATGACAGCCACAGAAACAACTCAAGGAATTGAACCATAAATTCTTTGAGTGGTAGATGATGTTGAACAAAATTTATTTGCAGAACATCCAATGAAATGAGGGTAGTTTCTTCATCCTGAGTGGAAGGTTTTGATTGTCTCATGCTCATGGTTGACAAATTTTGACCTGAAGAAGTGTGTACAGGATCAGACCTTGCAGAAATAGCACTTAATGACAATACCTCTTCCACTAAAAGTGACGTATTTCGCTGCTGATGTAAATTAATTGAGTTGCCACATGATCCTACTAGTATTGCTGGGTTGAAATTCAGTTTGTGAGGACTGTTGATTGCCACATGCAGACCTAATTGGAGAAGTTTATAAGTTGAATATTTTGCAAACAAAGTATTAGTGTCAAAAGTTAATTTAATAGTCCTAATATCTGCGTGTGAATCCAGCTTTGTGCCTTTTGGACCAAATTTCAATTCCTCACAAGTCTCTAGATGAGTGATCTTGACAGCACTTCCAGCACATTGAGGAATATATTGATTGGCCGATGGTGGCAAGTATGTTGGAAGAGATCTTCCCATTGAAACATAAAAAGCCCTATGAGAAAATTGTTGTGATGGAAAGCCATGATATTCAATTACATGGATTCCTCTTCAAGGAGTTTCAAAGGCTTCTTCTGAAGGAAAGCAAGTTTGCGAGGATCAACTTACCAAAGTGTCTTCCATCGCAATTAAGGGAATTTTGAAAGCAATGGAAATGAAAGGCTTGACCCCTGACTGTGCTAATTATGATGTAGTAATTGACAGTCATTGTGGAGTTCACTTTTAGAACAACATATGATTGGCAAAACAGGTGTTGTGTTACCTGGTGAAGGTGAAGATGGTTGAGTCTTGCATGGATGAACTGCAGTCCTTGTCAAAATTGCAACGCTAGGGTTATTAAGACCGTTGATTATATTGGCTTCATCATTTTGGAATTAATGCATGAGCTTGTTCTGTCTTCTTCATTCCTTGCATTAGAATCTCCCCTTAATGTTTTTATTGGGATGTATTTTTTTATTTACAAGGATCAACATCTGAAAATAGAAGTATTTTTGTTGATCTTGATCTGAGGAATGTTGGAAATGAAATATCTATAGCTTTCTCATCAGTAGAGAGGATTTTCCATACTCGCAAATATTTCAGGAAATTTTGAAGTCACGTAGTTCTAAAGTTTGTTCCACTATCTACCAATCATTGCCGATTTTTGTGAGGTACGATCCCTAGGTTTTGAGTGAAAGATAGATGAAGATTCCAGCAAGTATTATCCTTGGGTAGTTTCAAGAAAAGGATTTAACTTGTCATTTTTCTATGTGGGATATGTTGTTGTTCTTTAAGACAAAGTTCCTTGAAGCTTGAAGTGATGCTAGTATTCAAAAAGTCAAATTACGTCAACTATGGGGTTTTCTTAGACTTGGTTGCTGTGGGTCACAACCAACATCGCATACCTGCTTGCTGTCTATGTTAGGTTCTATGCCTCCTATAATTTTGGCATAACAATTCTTTATTGATTCCTTTTAAAACCTTCGGGCAAGGAATTCCATGTATCTTACTTCACTCGCTGATCAAGCTACTCTTTATAGAGCCTTCAAAGAATGACTTTTGTGGACTATAAACAATGCATCAAGATATGTCAGAGAAAGGGTAGGCCCTGTTGAAATTTTCATGCTAGAATTATTGAATGCATTATTTTTAAATTTTTGTGGTGGGATTACATCACAAGGGAAGGCCATATATGATAATGGAGTGAATAAAGATGGTGTTCTCTCCAACCTCTTCAAGAAGCTGCAACAATCATCTCCCAGGTCATTTTAGGACAACCTCTGCTTAAAATTCATGTTAGGAGAGATGGGACACAATCATGGCTGCTAATTACATATCTTGACAATGATCTATGAATATTTAGAGCAGACGGGGGTTGACTGTTTGTACTAGTCAAAGAATTAATTTATCTTTAGAGTTTGTAATCATTGTAGATTGGAAAACTTTACTTTGCATATTGTGGTGTTTATTCCATCAGTTTTTACAATTTTTGGAGAGGTCAGGTTGTACTATAACTTGAAAGCATCTCAATTTACGAGAGTGCATACATTCAGATATGTGTTATGCATTCTTATTTATTCTTGGCAAGTTTTTTTGGGTCCTATTATAGCAAACATGAATGCTTATTATTTGGCTCTGTAAAATTTTGGTGTTCTGAGCAATGCTCCATTCAACCATTCTTGGTTTCTTTTATGCAATTGCTCTTTGAAGTTGATAAAAAACTAATATTAGTGTGACAATACTTAATAATACAAGCAAGAACTTGTTAGTCCTTTCCATGCAGAGAAAAATCAGGGTCAGGAGATTCATGGGTATTCTATTAGGAATGGGTTTGAATGAAATGCTCATGTAATTAATTCCCTTTTAGCTATGTGTCCTAATTTTTTAAGATCGATTTTTCATACCATATGTTTGAAAAAATGCCTGACAAAGACTTGATTTCTTGGAGTGCCATGATTGCTGGGTTTGTTGTGTTTGAACAGGATTCTTAGAGTGCCATGATTATGGAATATTTATGTCAATATTATATGATCAAGGTATTCCCTAAATCTAGTTTTTGTCATGCAAGTTTTTATGTAAACACTTGTTGAAATCAGCTTTAAACTAATGCAAAAATGTGTATCTTTATAGAGGATGAAGAATGCTTGAATCTTGAGAAAGAAAGAGTTAGTCATTATTTACATGTAGATAGTTAGCAAAAGTTATTAGAGGTAAGATTCCATTTCTAATAGTTCTTGTGAGTGCATAACTTGTTGTCAACGAGTCTCTCATTTTTATTTTAAAATTCATGTGCTCATGTAATAGAACACCAGAATTGTTTTGACTTTTTTAGTTCAATCTCTCACTTTATTTTTTTTTACTTGTATTTTTGGATATTTATGTGTACAAAGTAGAGCATGAACTCCTTTCCCAATATCAAAACCAGCTTTTGTATAAGGAACATTCAAGGTGTTATTCCCTGCTAAAGGACCAGAAGGTATGAATTTGAAACATGAATAGTGTGAAAATGTGAGGTACTTTTTCTAGAATGCTTTCTTCTAATGAAGATTATGAATTGAAATTGATCTTTCGAGGACGTATAGGTTTTTTTGCAGGATACCCAAAGGTCTGGAACCAATAGCCCAAATTTTCAAATAGGTACTTTTTTTTCCTTGCTACTTGTTCGAAAATTTGCCTAAATGAGATGCTTTTTAGAACTGGAAATGAAGTTTTCAGAAGATAGGACTTTTTTCATAAAATAGAACGTTTTTTTTAGAAAATTATTAGCTGTACAATCTATATTTTGGCACTAGAGAATCTTGAATAAAGTTAGTAGGTATACAACACAATTACCATGTATGAATTTGGGTGCAGATTTGAGTTTGATATGATTTGGAAAAATAAGTATTGGAAAAATTCTAATTCGTAAAAGATATTAAATGTATATCTCATTAATATGAAAAACACATGCAAATTATTTTAGAAATATGTGTATCTTCTCTAAAATGATACTTCCATAATATATATATAGTTAAAAACATGATAGAATTCTCATCTATCTACATTTTTTTTGACAATCAAATGTCATATTTATTTAGGTCGGTAAGTTATAAACATATGCATATGTATTGAAGAATTTATTGGAATCCATTGCTCCTAACGTTATAAGGATAGCTATGAGCACCTTCAGAGCACAATATATGGAGATCAGAAGAAAAAACCCAATAGAAGGAGATCTCCACCAGTGGATATATTGGGTCATCATAGGAAGATCAAGGGATTATTCCTAGCTCTAATTTGCAAGAGGTTTTGTGTTTGGGTTGTGAGGGAATACAATTACAATTGGGGTTTTTGTTAAAGGGTCTCGAGGCTTTCCACCTTTTCCTTCTTAGTGAAGTGATGGAGACAACCTCAAAGCTGAGCTGATGATTAATTCAACCCCTCTCATCTATCTACATTCTTTCTAACAAACAAAGGTCATATGAACTATCACATGTAAACCTTGATTATTTTGTTGGCATGTTATGATTGTCTTATGATTTGAATCCAAACATTGGAAAAATTCAAGTGAATTTAATCATTGGTCGAATTTCCATATGGAAGTACCCAATTTGGATAAATTCTTCTATCATGGTGTACAAGCTATAGTTTGGCACTAGATATATTAATTGGATCTCTACAACACGTTTTCAAGCAATATGAACCACAAATCCAGCATTGTAGACAATTCAACATAAACCTCTATTTGTTTAAAAGAAAAAATATATTTTTATTCATAAGAGAATGAAAGCCACATTCTTTAGGTGCTTAAAGAACGATGCAAAATATCATATAAGTATATTGTATTAATTATATCAGGTATACATATATGTCTAATATACATAAAATATTATGAAAAACTACAAGGCACAATTATCCATAATATACACTAATTATCCCAACTTATCGATGTCCAATTACCTATTCATTAATGGTCTTTGTACATGATACAGACTCGTCCGATTGTTTGTAGTACACTTGTTCATGATAGTGTAGTTTTCCTCCCTGGTGCACATAATGCATTCAAATTCAAATATTTCTGAATGGAGGGCATTTATTTCACAAATTTCCTATCAAAAAAATCACATGGAAATCAAAGAAAATAGAATGAAAAACATAGGTTTGGTTATGCTGTCTTATTTACATCCCCCAATTCAGAGCTCCAATATGCTTCCATCCATAGATATAGTTGTCAAGGAGAATTAGTACAAGAGAGACTCCTACAAACTTCTCTACCACAACACCAAGCATTGGCTAAACGTGGAGAAATAGGAGGAACATTGATTTTCCTTGCACTAGTAGGCATTTCCTCAGAAGCATCCTTGTAATATGATTCTGAGAAGCGGGATTCTCTATTTACATAGTTGAGCAAAGCCTCCCCAACAAGGGCACCTAGTTTGGATGTATCTAGTTGGTGATGTAGCCCTAGTTCAGGTGTCATGATCGGGCTAAGAGAGAGTGTACATGAAGGGATCTATGATGGAAAGTGGAATCAATCTAGGTTCAAAATTTTGGGTTTCCTCAATGAAGGAAGACACAGGGATTTGTAATCTCATTATTTCCAAAGACCAAAGTTGTTGGATTTCTCTGTGAAGCCGTAATGAGATCATCCTCATGAATAACATCATTCATTTGTGATAGGATATTGAAGGCTAGGCTCTCAAACACCCTTGAGTAGATTTTTCAAAATTGAGTGGCCAACATCCTGTGACATCATAATTGACCAAACAAGCAGTAAGATTAAGAGTTTGCATCCTTCTTGTATAATTCTCTAAGTACCTAGAGTTGATGTTAGTCAATACCAACACAACACAGAGAAGCATTTCAAAATCATGAATTGAATCGATCTATCTAGAGAAAACAAACAAACCCAATTGTCAACCCATGGAAACAACGTTTAGGCTAATTTGATTTTCCTCTAGCATCGACATGCTTCAATAGATCTATCTCTTAGTTTCTATATGCAACCATGATGGCTGTTAGTTAAGCCCCATTAATGAGAAGGGTGCAGTCACGTAGACATTTTTATAGGGTACATGCATGCTTGTATTTATTTAGCATGCTTCTTTAGAATTAGAAGTTTTTTGTTTTAATATTTAGTTAGTTGTTCTAACTTTAGACAAGATGAACAAGAGAGGATTCTTCTAGATTTTGATGGGGCAATTTTCCCAATGCTAAAAGATGCATACATGCAAACAATCTTCTCTAGTTGGTTGCTCTAGATATTCTCTCATATAGGTTGGTCACATTGCACTATGCAGATTTAGGGTGAGGGTTTCCTAGCCTAGCCTAGGAACACCACAAGGATGGTTGGAATTAATTGTAAACCCTAGGCATCGTATTTTCTAAAGGAGAGATGGGGTTCATCATTCATATGATTATACATATAGGTATTTGAGCTATTGCATTGTATTTTTCTTCTTCTAGTTAATGGAAGACATATGTGAATGACTGTTGTAGATTTGTTATTGTTGTCCTCATTTTCAAATTGTTATGTCCCCTATGGTTGATGCTTCTAAAGAATTGCAGAAAATATACAAAAAAATGTTCTTAGTGATCCGCTAGATATTTTTGTTGAACTTATAGGGGAGGTAATCTATCTTAGGTAACTCGGTCTCTCATGTCCTTGGTTGTCTTAAACATCTCTAAATATAGGGTTTGTGTATGTGATTGTGAGAGGATATTCTTCTTTGATTGAGATAGCACAACAAAGACCACTCACATTTTTGTTGTCTCAAGCATGGTTGTCTTTAGATATTATTGTCTTTTCTTAGAATTACAAATGATGCAATTTGGGTGTTCATATGCTCCTCTCCCCAATTTTGAAAGGGTTCTAGCTCAATAGAAGAGCACCTGCCTTACAAGCAGGAGGTTGGTGGTTTGATTCCTTCATGCCCTATTGATATTGCAATATTGATATTTTTAATAAAATGTATTTTATTATGATTTATTATGGCTATAGAGGGGGTTTCAAACCATCTTTGTATGTTGCTACGAGGGGGGTTCTAAACCACCTTCATATGTCACTACGAAGGGGGTTTGAAATTGCCCTTGTATGTACAACAATGGGGGTTTAGAATCACCCTCATAGGTACCTATGAGGGGCATTTAGAACTACCCTCATAGGTACCTACGAGGGGGGTTTGCAACCACCCCCAAAGGTTTGTAATAATAAATTTTAAGGGGGGGTTTCAAACCGCCTCTATAGGCCTCTACGGGGAGGGTTCCAAACTGCCCCTATAGGCATCTACGAGAGGGGTTCCAAACTGCCCCTATAGGCCTCTACGAGGGGGGTTCCAAACCATCCCTATAGGCCTCTAAGAGGGGGGTTTCAAACTACCTCTATAGGCCTCTATGAGGGGGGTTAAATACCGCCCCGATAAGCCTCTACGAGGGGGGTTCTAAACTGCCCCTATAGGCCTCTATAAAGGGGGTTCCCAACTGCCCCTATAGGACTATACAAGGTGGGTTCAGAATCACCCCTATCGGCCTCTACGAGGGGGGTTTGAAATTGCCCCTATAGGCCTCTACGATGGGGGTTTGCAACTGCCCCTATAGTCCTCTACGAGGGGGGTTCCATACTGCCCCTGTAGGTTTGTATGAGGGGGCTTATGAGGGGGGTTCACAACCGCACTCGTAAGTCTCTATGAAGGGGGTTCAAAACCTCCCTTGTAGGTCTCTATGAAGGGGTCTACGAGGAAGGATTAAAACCACCTCTGTAGATGTCTATGAGGGGGGTCACAAACTGCCCCCAAAAGTCACTTTTGGGGGCGGTTCCAATTTCATCAAAAACTGCCCTTAAAGGGAAAAACTTTTAACATCGGTGCCTTTAGGGGCAGTTTTGGCAAAACCGCCCCCAAAGACAAAACCCCCCCTGTAGGTCACTTTTCGGGGCGGAAGACAACCCTCCCTAAAGGCGAAAAATGTAGTAGTGTTAGTAGCAGCAGGAGCGGATGACTTGGTGGTGTTGAGACCAGCTTGTGTGGTAATGGGGATGAACCCTGGGGGTTCAAAGAACTAACAGTTTGATGAGGAGGCTGGGTGTGAAGCGATCCAATGATGCCATTGGCTTGGGTGTGATGCGTCAGGAAGAATATCAAACAAAGTGCCAGATTGAGTGTAGACTAGGTCTAGTACATGGGCACTCGTGATGGCTTGTTGTTCGGTGACAACACCTCGCATGGAAACATCTCTTGCTATGATGGGGATGAGTGACTTTGTAAATTAGTCTTCTAGCAGTTGATCTGGAATGGGGGCTTTGATGAGATGATGTCTCCTTCGCCACTCATGGATATGATCAGAAATATGAGTAGCAGTATTCTGATGGAGCGAGGTCAAAAGCTCAGTACCAGTTTCATACTGTATAAGAAGCTAGAAATGAGTCAAAAAGTTCATGGCAAGAGAGCCAAAATAAGGAAAAGAGTGGGGTGGCAACTCAATGTACCACTTGGTAGCCGAACCAGTGAGAGTCCTTTGAAACAATATAAGATGAATCGAGTCGTCCATTAAGGAATTAGATGAACACCATAAATGGTAAGTCATCACGTGGTTTTTAGGATCTTTACCTAGCTTGCCGTCGAATTTCAGGATATCAAACAGAAGATTCACCGAAATAGGTGGCTAATTAGTTCCATGGTAAATGGGGTCGTTGGTTAAATGAGATAGGTCAGGTAGGTCCAAGGTAGCCAAAAAGGGCATCTATGGACTAGGTTGCATGTATTGATAATACAGATAAGGTGTGTAAGGACCAGTATGACTGTAAGGTGTACCAGGAGGAAACTGGCCATAGGGGGGTGTGCTTCCCGGACCGTAAGGGGGTCTTCCACCATAAGGTGGTCCATTACAATAAGGTGGGGGTCCACCTCCACCACCGGGAGGAGGTGGAGGTCCGCCACCACCAACGGGAGGAGGTGGGGGTCGATAATCGTAATAAGGCTGCTCACCATCGCCTCCGCCTGGAGGGGGTGGTCGACCACCTCCACCGCCAGAAGGATGAGGATCTCCACCACCACCACCGCCACCATAGTAATTAAGTCCTCCACCGCCTCTGCCTAGAGGGGGTGGTTGACCACCTCCACCACCCGAAGGGAAATGTCCTCCTCCACCATAATAGGGTGGTCCCCCGCTTCCTCGACCTACAGGGGGTTGTGGACCATTCCCACCACCGTTGGAAGGGTGAGGGACATGGTTGGTAAAATGACATGGGCCACCACCAAAGTTAGGTGGGGGTCTGCCGCCTCCAATAGAAGGTGGGGGAGGACAGATCGGCGGTGGTGGTGCTTGAGGGATAGTTGGTTGGGTTTCGTGTTGCAACACAGGCTGTTGCGACCATAGACTGTATGGATTCCCAGGATAAGGTATCCCATATAGTGTGTTTCCAGGATTAGATTGGCCCGACGAAGGATTAACAAAACCTGGAGACACTTGACTCCATGAGGGTAGGGTTACATTGGATGGCCCCCCAACATGAGATAATCCCACGGTGGATGGTCTAGCGGGTTGAGAAGTTCCAATGGAAGTTCTGTTGGGGATTCCACTACCTATGTTCTAGTTAGGAAACGAGGGTTTCCCGCAAGCCACAACAGGCTGACCACTATTCAAAGGTTGAACCAACGTAGGTTGTTGGTTAGCTGCCATAGTAATAACGTTACCAATGAGATAATCTGTGGGAATGGAATATCCTCCCCTCCAATTTTGAGGTGGGGGAGGAGCTCGTAAAGTAACTATGGTAGTAACAGGTGTGTTGGACTGCTGTCCTTCCACCGGTTGGTTCGCTTGAAGAGAAGGAATGGACTCTTGTGAGGGTTGACCA
Organism: Larix kaempferi; assembly: GCA_027924585.1. Lineage (NCBI taxonomy): Eukaryota > Viridiplantae > Streptophyta > Pinopsida > Pinales > Pinaceae > Larix > Larix kaempferi. Next base: position 549,620 of record BSBM01000884.1, read on the forward strand.
GTCTCATTAATGGTCGCATGGTAGAAAGATTTTTTTGGTGATCCAAAAGATATCGGATGAATTGAGGTATCTCTATGTCCAGGTTTTTGCTCGAGACTTTGTCTTCGAAGTTCATTACCCTTAATACGCAACCAGTCCAAGCGTTCATGAATGGGTGCAAATATTTTGGCGAGGTAGAGCATGTAGAAGGGTCTAGAGAGCTCTGGAGTAGTCTAGTTAGGTGGTGATGCGATGGAAAAATGAGCCACTGGGTGACTAGTAGAAGATGTCCAGTAAGCTGTTGAAGGACCAACGGCCGCTGTAGGGTCATCCCGGGGTGGGTTTATCCATTCCAATGATCTAGGCTCTCCCGGTAAAATGAGAGATAGGTTTTGTGAAGTATAAGTGTCCACCTTGTCACCGTGTGTAGGGTTAGAGGCAGGTGAGTTTGAAGGAAACAAAATTCCTCCAACATTCAGAGTGGGGTTTTCCACTTTAGTGACTATGACCATGTTATGTTGATCCATTCTTACCCTCGAAATAACATTCGGATTAAGGGGATATTCAGTGTGATTATTTTGATCACATAAGATCTAGGAGCTATGGAGAACCTCACAAAATCGAATTAATTTGCAAAACCAGTGAAAAAACTTTTAAAAAGGAGATAATTTTACACACAATGTGAGCTTAATCTTTTCATTAACTGACTGTCTAACATGTGAAAATGTTAAGAACACATTTTTATTACATCCATGAGAAATTCGAGAGCATTAGATAGCTCAAGATGAGTGTACAAGTCAAAATTGCCAAATTGGCCTCAATCCCCCCTAGGTGGGTCCAACTCAATCCCAATCATCCCAAACAGTCACGAATTCAGGTGTGAAGGTGGCTAAAGCATGCTGGGTCATTAATGAGGCCAAGGCATGTGTGGGTGAGCAAGTAGAGGAGTTTGGGAGGACCAAGGGAGCAATAAATGCTCCAAATCTAGCCAAAATTGGGCAAAATCCACCCTAGCACCCCTAGTCAACTGAAATTCCCCAAATCAAGAAGAGAGGGCGCTCCATCATTTAATGAGGGTACACTTGTGGACAAAATAGGAGGTTGGGTGAACTGGTTTACTTGGAAGTGGGTGTGAACACTCTCAAATGTGGGTATTTGACCAATTAAAGTCACCTAGTCCAAACTATGGTGTAATTAAGCACATGAGCAATAAAAATTTGACTATGGTTATGGAATATGGTACTAAGTGTGGATTACTGTTCTAACACCCCCCCTTAACCATAAATTAGTACAACTCATGAAAATAAGTGGGAGGCCTTGGCAACAAAGGCTCAAGTCACCTCATTACAAACAAAAAATTTTATTTGTCCATATAAACTGAGGACAAGAAGTAAAACCACATGGGATAAAAACTTCCCTCTAAAATGGACATGGGGATGAACCTACAATTAAATTGCAGCAATCACCATCCATCACTCACTCCAAGCAAATCTCTCAAGTGTGTGAAGGTCTTCTCAGTAAAGCACTTGGTGAAAATATCTGCAGTTTGCTTGGTGGATGGGCAATACTGCAAGGAAATCACCCTGTCATGCACCAAGCCCCGAATGTAGTGCATGTGGATTTCAATGTGCTTTGTTCTTTTCCTCTATACTGGATCAGTAGATATCTTGATGGCACTTTGATTATCCACCCAAATGTTGGTTGGAGAATCAATAGCAACACCAAACTCTCGAAGAATGCCTTGCAACCAAACACACTGTGTGGCTGCGTTCACTGCTGCCCTGTACTCGGCCTCTGCTGATGAAAGTGAAATGGTATGCTGTTTCTTACTTGACCAGAAAATGGGACCTTCAGCAAACATAAACACAAAACTTGAAGTGGACTTTCTATCAATGGGATCTCCAGCCCAATCGGAATCAGAAAATCCAGCTAGTTGTAATGAAGAACCAGCTGCATAGCGTACCCCAAAGCTCTTTGTTACTTGGACATATTGAAGGATCCTTTTGGCTTCCTTCCAATGGATTTCATGTGGCTGCTGCATATATCTTGCTACAGCACTTACAGCATAAGACAAATCAGGTCTTGTATGTGTAAGGTACAACAAGCTTCCAACTAGCTGCCTGTAGAGTGTGCAATCCACCAATGGAGAGTCTTTGAATTCACCTAGTTTTATGCCTGAAAGGAATGGGCACTTGGCTGCCTTACATTTAGCCATTTTAAACTTGAATAACAGGTCTGAAGCATACTTAGGTTGACTCAGCAATATACCTTTCTCAGATTGCTCAATTTCCAAACCCAAAAATTGCCTTAGCATTCCTAGGTCGCTCATGGCAAATTCACTGTGCAAAGAGGATTTAATTGAGCCAATTTGTTTGTTGCAGCTCCCTATAATTAAAAGATCATCAACATACAGTACAATGACCTGTAAATTATCATCACATTGGTGCAAATAAACATTTTCATCACACTTTCATCGACAGAAACCAATTGAGAGCAAAAAAGCATCCATTTTGGCATACCAAGCCTTGGGGGCTTGCTTGAGTCCATAGAGTGACTTCTTCAACCTGCAAACAAGTGTGGGATCCTCTTGGAATCCTTCATGTTTCTACATATAGATCTCTTCCTGTAGATCACCATGTAAGAATGCTCTTTTAACATCCATACGGTGAACTTCCCAACCCTTACTAGCTGCCATGGCTAGAGCTAGTCTAATTGAGTCCATCTTTGCAACCGGTGCAAAGGTCTCTGTATAATCCACACCATGGATCTGTGAGTAGCCCTTAGCCACTAACCTAGCCTTGTACTTCAGATCAGAACCATCAGCAACAGGTTTGGTTCGAAAAATCCACTTACATTGCACAAGTTTCCTCTTGGGAGGAAGAGGCACCAAATCCCATGTTCTGTTCTCTTGGAGAGATTGGAATTCTTCTTGCATTACTGTTCTCCACCTTGGATCATGATGAGCTTCCTGATATGATGTTGGATCAGATCCAATCATCATATAACAGTGATCAGCAAGTTCACTTTCATTTGCAAAGGAATCATTGATTGTTTGAGATCTAGTCTTCCTAGGCTCTTGGGGATTGCCTGCCAATTCACCTACATCTTGTATGATTTTTTCAGCCCACTTGGGCCTTGATGGTGACTCATGTACAGCAATTTCATCCTCAGCCATGTCATCTTCAGCAATATCATAAAAATCATAAGTGGAATCATCACTAATTTCATTAAGGTGTGGAGGAGAAGAGGTTTCCCCCAGTGCAAGCTCAAAATCTGGAATTGGTTCTTCTTCGAATTGCACACTTCTCTCAATGAAAGTTTTGAGTGTGGATGTGTCAAAGAGATTATAGCCCTTTGTGTCTTCACCATATCCAACCATGATACATTCTCTTCTTTGTGGCTCCAAAGCCTTCCTCTTTTCTGATGGAATTCGAGCCCATGCTCTAGACCCAAAAATCCTGAAATTTGACACAAAAGGTTTTTGGCCAAACCATGCCTCATAGGGGGTTTTTCCTTTCATTGATTTGTGAAAGGCTCTTTTCTGAATATGAGCAGCACAATTGATGGCTTCAGCCCATAGCTTAGGGCTTAGATCCCTAGCTTCAATCATGCAAGTGGCCATCTCTTTGAGAGATCTATTTTTCCTCTCTGCCACACCATTTTGCTGAGGCGTGTAGGGGATTGAATGTTGCATTTGGATGCCACATTCCTCACAAAGATGCTTAATGTTATTATTCACATACTCCTTTCCATTATCAGTCCTAAGGATCGTTATCTTATTACCACTATGATTCTCCACTAAGGCCTTCCAAATCTTCAATTTCTCAAACACTTCTGATTTCAATTTAAGGAAGTAAACCCAGCAGAATCGAGAGTAGTCATCTATGAATGTGAGTACATACCTTGATCCACCATATGATGGAGTGGGAAGAGGACCAATGAGGTCTGAATGTACCAATCCAAGTGGTTGAGTGGCTCTCCTTGCCATTCCCTTCTCATAGCTGTGCTCAGGATGCTTTCCAACTACACAACCAATGCATGCACCATTTGAAGATTTGATTTCTGGAAGTCCTTCCACCATCTCGTCCTTGTGCAATGTCTAGAGATATTTGTAGTTCATGTGGCCAAATCTTTCATGCCTCAACTTGGAGGTCTCGTTGGCATGAGAGACAAGAGCATGGTCACTAGAGTTTGGAATGAAATTGGAGAATTTGTACATTCTCTCTTCATGATCAGCATACCCCACTGCCACAACTTGATTTGAAGAAATTTCTGAGATTTCTACCAAATCTGGAGTAAATGTTACTCTCTTGGTTTCTCCTGTATGGGTCATTCGATAAACTGATAGCAAATTTGCAGCCAATGAAGGTACATAGAGCACATCACTGAAGTAGCCATGCTCCTTGTCAATCCTACCAATCCCCTTGGTCTGGATTTCTGAATCATCTCCCATTCGAACTGTTGGGCCACCATTCGAATGCATAGAAGAGAAGAGCTCTCTGGATGAAACCATATGTCTGGAAGCTCCTGAATCAATGATAAAGGATGAGGGATTTGAAATACTTGCTACCAAAGTATGACATTTCTCCTTATTGTCAGGATTTGAGGTGCTCTCTTTCTTCCTTGCGCCCTCAAGGACTGGGTTGTTGTTCTTCTCCAGCAGCTGCGCCATTGAGTCAATGGTTTTCTTCATGCATGAGCTCTTTGGATGCCATCTCTTATGACAATAGGTGCATTTGGTCTTTTCCTTTCCCTTCTTGTCCTTCTCCTTTGACAGATTCAAACGTCCATCTGTAGACTTGGTCTTTTCAAACTTCCTCTTCTCTAGCTGCTTCGAATTCTTGGCTTTCTGCTTGCCTTTGTTGGCATTTGAAACACCCATTGCTAGTGCTTGGTCCTTTGATTTTATGGTGCCCATCCGAACTACTTTGTCCTGCTCCTTAGTGAGACACTCCATGAAGGTAGCTAGTGATGGCATTTGCCAATTTCAAAGGGTCATTTTGGCTGAGTGAAATGTGCTAACAAATACAGATAATTATGGGCCTAGCTTCGAAAGGTTGGACAGAATCAGTTGTTCCTCCTTCTTAACAATTCCACATTGTTGCAGTTGAAGCACTAGTGACTTGAACTTCGTGAAGAACTCCTGCATGGTTTCAAAATGCGCTGGGCTCAAGCTAATGAGCTCATTTTCAAGTTGGTGGCCTCTAAGTTCATCAGTTTTCCCAAAGAGTGATTCTAGCTTCACCCATACTTCATTGGGGGTTGTCAAACTGTCTGTATGAAACAAGAGTTCCCTCGAAATGCTCAAGCATAGCAATCCATAAGCTTCATCAAGTCGATTGCAGTACTTTGCTTTCTCCACAGTAGAATTTGGCTCCACTTATGTGCCCATGGTTACTCTATAGAGACCCTTAGATCTCAGCTTGATAACCATCTCAGCCTTCCAATCGAAAAAATTGAAGGGTGTGAGCAACATTTGGTTTGCTTCCATGACTGTTGCGTTAATGGTGAGAAAACTATTGAAACACCTGCAGAAAACACTCAATTTTTATCTGGAAATCCTCTCTAGAATGCAGTTCAATGCTCAATATTGACTTGCAACTCACTAAATCCATAATGGATCTGATACCATGGGAGTATTTTGATCACAGAAGATCTAGGAGCTATGGAGAACCTCACAAAATTGAATTAATTTGCAAAACCAGTGAAAAAACTTGAAAAAAGGAGATAATTTTACACACAATGTGAGCTTAATATTTTCATTAACTGACTGTCTAACATGTGAAAATGTTAAGAACACATTTTTATTACATCCATGAGAAATTCGAGAGCATTAGATAGCTCAAGATGAGTGTACAAGTCAAAATTACCAAATTGGCCTCAATCCCCCCTAGGTGGGTCCAACTCAATCCAAATCATCCCAAACAGTCACGAATTCAGGTGTGAAGGTGGATGAAGCATGCTGAGTCATTAATTAGGCCAAGGCAGGAATGGGTGAGCAAGTAGAGGAGTTTGGGAGGACCAAGGGAGCAATAAATGCTCCAAATCTAGCCAAAATTGGGCAAAATCCACCCTAGCGCCCCTAGTCAACTGAAATTCCTCAAATCAAGGAGAGAGGGTGCTCCAGCATTTAATGAGGGTGCACTTGTGTACAAAACAGGAGGTTGGGTGAACTGGTTTGCTTGGAAGTGGGTGTGAACACTCTCAAATGTGGGTATTTGACCAATTAAAGTCACCTAGTCCAAACTATGGTGTAATTAAGCATATGAGCAATAAAAATTTGACTATGGTTATGGACTATGGTACTAAGTGTGGATTACTGTTCTAACATTTAGGTTATAAGTTTAAGATCCTATGGGACCTTCTCCAGGGAAAATCCTCCAGAATGTCAGGAAAATCAGCCAGGATGGCTGAAACAGCATTTCTCCTAAGGGTGTGCTAAAAAGAAAAGCAGTCCAGAAAAACCTTCTCAAACTAAGGAAACAAGCAGACTTATGTGACAGAGTGGATTCAAAATTCTGGAACCTCACGGGATTATCAAGGTATCACACACCACGATATACTGCAGGGTCCAACAATATGACGCGATAAGGAGGATTCGAACTTTACCGTTTCCTATATACCCGATTACCTAGACAGTACGCGCGTGCTAATCTCCCTGAGTGTTGTTCTCGGTGTATTGCCTTGCCAAGACGGCCAAATGGTTAACTCAGTTGGTTTCAGGAATCCTAATGGTGTCTCCCAATATACGCAAGGTACGTGGGAGCTCAAATCCGTAGTGGTGTTGTCTAATGCACAACCATTCAGCAAGAGACATTCTGATATACTACCGAGTACATGATACACCCTTCGATATACACCAAGTACGGATTATGGTACTTGGTGGGTACGTGAAAGAGCTTGATATACTGATAAGTATGTGGAAGACTACAATACCCCCGGGATACGGTGCTGAAAAATAACAATAGCCGCCATGCTTAATGATGCCGGAACATGTCTCTAACTTACACACAAGTTTCTAAATATTTTACCCTAGCTCTACTGTTAATTTTATCTTGGACGGTTAGGTGAATGCATGAGGTGAGTACATAATCAGAAACATAATGCAATCCCTAGCTACATGCAAAAAGTATGCTTTTCTTTCGATGAATGCTACCTGTGGGAAGGAGAAATCTTCTTTTCTTTCCAATGACTTTGCCAAAGCAATGCAATGCAACACAATCCCAATTCTATCAAATCTGATACCGAAACATTCTTTTCCTTTTTCAACGAAACACAAAAAATCACAACACTACTATCCAAATCACAACATTTTTTTTCTTTTTCTTTTCAAAACAAAAATGATACTAGGTAATGAAAAGAGATAATTCTAAGATGGAGTATGCAAGATTTTCAATTTCACTTTCAATGGCCTAAAAGCAATGCAAAATAAAAAAATGCACCTATCTTTCCCTAGCATGGAAATACTTTTGCAAACTTGGGAGTGTAGCTTGAGTCTTTCAAGAAGATGAGCGATTCATATTTCAAGAAAAACACAAATGATCATACATTCATTCAATTTTCCAAAAGATTGATAAACGAAACATTCCAATGCAAGAACATTTTCGCTTTCAAAAACACTCAAGAAATGATGGGAAAGAAGCACTTTTTAACTTTTTGATAGATGCATCAAAGAATAAACTTGATAACAATTTAGATTTCAAATCTAAATTAATGAAAAAGAAAACACTACTTGCAACACTCGGTGCATTCAGAAAACTCAAGAAAAGACAAGCACTCCATCAAGTTGAAAGACACACTAAACTCAAAATCAAGCAGTAGCAAGCAAACCAAGTAAGCAAAGCTCAAAAAATAAATAATGTAAATGAGGTCTGGAAGCTGATCTAATGTAATGATCAGATCAGGAATGGAAGGAAGGGAATGTAAGGGTGAGCAGATGAAGGTGGAGGAGACAAGAGTACCCACCACTACCAGTCCTTAGACTTGTCCAAAATGGAACCCAAAATCAATCCAAACAAAACCAAACACCCAATACATGAATCAAGGAATGATTTCTCTTGCTGGATCTTGCAGCACAAAGGGAGTTCATATAGCAAACCAAATTTCAGAATTGGAGAATGGAAAGGGGATTCCTGCATGTCAAATTTTGATAAATCGACGCACTTTGTCCTTGTACACAGTGCGATGTCGCAATTCACCAATGCGGGAAGTGCGACGATGTCACAGTATACCAATGAAAAGGCTGCGACAAGTGACTAATAGGTAAAGAACAGAGGCCAGAAATGACACTGTGTCACTCTGTTTCCACTAACCAAGTGCGATGGGCAAGATCTAAGTCCAAAAATGAGTCAGATCTCCAAGCAATGAACTATGGAATGGTTTGGAAATGAGTAGTATAAACTCAGAGGAAGCAGATCAGAGTCTTCAAGATGAAGATATGATAGCGAAATCAACTCATGAAGAAAATGACAAATGGAAGTCTTGTGTCAAGCAATCAACTGAAAATGACTCTTAGACAATTACAGAATCAGACTATTTTCCCTAGTATGGTTTCCAGATTTGTTTATCGGACAATCCACTCGAGCGAACGCGAGCCGAATATCCCTGGCTCAATGCGATTCTAGAACAAATAAGACAGGCTACGAATGCATTTCTTAGATCTACTTAAGGATCAAGTACTAGATGTCTTACCTTTCACTTCACTATCCTTCCTCCTGAATGCTACTCAACATCTCACGGTCGTCAGATCCAAGCTGCAAGACATGTCAAGACAAGAAACGAGAGAAACAAGTAGAGGGCATCTATACAATAAGATATCTAAGTGAACAGTTAAGCAGGTAAACTACTCAATATCATTACACACATGAACAATATTGGTGGAAAGCATTTGTATTACTGTAAAAATAGGGAAGTACATAGAAGAGATATAGAACTACAACCGAGGCTTAACGCTGCATCCCTTCTCCAACAAAGCCATTTTCCATTTCCTCCTATGGAAGCTTGAGTCTCTCAAGGATGAGTAAGGATCTCTCAAGAGTGATTTCACCAGCATGTAGGCACCATAGACTTCCTCCCTTTGGAGAGGAGTAGAGCATCTCTTATATAGGACTAAGTGGTTAGGGTATGGATAGGATAGGTTGAGATATGGTAGGAGAGAGATAGGGGATCCTCCCAAGGTATTAGGAATTGAGTACCAACTCCCCTAGAGGTCAGGGATAGGGCCCCAAGTCTACAAGTTTCGAGAAGAACCTTGAAGAAGCTATTATTTTCCATTAACTGACTTCGTTCTACTCTGCAATGAAGCAAGCTGCGATGAACTCTCAAAACCTGGTACAACTAGGTACAAATCCTCCCAAGTTAATTACTCAGTCAAGATATCTTCAGGGGTGTATACACTGAATCTCATGATGGGTAGATTTTAGGTGTAATAGAAGACATGCTTCAACCATCCGTGAAAGGCTCAGGACTTATATCTACACCATGGAAAGACAAACTTCAACCATGCGAGAATGGCACTGCACTTATATCGCAACCATGGGAAGACACACTTCAACCATGCTCAAATGGGACAACACTTATATCGCATCCATGGGAAGACAAAGTTCAACCATGCTCAAATGGCCCCAACCCTTACATCTTCACTGTGGGAGAACACATCTGCACCTTGTGAAGAATGGCTTTAGCTCTTACATCTTTACCATGGGAGAACACATCTACACCTTGTAAAGAATGGCTCCAACCATTACATCTTTATTGTGGGAGAACACATCTACACCTTGTAAAGAATGGCTCAGCAATTACATCACGACCATGGGAGAACACATCTACACCATGTCTGAAAAGCCTATTTGCATTTGTGTCTTCAGAACTCATCATACATGATCATCCTGATCATCGTCACTGCATCGTCCTTGATGCATATCATCCAGAGCATCCTTCTAATACTCATCACACATGATAATCCTAATCATCGTCACTGCATCGTCTTGATGCATGTCATCTAGAGCAACATCCTGAAGCTCATGATCCATGATCATCCTGATTATACAATGCATCCACCTGATGCATACCAAGTATCTACCTGATACATATCATCATACATGATCTACCTGATCACACAATGTATCCTCCTGAAACATACACAAATACATGATCCACCTGATCATAAAATGTATCCACTTGATACATATACAAATACATGATCCACCTGATCATACAATGTTTCCACTTGATACATATACAAATACATGATCCACCTGATCATATCAAGCATCCAACATGATACATACACAAATACATGATCAAACTAAGCAAAGCATCCAACTGATGCATACACAAAGCAGTAACTGGAGCATCATCTTGATGCTCATCACACAGCACTTACATTGACAGCCATGGGAAGGATCCTCCTCTCACCACGCTTAGAATGGCTCCTACAAATGTGTCCATCACTTCTTCCTCAAAGTGTCGTCAATCTGAAGAACACCAAGCCTCTCTCTAAAGTACTCAAACTTCAGTCTAGCCAGTGGTTTTGTCAGCACATCTGCCACATGCTCATCCGTTGCAATATACAGGAGCTTCACTGCTCCTCTCTGCACCATATCCCTAATATAGTGACATTTGATCTCAATGTGTTTCGACCTATCATGGAACATTGAGTTCTCAGAAAGCTTCACACAACCCTGGTTGTCACAAAAGATACCAGTAGCATCCAATGGGAGATCAAATAACTTAGACAGTAGCTTCCTCAGCCATACTGCCTCACAACTAGCCGAACAAGCTGCAACATACTCTGCTCTAGCTGTACTTAGTGCTACACAGGAATGCTTCCTGCTAAACCAAGAGATCACACCTAATCCCATACTGAAGCAACACCCAGAATTTCTCTTCATATCTGTAGCACTTCCTACCCAATCTGAATCAACATAACCCTGCATGTTAAACTTTTGATTCACATCATACTTGAGCCTATAATCAACTATACCCTTTAGGTACCTCAGAATATGCTTTACAGCAACCAAGTGAACACCTCTCGGATCCGTTAGGAACTGGCTCAATGTCTTCACCAGAAAGAAAATATCTGGTCTTGTATTAATTAGGTACATCAAGGACCCAATCATCTGATGATACATCATGACATCAACCGGCTCAGATGAAGCATCACACAGAAGCTTCAGGTTCGATGCCATAGGTGTGGCCATGGCCTTGCATTCCATCATCCTGAACCTCTTCAAGATCTCTACTGCATACTTCCCTTGTCCAAGGAAGATCCCATCTGCACTCTGCCACACCTCCATTCCTAGAAAATAGTGCATCATCCCCAAGTCCTTCATCTCGAACTCACCTACAAGCTTCCTCTTAGTGTCGGCAATCAACCCATCCTCTCCTGTAATAAACAGGTCATCCACATATAGGAGTAGTATCACAGGATTTCCTTCCTCAACCTTGTAGTAGTGGTTGGAATCTGCTTTACTCTTGGTAAAGCCCAAATTGGATATAAAACTGTCCATCCTACCATACCAAGTCCTAGGAGCTTGCTTCAATCCATTCAAGGCTTTCTTCTGCACAATATGACTCCCTGTCATGTGTCTGAAAATGGAGTGGTTGCTCCACATACACTTCCTCTTCGACTACACCATTCAAGAAATATGTCTTGACATCCATCTGGTGTATCTTCCATTTCATCACTGCAGCCAGAGCAAGTACTATTTTGATGGAAGTGTCTCTGGCTACAGGAGAAAACGTTTCTTCATAATCTATCCCCTCTTTCTGGAAGAAGCCACGAGCTACAAACCTTGCCTTGTTTTTCTCTATGCTACCATCTACAGCATGCTTGATCTTATAGATCCATTTGGAAGTCACCACTGACTTCCCTTCAGGTCTTGGGACCACATCCCAAACATCTTTCTTCATGATCGATTAGTACTCTGCGACCATGGAATCATTCCATTCTTTCTTTTCCACTACTTCTTCATAACTGGAAGGTTCTTTGTTCATAATATCACAGAGTAAGGCAACATAACTGCTATGTGATCTAGTCCTCTTTCTTTCTCTGTGTTCTTATTCTGGAATGCCAAACCTTTCTGCATCTTGAATGAGCTCTCTAGCCCATGCAGGTTTCCTCTTGTGAGACTTCTTCTCATAGGGTGGATCTATAGGTTCTTGTGGATCTTCAATTTCATGATCTACTTCTAGAATTGCTTCATTGATAGTGATGTCTTGAAATCTGGTTTCCTTTGGTTCTTCATGGTCATCAACAGGTGTCTTCCTTGATTTGATGTATGCTGAGTCTTCATCAAATGTTACATCCATGCTGATGTCAATCTTCTTGAACCCTAGAAAGCATATTCTATAAGCCTTCAAGCTTTCACTGTAACCCACAAAGATACCGTTCTTTCCTGAAGGATCTAGCTTAGTCCTCTTTTCCTTTGGAATATGTGTATATAGTGGACAACAAAATATTCTGAGATGGCTGACTTTAGGTTTCTTACAAGAGAAGAGCTCTTCGGGTGTCTTGTTGTCCAATATCTTGTGAGGTGTTCTGTTCTGCACATATACAGTTCTCCTAGCTGCTTCTGCCCATAGATGCATCAGAAGATCTTGGTCATGAAGCATTGCCCATGCTACTTCCATGATAGTTCTATTCTTCCTTTCTGCAACACCATTTTGTTGTGGACTATAAGGAGCAGTCAAATCCCTCTTAATCCCTCAATCACTACATAGCTTCTTGAAATCACCTGAAGTGAATTCTCCACCATTGTCAGATCTGAATGTCTTGATCTTCTTGTCAGTTTGATTTTCCATCAAGGCTTTGAATTCCTTGTACTTATCAAACACTTCATATTTGTTCTTTAAGAAATAAACCTAAGTCTTCCTAGAGAAATCATCAATGAAAGAGACATAGTATACATACCCACTCAGAGAACTGGATGACATTGGACTGCATACATCGGAGTGGATAATTTCCAAGATTCCTTTAGCTTTGCTTTCACTGCTTGGAAATGCCTTCTTAATGTTCTTTCCTTTTGCACATCCTTTGCAAACACCTTCATGCTTTGTCTTGATTTTAGGAAGACTCTCTACACCTTTACTTGCAACGGGTAGTGCTCTATAGTGCACATGAGCAAGCCTTCTATGCCAAAGTTCACTTGGCTCCATGGATTCATGTACCATGGCATGTTTAGGTTGTCCCTTCAATTTATACAATCCTCCCTCTTTCTCTCCAATCACTATTGCATCATCTATGATCTTACCTTTTGGCCACATGAGTACTTGGCCGTGCACAAAAGCAACTCTCATTCCCTTTGCATCCAAAGATGATATTGAGAGAAGATTCTTCTTAAGTCCAGATACACATAAAACATCTTGCATTCTTATAGACTTCCCAGAGTCTAGTTTGTAGGAGGCTTCACCACTTCCTTTTATGGGATATTGTTAGTCATTCCCAAGTTTCACCTTGTGAGGTGTCTCATGTTCAGATAGGTCCATGAAAGATTCTTTAAACCTAGTCATATGTTTAGAATCCCCACTATCAATAAGCTAATTATTACATCCATGAGAGATAGTACTTGTCAGAGAAAAGATTAGAACATATTCATCTTCACTTGATGAGTTATCAGTTTCTGCTTTAGCCTTCTTCTTGGAAGTTTCATCATCCTCAGCAGCATGAGCATGATATCTTCTTTTGTTGCTCTTATTCTTCTTGTTGAAGTTTTTGTTGTTGCCCCTTTTGTTCTTGGGACAATTTGAGGCAAAGTGTCCTTTCTCATTGCAATTGAAGCATCTCAAATCTTTCTTCTCTTCTGGATGGTAGTGAGAAAATTTCTTGCGATGAGGTGGCTCCCTCTTGAGCTTTCTCTTCTTGGTGTGAGCTGTGAGAGCTTGATCTTCATTTGCCATCTTTTCTTCTCGGGCCACAAGCCTAGCCTCTTCTTGTGAACACTCCTCCCATAGTCTATTGAAGGAGGCCAATTTTTTTCTTGCACAGATTCTTTGGATGAAGGAGTCCCATAACCTAGGTAGGCCATTCAATGTGGTCATTACAATTTCACCATTCTCTACTACTTCATCCACAGCTTCAAGTTGTTCCTTGATTTGAGAGACCTTGGAAAAGTAGGATTTAATGGTCTATCCATTCTAAATCTTTACCCCTTTCAATTAGTTCCGCAGAGTCATCTTCCAATTTATGTTCTTTCCTTCAAACAACTTGGTCAAGGAGTCAAACATATCCTTAGGTGTCGTTAGGGAAGACACATGGGGTATGAGATGGTCCTTTATAGAATCAACAATGATTCTCCTAGCCTTGACCAGGTTCTTCTTATGTAAGGTCTTAACCTCTTCTTCTTCTGGAACTGGAACCTCTTCCGTTATGTAGTTGTCCAACTCATTCTCTTCTAGGATTAACCCAATCATATACTTCCATGCTCAGAAGTTATAAACCCCTTCAAGCTTATCCTCAAGCTTGGTGTGGTGAGACATCTTAAAGAGTAATTCAAATGGAAATAGAAAAGATTTAGGTCTTACAACTTGATTTGCTGAAAATTGGATCTGGAGCTGGATTAGGGTTTGCTAGAGAAACCCTAAAAATTCAAAATTTGAATTTCAAAATTCTGAAAGGATACAAAGATGTGCCTTGATGAGCTGATCATCCTGGTATACTCAAAAATTGAAAACTGCAAAGATTTGCCTTTCAGAAATGCTTTTCAATCTCCTGGATTCACTAGGGAGGACCCTGAATTAGGGTTTGCATTTCCCAGAGCTTCACCCAACCAAAAAGTTCGATCCAAAGATCTAAACTTCGATTTTTCCAAAGAGCTTCCAGCTATGTCCTCAGATTTTAGAAATTCCTATTTTTGTGGAAACCGTAATTTTTAGGGCTAAACCTGAAAAAGCTCATAAATGAATTTTGTCTTGATAGAAAGATGTGCCCTTCCAAGGAGAGTCAATCTAGCCTTCTGCCTTTGATGATCTATGAAGAGAAAGCCAAATATTAAGAATCCCCAGCTTCTGTAGCTGAATAGTGCCTTCTTCTTAGGTCAGCTCTGATACCATGTTAAGTTTTTCATAATTTCATTCCATTATCATAAGGATCTCTAAGAGAATAACATGTACAACATATCTCTACAGCATATCAATCAGAGACATAAAAACAATCACACAAGAGACACAGAGTTTCACTAGGGAAAACCAAGAAGGTGAAAAACCCCGCAACTTCCTTAGAGATAATATAAGCCACAATACAAGATCACAATGATCAAACCCAATAAGATGTCTCTAGCCGATGCTCCTCCTCCTCCACTAGTGCGCCACTTTCTCTCTTAGCTATGCGAGCTTGAGAAGTGAGTGGATGAGATAAATGAGAGACATAACCTCTCTATTTATACACTGAGTTGACCTGCCAATAATCTACTGGGGCCGACTTGCTAATCAATCCTAATAACCCAACGACATGTGCTAACCAAGATCGACCCCACACTGGTGGTCTAATAACCCATCAATACAAATGACGACACTTGTCGATGCACATGACAACACTTACACATACAAATGATGACACTTCCAATCAGAGGAATAATACATCTTTGTGGGATATACAATAAAGTACAAATGTAATACATATAAGAATATATTCCGAAGTTACAAATACATCAACAATAGTTGTAAGAGAAAATAGGTCATCAAATGTGCAAGAAGGAGAATCCACCACCAGATTGTCCTTTCCCTTCTTGTAAGTGATCTCATAGGCATAACCCATGAGTTGGATAACCCATTTCAAGTGTGCTAGGGAGGATACCCATTGTTCTAGGAAATTTTCCAGACTCTGGTGATCAGTCTTGATGCATAAATAATTCCCTAATAGGTATGGCTGCCACTTCTGTACTGCATGCAAAATAGCCATCATTTCCTTCTTAGATGTAGATGTGACTAAATTCTTACTAGAAAGGTCTCTTGAAGGTGCCAAGCCCACTGGTTCAACAAAGACACTTGCATATCTAACCAAGGAAGTAATGGAGACCATTGATGGGTGCATTTGAATGGAATAGAGCTGAGCGATGACACCATGTGAATTCTTCTTAAGGATCTTTACTAGGCTATGTGAATTGATGATGCAGAGAGACCCTGGTTGTAAGCCCGTAAATGTTTGTTGTTTCCCATTGACTGAAAACTGCACCCAAAGTTCAGAAAAATCCCATAAGAAGGGGCCAAGTGTGTGTAACCATTGAACGCCCAAAACCACATCACATCCACCTAAGGACAAGGAAAACATGTCAGAGCGCAAGTTATAATATTCCAGAGAGATACGCACATTGTGACACTTCCCCTTTTAAGGTAAGGTGCCTCCATTGGAAATCATGACTTCAAAGTTGGAGCAAGAATGTACAAAACAATCACCCTATTTGGCGATCCGATGGTCAATGAAATTATGAGTGCTACCAAAATCAATGTGTATTGTAAGAGGGATCTTCTTGAAGCAACCCTTGACTCACATTGTTTGTGGGGTGGTGACCCGGGCTAAAGCATGGAGAGATATCTCTGGGTAGTCATCCAGAGAAGAAGGGTCAACAAGAGACTGGTGAATGTCAACTTGATCATCCAGTGTATCTAGAGCTTCTGCACAAAGTTCAGAGGTGGGTGGAGAATACACATCTAAGAGATAGAGTTGTTGGTCAACACATCTATGTCCCCAAGTGAATTTCTCATCACAATTATAACAAAGCACTTTTTATCTATGTTCCTGCATCTATGCTTCAGAAAAATGCTTGATAGGAGTGGTGTGAGAAGATGGCGTGATGGGAGGTCATTGGGAAACTATATTTCTGAATGAATCAAAAGTGGATTTGGGGCATTGTTGGGTTTTGATCTTGTCCTCCACCAACTTAGCCAACCCTAGGACTTCCACCATTGTGTTGGGGAAGAACATTTTAACTGTTGAGTGGATTTCATCCTTATTACCACTGATAAAACAACTCTTATAGAATTCATAAGACAATCCTTCGGTGTTATTGGCTAGTTTTTCAAATTCTATCTGATACTCTCTCATAGTGCCAAATTGGCAAAGTTTAGTGAGTGCTCCTGTGAAGTCATCAAAATCACTAGGAGCAAATCGTTGCAAAAGGATTTGGCAAAAATATGTCCATTTTGGCTCGTCATGAGCCTTGATGTACCAACAGTACCATTGAAAGGCTTCCTATTCCAAATGAAAGGATGCAAGTGGAACATTTTGGACATCAAAAGTATTATGCAGACTGAAATATTGTTCTTTCTGGTTTATCCATGTAGTTAGATCATTACCATTGAAGTGAGGAAAATCAAGCTTCAGCCCATGAAAATTGTTGGAAGAAGAGAGCACAGTGTTCATGGCTGAATGCTGAAAATGGAAGCTGAGAAATTTTTCATCCAAATCTTGGATTTTGGTTTTGAGGGTTGTAAGTTCTTCCGCCATGATTTGTGGTCCTTCACGGGTGAAAACCATAACTATGATTTTTTTTTGTGAATGAGTAGAAAAACACAAACAAAATCTTATATAGTAAAGGGAAATTTGGATTTGGGAAAAACTGTTATGGGTAGATGGGGTTTGACTCGGTTTTGGATACTTTCGAATAGATAGGGAAGCAGAAAATGAGTATTTCAGAAGCAGGGTGAAAGAATGAGAAAATTTGTCAGAGAGGGACAAAGAAGCAGAGATAAGGAGTGAACACGGTGGCAAAATTTGAAGGCAATTGGGTGAAAATCGAAGAAGCTATGGCAAACCATAAAAATAGAAAAATGTGGGATTTTTGGTTTTGGGAAGTGGAATTTGAGATAGGGTCCTGAGGAATGAAATATGCAAAATGGGATTGCAGGGGTGTCAGTGAAGTTTTAGGGGAAACATAGTTAAAACAAAGGAGATATGGATCTGAAATGGCTCGGAATCAAGGATAATTTTAGGGGCGAAATTTAGCCCATGGGCTATTTTTGCATGTTTTTCTCCAAAAAACAATTCACCAATTTGCATTTTTTGAAGCCCCATTTCGCCCAATTTTGATGGGGTGAACTTTTTTCACTCTAAAAATCGCCAAATTATTATATAAACTATATAAAATCCTTATAAATTGAAATAATTTTAGAAAAATATAACCAAATATTTTATAGTTGACATTTTAAGAATTGGTAAGATTCGCCAAGATTTATACACTTTTAAATAAGTATGGGTCCTTAAAATTATCCTTGCTCGGAATGGATCGAAAATGGTTGTATCTGTTAGAACTGTAATCCACACTTAGTACCATAATCCATAAATTTTTATTGCTCATGTGCTTAATTAAACCATAGTTTGGACTAGGTGACTACAGTTGGTCAAAAACCCACTTTTAAGAGTGTTCACACCCACTTCCAAGCAAACCAGTTCACCCAGCCTCCTATTTTGTCCACAAGTGCGCCCTCATTAATTGCTGGTGCGCCCTCTCTCCTTGTTTTGGGGAATTTCAGTTGACCAAGGGCGCTAGGGTGGATTTTGCCCATTTTTGGCTAGATTTGGAGAGATATCTCTGGGTAGTCATCCAGAGACGGAGGGTCAACAAGAGACTGGTGAATGTCAACTTGATCATCCAGTGTATCTGGAGCTTCTGCACAAAGTTCAGAGGTGGGTGGAGAATACACATCTAAGAGATAGAGTTGTTGGTCAACACATCTATGTCCCCAAGTGAATTTCTCATAACAATTATAACAAAGCACTTTTTATCTATGTTCCTGCATCTATGCTTCAGAAAAATGCTTGATAGGAGTGGTGTGAGAAGATGGCGTGATGGGAGGTCATTGGGAAACTATATTTCTGAATGAATCAAAAGTGGATTTGGGGCGTTGTTGGGTTTTGATCTTGTCCTCCACCTACTTAGCCAACCCTAGGACTTCCACCATTGTGTTGGGGAAGAACATTTTAACTGTTGAGTGGATTTCATCCTTATTACCACTGATAAAACAACTCTTATAGAATTCATAAGACAATCCTTCGGTGTTATTGGCTAGTTTTTCAAATTCTATCTGATACTCTCTCATAGTGCCAAATTGGCAAAGTTTAGTGAGTGTTCCTGTGAAGTCATCAAAATCACTAGGACCAAATCGTTGCAAAAGGATTTGGCAAAAATATGTCCATTTTGGCTCGTCATGAGCCTTGATGTACCAACAGTACCATTGAAAGGCTTCCTATTCCAAATGAAAGGATGCAAGTGGAACATTTTGGACATCAAAAGTATTATGCAGACTGAAATATTGTTCTTTCTGGTTTATCCATGTAGTTAGATCATTACCATTGAAGTGTGGAAAATCAAGCTTCAGCCCATGAAAATTGTTGGAAGAAGAGAGCACAGTGTTCATGGCTGAATGCTGAAAATGGAAGCTGAGAAATTTTTCATCCAAATCTTGGATTTTTGTTTTGAGGGTTGTAAGTTCTTCCGCCATGATTTGTGGTCCTTCACGGGTGAAAACCATAACTATGATTTTTTTTTGTGAATGAGTAGAAAAACACAAACAAAATCTTATATAGTAAAGGGAAATTTGGATTTGGGAAAAACTGTTATGGGTAGATGGGGTTTGACTCGGTTTTGGATACTTTCGAATAGATAGGGAAGCAGAAAATGAGTATTTCAGAAGCAGGGTGAAAGAATGGGAAAATTTGTCAGAGAGGGACAAAGAAGCAGAGATAAGGAGTGAACACGGTGGCAAAATTTGAAGGCAATTGGGTGAAAATCGAAGAAGCTATGGCAAACCATAAAAATAGAAAAATGTGGGATTTTTGGTTTTGGGAAGTGGAATTTGAGATAGGGTCCTCAGGAATGAAATATGCAAAATGGGATTGCAGGGGTGTCAGTGAAGTTTTAGGGGAAACATAGTTAAAACAAAGGAGATATGGATCTGAAATGGCTCGGAATCAAGGATAATTTTAGGGGCGAAATTTAGCCCATGGGCTATTTTTGCATGTTTTTTTCCAAAAAACAATTCACCAATTTGCATTTTTTGAAGCCTCATTTCGCCCAATTTTGATGGGGTGAACTTTTTTCACTCTAAAAATCGCCAAGTTATTATATAAACTATATAAAATCCTTATAAATTGAAATAATTTTAGAAAAATATAACCAAATATTTTATAGTTGACATTTTAAGAATTGGTAAGATTCGCCAAGATTTATACACTTTTAAATAAGTATGGGTCCTTAAAATTATCCTTGCTTGGAATGGATCAAAAATGGTTGTATCTGTTAGAACTGTAATCCACACTTAGTACCATAATCCATAAATTTTTATTGCTCATGTGCTTAATTAAACCATAGTTTGGACTAGGTGACTACAGTTGGTCAAAAACCCACTTTTAAGAGTGTTCACACCCACTTCCAAGCAAACCAGTTCACCTAGCCTCCTGTTTTGTCCACAAGTGCGCCCTCATTAATTGCTGGTGCGTCCTCTCTCCTTGTTTTGGGGAATTTCAGTTGACCAAGGGCGCTAGGGTGGATTTTGCCCATTTTTGGCTAGATTTGGAGCATTTAATGCTCCCTTGGGCCCCCCAAACTCCTCTACTTGCTCACCCATGCCTGCCTTGAGCTCATTAATGACCCAGCATGCTTCATCCACCTCCACACCAGAATTCGTGACTGTTTGGGGTGATTGGGATTGAGTTGGACCCACCTAGGGGGGATTGAGGCCAATTTGGCATTGTTGACTTGTACACTCAGCTTGAGCCACCTAATGCTCTCAAATTTCTCATGGATGTAATAAAAACCTGTTACTAACATTTTCATATGTTAGACAGTCAGTTAATCAAAGGTTTCAGCATACATTGTGTGTAAAATTATCTCCTTTTTCAAGTTTTTCCATTGTTTTTGCAAACTAATTCGATTTTGTGAGGTTCTCCATAGCTCCTAGATCTTCTGTGATCAAAATACTCACATGGTATCAGATCCATCATGGAGTTAGTGAGTTGCAAGTCAATATTGAGCATTGAACTGCATTCTAGAGAGGATTTCCAGACAAAAATTGAGTGTTTTTTGCAGGTGTTTTAGTAGTTTTCTCACCATTAACGCAGCAGTCATGGAAGCAAACCAAATGTTGCTCACACCCTTCAATTTTTTCGATTGGAAGGCTGAGATGGTTATCAAGCTGAGATCTAAGGGTCTCTATAGAGTAACCATGGGCACAGAAGTGGAGCCAAATTCTGCTGTGGAGAAAGCAAAGTACTACAATCGACTTGATGAAGCTTATGGATTGCTATGCCTGAGCATTTCAAGGGAACTCTTGTTTCATACAGACAGTTTGACAACCCCCAATGAAGTATGGGTGAAGCTAGAATCACTCTTTGGGAAAACTGATGAACTGAGAGGCCACCAGCTTGAAAACGAGCTCATTAGCTTGAGCCCAGCGCATTTTGAAACCATCCAGGAGTTCTTCATGAAATTCAAGTCACTGGTGCTTCAACTGCAACAATGTGGAATTGTTAAGAAGGAGGAACAACTGATTCTGTCCATCCTTTCGAAGCTAGGCCCAGAATTCTCTGTATTTGTCAGCACATTTCACTCAGCCAAAATGACCCTTCGAAATTGGCAAATGCCATCACTAGCTACCTTCATGGAGTGTCTCACTCAAGAGCAGGACAAACTAGTTCAGATGGGTACCATAAAATCAAAGGACCAAGCATTGGAAATGGGTGTTTCAAGTGCCAACAAAGGCAAGCAGAAAGCCAAGAATTCGAAGCAGCAAGAGAAGAGGAAGTCTGACAAGACCAAGTCTGCAGATGGGGGTTCGAATCTGTCAAAGGAGAAGGACAAGAAGGGAAAGGAAAAGACCAAATGCACCTATTGTCATAGGGGATGGCATCCAGAGAGGTCATGCATGAAGAAAACCATTGACTCAATGGCGTAGCTGCTGGAGAAGAACAACATCCCAGTCCCTGAGGGCGCAAGGAAGAAAGAGAGCACCTCAAATCCTGACAATAAAGAGAAGTGTCATGCTTTGGTAGCAGGTACTTCGAATCCCTCATCCTTTATCATTGATTCAGGAGCTTCCAGACATATGGTTTCATCCAGAGAGCTCTTCTCCTCTATGCATTCGAATGGTGGCCCAACAGTTCGAATGGGAGATGATTCGGAAATCCAGACCAAGGGGATTGGTAGGATTGACATGGAGCATGGATATTTCAGTGATGTGCTCTATGTACCTTCATTGGCTGCAAATTTGCTATCAGTTTATCAAATGACCCATACAGGAGAATCCAAGAGAGTGACATTTACTCCAGATTTGGTGGAAATCTCAGAAATTTCTTCAAATCAAGTTGTGGCTGTAGGGTATGCAGATCATGATGAGAGAATGTACAAATTCTCAAATTTCATTCCAAATTCTAGTGACCATGCTCTTGTCTCTCATGCCAACGAGACCTCCAAGTTGTGGCATGAAATATTTGGCCACATGAACTACAAATATCTCCAGCAATTGCACAAGGACGAGATGGTGGAAGGGCTTCCAGAAATCAGATCTTCAAATGGTGCATGCATTGGGTGTGTAGTTGGAAAGCATCCTGAGCGCAGCTATGAGAAGGGAATGGCAAGGAGAGCCACTCAACCATTTGGATTGGTACATTCAAACCTCATTGTTCCTCTTCCCACTCCATCATATGGTGGATCAAGGTATGTACTTACATTCATAGATGACTACTCTCGATTCTGCTGGGTTTACTTCCTTAAATTGAAGTCAGAAGTGTTTGAGAAATTGAAGATTTGGAAAGCCCTAGTGGAGAACCATAGTGGTCATAAGATAAAGATACTTAGGAATGATAATGGAAATGAATATGTGAATAATAACATTCAGCACCTTTGTGAGGAATGTGGCATCCAAATGCAACATTCAATCCCCTACACACCTCAGCAAAATGGTGTGGCAGAGAGGAAAAATAGATCTCTCAAGGAGATGGCTACTTGCATGATTGAAGCTAGGGATCTAAGCCCTAAGCTATGGGCTGAAGCCATCAATTGTGCTGCTCATATTCAGAATAGAGCCTTTCACAAATTAGTCAAAGGAAAAACCCCCTATGAGGCATGGTTTGGCCAAAAACCAAATGTGTCAAATTTCAGGATTTTTGGGTCTAGAGCATGGGCTCGAATTCCATCAGAAAAGAGGAAGGCTTTGGAGCCACAGAGCAGGGAATGTATCATGGTTGGATATTGTGAGGAAACAAAGGGCTACAAGCTCTTTGAAACATCCACACTCAAGAATTTCATTGAGAGAAGTGTGCAATTCGAAGAAGAACCAATTCCAGATTTTGAGCTTGCACCGGGGGAAAGCTCCTCTCCTCCACACCTTAATGAAATTAGTGATGATTCCACCTCTGATTTTTCTGATATTGCTGAATATGACATGGCTGAAGATGACATTTCTGTACATGAGTCACCATCAAGGCCCAAGTGGGCTGAGAAAATCATACAAGCTGCAGGTGAATTGGCAGGCAATCCCCAAGAGCCTAGGAAGACTAGATCTCAAACAATCAATGCTTCCTTTTCAAATGAAAGTGAACTTGCTGATCACTGTTATATGATGATTGGATCTGATCCAACATCATATCAGGAATCTCATCATGATCCAAGGTGGAGAGCAGCAATGCAAGAAGAATTCCAGTCTCTCCAAGAGAACAAAACATGGGATTTGGTGCCTCTTCCTCCCAAGAGGAAACTTGTGCAATGTAAGTGGATTTTTCGAACCAAACCTGTTGCTGATGGTTCTGATCTGAAATATAAGGCTAGGTTAGTGGCTAAGGGCTACTCACAAATCCATGGTGTGGATTATACAGAGACCTTTGCACCGGTTGCAAAGATGGACTCAATTAGACTAGCTCTAGCCATGGCAGCTAGTAAAGGTTGGGAAGTTCACCACATGGATGTCAAAAGTGCATTCTTGCATGGTGAGCTACAGGAAGAGATATATATGCATCAACTTGAAGGATTCCAAGAGGATCCCACACTTGTATGCAGGTTGAAGAAGTCACTCTATGGACTCAAGCAAGCCCGCAGGGCTTGGTATGCCAAAATGGATGCTTTTTTGCTCTCAATTGGTTTCTGTCGATGCAAGTCTGATCCAAATGTTTATTTGCAGCATTGTGATGATAATTTTCAGGTCATTGTACTGTATGTTGATGATCTCTTAATTACAGGGAGCTGCACCAAACAAATTGGCTCAATTAAAGCTTCTTTGCACAGTGAATTTGCCATGAGCGACCTAGGATTGCTAAGGCAATTTTTGGGTTTGGAAATTGAGCAATATGAGAGAGGTATATTGCTGAGTCAACCTAAGTATGCTTCAGATCTGTTATTCAAGTTTAAAATGGCTGAATGTAAGGCAGAAAGGTGCCCATTCCTTTCAGGCATAAAACTAGGTGAATTTGAAGACTCTCCATTGGTGGATTGCACACTCTACAGGAAGCTAGTCGGAAGTTTGTTGTACCTTACACATACAAGACCTGATTTGTCTTATGCTGTAAGTGCTGTAGCAAGGTATATGCAGCAGCCACATGAGATCCATTGGAAGGCAGCCAAAAGGATCCTTCATTATGTCCAAGGAACAAAGAGCTTTGGGGTACACTATGCAGCTGGTTCTTCACTTCAACTAGCTGGATTTTCTGATTTCGATTGGGCGGGAGATCCCATCGATAGAAAGTCCACTTCAGGTTTTGTGTTTATGTTTGCTGAAGGTCCCATTTGCTGGTGAAGTAAGAAACAGCATACAATTTCTCGTTCATCAGCAGAGGCCGAGTACAGGGCAGCAGTGAACGCAGCCACATAGTGTGTTTGGTTGCAAGGCATTCTTCGGGAGTTTGGTGTTGCTATTGATTCTCCAACCAATATTTGGGTGGATAATCAAAGTGCCATCAAGATATCTACTGATCCAGTACAGAGGCAAAGAACAAAGCACATTGAGATCCACATGCATTACATTCAGGGCTTGGTGCATGACAGGGTGATTTCACTGCAGTATTGCCCATCCACCGAGCAAACTGCAGATATTTTCACCAAGTGCTTTACTGAGAAGACCTTCACTCACTTGAGAGCTTTGCTTGGAGTGAGTGATGGATGGTGATTGCTGCAATTTAATTGCAGTTTCAGCCCCATGTCCATTTTAGAGGGAAGTTTTTATCCCATGAGGTTTTACTTCTTTTCCTCGGTTCATATGGACAAATAAAATTTCT
This sequence comes from Larix kaempferi, assembly GCA_027924585.1. Lineage (NCBI taxonomy): Eukaryota > Viridiplantae > Streptophyta > Pinopsida > Pinales > Pinaceae > Larix > Larix kaempferi. The sequence continues at coordinate 574,797 of BSBM01000884.1, forward strand.
GTTTGTAATGAGGTGACTTGAGCCTTTGTTGCCAAGGCCTCCCACTTATATTTCATGAGATGTACTAAGTTATGGTTAAGGGGGGGTGTTAGAACTGTAATCCACACTTAGTACCATAATCCATAAATTTTTATTGCTCATGTGCTTAATTAAACCATAGTTTGGACTAGGTGACTACAGTTGGTCAAAAACCCACTTTTAAGAGTGTTCACACCCACTTCCAAGCAAACCAGTTCACCCAGCCTCCTGTTTTGTCCACAAGTGCGCCCTCATTAATTGCTGGTGCTCCCTCTCTCCTTGTTTTGGGGAATTTCAGTTGACCAAGGGCGCTAGGGTGGATTTTGCCCATTTTTTGCTAGATTTGGAGCATTTAATGCTCCCTTGGGCCCCCCAAACTCCTCTACTTGCTCACCCACGCCTGCCTTGAGCTCATTAATGACCCAGCATGCTTCAGCCACCTCCACACCAGAATTCGTGACTGTTTGGGGTGATTGGGATTGAGTTGGACCCACCTAGGGGGGATTGAGGCCAATTTGGCATTGTTGACTTGTACACTCAGCTTGAGCCACCTAATGCTCTCGAATTTCTCATGGATGTAATAAAAACCTGTTACTAACATTTTCATATGTTATACAGTCAGTTAATCAAAGGTTTCAGCATACATTGTGTGTAAAATTATCTCCTTTTTCAAGTTTTTCCACTGTTTTTGCAAACTAATTCGATTTTGTGAGGTTCTCCATAGCTCCTAGATCTTCTGTGATCAAAATACTCACAGTATATGAAACAAATTTCATAATGGATCTAAAATGGATGGATCTGAAAGGGCTCATAATGGATAAAAAATGGTTGGATTTGAAATGAATTTCATAATGAATTGCGAATGGTTGGATCTGCAACTACGCAGAAGTGATCGACAACAGTTCAACTAAAAATAGATATGGACCCCAGATATGCTCGGCTTCCTAATGGTTCAGGAGTTTCAATTGGCCAAAAATGTTGTCTAACGACTTGCATATTGGGGCAATACCCCTCACTCCATGGCTCAGGTAAAATTGATAACCACTTTTCCACAAATGACAACTCTTGGTTTACCTCATGGGTGGGAGCTAGTCAATCAGGTAGGGCTCATTTCCCTTTTCGCTGGTAGGTCCTCTCAATGGGCCATCTACTTAGGGGTTCCCATGGTACTCCTCTCAATGAATTTTAAGGCTTATGTCCAAGTACTTCCCATAGTTAAGCGGATAGGGATTATTCCCAGATCCGAACCTGCAACAGATGCAAAACAAAATTGGCAGAAATTCCACCCAAAGAGCCCAAGAAAGTGCTCTGATACCAGATGTGAAGAACCTGTAACAATTAATTGATAAAATGCACAATATATGAGATCACATAATAATTTTATCAATCGCAGGCCGCTTTGAGGGGGAAACCTCCTTTGAGAAAGATCAATACAAATAACTTCACGGTGCCTTCATTGTCCTAAACACACACTTTTATACTAGGTCTATGCCCAATACTATGGGTCAATACCATGGGACATAAAATACTGTGGGAAGACTTACAAAGCATATGCACCCAATACTATGGGTCAATACCATGGGATAATATAAACTATGGATCAACAAATACTATGGGATTACTTAGAAAGCATATACGTCCAACAACAATATACTAACAAAGTAAAGAGAAGGGTTGACACGGGTTCCTAACAGAGAGAGAGAGAGAGAGAGAAGGGGGGGGCTAGTGATACATGTAGGAGTGGGGGGGGTGAGAGGGAGAGAAAGAGATAGAGGGTACAAGTTTGTGGGGGATTTTATAGGTTTAGGAGAGAGAGAGGTGGTGGGGACTAGGGGTAGGTGGAGGAGTAGATGGTTGTGTGTGTGTGTGTGTGTCTGAGAGAGAGAGAGGAAGGAGTTGTGATGGGTAGGGAGAGAGAGAGCGGGGGATTAGTTGTTGTGACTGTGTTAAAGAGAGAGAGGGGGGTGTTAGTGTGGTAGGGGAGAGAGTTAGGGGTGGAGGTAAGGTGTAGGTGGAGGAATAGGGGAGAGAGAGAGTGGGAGAGGGGGTTATTAAGGCTTTGGGGGAATATGTGTGAGAGAGAGATATGAGGGGGTTAAAGATAATGAGAGGAGTAGGGTGGTGGGAGAGTGAGAGAGGGGAGGAGGGGTTAAGTGGTAATGAGATGATTAGGGTGTGTGTGTGTGTGTGTGATAAAGAGAGAGAGAGAGAGAGGGAGAGAGAGGGATAAGGGGGGACAGTGTTGGATATTAGTTATATGGAGGAAGAGGGAGATTGGGGGGAGAAAGAAAAAATGATCATGTCAGGGTTATGTGGGTAGGGGTTTAGGGAAGATTAAGGAAGTTAGAGAGAGGAAGATATAAGGTGGGAGAAGAGAGAGAGAGAGATATTGGGGTTGGCAAGTGGTAAGGAGAGGGGTATTAGGAGAGAGATAGGGGGGGTAGGGGGAGTAAGAGAGAGAAAGAGAGGGAGGGATAATGGAGTGGTTACGGGAATGGAGAATAGGAGGGGGATTAGGGAGAGAAAGTGGGAGGTAAAGGGAAGTGAGAGGGAGAGAGACAAGGTGTTAGGGGGTTGTTAGAGAGAGAGGGAGGAGATGCCTAGGTGTAGGTTGAGTATGGGAGAGAGAGTGGGAGAGGGATTTTATAAGGGTTATAGAGAGAGAGGGGGGGTCTTGAAGGTAAGTGGATGAGAAGGGTGGTGAGAGAGTGAGAGAGGGGGTTAGTAAGGGCTGGGGAGAGAGAGAGAGAGATAGAGAGAGAGAGAGGTGATTAGTAAGGGTTAGGAGGAAGTGTTGAGAGAGAGAGAGATAGAGGTGATTAGTATTGATTACGAGAAAGTGGTGAGAGACAGAGAGAGGGAGAGGGGGAGAAGGTGAGGGTGATTAGATGTGGGGGGTTAGGGGAGAAAGAGTTAGTGGTTTAGGAAATATTAGGGATGTTAGAGAGAAGGGCTTATAAGAGACAAAGAGAGAGATGTGGGGATGGTAACTTGTAGGGGGAGGTGGATAGAGAGAGAGAGAGGGTTAGGGGTACAGGGAGTAGGGGAGAGAGAGAGAGAGAAAGAGAGAGAGATAGATGGAGGGATGGTAGCTTATAGGGGGAGGTGGATTAGGGGATATAGATAGATGGATAGAGAGAGATAGAGAGAGAATGATAGAAAACATGGTGTGGGAAAGGGGGAGCGGTGACAAGGGATTTAGGTAATATTAGTAAAGTTAGAGAGAAAGGGGTATAGGGTGGGGGTAGAGAGAAAGAGAGAGAGATGGGGGTAATTCAGAAGGAGTGGAGAGAGAGAGAGAGAAATATGGTTTTAGGGTGCATGGAAAGTTGTAAGGAGAGGGGGATTAGTTGAGAAAAAGAGAGAGAGAGAGAGAGAGAGAGACAGAGAGAGAGAGGGGCATATGGAGAGAGAGATCCAGTTTGCAATAGTGAGAGTGTGAGAGAGAGGGGGGGGGTGCTAGAAGGATTTGATTATAGAGAAACGATTGGGTTATTTGTAGGTGGAGCATTAAGGTAGAGAAAGAGTGAGAGAGGGGGATAATAATGATGAGCGGAGAGATAGAGGAGGAGGAGAAGGAGTGGGCTTATTTGTAGGGGGAGTAGTAGGGGTGCGAGAGACAGAGAGAGATGGGTTTGAGGGTTAGGGGTACGTGGAGGAGTAGGGAAGAGAGAGAGTGAGAGAGGGAGAGAGAGAGGGAGAGAGAGAGGGGTGGGGTTGTGGGAGAAGGTGTGGGTGATTAGTGGTGTGGAGGAGGAGGGGGATTTTGGGTGAGAAAGTGAAAGAGATCATGGTGGGGGTAGGGAGGTAGGGATTTAGGGTAGATAAAGAAAGATAGAGAGAGAGAGATTGGGTTTACAATTGGTAAGGGAGGGACATTAAGGGAGAGGGAGAGAGAGATGGAAAGGTAGAGAATAGGGGAGGTAGGGGGAGTAAGAGAGAGAGGAAGAGGGGGGTGAAGGGGTTGGTTATGGGAAGGGAGAGTAGGAGGGGAGTTAGGGGTAGAGAGTGGGGGGTTATCGTTTGTTAGAGTGAGAGAGGGGGGTGGGAAGTGATAGAGGGGTGGGAGTTAGCTGGATATTGAGGATTAGGGGAGAGAGAGTGAGAGATAGGGGATTAATAAGGGATAGGGGGAAGAGGAGAGAGAAAGAGAGAGAGAGGTTAAAGGTAGGATATGAGTAGAGTGGTGAGAGAGTGAGAGCAAATTTGTAAGTGTTGGGGAGAGAGAGAGAGAGAGGGGGGGCTGGCATAGGTCACTGGATTATGGGAGAGAGAGGGGGTACTTTGGGTAGGGGGACTAGGGGAGAGAGCGGGGTGGTTGGGTAGGGTATTAGGGAGAAGAGAGAGAGAGTGTGTGAGAGAGAGAGGGAACTAGGGGTTTTAGGGGATTGGGGGGAGAGAGGAGGGCTTAGGGAGAATAGGAGAGAGAGAGAGATGGGGGTGGAGGCCTTAGGGAGTCTATGAGTGGGGTTAGGGAGAGAGAGGGAATATTAGGGGTAGTGAGAGTAAGAGAGAGAAGCAGTTTTTTGTGAGGTTTTATTATAGAGAGAGGGTTAGGTTTTATGTGTAGGTGGATTAGTATGGTAGAGAAATAGATAGAGAGGGGAGAGAGAGAGAGATGAGGAATGGATGTTATTGGTAGAAGGAGGAGTATGGTTGTTGAAGAGTGAATTAGGGTGTTATCAAATATTAGGGATAAGATGAGAGAGAGAGATGAGGAGGAGTGGGGTTGGTTGTAGGGAGAGGAGCAAGGGTTAGAGAGAGAGAGAGATGTTAGGAGGTTGGGAGATAGGTATGGGTTTAGGGTTTAGGGGTATGTGGAGGATTAGGCAGGGGGGAGAGAGAGAGAGAGAGAGAGAGAGAGAGAGAGAGAGAGAGAGAGGGTGAGGGAGGGTGTTGGTGATTAGTAGTGGGGAGGAGGAGGGAGGTTGGTGGAGAGAAATAGAAAGATATCATGGTGAGGGTAGGGAGGTAGGAGTTTAAGGATTTAGGGGAGATAAGGGAATTTAGGGAGAAGGGAGTATAGGGTGGGGATAGAGAGAGAGAGCGAGATTGATTGAGGTTGGAAATTTGTAAGGGGAGGGGTATTAGGCAAGAGTGATAGAGAGAGAGGGGGAATAGACAAAAAGGGGGGTTGGAGACAAGGGGAGGTAGGGGGTGTAATAAAGAGTGAGAGGTGGGGGGAGAAGGGGATGGTTATGGGAAGGGAGAGTAGGACGTGGTTAAGGGTTATAGAGTGGGGGGTTAGGAGTAGAGAGAGTGAGAGAGGGGGGTTTTAGGGAGTTGGGTAGAGAGAGAAGGGTGGGGGTTACGTGTATGTTGCAGAGTATGGGAAAGTGATTAAGAGACGGGGGGTTTAATAAGGGTTAGGGAGAGGAGGTGTGCGTGAGAGAGAGAAAGAGTAGGCGGGGGGTGTTAGAGGTAGGAGATAAGTAAAGGGGTGAGAGAATGAGAGAGGGGATTAGTAAGCCTTGAGAGAGAGAGAGTGGGTGGGCTCAATTTATAGGGGGAGTGGGAATAGGAGAGACAGGGAGAAAGGTTCAGGTAAGTTATAGGGGGAGGGGTAGTAAGAGAGAGAGAGGGGGGGTTAGGTAGGGGGATTAGGGGATAGAGAGAGAGAGAGAGATGGAGGTATAAGAGAGAAGAGACATATTAAAGATATTAGAGAGACATGGGTATAAGAGAGAGAGAGAGACAGAGGGAGATTTGGGGACGATCAGTTGTAGGGGGGGATGGATTATGAGAGAGAGAGAGAGAGAGAGAGATGGTAAGTTGTGGGGGTTGGATTAGGGGGGGGGAGAGAGATAGAGGTTATTAGTAAGGGTTAGGAAGAAGAGGCGGAAGAGGGAGACACGGGTTAAAATTAAGGGTTAGGAGGAACATGTGAGAGAAGGATAGAGAGAGGTGATTAATAAGGGTTAGGAGGAAGAGGTGAGTGAGAGAGAGAGATATCGAGTTCAGGGGAGAGGGCGAGAGGGTGAGGGTGATTAGGTGTATAGGGTGTATGGGGTTTGGCGGAGAGAAAGAGATAGAGATCATGACAGGGAGATAAAGGTAGGGGTTTAGTAAATATTAGGGATGTTAGAGAGAAGAGGGTATGAGAGAGAGAGAGATATGGAGATGGTAAGTTGTAGGGGGAGGTGGAGAGAGAGAGAGGGTTAGGGGTATAGGGAGTATGGGGAAGAGAGAGAAAAAGAGAGAGAGAGAGAGAGAGAGAGAAAGATATGGAGGGATGGTAACTTATAGGGGGAGGTATTAGGGGAGAGAGAGAGAGAGAGAGAGAAAACATGGTGTGGAAAGGGGGGAGGGGTGTCAAGGGGTTTCGGTAAGATTAGGAAAGTTAGAGAAAAGGGGGTAGAGGGTGCGGGTAGAAAGAGAGAGAGAGCATGAACTGTGGGTTTTAGGGGGTTGGCGGAAGAGAGAGGGGTGCATGCTAAGTTTTAATGGGAGGGGGATTGCAAGAGACAAAGAGAGAGGGGGGGGTAGGGAGAGTAGGAGAGAGAGAAAGAGGGGCTTAGGGATCATATTAGTTGGGTTAGGGAGAGAGAGGGGAGGTGAGGGGTAGTTAGAGTGAGAGAGATAAAGGGGTGTTTTAATGGGTTTTGTTATAAAAAGAGTGTTGCGGGTTATTTGTAGGTGGAGTAGTAGGGTAGAGAAAGAGTGAGAGTGGGGGTTAACAAGAAGAGGAAGACGAGAGAGAGAGAGATAAAGGAGGGATATAAATTTTGGGCAGGGTGAGGAGTAGGGTGGTGAGAGAGTGAATTAGGATTTTATAAGGGGACAGGTATATTGTGGGAGAGAGAGAGGATGAGGAGTGGGGTTAGTTTTAGGGGGAGGAGAAGGGGTGAGAGAGAGAGAGAGAGAGTTGGGTTTAGGGGTTAGGGGTATGTAGACAAGAAGGGGAGAGAGAGAGAGAGAGAGAGAGAGAGAGAGAGGTGGAGAAGGGTCTATGGGATTAGTGGTGGGGGAGGAGGATGGGGTTTAGGGGAGAGAAATATAAAGAAAGAATGGTGTGGGTAGGGACGTAGGGGTTTATGGGAGATAAGGGAATATAAAGAAAAGGAAATATAGGGTGGAGAGAGAGAGAGAGAGAGAGAGAGAGATTGGGGTCAGAAAGTGGTAAGGGGAGGGGTATTAAGTGAGAGGAAGAGAGAGATGGAGAGAGAGAGAGAGAGAATGAGGGAGAGGGGGAGAAGGGGTTGGTTATTGGAAGGGACAGTAGGGGGGAGTTATGGTTTATTAGAGTGAGAGAAGGGGGGTGTTAGGGGGTTGGGGGGAGAGAGTGAGAGAGACATTGTTAATAAGGGCTAGAGAGAGAGAGAGAGAGAGGCAAGAGATGAGTAGAGTGGTGATAGAGTAAGAGAGGATTAGTAAGTGTTGGAGAGAGAGAGAGAAAGATATGGGGGTAGGTTATAGGGGACAGGGAATAAGAGAGAGAGAGATCCCAGAGAGAGAAAGAGGTGGGGTTAAGTTATATGGGGGGGATAGGGGAGAGAGAGAGAGAGGAGGTGATTTGGATAGGGATATTAGGGGTGAGAGATAAGGGGGGGTTGTGTAGGAGGATTAGAGAAGAGAGAGAGGGGGGTTTGGTGGGGGGATTATGGGAGAGAGAGAGGGGGGGTTGGGTATGATATTATGGGGGAGAGAGAGAGAGAGAGAGAGAGAGAACTAAGGGTTTTAGGGGGTTGGGGGGGAGAGAGGAGGGGTGGGTGGTAAGTTGTAACATGAGGGGGGTGGAGTGACAAGGATAGAGAGAGGGGCCTAGGGAGAGTAGGAGAGAGAGAGAGACAGAAGGGGGATTAGGGAGCATATGAATGGGGTTAGGGACAGAGCAGGCATGTTAGGGGTAGTGAGAGTGAGAGAGAGGGGGGTGTTATAGGGGTTCGATTATAGAGAGGGGGTTGTGGGTTAGTTGTAGGTGTAGTGGTAGGGTAGAGAAAGAGTTATAGAGGGGGTTAATAAATATTAGGGGGAATAGAGGAGAGAGAGAGGAGGAAGATTGGATGTTAAAGGTAGGGGCAGGAGTAGGGTGGAGAGAGAGTGAATTAGTGTGCTATTAAGGGTTAGGGATAAGATGGGAGAGAGAGAGAGGAGGAGGAGGAATGGGTTTAGTTGTATGGGGACGAGCAAGAATGAGATAGAGAGAGAGAGAGATGTCAGGAGGTTGGTAGACATAGATGGGTTTAGGGGTTAGTGGTATGTGGAGGTGTAGGGGGGAGAGAGAGAGAGAGAGAGAGAGAGAGAAAGAGGGTCTTAGTGATTATTGGTGGGGAGGAGGTGTGGTGTTGGGGGAGAGAAAGAGAAAGAGATCATGGTGAGGGTAGCTGGGTAAGGGTTTAGGGGTTTAGGGGAGATAAGTGAAGTTATGTAGTAGGGGATATAGGGTGGAGAGAGAGAGAGCAGCGGGGTGGTTTGGGTAGTAGGATTAGGGGAGAGAGAGAGAGAGGGGAGTTTGGGTATGGAATTATGGGAGAGATGGAGAACTAGTGGTTTTAGGGTTTTGGGGGGGAGAGAGAGAGGTGGGTGGTAATTTTTAAGGGAAGGTGGATTAGGAGAGACAAAGAGAGAGAGAGAGAGAGAGAGGGTTAGGGAGAGTAAAAGAGAGAGAGAGGGTTAGGGAGAGTAGGAGAGAGAGAGAGAGAAGGTTAGGGAGAATAGGGAGAGAGAGAGAGAGAGGGTTAGGGAGAGTAAGAGAGAGAGAGAGAGGGTTAGGGAGAGTAGGAGAGAGAGAGAGAGAAGGTTAGGGAGAACAGGGGAGAGAGAGAGAGGGTTAGGGAGAGTAGGAAAGAGAGAGAGAGGGTGTCTTAGGGAGGATATGAGTGGGGTTAGGGACAGAGAGGGGGATGTTAGGGGTGTTCAATTATAGATAGAGGGTTGATGGTTAGGTGAAGGTGGAGTAGTAGGGTAGAGAAATAGTTAAAGAGGGGGTTAATAAATATTAGGGGAGAGAGGAGAGAGAGAGAAAGATAGGAGGAGCTGGATGGTGAGAGAGTGAAGTAGGTTGTTATTAAGGGTTAGGTATAAGAGGGGAGAGAGAGGAGGAGGATTCGGGTTAGTTGTATGGGGAGGAGAACGGGTGGGAGAGAGAGAGAGAGAGAGAGAGATGTTAAGAGGTTTGGAGAGAGATATTAGTTTGGGGGTTAGGGGTATTTTGAGGAGTAGCGGGGGGAGGGTGTTGGTGATTAGTTGTGGGGAGGAGGAGGGGGGTTGGGAGAGGGAAAGAGAAAGAGATCATGGTGTTTATAGGTAGGTAAGGGTTTAAGGGTTTAGGAGATATAAGTGAGTTAGGTACAAGGGGATATAGTGTGTGGGGAGAGAGAGAGAGAGAGAGAGAGAGAGAGACAGAGAGAAATTGGGGTTGGAAAGTGGTAAGGGGAGGGGTATTAGGGGAGAGGGAGAGAGATACGATAAGAAAGAGAGGGGGGAGGGAGAAAAAGTGGAGGTAGAGAGAGTAAGAGAGAGGGAGAGGGGGGGAGAAAGGGGTGTTAAAGGTAGGATATGAGTAGATTGGTGAGAGTGAGAGAGTGGATTAATAAGTGTTGAGAGAGAGAGAGAGAGTGAGAGAGAGAGTGAGTGAGTGTGTGTGAGAGAGAGAGAGTGATATAGAGAGAGCGAATGGGGGGGATTTATAGGATGAGAGAGAGAGAGAGAGAGAGTGAAAGAGTGAAGTGGTGTAAGTTATAGGGGGAGGGGTAATATGACAGAGCGAGAGAGAGAGCAGTATTAGAGGGAAGGGGGTGTAAGAGATAAGTGAGAAGAGAGAAGAGAAATATTAAGGATGTTAGAGAGAAGGGGGTATAAGAGAGAGAGAGAGAGAGATGTGGGGATGATAAGTTGTAGGAGGAGTGGACTAGGGGTGAGAGAGAGAGAGAGTGGTTAGTTAGAAGGATATAGAGAGAGAGAAGGATGGTAAGTTGTAGAGGGAGGTGGATTAGGGGAGAGAGAGAGAGAGAGAGAGAGAGAGAGAAGGGATGGTGTTGGTTTGATTTCCTATTCAAGAGGTTTTTCCTATGTAGACCCAGGTACTTCTCGGTATGAGATACCAACAAAACCCCTATTCACCGGCCCTTTCGGTAATAGACCACAAGCAGTTTCAAGTCTCACCCGAGGTGAAAATAGATAGGGTGGCTGCAGAATCATGTTTCCACAACTTGGTGATGCGAGTGCTTAACTGATAGTTGCGCAGCTTGGTAATATGCTTCCACGTGGTGGACAAGGGACTATACGGACTCTGATATCTTGCGTCAATGGGTCTGCGCAACACTATTAAGCTACTGCAGTGAGATATCGCAGTACTTCTTTATGGAATGGCACATCCAATAGACGAGGAGGCTAGTTTGTGAGGCCTACTTCCTTCTACTTGGATTTATTGGATATCCTTTAATCATTCCTCATTACTTAGATTGGTAAATACCATAACTTATGCAATTTGAACAAGACGTGCAGTGCTGTGAGCTTTGTTGCTGTGATTCAACCCTTAACAAGTAACTATGTGGTTATCTTGTCGATCCATTCATTCTAGACTTATAGGTGCTTACTGTTTAATACTTCTTCATACATGAACTACTTAGCATCTTATTCCATCCTTTCCTCAGCAAATACAAATCACAGTAAACATATAACAAGCACTAATAATCTCATGCATGTATTGTAAATAATTTAAATCACCAATTAATGACAATCACACATAGCAAACACATAACACAATTATTTAACGTGGTTCACCCCCCCGGATGGGAAGCTACATCCACAAGAACTGTTGTTTATTTATCTTGGAAAGGGGTACAATAGTTCTTCCCCTGCGCACTCAGCTGCAGACGCTCTTCTCTCTCTCTCTCTCAAGATTAGGTCTCTGCGCACTCAGCTGCAGACGCTCTTCTCTCTCTCTCTCTCTCAAGATTAAGTCTCTGCGCACTCAGCTTGCAGAGCCTTTACAAAATGTCTCTTAATAGAGATCTATTCAATCAACAATGAGAAAAATAACAAAAATGAAGAGTAACCTTTTCCTATACAAAAATTGCTCTATATTTAGATCATGCCCTTAGGTCATGTCTTTACATTACCAAGTCGAAACCCTTAGGTTTTACAAAACTGTCATGGTTTTCCCAAAACCGGACTTACAGATATCTGGTGGCAGATCTTCAGTCATATGTGCGCCAACCTCGGTGTAGACATGTTGTCATCCGCTCCTCTGTCATGTGCACCAACAACTTGCTTCCGCCAAGCTGTTGCTCCAATCATGGTTGTAGACAATTGATTCAACTGGTAGTTATCTGTTGGTGTAACCAATTGTCTATCTCGATCTGTACCTACCCACCACTTGGTAGTTATCGGTGGTCTTTGCCAAAAATAGGTCTTTTGTGACCTAACCACATGAATTGCAATCCTCCATCCATGCTCTGCTTAGCTAGATGTCCGTCGATGTGTCACATCACGGTGCTGTAGTCCTTGCGGCACTGACCTCGCAGTTCTTCTACAACTGCGCTGCGTGCACCATCGCAGTATACCAAAACTGTGCTGTGCTTCTCCTTGTAGCTTCCAAAACTGTTTTCCACAAAAAGTCTCCATCCATGCTGCGCTCGGCTTCGCAGTTCAAAAAACTTAATACGTTAAAAATTTTATCTCCTTGGGCCAGGCCCAACAGGCCCTTAACACTTACTTCTGGCTCGCCCTCGAGCCACCCACAATTTCTGCATCTTCTACTTGTTCCTCCTTTTATGGTCCAGTCGACGCAGTGAATTCATTGTATTCGACAATTAATTTCTTAACTGCTTCCTTGGTGTCCCTTTTTACTTGCATTACTGTGTCTAGCATCTGAGGTGTTATTTGTTGTCCTTCTTGTTCTTCTACCTGTTGCTAACCATCGCGCAATTCTTTCAGTTTCTCTTCAATCTCTTGTGACATGAAGCTTGCATTTTCTAGGAAGGGCTATGTTTTATCCCCAATTGCAGCCTCTTCTCTCTTAAATTCTGCACTTCCTTCTTTAGTGTGTTGACCTCCTTATATCTGTGGAGTCATTCCCGTGCTAGTAATGTTTTAACTTCTCCATCCAATTTTTTGAATTATGTCTGCTTTGCTTTTAGTGCATCCTTTGCTTCTAGCCATTATGGGGTCCTCCTGAAGGGTAGCAAATGCTTTAGATGCTGCTTCTAATAAACTTTCGCATTGGCTACTTCTCTGGCAATGCTTTCTACCGCTGCTTTTACTTCCTTTGCTCTTATCTCTATTTCAGTTGGTATTGTCATGTTCTGAAGTTGGCATTTTAATGAAGATATCTCAGCTTCGTAGGTGACTTCTATATCATCTTTTTCTTCCTTAAGTTTATTCACCATCTGGCCCTATGTTGATGACGGTATCCGCAGCCTTCGCTTGTATTTCAAATTCTGGTATCTCATCCGCAACCGCGGTGATCGTGGATTCTAGCCTTTTCCAATGATCATGTTCATCTTGAAGCTCCATAGCTCTCCATGAGATAGCTTCTTCCAACTCTTTGTAGATTGTTTGCAGTTTTGCTTGCCCTTCTCATTGCATCCGTGGTTCTCTCATGCATTTCTTCAGAAACTTGCAATGGCAAGTAATGTAGAGCTGGTAATGTGGTCTTCGCAAGATCGAGTTCTACGCGGTCTACGTCCTTTGTATCCAGGAGTATTTGGTCAGGTAGCGGCAGCCTTATTGGTAACAGTTGTAGATGGATGATGCAGGACATTGTTGGTGCCGTCAGAGTCCACTGCGGTGCTTGTATCTGCGAAGTGCGTCCCGACTTTGCCTCTAAGGCTGAGTCTTTCTGTATTGGTAATCTATGTTGTACCTGTTCAAATTTTTTAGTGATCATGTCCAACTTATTAATGTTTTCCTTTAAGGTTTCATGAATTAGCTTCTCCTTATTTTCCTTCTCGATCAACATGTCTTCCATCTTTTCATTGATAGCCTGAGCGATCATTTCATAATTGTCCTCTTTTAGTACCGTATCTACTTTTTCCTTATTTGCTTTGGCCTTTTTCTGTGGTCCTTTTTGTTGCAGTGGGATTTTGGGGTCCTTCCTCTTTAAGCTTTCTTCTATAATGGGACACGATATTGGGTTGTCCTCCCCATCATCACTTCGGATGTCAAATATCTCGACCTGATACTGCAAAGGCCATTCTTTCATGAGAAGATCAATATCTTCCTCTGTCATGTGATATCGTCCCTCAAACAATTCTATGTTCTTCTTTTGTGCCCTTGCTGAAACTTCAATGCAATGCATGTTAGCATAAAAATTTATTGTTTGAATGTATTTGCTTGTTACCTCTTTTGATATTCATGGTGTGTTGATGACAACATCGCGGAGTTGATGATAGTAGGTGTCGAACACCTCATTTGTTGCATGTTGCTTCCTCGTATCTAGGTTCACCCATAGGTTTTGATAGTGCGGTCCTCTGCAATCATGTCTATCAATGATCATGCCGACATAGTCCTTTGGTTCCTTCCATCCGATGAATGCCATTAGGACTATCAACCATGTGAAGTGAAAATATGTTCCACTTTCCTGTACTTCTAGCAGTTCGTCCAGGAATTCATTTGGGAGGTACTGACACTAGTTATACTTTTCTCCTTCTATGGCTCTTGCTCCTAGCAATACAGTGCCCGCAGTTACTTCCAATGGTATACATTTTCTTAGAATTTTACCCGCTAACAGTTGTGTTATAAACTTTGTTGCATTGTCATTTATATCTTCAGATTGATATCCCTCTCCTTCCCTTCATAGCAAGACTAGTTTGTTTCATTAATGCTGCGACTTCTTTATCCTTACTTTTTCCTTGGAAGAATTTCTTTGGGTCTGCGCCCCTCTTGCTCAAACCTGTTATGCAATGGATCAAATCAATGTTGAGGTCAACATTACGATTGAGCCACAGGTATCCTTGGTGCATACACACCATTAAGGTTAGGACTACTGCATTAACTTCTGGCGATATGTCAAAATGAGGGAGTCGTAATAGATTTAACAGCCCCAACTCTACAACTCCAGATAACTAGCTTTCGGCGACTAAGTTCTGGTTTCCTTTTACATCTTTCTTCTAGCACATATACCTGTCCGGATGGAACTGTGGGAATCTTGGTTCATTGTCATCCCTCTGTATTTGTAGTAGGTCATGGTCTTCCTATTTGCATTCTTGTATTTTACCGAGGAGATTATCAGCCAACTTCACATTCTTTGAAATTGGTCCTAATGGAATATCATATCTTGTTTTCCTTGGTAGCTTCAATGTTGGTGCATCTACTGCCCTTGGTGAGATATAGTCAGGCGTGAATGTGAGCGGAACTTCCTGTGTCATCTATGGACCCTTCTGCAATACCGATCTCATTTGTGTTAATTTGAATTTCTGCTGTGGTTTGTTTCCTTTGGGCTCCATGTGTACAATGTGCCTTGGTGACCTTCGGGATGGTTCAGGCTTATTTTTGACAATGTTCTTTACAGGGGCTCTCATTAACCCTTCAATACCTCCGTATTGAAATATCTTTATAGCTTCTGGTAGCGTTAATTTGAGTTCTTATGAGGAATTTTCAGACATTCACCTTGGCCTTTCTCAATAGGATACCTTCTGGCTTGCAGAACAACTCAGAGAATAATGTTCGCAAGAAATTTTGAATGTTCGGTAATGCCCGCGAGATAGAATATGGTGGTATTTGTACGCACAGGTATCCTTCCTCCGCTCCTTCTAATGGTTAGACAAGCATTAAATGCTGTAGTCATTAGCTAAATCTATGCAAGATATAGGTCATGTCCGTAATTAACCCATTTAGAACGGTTATTTTTGCTTTCAATGCCTTAGTTGCCGAAAAAGCTCAATTTAACGGCTATTTTTCCGACTAACACTGTAATGGCTATTTCTTTGGAGTGTTGCATCAAGTTGCGTAGCAGGTGAAAAATAGGTCCTGCGCAATTACTTCACAGTATGTGATTTCTTTTCTCTGGAGGGTTGTCTTTTAAACTTTGCAACTTTGCATTTTTTTTGCTGCGTGGTTTAGAGACCTTTCTTGGTAATTTACATGTACAGACTTAGTAATTTCTGGTGCCTAATTTCAACCATTTTTGGCACTCAGAATTTTCCCTTTCTTCTAATCATGTAGGATTCTGTGAAGTAGGACTATCACGGTAAAGCTTTAGTCTGCTTCCATTTATCAGAATAGGTAATGTATCACCAGCTAAGGTAGCTAATTGGACTGTGCCACTATGAGTAACATGTATGACAGTATATGGTCCAAGCCAATGCATTTTGAACTTGCCTGGAAATTTCATGAATTTACTATCGTACAGGAGGACTAGATCACCTACCTGAAAAGACTTATTCTTGATGTGCCATCGTGCCATGATTTTTCTCGTTCTTTCTGCACTTGATGGTGGAATCCTGTAATGAAGCGGTCTTCTTCCAACCCAACCAAGTGTATTAGTCTCTCTTCCAGTGCTGCGTAATCTTCCATTCTTATAAATGCAGCTATTCTCAAGATTAGAATAATATATTCCATTGGCATTATTGCTTCTTGCCCATAAGCCAATCTGATAGGGTGTATGTCCAGTTAATTTCTTGCATGTCATTTTGTATGCCCATAATATTGATGGGATGCGTAGGTCCCAGTCGTTGTGGTTTACATTGCATATCTTAGTTAGCACATTCTCAAGTACTTTGTTGAATGTTTCAACAATTCCATTTGCTTGTGGGTGGTAAGGTGTACTATGCTGATGATGGATGTAGAATTCTTCAGTCAAGGCTTCAATAGTTTTGTTCAGGAAGTGAGTACCTTGATCACTCATTAGAATTTTGGGCCATCCAAACCTTGTGATCATATTTTCAAAGATGAATTCGGCCGCTATGGCTGAGCTGCAATTTTTCACAGGTCTAGATTCTACCCATCTGGTGAGGTAGTCAGTCGTAATAATAATGTACCTCATGCCAATTTTCTTCCCCGGTGGGTTAATAGGTCCTACAAAATCAATTGCCCATTTTTTGAATTCCTGCAAGGTTAGCTGAGGATTCAATGGCATCTCATCTCTCCGTGATGGATTCCATGTCCTTTGACAGACATCGTAGTTTTGGAAATGTTCTTTGGAGTCCTTATGGATAATAGGCCACCATAGTCCTGCGCGCAATATCTTCTGTGCAATGGCCCTTCCTGCATAATGACCACCTGTGACTCCTGAATGTGCATCAGCTAATATAAATGGCTTCTCATGTTGTAATACACATCTTCGCAGTACGTCATTAGGTCCTAACTTGTAGAGTTGTCCTGCGATAATGGTGAAGTCTACGGCTCTCACTACCAGCTACTTCTTCTGTTGTGTAGTGAATACTGTAGGTGCAAACCCAGTAGTCAAGAAATTGATTATGTCTTGATAATATTCATTGGCTACCAGTATAGCGAACAACTGCGTGTCAGGAAGATTGTCTTCTAGATTCGTAGGTTTATCTCCTGACTCAATCCTTGATAGATGAATAGGTCCTAAATTTAATCTTCCTGGCTTAACGACTATTTCAAAATCATACTCTTGGAATAGTAATAGCCATCTGCATATCCGGCCCCCTAACACTGGCTTATTGACTAGGTATTTTAATGCAAAATGGTTTGTAAACATTGAAAAGTGTGCACCAAGCAAATAGTGCCTGAATTTCTGTAATGCATATATCATTGCGAGTCCTTCTCTTTCAGTAGTTGTGTAATTCTTTTCTTCCGATGATAGCTTTCTGCTCGAAAATGCAATGGGTATGATCAATGCCTCCTTCCCCCGGTTGTGCAAGGACAACGCCCAATGTGATGTAGGAAGCATCCACATGTATGTGAAATGGCTTCTCCCAATCTGGGAAGACTAAGATCGACGTAGTGACAATTTTCTCTTTCAATGTGTCAAATCCTTTCTCATAGTCCTCATTCCAAATGAACGGTGCATCCTTTTTTAAAAGCTTCTCCATTGCTGCGATTATCTGTGCATAACCCTTAATGAATTTTCTCTAGTATCCAGTATGGCCCAGTGTAGTGCGCAGTTGTTTAACTAAATTTGGTGTAGGCAAGTTTACAATAACTGATATCTTTGCTGGATCAACCATCAACCCTTGCTTGCACACAATATGTCCCCAGCAGAATCCCATATGGAACATAGAAAATACATTTCTTTAAATTTAATGAAATATGATGTTGTCTGCATTTTTCTAGCATCATGCTGAGGTTCATGGCATGGTTCTTCAGCAACCCAAAAATGGTCCAATCATCAAAGTAAACTTCTAAAAACTTGTGGATGAATTCTTTAAATGCTACGATCACCACCCTAGAAAATATCGCTGGTGCATTCTTCAGGCCAAAAGGCATTACGGTATACTGGAATGAACCCCATTATGTGGAAAAAGTGGTCTTGTGCCTGTCTGCTAGATCAATTCTTATCTAATGGTATCCTGAAAATCCATCAGTAAAAGAGTATGCTTCATTCCCTCCAACGTTTTCAAGTACTTCATCAGTAAAAGGTGTAGGAAATGGATCGTGTATAGAGGCATCATTCAATTTTCTGAGATCAACGCAGATCCTGATCTCACCCTTTGTTTTCTTGTCTTGGATGACCATTGGGCTTATCCATTTGGATTCTTCAACTGGCTCGATGATTCCTGCATCGATCATCTTGTCATGTTCTGCCTTAACTCATTCCTTGTAGCGCGGATTTAATCTATATGGTCTTTGCTTTACAGGTTTTGCGCCAGGCTTAAGAGGAATTTTCATCACTCCTAAGTCTCCCAAAATGCCTTTCATCTCGGTGAACTTTGTTGGGAATACTTCTTGATATTCCTCTAATATAGTTGCGATCTCTGCAACTGTGGTATCATCCCAGTAGTCTCCTATTGCTGCGAACTTCGGCTCTTCAGGGGTGCCGATGTTCACTTTTTTTGTTTTAACCGGTCCACTCATATCTAGAATTTCTAGTGGAGGTCCCTCTACCTCACGTAATCCTTCTGATTCTTGAATTTTTATGTTGCGCGGGTTCTTCTCATCACTATCTTCAACTTCTTCAGCTATGTTATAGCAGTCTAAAGCCTGCTCTATCTGTTTTGACCAATCTAGTTGTGGATTTGCAAGTACATTGTCTGCTTCAAAAAAATCTTCAGTTGTTATGTTTTTCTCTAGGCAATCTTGTCTGAATATGATTTCTTTCATAAGCTGCAGCGCGTCATTGATAGTAGGATGGTCATCTATAAAGCTAAAATCCTTCTGGAAGCTCACAGTGAGTATAGACCAATCCACAGTTTCTCGGCGGAGCTCCTTGTCCAGGTACCATTTCTTTGGAATAGGCTCCTCCAATGTATGCGCAAAGAGATGTACCCATTATGTTTGCGGTCTTTCTTTCCAATCTTTGACACAAGCTGTGATATCATCTGCTGGATCCATCTAACCACTATATTTCTTAAATGGTAACGTGACCTTATCAACAAACCTGATTTGTAGTTTTATTTTGCAATGATCCCAAGTTGTGAATGTTTTATGATGTGTAGCATCTGGAAAGTGTCTTGCGAAGTGCCATATCTAATGTTGAGATGCGATGTTCATTTGCAACTGCTACAGTATATTCTTTGATAAATTAATAGACGTTACTTGAACCATCATAAGTGGGGATTGGACTTACCTGCTTTCCAATCTAGTAGAGTGATTTTGTAATTGTCGCGCATCTCCTGGTAGATACCTCATGCATTCTTTGTTGCCACTTTTCTAATCCTGCTTCAGAGTCTGATATGCAAGAACTATCGCAGTGCCAGCTGAGCGTTCCATCCGTAGTAGGGTCAGTATAATCCGCAGCATTTGTTGTCATTTTATAGATATGATCAAGGTCTTGAGCGCGGTACTCTTCTTGAATAGGTTCAGCATATCGTTCACCCTGCAAAGGATCCAATGGTGCGACAACCCTTATGTCATGGCCTAAATATCATTTTCATTGTTTTTAGATTGATGATGGTAGAGTTTGTCATGGCCCAGTCGATGCCCAGCAATGCTGGATATGGATTGCTATCATCCACAATTTCAATTACTTCGAAATCTGCATAACTTCGCACTCCATCAATATTGACAATGGTGTTGGTTAACCTTCCCAGTGGTACAACTATGCCTTGGTTAGCCATTCTTAACTGAATTGGTGACCATTGTAACTTTGGTTTTCCCATCACCTGCCATCTCTGCTTTGTTAGGACATTCACTTCAAATCCAAGATCAAGAATGATCTCGTCCATCTCATAGTCTCCTATCTGTGTAGTGAACCGCATTTCCCTACCGGTTCTTTTTGGGACTACTAATGTTATGTACTATGCCATGTGCTGATCCTTTCTTACTAGATGATTCGTACTGATTTATCAGCTTTTCAAATTCCATAAGAGTATCCTTATGTTTTAATAACTTGATGCAGCTGTGCATAAACTATGTAATAGAATTAGATGCATCCAGTGCAGTGTGTGTCTGATCATAAGCCAGTGGCATGTCTTCTATTTGTGGTTCTTAACTTCGCAGTGGGATCCTTAGAGAAAACATGTCCCGCGCTTCTTTAAATATTTCTTTGTTTTTCTATAAGTTTAATGGAGGTGCTTTCCCAGAAGCTTTTCTTAATCCTATTGTTTCTTCAGGCTTGTTTTTAGGATCACTTGTTCCAGAAGTCGAGGCTTCTGCACTGTTGTATTTTCTTGTATCAGCGCCACTTCGTGTTACTGCATTGACACTTGAAACTATAGGTCTGTTCTCTGATGCGATCAACTGGATGTTAGGGTTTGGTGTTTCTGTTCTTCTCCTCTTCTTCATTTCTAGCTCAAGCACCGGGAAATCTTCTATCACGTGATCAAATTGATTTACAGTAGTTGCATGTGGTGCATGGATTAGTATAGTCTCTTGATACGTGACCTGGCTGGCCACAATTATAGCATATTACCTGGCCTCATCCTCTTCCTTGATTTTGACTAGTATTTCTTACTCTTCCGTGATATCCACCACTGTGGCCTCTATATCCTCCTTGATCATAGTGGGTGTTCTCTTGCTTTGGCTGATTTTCCTTTTGAAAACGGTACATTCCCACACCTCGCATTGCGTCCATATCTCACTTTCTTTCATTCATCAGCTCATAAGCACGACAGTTGGACTCATCATGGCCAACTGACTTACAGAAATTGCATTATAAGATTTTAGGTGTCTTCACGTATTTTTGGTCGAATTCCCAGACTGATTCAATGGTTTCTGCTTGATTTCTTTCAACTCTATTATGCACTGTAATTCTGATTTGGGTTTCTTAAATTCTGCTGCAATCGTGGTTTTGATCTCTGCTAGGGTTCTCGGTTGTGCCTGAGAATATTTCATAAACCAATTCAATGCTCTGTCTCTAAAAGTAGTTATGAGCTGTGTTCTCTTTATAGCATCATCTGTCACTTGCTTAACACTCCACACAGCTTCGCATAGAAACCAGTGTTGATCAGGTCTTCCTAACCTGTTCCTTTGAATATTAGCAGTTTTATATCATTATCTGTCATTCTTCTTCCGGATTGTGTACTGTTGTGCAACTAATTCCCCGTGGTAAAATTAGATAGAGGTTGTTAGATTGTACTAGGGACAGTATTCTACGGAATAGTCTGGGTCGTAGTGCTATGATCACTCGCTCCTGCGGTGTTACTAGTATTACTGATCTGTGGGATGGGCTGCGCGATACTCGCAGCAGGTGGGTTCTGGATTGACTGATTCTGAGGTATAATATGGCGGATTGTGGCTGATAACTGAGTGTTTGTATTATTGAGATCACATGGAATTTCAGTATTGCTTATAGATGGTGTAGGTTTCTTCTCGTGAGTAAGCTTTTATCTCTTTCCACTTCTCAAAGCATGGTTTTCTTCGTCAGAATCAATGTATGTATTCTCTACCATGACAGATCTAGGATTATTATTGCATTCTTAAAACACCTTTCTCGGCTAAAAGCATTTTAATGTATAGACTGAGGTTTTTCAAGAACTTACCTCTGAGTCATTCAAAGAATTATGCTTCTGCTTGGCTGTAGTATTTCAGTGTGTCTATAGCAAACTTAGTCACAAATCCTTCTAGTATGCTATCAGCCCAAACGTCAACTGCTCGCGACAGTGGGCTGTCGATTGCTTTAAGTTGTTCAGTAAGCTTTGGAATCCACTCTATAGGTACTCTACCCTTGGGAGCAATTATTTCTTTCTACGAGGCACGATATCCACTCATGGAGTTCGGTTGGAAATGATGCCCAAAACATTTCATGGATATCCCTCCAAAAGTATATGTTTAACCACTCTATGTTAGATAGACGTGGGTGCTTATTTTCTTTCTTTGCGAAGTCCCTTTCGATCTTATCGCACCAAGCTGTGATCTCTTTCTTTTCTGGATGCCAACTGTCGGACATTACTTTTCTATATCCACTATCACATCACTTGTCTTAGAGAGGCAACAGAACCATTTGTTGGTTTGCTTTCCTGTACAAGAGGTTTTCCTATGTCGACCCAGGTACTTCGCGGTATGAGATACCAAAAAAACCCTATTAACCGGCCCTTTTGGCAATAGACTGCAAGCAGTCTGAAGTCCCACCCGAGGCGAAAATAGATGGGGTGGTTGCGGAATCAGGTTTCTATAACCTAGTGATGCGAGTGCTTAACTGACAGTTGTGCAGCTTGGTAATATGCTTCCACGTGGTGGACAAGGGACCATACGGACTCTGATATCTTACGTCAATGGGTCTGCGCAACACTATTAGGCTACTGCAGCGAGACAACACAGTACTTCTTTATGGAACAGCACATCCACTAGACGGGGAGTCCAATCTATGAGGCCTAATTCCTTCTACTTGGATTTATTGGATATCCTTTAATCATTCCTCATTACTTAGATTGGTAAATACCATAACTTATGCAATTTGAATGAGACATGCAGCGCTATGAGCTTTGTTTACTGCGATTCAACCCTTAACAAGTAACTATGTTCTTATCTCATCGATCCATTCATTCGATACTTATAGGTGCTAACTGTTTAATACTTTTTCATACATGAACTACTTTGCATCTTATTCCATGCTTTCCTCGGTTAATATAGATCATAGTAAACATATAACAAGCATTAATAATCTCATGCATGTACTGTAAGTAATTTAAATAATCAATTAATGACAATCACACATAGCAAACACATAACACAATGATTTAACGTGGTTCACTCCCCTGGATGGGAAGCTACGTCCACAAGAACTATTTTTTTGTCTCAAAAAGGGGTACAATAGTTCTTCACCTACGCACTTAGCTGCATATGCTCTTCTCTCTCTCTCTCTCTCAAGATTAGGTCTCTACGCACTCAGCTTGCAGAGCCTTTACAAAGTGTCTCTTAATAGAGATCTATTCAATCAAGAATGAGAAAAATAACAAAATGAAGAGTAACCCTTTCCTATACAAAATTTCCCTATATATATATCATTCCCTTAGGTCATGTCTTTACATTACAAAGGCGAAACTGTTAGGTTTTACAAAACTGTCACGGTTTTCCCAAAACCAGACTTACTGATATCTGGTGGCGGATCTTCAGTCATATGCACGCCAACCTCAGTGTAGACATGTTGTCATCCACTCCTTTGTCATGCGCACCAACAGCTTGCCTCCGCCAAGCTGTTGCTCCAATCACGGCTTTAGATAATTAGTTCAACTGGTAGTTATCTAGTGGTGTAACCAATTGTCTATCTCAATCTGTACCTACCCATCGCTTGGTAGTTATTGGTGGTCTTTGCCGAAAATAGGTCTTTTGTGACCTAACCACATTAACTGTCATCCTCCATCCATGCTCTGCTTAGCTGGATGTCCATCGACATGGCACATATGGGCGTTGTACTCCTCGCGGCACTGACCTCGCAGTTCTTGAGCAACTGCGATGTGCGCACCGTCACAGTATACCAAAACTATGCTGCACTCGGCTTCACAGTTCACAAAACTTAATACGTCCAAAATTTGACCTCCTTGGGCTAGGCTCAACAGATGGTAAGCTGTAGTGGGATGTGGATTAGGAGAAAGAGAGATAGATAGAGAGAGAAGGGTAGTTATTGGTAGGGAGAGTAGGAGGTGTTAGGGGTATAGATTAGTGGTTTAGGGTTAGAGTTAAGGGGGTATAAGAGATAGAGAGAGAGAGAGAGAAAGATGTGGGGATGCTACATTTTTGGGGGGAGCCGGATAGAGAGAGAGAGAGAGAGAGAAATATGGAAGGGATTTAGGGAAGATTAGGAAACGTATAGAGAAAGAGGTATAGGATGTGGGTGTAGAGAGAGAGAGATGGGGGTAATTTATAAGGAGTGGAGAGTGAGAGAGAAATAGGTGTTTTAGGGTGTTGGGTTGAGAGAGAGGGGTGCATGGTAAGTTGTAAGGGGAGGTGGATTAGGAGAGAAAAAGAG
This sequence comes from Larix kaempferi, assembly GCA_027924585.1. Taxonomy (NCBI): domain Eukaryota; kingdom Viridiplantae; phylum Streptophyta; class Pinopsida; order Pinales; family Pinaceae; genus Larix; species Larix kaempferi. The sequence continues at coordinate 598,231 of BSBM01000884.1, forward strand.
AGAGAGAGGGAAGGTAAGCGGTAGTGAGAGTGATAGAGAGAGGGGTGGGTGTTAGTTTGGTTCGATTATAGATGAATCTTTGAGGGTTATTTGTAGGTGGAGTAGTAGGGTAGAGGAAGAGTGAGGAAGGGTGTTAATAAGGATTAGGGAGAAGATGGGAGAGAGAGAGAAAGAGGAGCAATAGGGTGGTGAGAGAGTCAATTAGGGTGTTATTAAGGGTTAGGGATAAGAGAAGATAGAGAGAGAGGAGGAGGAGGAGTGGGTTTAGTTGTAGGGGGGGTAGCAGGGGGTGAGAGAGAGAGAGATGGGTTTTGGGGTTAGGGGTATGTGGAGGAGTAGGGGAGAGAGAGATAGAGGGAGAGAGAGAGAGAGAGAGGGAGGGAGAGAGAGAGTTGGGGTGATGGGGGAGGGTGTGGGTGATTAGTGGTGGGGTGGAAGAGGGGGGTTGGGGGAGATAAAGAGAAATAGATCATGGCGCAGGTAGGGAGGTAGGGATTTAGGGTAGATAAGGGGGAGAGAGAGAGAGAGAGGGAGAAGGGGCGGGGGAGAAGAGGCAAGGTAGGGGGAGTAAGAGAGAGAGAAAGGCAAAGGATATGGGTTTTTTTATGGGAAGGGAGAGTAGGAGGGTTGTTAGGGTTAGAGAGTCAAGGATTAGGGGTTTTTAGAGTGAGAGAGGGGTTGTTAGGGGGTATGGAAGAGATAGATGGGTGGGGGTTAGGTGTATATTGAAGAGTAGGGGAGAGAGAGTGAGAGACCAGGGGATAATAAGGGAGAGGAGGAAGAGAGAGAGAGAGAGAGAGGTTAAAGGTAGGAGATGAGTATAGTGGTGAGAGAGTAAGAAGGTATTTGTAAGTGTTATGGAGAGAGAGAGAGAGAGAGAGAGAAGGGGGTAGTTTAGGTATGGGGATTAGGGGATAGAGAGAGGGGAGTTGGGTAGGGGGACTACGGGAGAGAGAAGGGGGGTTGGGTAGGGTATTAGGGGGAAGAGAGAGAGAGTGAGAGAGAGAGGGGTGGGTTACATGTAGGTTGAGGAGTATGGGAGAGATATTGAGAGAGGGGTGTTTAATAAGGGTTAGGTAAAGGAGGTGAGAGAGAGAGAGAGAGCAGGTAGGGGGTGTTAGAGGTAGGGGATGAATAGAGTGGTGAGAGAATGAGATAGGGGATTCGTAAGTGTTTAGAGAGAGAGAGAGTGGGTGGGGGTAAGTTATAGGGTGAGTGGAAATAGGAGAGAGAGAGAGAGAGATGGTGGGGTTAGGTAGGAGGATTAGGGGAGAGAGAGAGAGAGAGAGAGCAAGAGAGAGAGATATATGGAGGTATTAGAGGGAAGGGGGTATAAGAGAGAATAGAGAAGATAGATGGAGGTATAAGTGTTAACACCTGAAAAGTGCTCACTAGCTCATTTCCTTATTCACATGACCCATTTGTCCACTTTTTCACCATTTGAGCCTCTAAAGCCATCAAAAGGTCACCAAAAGACCTTAATACACCCCTTTTTCCACTCAAAATGAATATTTTTCCTCAAAAAGCATAAAAAACACTCAAAAAGGGTCCAGAATTCCAAAAAATATTAAAAAGGGAATAAAAATATTCAAAATATTCAAAAAAGAAAAAAGGAGGGAAAAGGTACCTAAACCATGTTGGTCAATACCATTGGTTTCCTCAAAACCATAATGGTGTTCCACACCACCAAAAACTATAAAAAGGCGATAGGGGCTCCTCACTTTCAATCCATCCATCATCCTATCCTCATGCTGTCAAAGCCTCTCATGA